>LR738711.1:569816285-569837393 GCA_902687465.1 Secale cereale | reverse complement strand
CCCCCCCAGGCTGCCCTTCGGACGCAGTGTTGTTTCCGGATCGCTGATTTTTTATATAATTTTTCTGGATTTTTCTGGGAAGTTCTCGAAACGTGAAAACCTGAAATACAAAAACAGCCGAAAACAGAAACTGGCACTGGGGTGCACTGGATTAGTAAGTTAGTCCAAATATGATCAAAAGTGTATGGAAGTGTATGAATATCATAGCAATATCACCCAAAAGTGGCATGGAGCAAGCAGAAATTATAGATACGTTTTGGACGTATCACCTGCCTTGGGGATTCCGTGTCTTCAGCAGCAAGCTTCTTCTTCTTCTTTGGCCTCCAGGCGGTCAGCTTATGGTCAATGAGCAAGCTTCTTCTTCTTCTTTGGCCTCTTGGCGGTCAGCTTAGGGTCAATGCCTAGATGGCCAAGTGCTTTCCTCCTCACAGCTTCATTGTGGGCCTGGACGCACTTCTCAGCATAGTGCTTGAGACGTTCCTTGGAGCCCCTTGCAACATCACGGCGCTTGGCGAATTCAGCCTCGAGGTCTGTCATCATGGTCTTGAAGTTTTGAACTTCTTGGGCACTGAGGCTTCCCATATGCTTCTTAAACAGAGCCTTTTCATGCTCAATTTTGTGCTTTTGCTCTTTAACCTTCTGTGCAATAGTCATTTCTTGAGCAATATAGTCTTGAAAGGTCACATTGATATCAATGGGTAGCTGAAAATCATCTAGTGAAAGAGATGTATCCTCAAACCATTCATCGATGAAGTTATTGATGATATCAGCGTCAAAGAGAGGCAAATCATTGAAGATTTCTGCCTATGCTTGCTCTAAATTAGCATTTCAAGGGCATCATCAGCAAGATCTTCATCACTGGACAGATCCATGATGTCATCATCATTGCGCAGTATGCTACCAGGAGTGAGTCCTTGACCAGATGGCTTCACTAGCTGCTTAGACCGTTGAGAGATGCGAGAGTGATCCTCAGACTGCACACTGGGTTCAGGAGGTACAGTTTTCAAGGGCTTCACATTTGAAGCTTTTGGGGCAGCAGCAGGTTTAGAAGCCTTTGACTTCTTCTTGGGCTTCACAGACTCAGGAACAACTTTAGTTTCCATGTATTCAGCCACATCTTCCATAGTTGTCCTTTGAGCAGCAGTGTGGGATAGTAGTCCATCAAGGCCATTGAAGGGGCCAACATGATTTTCATTGGCTTCGCATGTTCCATCAGACCCGGGCCGAGATGGGACAGGATTGAAGTTAATGCCCAATTCCATCCTGTTCTGGGTTGCAGAGTTCTTAGCAAATTGGTACTTTTCTTCAAACAAGTCATCCTCACGACACCATCGAAGACTAGATGGGTCAGCATCTAAAGGCATTTGTCCTCTGACCATGCATGGATAAAAGTTCTTGGCAATGGCTTCAGACATAGTCTTGGGTAGAAGCTTCTTGTAGACGATATCACCCCATGGAGATCGAATGGCATTCTTGGAAGCATACTCAGGAGTCACAAATCTATACAGAAACCATTGCTCTGCCAATATCTTCGTATCCATTGGATTCAAGATTTACATTCTCCAGAGGTCTCTTCTGGGACATACTAGTACATGGTGAACAGATCTGGAGGAAGATCTTTGGCAGTGTCAGTACGTCTCTGCCTGCCACCTTTCTTGGACTGTTTTTCAGACGCCATTGGATTCAGACAGAAAGGCTTCACAAAGTAGTTTATCTTCCGATGACTGGTCAGACAGGAACTGGCTTCAGCAGATTCAATGTGACGTTGTAAGAATTCTGCAAATGAATGCAGACTATGAGAACCAAGGGATTCTCCCACGAACATGTACCTGTGACAGCATTAGAGATGCGAGGGAAGGGGAAGAGGTCATATGCATTCTTAGAAGATTTTGAAGATTAAATACGGTTTGAAGACATTGACCTGGTAGTGCGAAGACATTCACTTATATGGAATGAGTTGATTCCAGATTTGTACGAATCCAAGAATAGGTACAAGTGAGGAATCTAACTAGCAGTGAAGCATAAGTGAATATATTTGCATCATATGAGAGAAGGATATAGAAAGAAACAACTCTAAGATGTATGGAAAACCATTTGTGGTGAAGTTGTAAGATTTGAATGGATCAAAACGACGGTGAAAAAGAGAGATCTATTTACCGCACTGAAGAACTACTAGACGGGAAGAGATGGATGCGAGCAGATCGATCTTCCATGCCCTAACTTGGCGGCGGAAGACACTTACGGCGGCGGTGGAGAGACGAGGTCCATGGCCGGTGGGAAGACGGCGTCGAAGAAGTCGCGGTAGCTAAGTGCTTCGTCTCCGGCGTCGACTGGAGCTAGCGCAGGCGCTAGGCTTGAGCGAGATGGCGAGAGGTGGGAGAGGAAATTATGACCGCGAGGGTGGAGTATTTATAAGGAGGGCTGATGGCGCGGTGTAATTACGCAGGTGCCACTGGCGGTTCACATATGAACGACACGTGGCTGGCATGCAACTTATGGAGAGTTGAGCCACGATTGCACGCACACTTGATTTGTCGGATGGACATTTCAGTTTCTCCGGTTTTTGGGCAAAAAGGATACGGCATTGAAAACAGTTTTAAATGAGTGTCTCTATATATTCAGCTGACAAGGACACAGTGAAGACATTCAACAAGTGTCAATAGAATTCATATGAAGAGATAGAGAGAGTTGGAGAGATAAAGCATAGAGAGGATTAGGCTCCGATCACATTCACTTAGATTAAAACGTTTGAAGACACAACTATAAGTGAATGTTGTAGAGGACAGAACACGCGCGCGCGCACACACACACACACACACACACACACACACACACACACACACACACACACACATATATATATATATAGGGTGGGTCTATTCTCATAACACCCCTTAAGACCTTATTGTCATAACAAAGGCCTTATTCTCATAACACCCTCCACTTAACACAGGTTTCTAGCGCGGCAGCGCCCCGAGGACAGCAACCCCCTCCCAACCCCAAGGACAGCTTCCCGCCGCCCGGTCCGCAGCATGTGGAGTCGTGGGCATGGGCGTGCAGTGTGGCGCGTCGGTGTGTGCAGTGCGGCGTGTGGGTGTGTGCAGTGCTCAATGATGGTTGTGGAGCACGAGGGGGCGAGCACCACGTCGTCACCACTGTGTTGATGGCCAAAGTCGGAGGAAACCCTGCGCGGTGCAGTGCTAGTTGTTCTTCTTCCACGGGTCAAACGAGCGAAGAAAAGTCGGGATCAACACCACTCTTCCGCATGTAGTGCACTTCATCTCAGGAGTGGTTGTAGTTTAGAGCGTGTGTGCGAGCAAAGGAGGACATGCGCTTGCAGTAGAAAGAGTGTGTGCGTGCAGTGCGCCCATTTTGGTTCACTTATTCGTTTTTCGATGGGGTTCACTTTGTGTGTAGCAGCTCATTACCCCTTTGTATGAAGTGCAATCTATTCCGTGTGTTTCAAAACTCGCTCGACTAAAATCAACACCTGCAGTGCATTTGGTCCTTGCATGTGGTTCAGTTTTGAGAGTGATGATGTTCACTTGCGGACAAAATTGAAATGCGGTTTTTTCGCAAAACAACAAAAAAAAGTAATGTGGTTCGCTTAAATATATGTCGCGGTTCACTTGCCCCGTCTCTGCGGTCCACTCTTGTTCATAAAAAAAGGTTGGAAAAAAAGTCAACAAAAACTCGTCTCAGAAAATCTACGCCCGACAAAAACAAATCATGAACTTCACTTGACTGTCTATTGTAGTGCGGTTTTCCGTTTGAAAGCGCAGTGCGTTCTTTTGTCCAATGAAGTACACGTGGCAATTTTGGTCTCACGAAAAACAAAGTGTCCGCTTTTCGGTATTTTGAAAACTGCTCTTAAACCGTAATAAATTAGATGGAGTGTTCTACATGAAAAAGTAGCGTCTCGACGATATATTTCCAACCTTGTATCGTTTGGATCATTACGACCAGCGGTTTGCAAAAATTTCGCGAAAAACGGCCACTGCCTCTCGTAGTCAGCCGCACGATTTTCAAAATTAAGTAAAACCGTAAGGAATCTCAAAAACATTTCAACATATGAAAGTTGCGCCTCGTTCGTAGCTTTACAACGGCGTATCATACACCTCGTTTCGACAAACGGTTAAAAATCTGAAGCTAAAACAGTACCTAAAATTGCAAAAAAATCAAAAAAACACAATTCTGCGATTTAATAAATTCAAAACTGCTCTTAAACCGTAGCGAATTAGAAAAAAAAATAGATATGAAAAATATGCGCCTCAACGATACCTTTCCAACGGTGTATCATTTGTTTCATTTCGACGAGCGGTTTAGAAGAAAACGTGAAAAAATGCTCGCTATCATTCGTTATGAGCCGCACGATTTTCGAAACTGCTCTTAAACTGTGATGAATTTTGAAAAGTGTTCAACATGGCGAAGTCGCATCTACTCCATAGCTTCTCAACGGTATATTACACACATAATTCCGATAAACAGTTAAAAAACTAGAGCGAAAAAGGTACCAGAAAACAACACGTACAGTTTTTTCGACACGAAGTTCACTGGTCGCTGTGTTGCAGTGCCTCAGCTACTAAGAGTGCAGTGCTCTCGCGTTGTGCGTGCAGTGCGGAAGTGTTATGAGAATATTATTTTCATAATATTATGAGAGTAGACCGACTCTCTCTCTCTCTCTCTCTCTCTCTCTCTCTCTCTATATATATATATATATATATATATATATATATATATATATATATATATATATATATATATATATATATATATATATATATATATATATATATATATATATATATATATATATATATAGGGTGGGTCTATTCTCATAACACCCCTTAAGACCTTATTCTCATAACAAAAACACTTATTCTCATAACACCCCCACCCACGCATCCCACCTCCCTCCTCCTCTCCCACGATTCCCCTCCCCCGGATCCACCTTCTACTCTGCCAGGGCGCGCCGCCCCATCCTCACTGGGTTTCTTCCCACGACCACCTTCCTGGACGACGCGCCCCGCCCAGCGACTCCCAGCCGCCGGATCCAGGCCACGTCGGCCCTCCCGCGACTCCAAGCCACCGATCCAGGCCGCGCCGCCCTGTCGCTGGATCCAGGCCACGTCGGTCCTTCCGTGATGCCCCGCCACCAGATCCAGGCCGGGCGGCCCCATGCACTGCCCCACTGTCCCGCCGGAGTACCCACCGACCCGGTGACCGTAGTCCCTACCTCAATCTCTACCCCTCCCGCTCGTCGGCGACCCCCCTCTCCCAGCCACCAGCCACCACTTGCAAGCACATCTATGCAGTTCGGTGGGTCATGCCGTGTAGTGTGGTGTGGCTGCAGCTCTTGTGTGCGGTTTGGTGGTGCGTGTGAGTGCAGTGCGCCGCACAAGTGGGCAGAGGGAGGAGGGAGTGTACTCCACGGGCGCCCCACCCACTGTTCCACCTCCCCTCCTCTGCCGATGGAGCAGCACGGCCATGGCGACCCCTTCGAGGTGCAGTCCATTACGGCTTCCATGCAGTCCCAGTGTGGCGTGCACGAAGTCACCTCCCCCTGGCATTCCTCGACGCCTACCGAGCCGCATACACACCACCATTGAAGATGAGGTTCACCGTACGTTGCTGTGCAGTTTAGTATGCGCTCATGTGCAATTTGTTAGTGTGTGCATGTACAACTACATCTCACTTCATCCGACATGGCGTTTTTTTGGGTTCAATTGCAGCTCACTGCGTCCCCATCGTCGGTGAAACCGTGCACTAACTCATTCCTTCTCTCTAGGATGATCAGCGCAATGGTGTCGCTGGGGCAGTCTAGACAGCAGGCGCCCACATCCATCATCGACTCGTCATGCAGTGCACTTCTTTAATGTGGGCGCGAGCATAGTCGGAATTAGTCTGTAGCGCGCGCGGCAATCATCGACTTGCGAGCGATTTTTGCAGCTCACTTTTTTTGTTTTTTTCAGTTCGTTGCGTGAGAAAAAGGTGTATGTTTACTTTATATATTGAAGGACATGTGTGCTGATTGCAAAAGTAGTACACTTCGGCAAAAAAACAAGTGCAGTCTGCATAGGAGGGCTTCCACCCTTAGCCGCCTATGCAAAATTCATGATAAAATCGTGGTATCCCTGTCTGTGTTCGCGTGGTGCACATCGTGTGTGCATGCAATTCTGTCATTTTCATTTTTTTGTAGTCTTGCAGTGCAGTTCTCTTCTGGGACACGTCCAATGCTTAGTTTGTTGCGTGATAGGAGTACTGCAGTCTGGTGCATGGGCGCAAGGAAAGTTCACTAACCTCAACCATGCAAAAGTTTTAAAAGCGTATGCAAAAAAAACATTGATGTAGCACACTTGCCTCGTCTCGGCACTCAGGACCTGAAGTTCACTAACCTCAACCATGAAAAACTTTCAGAAGCATTTAAAAAATGCAGCACACTAGCCTCGGTAATTCAGTTCGGACAAACAACAACAAACCAATGTACTCCACTTAGTTTTGTGTCGCGGTTCACTTCCCTCTAATGTGCACTACACTCATCCCCACGAGGTACCACGTGTTTCATCAACAAAGTTAGAAAAAAGGATAAAAAGCAACCATGAAGTTCGGTAGCCCGTCTTATGCAGTGCGGTTTTCAATCTTAAGCAGTGCGGTTTTCTGTCCGATGCGGTTTACTCGCTGATTTTGGTGTCGCTAAAAACAGAGTGTACGCATTTTGTTAAAACAAAACTGCTCTTAAACCATTAGCAATTAGAGAGAGTGTTCTACATGAAAAAGTTGCGTCTCATCGATATATTTCAAACGGCGTATCACTTGAATCATTCCCGACAAGCGGTTTGTAAAAAAAATCACGAAGAACGGCCGCTGCCGCTTCTCGTCCGCCACACGATTTTAAAAATTAATTAAAAAACGTAAGTAATCTAAAAAAAATTCAACATATGAAAGTTGCGCCTCGTTCGTAGCTTTCCAACGGTATATTACACGCATCGTTTCGACAAACGGTTAAAAAACTGAAGCTAAAACAGTACCAAAAATTGTAAAAAATTCGAAAAAACTGAATTCCGCAATTTAGTAAATTTAAAACTGCTTTTAAACCGTTGAGAATTAGAGAAAACAATACATATAAAAAGATGCGCCTCGATGATATCTTTCTAACGGTGTATCATGCGTTTCATTCCGACGAGCGGTTTAGAAGAAAACGTGAAAACACGCTCGCTGTCACTCGTTGTGAGCTGCACGATTTTCAAAACTGCTCTTAGACTATGATAAATTTTGAAAAGTGTTCAACATGGCGAAGTTGCGTCTACTTCATAGCTTTTCAACGGTATATTACACGCATAATTCTGATAAACTGTTAAAAAGCTAGAGCAAAAAAGGTACACGAAAAACAACACGTACAGTTTTTTCGAAACGAAGTTCACCTTTCGTTGTGTTGCAGTAAGAGTGCAGTGCCCTCGCGTTGTGCGTGCAGTGCGGAATTGTTATGAGAATATTATTCTCATAATGTTATGAGAATAGACCGGCTGTTTTGAAAATCTACATTGAGACAACGAGTCTTGAAGACAAACAATGTTGAAGCCAAACCAAGTAAGAAGATAATGCAGTCATGACGCCAAATGAAAACTTCAAGAAGGTTTCATGGTGGCGTTACCCACCGTATAGGAAGTATTAGACCAGGACACAGCGCACAATTTTCGTGGCGCTCCAGAGTCGAATTACACATTAATGTATTCACATTCAGAGTGTAAGTCTTCATGAGTTGAAGACATACGTTACTTAGTGTGTTGCACATGTAAGTCATCAAAATGCATAAGCATTAGGATGTGTGTCCAATCACATGAAATTTGAGGATTCTAGGATATTTAGCTCACACCACAGCTTGCAAAACCTTTTTCTCATCCAAGGGCTTAGTGAAGATATCTGCTAGTTGCTCTTTGGTGTTGACATGTATGATTTCAATGTCCTTCTTGATCACATGATCCTTGAGAAAGTGCTGACGAATCTCAATGTGCTTTGTCTTCGAGTGCTGAACGGGATTGTGTGCAATCTTGATGGCGCTCTCGTTATCGCAGAAGATAGGCACCTTTTCTATGTTGATGCCATAATCCTTAAGGGTTTGCTTCATCTAGAGAAGCTGGGCGCAACCAGATCCAGCAGCAATGTATTCAGCTTCAGTGGTGGAGAGAGACACTAAGTTCTGCTTCTTTGAAGACCAACAGACAAGAGATCGTCCAAGAAAGTGACATGTGCCTGAGGTGGACTTGCGATCAACTTTTTCACCAACATAGTCTGCATCTGAGAATCCAACAAGGTCAAACATAGAGCCCTTGGGATACCATAATCCTAGTGTGGGGGCGTGAGCCAAGTATCGAAGAATTTGCTTCACAGCGAGGTGATGCGATTCCTTTGGTGCCACTTGGAATCGGGCACACATGCAAACACTAAGCATTATATTAGGCCTAGATGCACATAAATAGAGTAAAGAACCAATCATGGAGCGGTATACCTTTTGATCTAACTCTTTACCGTTGACGTCGGAGCCCAATGGACCTTTGGTTGGCATTGGCGTCGTGTACCCTTTGCAATCTTGCATTCCAAACTTCTTCAGGCAATCTTTGAGGTATTTCTCTTGAGATATGAAGATTCCATTCTTCTATTGGTGAATTTGGAGACCAAGGAAGAACTTCAGCTCACCCATCATGGACATCTGATATTGCTCTTGCATCATGTATCCAAACGCATCACTGTATCTTTTGTCAGTGCATCCGAAGATAATGTCGTCCACATAGATCTCACATACAAACAACTCTCCACCATATGTCTTCGTGAAGAGCGTGGGATACAATGATCCAGGTTTGAATCCTTTGCTCTTCAAGAAGTCTTTGAGTGTGTCATACCATGCACGAGGAGCTTGTTTGAGGCCATACATTGCCTTGTTGAGCTTGTAAACCATGTCAGGATGCTTTGGGTCTTCAAAGCCTAGAGGTTGTGCAACATACACTTCTTCTCCAATTTTCCCATTCAGAAAGGCGTTCTTCACATCCATTTGATACAAAAATATGTTATGATGGTTGGCGTAGGCTAGAAGTATCCGAATAGCTTCAAGTGTAGCAACAGGAGCAAAGGTTTCATCGAAGTCAATTCCTTCTACTTGAGTATAGCCTTAAGCAACGAGACGAGCCTTGTTTCTAATGACTTGAGCATGCTCATCTTGTTTGTTGCGATAGACCCATTTGGTGGCAATGATGTTGTGCTTCCGTGGATCAGGACATTGAACAAGTTCCCATACATTATTTAGCTCAAACTGTTGAAACTCTTCTTGCATTGCTTGAATCCATTCAGATTCCATAAAGGCTTCATCAACTTTCTTGGGTTTAGACATTGAGACAAATGCAGAGTGACCATAGAAGTTGGCTAGCTGAGTTGCTTTTGAGCGAGTAAGTGGACCAGTTGCATTGAGGCCATCAAGAATCTTTTCAACTTGGACTTCATTAGCTACCCGAGGATGAACTGGGCGAAGACTTTGCTCACGCTGTTGATCAGCTTCTCGTTCAGGATTGGCTTCAAGCTGAGCATTGTCTTCAGGATGACTAGGTGGAGAGATGATGATTTCTTCTTCAGTTGGTTCCTCGGTGGGTATAATTTCTCCTGTACCCATTTGTTTGATAGAATCACTGGGAGAAGCTTCATCTAGCACATTTGACAGGTGCTCTCTTTGCGAGCCGCTAGTTTTATCGAACCGCACATCTACGGTTTCAACCACTTTATAGTGAAAGAGGTCAAAGACCCGGTAGGTGTGCGAATCCTTTCCGTAACCAAGCATAAAACCTTCATGTGCTTTCGGTGCAATTTTGGAAGTGTGATGCCGATCCTTGATCCAGCACTTAGCACCAAAGACTTTAAAATAACTGACGTTTGCCTTCTTACCAGTCAGAAGTTCATATGATGTTTTCTTGAAGAACTTGTGAAGATAAACTCTATTGATGATGTGGCATGCAGTATCAATGGCTTCAGGCCAGAACCTTCTTGGTGTCTTGTATTCATCAAGCATAGTACGTGCCATCTCAATGAGAGTCCGGTTCTTGCGCTCAACGATGCCATTCTGTTGAGGTGTGTATGGAGCGAAGAACTCATGCGTGATGCCCAATGTATCAAGATAGGTGTCGAGCCCAGTATTCTTGAACTCAGTTCCATTGTCACTTCTGATGTGCTTGATCTTGATGCCATAGTTGTTCATGGCTCGATTTGCGAAGCGTCTGAAGACATCCTGCACTTCAGTCTTAAAGAGGATTATATGCACCCAAGTATATCTAGAGTAGTCATCAACGATCACGAAACCATATAAGCAAGCAGTGGTAGTGAGATTAGAGTAGTGAGTAGGGCCAAATATGTCCATGTGAACCAGCTCGAAGGGACGAGATGTAGTCATGATTGTCTTCGAGGGATGCTTGGCCCTAGTCATCTTTCTAGCTTCAAAAGCACCACACAGATGATCTTTCTTGAACTTGACGCCCTCGATGCCTATGACGTGCTTCTTCTTGACGAGAGTGTGTAGGTTCCCCATGCCAGCATGACCTAATCTTCGATGCCAAAGCCAGCACTATGAAGCTTTTGCAAGCAGACAAACGGCAAGCTGTGGCCATGCAGAGAAATCTACCATATACAGATCACCTTTTCGATGTCCTTCGAACACTAGAGATTTGTCAGATTCCATAAGCACAAGGCAATGGTATTTACCAAATATCACAATCATGTTTAGATCACATAGCATAGAGACTGACATTAAGTTGTATCCAAGAGATTCAACAAGCATCACTTTGTCCATGTGTTGATCCTTTGAGATAGCAACTCTGCCAAGTCCCAATACCTTGCTTTTACCAGTGTCTGCGAATGTGATGTGACTTTTGGGAGAAGGACATAGAGTTGAGTCCATGAGAAGACGTCGATCACCAGTCATGTGGTTGGTACATCCACTGTCAATTATCCATTCAGTGGCTTTCGAAGCAGTACCCTTTGCACCGCGTACCATGAAGCAGTAGGTAGGTGAAGAGTCATCCTCATCATTTGCTTTGGCGCCAATGGAGTGACCATTGTCGTCAGTGTTGAAGATGGACTTGGCGACAAATGCCGAGGCTAGAGCTAGGCTAGTCACGCCAGGATTAGATTCCTCCTCGGATTCCACCTCTGCCTCCTCAGAAGCAGACTCCTCCTCTGAATCCATTTCCTTCCCAATGAATGCTCGAGCCTTGCCATATGAGCTCTTCTTGTAAGATGAAGACTTTGATGAATACTTGGAAGAGTACTTTGAGGATTTCCTCTTCTTTTTGTCGTCGGAGTCATATTCCCTGCTCTTCTTCTTTTTCTTGGATTCATTGTCCCACTGAGGACATTCAGATATGTAGTGGCCGGGCTTTTTGCACTTGTGGCATGTTCTCTTCTAGTAATCACGAGAGAAAGCCTCATCGTTTCTTGAGCTGGATCTTGAAGACTTTCCGAAGTTTTTCTTCCTTGAGAACCTTTGAAACTTCTTCACAAGAATAGCTAGTTCTCTGCCAATGTCTTTAGGATCATCAGAGCAGCTGTCAGAGTCTTCTTCAGACGAGGACACAGCTTTAGCCTTCAAGCCTCTGGATCGACCATAGTTGGGGCCATAGATATCTCTCTTCTCAGATAGCTGGAACTCATGTGTGTTGAGCCTCTCAAGTATGTCAAACGGATCAAGACGTTTGAAGTCAGGACGTTCATGAATCATCAATGCTAAGGTGTCAAACGAACTGTCAAGCGATCTCAATAGCTTCTTCACAACTTCATGCTTGGTGATTTAAGTGGCGCTAAGAGCATGAAGCTCATTGGTGATATTGGTGAGGCGATCAAATGTAAGATGTACATTCTCATTATCATTTCTCTTGAAGCGATTGAACAGATTGCGAAGAATGTCAATCCTTGAGTCTCTCAGTGTCGAGACACCTTCATTGACCTTGGATAGCCAGTCCCACACTTGCTTCGCTGACTCCAGCGCACTCACACGTCCATACTGTCCTTTGGTCAGATGACCACAAATGATGTTCTTGGCGGTTGAGTCCAGTTGAGAAAATTTCTTGACATCAGCTGGGCTGACACCTTCACCAGCCTTGGGAACACCAGTCTTGACGACATACGAGAAGTCGTTGTCGATAGCTTCAAGATGCATGCGCATCTTATTCTTCCAGTAGGGCTAATCAATCCCATCGAAGACCGGACACGCAGCAGAGACTTTGATTATCCCTGCAGTTGACATAACTTATTCCAGGTGGTTAAACCGAATCACACAGAACAAGGGAGCACCTCGCTATGATACCAATTGAAAGTGCAAGTTATCGACTAGAGGGGGGTGAATAGGCGATTTTTATGGAAGTCTTCAAAACACGATTTCTTTTGAAGACAGACAAATGAAATGAACCTATATGATTAGCAGCGGATGATAAACGTTTCCAGGCACACAATTGTCAAGTAAGCATCATGAAGATAACAAGAAGACTATTTATAGCTAGGTAACACAGATCAAGATGGAAGATATAAACGAAGCTAAACAGGGGACCGTCTTCACACAGTGAAGTCAAACTGATCAGACAAACAAGCAATGACTTCACGAAGACAGACTGGAATGCAAATGAGATGGAAGATAGAACTAGTAGTTTGGAGACGCAGGGGATTTGGTAAACCAGTTCTAGTTGATGTGACAACTGTACATCTAGTTAGTGAGGCTGAGATTGAACTCTAAAGACCGTGTCTTCACCTTATTACCTTTGAGCTTAGGACACTCAATCCTCGCCCAATCACTCTGGTAGTCTTCAAGGTAGACTTCCGAACCTTCACAAACATCGCTCACCGGCGATCCACAATGACTCTTGGTTGCTCATAACGCGATGCCTAACCGGCTAAAGGATACACAGTCCTCAAGTGTAACAAGTCTTCAGGTCACACAGACAAAAAGACTTCAGTGATGCCTAACACTCTTTGGCTCTAGGTGTTTTGTGCTTTGTCCTCGCAATGATCTTTTCTCTCAAAGGCTTCGGAGGTGGGTTGCTCATAAACGACAAAAGACGTACACTAACTCTGAGCAGCCACCAATTTATGGTGTAGGGGGTGGGCTATTTATAGCCATGAGGCAACCCGACATGATATGTCCGAAATGACCCTTGGTCACCAAGGAACTGACACGTGTCCAACAGTCGGATTATAAACACACGCGACAACTTTGCTTGAGCTCCAAGTAAAGCTGACTTATCCAGCTCTGGATAAGATTTGCTCTCATTTGTCTTCGCTCGAAGACATAGGTGTTTTGGTTGAGCATCACTTCAGTCATCTGACTATGTTCACTTGGACCCCAATTAACAGTACTGTGGTTCCTATGACTCAAGAAAGAATAAAAAGAACTACGAAAGAAACTATGTCTTCGCATTCCATAGTCTTCAATTAATGTCTTCATAGGTCATTATCTTCACGTGAATGTCTTCACGAGCCACCATTGTCTTCAATGTTTACACACATTTTTAGGGGTCATGTCTGGAAGGTAAACCGAATCAGTGAGGGACTATTACCAACTAGGGGGTCATCCTGCAATTCTCACAAAAACGTTACTCTCTCAACAAAGTTTGTCGTCAATACTCAAAAACCAACTAGGGGGCACTAGATGCACTTACATGAATGATTCAAATTATACGCCGTTGGAAAGATATCAATGAGGCGCAACTTTTTCATGTAGAACACTCTCTCTGATTCCTTACGATTTAAGAGCAATTTTGATTTTAACGAAATGCGCACACTCTGTTTTTTCGCGACCCAAAATCGTCGTATGTACTGCATCAGACAGAAAACCGCACTACTTCAAACTAAAAACCGCACTTCATCAGACGGACAAGCGCACTGCATGATTTCTTTTTTATGGGACATAAATTTTCCCAAACGAGGTGGAGTGCACTTCATGTCGAGCGTCGGTGAACCACAACACTATCGAGAAGTGAACCGTGAGACTACCGTAAACAGGGCGCGGCACTACCGAAAGTGAACCACGTGAGTTTTTTCCAAACTTACTATTTTTTACGTGCGTAGACTGGGTGAGTGGACCGCATGGACTGAGAAGTGAACCTCATGTAATGAGAAGTGAGGTGCTTTCTGAGGTGTTTTTGTTTCGGATCACCAAGTGAACCACCAAGGAGTTTTATGACGTACTTCGTGAGAGAACAAACTAAACTTCAAAACATACATATCCATTCATTATTTTTACATAGCTACACAACCATCCAGTACATAGCAGAGTCAACAACGCAGTACCCAACCGAACTTCACTAGGCAAAGACTTGCTTATGCAAAATTACCATCCATTCTTACTACAAAATTAACTTCAAAATGCACTAGGGATTACCATTTTTCTCTCCACGTTTCTCATAAACAACAAAATGAACTTGAAATGAACAACAATGTTCTCTTCTTTTTCTTACTGGGCGCACTTCTTTCTTGAGTAAATTGCACATTGACGCAAACAAAACACCAACGAAGCACAAAGCGAACCTCTTTTTTGAGTAAACTGCATGGCCAGGGGTACCGGAAAAAAATGCAACGAACTATGCCCAGTGTACCGCACGCGCTGCCCCGGCGAACTGCACACATGCTGACAGAGGATGCGACGTGACATGATGCAGGCGAGCCTTCGCCGGCGTAGCTCCTGCAATATAGAAGATTAGGAGATGTGGAAGAAAGGAAAGAGGGAACATGGGCAATGCTCAACTGAGGATCCCCGCAAACCAGTACTAAGAGTCCACCCAGTACTGCATTGTCCTGTGGGACGTATTTCTCGTCCCCGTGGGCTGAGCTGCACGCGACGCCCGCAGCGGCCAACACTGACAGTCACGCCTTGAGGCAGACAAAGACGAGAACAAGGGGAGGAGCAGGACTCCTGCCGTCCGACGGTTGTGCAGCTTGGGGCGTTCATTGGAGAAGGGGGAGTTGAGGAGGACCGGCAGCCCGGCGACCGGTGGAGAAGGCAGCGGCATCAGGGAGGACCTGCAGCTCACTGATGCATGTAGGTAGCATGCCCCTACCCCATGGTCATGGCCAGATCTGAGGCCAATAGGGGAGGGTGCCCACGGCTAGATCTCACCAGGAGGGGAACCACACCACCTCATTTTCTCGATGAACTGCACGGCTCCCGTCCACCTTCACGCGCCCACGGGTTCTCTGCTCAGAGGAGAAGGAGACCTCACCGGCTGTCATGGGGCTGTTGAGCGGCACGACGACCACGGATCTGTTAGCCATGGGATCCGACAGCCATGGATGTAGAAGGCACAACCGCCATTGACAAGGCTCGATTTGGAGATGGGGAGAAGGTGGGGGAAGGGTGGAGACGCAGCCGGGAGAGGACGGAGGTTGAGAGGCTACGGGTGGTGTGCGGCGCCACCAGGGGAGGGTGTCGGGATGCGCATCCGACACCTGTGATGGAGGACTCCATCGCAGCCCGCCCCCTGGGGAGGAAGGTTGTGGGCAGTGAGGCTTCGTTTGATGGAAGAGGTTTGAAGAGGATTGGAGGAGGAAATCCTCGCAGGGCCCAGAATCCCCAGAAAACCCCATTAGCCTTGCAAGGATTAAACAGGCAAAATCCCTTCAATCCCCGCCAACCCCTCCCGACCCACGCGGCTCAACAGCCTCGCATAACCCTTCGGGAAATGATACCCCTGCCGCCTCACAGCTTCTTCGTTGCCGCCGCTCATAGCAGCTTCAACAACGCCAGATGGGAGGAAACGACACTACCCAATCCGCTGAAATATTGTGGTTGGAGGGGGATTGAGGATTCAAAGGGATTTGAGGGGATTGGGTGGAAGAGATGGATTCACCCAATCCTTTGAAATCCTCGTCTCCTTTGGGGCTGGAGATCCCTTTGTACCAAACGAGGCCTGAGGAGGTGGGCGTGGCGCAGCACTACAGGGGTAGGGGGAGGTAGGGCTGCGCCAAGGGGGCTTGGGTTAGGCGTCGACACCGGGGGGAGAGGGAGTCGGGGGTCAATGGGGGAGGGGTGCGGGAGGAAGAGGCTGGAGGGGTGGGGCAGGGGTCTTTTTTCTTGTGTTTTTTACGCGGTCCGGTTGCTGTTCGGGGGAGGATCGAGTGTTAGCAGAATAAAACTCTTGAGGGGTGTTATCATAATAGACCCACAACATATATATATATATATATATATATATATATATATATATATATATATATATATATAGGGTGGGACTATTTAGAAACCCCCCTCCAGAGTTCCTAAATAAGCTTATTTAGGAACCACCTCCTCCTAACCTGTTTCTTTTCCCGAAGGGAGCGAGCGACGCGGTAGCGATGCGAGGGAGAGAGCGAGCTCGGATCTGCAAGCCATTTGCATCATTCCGATAAATGGTTCAGAAAAATAAAAAAATAGTGCGAAAAAATGATGCAAGAAAAAGTCCGCCCAGCAGTTAGCTAGTATATGACGCACAATTAGCTTATCTATTTTCGAGCAGTTAGGAACAGTTCCGGAATAGCTTATTTAGGAATGGCAGTTAAGTGGGCGAGTTGTGGTAGTTAACTTGAGTACTTAACTTCCATGCGCCCTCGCGCAGTTAGCGTGACCTTGGCAAAAAAAGAACGAAACAAAAAAAGTTGATATCTTGAGTCAAGCAGTTCACTAGTTCTTAACTGTCGCAGTCCCGGCAGTTAGCTATTTCAGGCCGTGTGGTTGGAATGACCCAGGGGAAAAAAAATTAGTACCTTCAGTCCTGCAGTTAACTTGTTGTTAACTGCCGCAATACCCGACAGTTAGCTATTTCAACACCGGCAGTTAGCTTGATCCAGGAAACCAGGAAAATAAGTGTCTTAAGTCACGACAGTTAGCTTGGTCATCATACGTCAGTTAGCTATTCCGGTCGGTTAGTTAGCATGTACTGTAGCAGTTCGGAAAATAAATGACAATATAACAAAGTTTTTTTATATTGTTAGTCCAATTTTTATTGCATATGGCAGTTAAGTGGGCGAGTTGTGGAAGTCAACTTGAACACTTAACTGCCATGCGTCCTCGGGCACTTAGCGTGACCTTGGCTAGAAAAAGTACCAAAGAAAAAAGTTGATATCTTTAGTCAAGCAGTTCACTAGTTCTTAACTGCCGCAGTTCCGACAGTTAGCTATTTCAGGCCCTGCGGTTGGAATGACCCAGGGAAAAAAAATAGTACCTTCAGTCTTGTAGTTAACTTGTTGTTAACTGCCGCAATCTCCGACAATTAGCTATTTCAATAACGGCAGTTAGCTTGATTCGGGAAAACCAGGGAAAAAAGTGTCTTAAGTCACGACAGTTAGCTTTGTCGTCATACGTCAGTTAGCTATTCTGCTCGGACAGTTAGCACGTACTATAGCAATTCGGAAAAAAATGACAAAAATATCATTAGTTTTTTGAAAACTACTCTTAAACCATGGAGAATCTGAAAATGAGTTATATATACCAAAGTTCGGGCTAATCCGTAGCTTTCCAATGGTGTATCATACACATCATTCCGACAAGCAGTTTGAAAATTTCTTTCACAAAACACTGAAAATGTGTTTGAAGAAATTCTAGTTTTTCGAATTTTGTTTAAAAACTGTAATGATTTTGGGACAACGATCAACATACAGAAGTTCCGCCTATTTAGTAGCTATCCAAAGGTATGTCATTTGCATCATTCCGATAAACCATCCAAAAATTACGATAAAAAAATAGTGCGAAAAAAAGGTGCCAAAAAAAGTCCGACCGACAGTTAACTAGTATATGACACACAGTCAGCTTATCTGTTTTCGAGCAGTTAGGAACGATTCCTGATCTCACCATGATCGACATACGATTATACGGTAACACTAACCAAGAGAAGAAGAATCCACCCTCGTAACCTCTCTCGTTGTGGGCTGAAGTGATGGATGTACATGCGGGCCCACGAATATATAGGCCGTCGATGATAACCAAGTGAGGGAGTGTAATGCCCAGGATGTGACTATATCTCCTACGTGTCGAGGCACGACTTAGAGACTTAAGCGCATTCTGGAATGATCGCAAGCGTGGTATCTTTGCACAACTCATGTAAAAGAACAGGGATGAAAGAGTAAAATTATTTGGCTTACACTCGCCTCGTCACACAATGAATACAATAGCATACATTCATCCAAATAACACAGGGTCCGACTACAGAAGAAATCCATACGAGAAAAGATACCACGACCACAAGTCATGATTGCCCCTAGTAGGAACCACTACTGATCGTAGGGATACGTAACATAGAAACAACCACGCTCTTCATCGAACTCCCGGTGAAGTTCTGATCCATCTCCTGCATCGTTCTCGGCTGTACCTGCATCTGGTGTGTGTTGTAATCTATGAGTCACAAGGACTCAACAATCCCATTCCCGGGTATCAAAACTAACAAAGCCTTTAGGTGTGGAGAGGTAATAAAGTGTTTGCAGCAGCACTAAGCAACTAGCTTACGAATTCAAAGCGAGATGAGGATATGTGCCAACGGTCGCCAAGATGATCACTAAGTGATCCTAGCTACTCATGTTCATGCATAACCCCATCGTGTTCACTTTCCGAAACCCCTTCGAAAAGAGACCATCATGGTACTCACGCAGATAGTGTATTCTTAAGGATATGGTGTCAAGTTATCTATAACTGGATATTAACAAATTCCCATTTGCCACATAACCGCGGGCACGGCTTTTGAAAGTTCAAAACCCTGCAGGGGTGTCCCAACTTAGCCCATCACAAGCTCACGATCTGCGGAGTCGCAACTCATAATTGGGAAGACCCGAGTATTCTCGGAATCCCGTGCTCAAGATATTTCGACAAAGGTAAAACTATTCCAGTAAGACCTCCCGGCGTGCCGACACCCTGATAGTAGCCACACGTATCTTGTCTCAGGCCACGACCGGATTGTCCAAATTTCCGGTAGGCCAAAATTCCAGAGTAGCCCCTGGCGGCCACCGACGGTTGACAGGTTTGGACCAACACTCATGAGGAGCACTGGCCCGGGGGTTGATTAAGAACTCGGGTTTATAACTCCCTATGCAAGTTTTTTAGTTGTTAGGCAAATGGTAGTACCAATGTTGGGTCTTGCCGGGAAAGCTTTAGGCAATGCGAATTATCAAGGGGGGCCCATAAACCCCAACCGTGTTAGGAACGCAAAATCAAGGAACATAACACCGGTTTATCGGGTCCTAAGGTGGCATGAGTGGAACAAAACACCAAGCAGAAGGCCAAGCCTTCCACCCATTACCAATATATATGTGCATTAATTTTATTAAAATATATATTGTGTTATCCCAATAAACAAGTCCAAACATGCAACAATCTTCAAACTTCACCTGCAACTAACAACGCTATAAGAGGGGCTGAGCAAAAGCATACTTAGCCAATCAATGGTTTGCTAGGAAGTCCGTTAGAGTGTTTCATGGAAACATATGAGTCTGACAAGACAATAATAGGCATCGAGGCATAGCTAAAGAGCGAGACAACTAGCAAGGCAAATATAGAGGTGATATCGGGGAACGGTCATCTTGCCTGGTAAGTCGTCGGTGGGAAGGTAAGACGACTCCTCAAACTCAGTCTCAACAAGATCCTCGAACTCTGTATCGGCTCCCGGTTCTACCCAACACAAGAGCACAACAACGATACAAGATTAATTATGGTGGAATGCACAATCAACATGATACAAGACATGTCATGGAATGCAAGTATGGTGTGCGTATGCATGAGGATGATCTCGAGCTTAAAGGTGAAGATGATGGAAATGGCTTCATCTTGGGCAACCATGCAAGCCACTGGATAGAGGGGAAGATTTCGGTTGAAATCGATATAAAGAGCATGGGAAACGGATGCACGGTTTGCAAATGACAAGCAAAACACTACACGATGCAATCTGCCAAAAACTGCCAGTTGCCCACTAAGTGACCAAGTTTAAGTATGCTACAGCACTCCAACACGCAAGCAAAAGGCATGGCAATAACAGACATAACATGCTCTTCAAGAATAACCACATGGCTACTTCTACAACATACTAGAACATGTCACAAACAGCATGGCAAAAGTGCAAAAGTTTATCCAGACTTAGTGAAATCTGGGCATGGCAGCAACAACGACAAGTAGGCATGTTTGCAAGCTTGTGCAACTCATCTCAAAGCATAGCATGACATGTGAATGTAACCAACAGCAAGAAGACATGTTTTTGAAGCTACTCATGGCAAGAACATGGTCATAGGATGTATAGAACACTAGCTATTCACATGGCAAAACTGAACTTGCTGATAACAGGCTGACAGAAACATTTTATAGCAACTTGAGAGCATGAAAACAACAAGCTACATCAAGGCATCATGGCAAACAAGAGCATGGATAGCTAGAGCATAACATATACATCAAGGAACACCCACTAGACAACTCTAACCATGCACAACAATGACGGTAGCCTCATGGAAACATGGCATAAAAATTAACAGATTCAGCCTTAGCAGAAACTTAACATCACGATGGCAAGTTAACAAGCTTGATGCTCTCATCTCAAGACATATCATGGCATGAAAATAAATCTATAATGTAGAGCAAATTCCAATGAGCAAAACCCATGTTGACACCTAGCTCATATGACACATGGATTAAATCACACGAAAAAGACAAATCATCATCTCATAACAAGTTCAGAAACTTATCAGCCACATGCACTTTTGCAACAGGGTTAAAGATGGCATATTGCAACCTAACATGCATGCAAATGCATCCATCATGAAGATCATCACAATACGAACATTTTGACATATCATACACTCCATTTGGACCAACATGCACCAAGTTACGACCTCACGAACATGCCAACAAAATGTTAACAGACAACTAGTGATGAAACAGTAACATCACGAAGCAGTCTTGCAGCAAAGATTAAGACATCTAGATGAACCCTATAATGCATGAAACTGATGCTAACATGTAGGTCACTTCGAGATGAACATTTTGATATATCATACATGCAAAACGGAGCACCGAGCACCAAGTTGTGACATGTCAAAGAGGGCATAAAAATACTCAGATCCGGGACTTAGAAAAAATTA
>LR738711.1:569797366-569816223 GCA_902687465.1 Secale cereale | reverse complement strand
CCCCCCCCCCCCCCCCGCGAAAAGTAAATGGGACGGAGGGATCCGGGACTAGGAGATCCGGCTCGGGACACGCGTGTTTGGATTGGGGGCTTGGTGGATCTGGTCCACCTGACCAGATCTGGCCGGAGCTCGCCGGAGGTGAAGAAGACGACAAGGCGGCGGTGATGGTGGTGGTGGCTGGAGGCGGCTACCTTGGCGGCGGCAGGGCGCGGGCTGCGCGCGGGGACGGCGCGAGCCAAGCGGCGGCGGTGGATCGGCCCGGGGCGGGCCGGCCTCGGCCCCCGGCGGGCCCTGGCGGTGCGGGGAGGAGAGAGAGGCGACGGAGCCACGTGGCAGATCCTGATAGGTCGGGCGCGGTGGTTGGACGTGTCCGGCGACGAACGGACATGTCCAGCTGCGGGAGGAGGAAGAGAGCTAGGGTTTGATCCGGGTTTCGACGGAGATGGGCATATTTATAAGTAGAGGGAGCTAGGAGTGTCCAAATGAGGTGTGGTTTTCGCCCACACGATCACGATCCAACGACCGAGAGGATGGAGTTGGATGTGTTAGGCTAGTGGGCTGTTGTGGAGGGGTGCTGGCCCAAAAGAGATAGGGGTTTTTGGCCCATGTGGTTAACTGTTGGAGTATCAAACGACCTCCAACCGAGACGAAACTTGATAGGCGGTCTACCGGTGATATACCAAGACCACTCGCCAACTCTCGGCCCATTCCGAGGATGTTTTTAACCGACTCACAAAACAAAGGCTTGAGAGGTGCAACGGGTGCCGTGTGTGAGTGTCGGAATCCGAAATGGACAATGGAGACGACGGAGACGATGCAACTACACACGGATGCAAGTGAGACTATGCCAATGCAATGCACATAATGAAAAAAACATGGTGACAAGCAACACACGCGCAAGGCAAAAACTAAGAAACCCGAAATGAAGGAACATCCCAGAATGGAATTGATTAAGTCAACAATGAATATATTGCCATATAAGGAAGTTTTACATCCGGGGCGTTACAGGGAGAGTGTCCAAAGACAACCACTCCATGCATGTGCCCCAAACATATGTATGGACGTGTGTGATGCATGCATATGTTTGAATACCCAAAGCACATCATTTTGATGTGGTGCATGCGTCGAAAATAGCACAGCCCCGCACAGAGCGAGGTTCCTGACGCATCGCGTGCTCGCCCCCCATAGTATATTATGTGATCAAACTGGTGGGAGGGATTCATTCACACACATGCGCTCAAAGTATGTTATGTGATCTCACAGCATGACCTATACCATATAAGATGAACCAAAATTTAATCCCCTCATAGTTATAAGTCAAATTAACCTCTATCGATGTCGGTCAAAGTGATTGACCAAGCGGGCACACAGATGGACGAAGCATCTCACCGATAACCTCGTGGGTGAGTGCTAATGGACAACCACCATCGCGTGCATGTGTACCAAACATATGTATGAAGCTAGATGTGTGGTTGTGATGTTTCAATACCTAATATATATGCACAACTTTGATGTGACACCTGCCTCGGAAACCTTTAAGTGCCCACACAAAGCGAGGTTCGTGATGTGTAGTATATGTTGGTCCTCCTCCGAAAATAATCCTCCTTTGTTCATAAAATTTACCTCTCTGGTTGGGTCAAATTAGATGGACGATGACCTCACAGGCCCATGGAGGGAAGCGTTGCCGGCGAGTGAGTAACAACCAAAGAGGTGTTGGTGATGTTTTAATACCCAATATGCACAATTTTGATGTTGCACCTGCCTCGGAAACCGAAAAGTCCCCACACAGAGCGAGATTTTTCATTACTTGTCTATAGTATGTGCGGGCCCCTCCTCCCCTCTTGGGCGCGTGCTATATACTCTTACCCATAACACAAAACAAAAAGAAACCTCCTTGTTGGTCAAATTAACCTCTCTCATTGGGTCAAAGTCATGGAGGACGACCTCGCGGGCCCACAGATGGAAGCGTCGCACGCGAGGGACTGTCCTATATGACGGGTAGTATATGTTGCCCCCACCCTCTTCGACGTGTACTATATATAAAATCCTACCATATGTAACGCAAACTAAAAAAATGGTCATCGTTGTTGGTCAAATTAACCTTTCTCGCCGCAGGTCGTAGTGATGGACGACGACCTCGCGGGCCCATAGAGAGCGTCACACACGAGTGATTGTCCTAGGACCATCGTGTGCATGTGGCCCAAATGCATGTCAAACTTATTTTTGTAGTGAATATGCGACCAAAGGACTATAGTGTTAAATATGAAAAAAACATATATCATTCGTCCGTTTTATACATTGATTGATTCCTAGGGATTTAATGTGCAAAAATCAAATTTGAGCTACATGAGACCTGTGATAGTGCACCAAAATGGATTGTAAAATCAGATGTGTGTGTGTGTCCCTAGATGCATGTTTAGTCCCCGTGCAAGAAATTTTGAACATCAAGAATCTTGATTTTAAAATCCATTAAATCTAAAACTGAGTTGAAATTCATGGAACTTATCATGGTGTCATATGGACACTAATAGACTGTGATATTATATTTATTTTGTCAAATTTGAGATAAGTTTTGATATAATATTCAGGCATGAAATTATCAATAATTAGCAATCAATATCAAAAATGGACTATTTATTCAAACCATGTGCGTTAGACCAACAATCTACGTGTCATGCTTTGGTTAAGCAATAAAACGACAGAATTAATCATCAAAAAGGAAAATCAATATAATACCTGCCGCCACATGTCCCATGTGCCCTAAGAGCATGTGTGAGCTGACGAGGCGCATACAAGCAGTCCGCCACGCAGGTAGACCGGGAGGCATGTGGGCATTCGCTACACAGCGTCCCCGAGGGGCGTGCTTAGTAGCTATGTTAAATGATGGTAGGCATGCTAATAGTCCGCTGCGCAGGCTTGCCGGGAGGCGAGTCAGCCCTTTGACCGCCGCCCACCTTGCTCCCACTGCTCCATATTAATGGCGCGCCCGATCCGCTGGTCATAATAGGTGGCTGGACCCCCCGTCCATAGTTGTCAATGCTGCGTGGAGTGTAAGAGGATGCCGCCGAAGCGCACCATCGGAGGGAGTGGTGACACTAGGGCTGGTGAAGCACCCGCACAACGCATGAAGCTGGGCACAAAGGTTGCGACCTCCACTAATGAGGTCTCGTGCGGGTAGTAGCGTGACCTTGAATTCATCGCCGCCGTCGATCCTCCCTAGCCGGAGCCAGAGATCCATGGCTACTCCGACAATGACACCGACTTCGATGGAAAACCGGTTAGCCCCACCCCCTTCTTCTTTTGAAA
Organism: Secale cereale; assembly: GCA_902687465.1. NCBI lineage: Eukaryota > Viridiplantae > Streptophyta > Magnoliopsida > Poales > Poaceae > Secale > Secale cereale. Next base: position 569,812,917 of record LR738711.1, on the reverse strand, counting down.
TAGGAATCCTATGGTCCTAGTCCGTGAAATAAGTGTAACATTCATGAGATCCGTGTAGTGTATTGATTGTTTGAATGGTTTCTACGGTTAGTGATTAATTGTTTGTTCTGAAAAAATGATTTTTTTGCTAATAATCCGACTAGGGTTAGCGTTCGTCCTATTAATTCATAGCCAGATCTTGAGAATTGATTTGGATTGTCGTACATATATTTGTGCCATTTTTTCTTACAGATATTTAGAATTGATTTTGAATGTGCTACATATATGGTTGTGCCAATCCCCCCCAGATCGGTATGCACACTGATGAGGCTCTAGCCAGCGGCACCACCATTCGTAGATCCTGCACCCAGCAGCGCGGGCAGAAGCAGCCACGCCCCCACCTAGATCCGAGGAACACATAGAATTTTAGATGGACCTCATCAGCGATCTCCCACATGTCATTCTTGGACAGATCATCTCCCTTCTCCCCACCAAGGATGGCTGCCGCACATAGGTCCTCGCATCTCGGTGGCGCACTCAATGGCGCACCGCGCCTCTTAATCTCGACTATCGCCAGTTACCTGTCGTTTATGATTTTGAACTCCATGGAGCCATTATATCCTCCCACCAAGGCTCTGTTCAAAACCTATGCATCCCAGCTTGCTGCCTACTGCACATACCCTGCATGGTGGACGCCTAGCTAACATCCCGTCAATTCAAAAAACTCTAGCATCTTGAGTTCTACCATTACTACGAAAATAGCTTCCCACCAAGCGTTGTAGCAGTGTCCTCACCACCAATATCCATCACATGATTTTCCTCCTCTCTCCACACCGCCACCTTGGCCCAGTGCCATCTAGCAGACAATCTGGTACAAATGCTTCAACCTCCACTGCTAAAAAAAACTCGCGCTTGTGGTGGTCGATCTGTCGGAGGCCTCACTGCACAACATCATCCACTCCTGCTGCCCTGCCTGATACGTCTCCAACCTATCTATAATTTTTTATTGTTCCATGCTATTATTTTATGAAGTCTTGGATGTTTAATGGGCTTTATCATTCACTTTTATATAATTTTTGGGAATAACCTACTAACCCAAAGGCACAGTCCAGATTGCTGTTTTTTGCCTGTTTCAGGGTTTCGCAGAAAAAGAATATCAAACGGACTCCAAACGGAATGAAACCTTCGCGAGAGATATTTTTGGAGAAAATCACGCACGCGGAGCTTGAGAACCACGTCAAGGGATCAAGAGGTGGCCCATGAGGGTGGGGGGCACGCCTCCCTTCCCAAGGCGCGCCCCCTGCCTCGTGGCCCCCTCGAGCGTCCCCGGGTGCCCTCCTTCTTCCTATATAAGTGTACGTACCCCCAAACCTACGTGAATAGAGAGAAAACCCTAATTCCACCGCCGTAACCTTCTGTCCCATGAGATCCCATCTTGGAGCCTCTTCCGGAGCTCCACCGGAGTGGGATCCATCACGGAGTTCTTCATCATTATCATTATCATCACCCTCACCATGAGTTGTGAGTAGTTTACCACAGACCTTCGGGTCCATAGCTAGTATCTAGATGGCTTCTTCTCTCTCTCTGGATCTCAATACAAAGTTCTCCTCGGTCTTCGAGGAGATCTATTTGATGTAATCTCTTTTTGCGGTGTGTTTGTCGAGTTCCGATGAATTGTGATTTTATGATCAAGGTTATCTATGAAAGGTATTTGGTTCTTCTCTGAACTTTTTATGTGTGCTCATAATATCCTTGCAAGTCTCTTAGAATTATTGGTTTGGTTTGGCCTACTAGATCTATAGTTCTTGCAATGGGAGAAGTGCTTGGCTTTGGGTTCAATCTTGCGGTGTCCTTTCCTAGTGATAGTAGGGGCAGCAAGGCACATATTGTATTGTTGCCATCGAGGATAAAAAGATGGGGTTTATATCATATTGCTTGAGTTTATCCCTCTACATCATGTCACCTTGCTTAAAGCGTTACTCTGTTCTTATGAACTCAATACACTAGATGCATGCTGGATAGCGGTCGATGTGTGGAGTAATAGTAGTAGATGCAGGCAGGAGTCGGTCTACTTGTCTCGGACGTGATGCCTATATACAATGAGCATGCCTAGATAGTCTCATAATTATTCACTTTTCTATCAATTGCTCGACAGTAATTTGTTTACCCGCCGTAGAATATCGCTATCATGAGAGAAGCCACTAGAGAACACTATGGCCCCCGGGTTTATTCTCAACATATCAATCTACATCTACTTTACTTCTATCACTTTTATTTGCTGTTCTTATAAACTAAAAATACCAAAAATATAAACTATCATCTCTATCAGATATCACTTCCGTAAGTGACCGTAAAGGGATTGACAACACCTTATCGCGTTGGCTGCGAAGTTCTTATTTGTTTGTGCAGGTGCGAGGGACTCGCGCGTGGTCTCCTACTAGATTGATACCTTGGTTCTCAAAAACCGAGGGAAATACTTATGCTACTGTGCTGCATCTCCCTTTCCTCTTCGAGGGAATACAACGCAAGATCGAGAAGTAGCAAGAAGAATTTATGGCACCGTTGCCGGGGAGGCATACGCAAAAGGCATATACCAAGTACCTATCACAAACCCTTATCCTTCGCATTACATTTATTTGCCTCTCGTTTTCCTCTCCCACACTTCACCCTTGCCGTTTTATTTGCCCTTCTTCCGCAGTGTGTTTATCGTTTGCTTCCTTCTTGTTTTCTTGCGTGTGCTGTTTGCTTGCTTGTCATCATGTCTAGCACACCTATCATTATCACCACTCCCGAGAGTGAGGTCCTCAACTTTAAACAAAGGGAGGAAGAAAACTTAAAAGATGTCTGGTATACAATTTGCAATGCTCAAAATAGATCTAATAGGAAGCTTTCCACTTCCGTGCTTCTTCGCAATTTTTATGTTGGCATAACTCCGTGGAATAGATTTATCTTAGATACCATTACCGGAGGGAAATTCTTGGGTAGCCACACCGTTGATTCTTATAATGCTATGACTGTATTATTTGACTCACCACCTCTTATGGTCAATGGGACTGTTTTAACTTTGGAGCATGTTTTGCAAAGGTTAGAAATCATTGAAAAAAAAGTTGCTACGGTAGAACTGGTAGAGAACTTGGATAGAAAAATTCATAATGAAATCACCCAATATGGATCCAAGGTAGGAGTTGTTTTGAAAAATCTTAAGGAAAAGGAGCCCATAGTTAAAGAAAAGCTAGATCAAGATTCTACTAGAATCAATAAGCTTGAGGATGTTATCACTAATGTGGGTTCTGCTCTTTCCGCTATAAAAACTACTCCAAATACCTCTACTAAATTATCTAAGTTCATGTATGTCCCTAAAGACAAGGGTGAAACATCTAGAATTGCGGATCTCAAATCCATAAGTGTTCACCCTAATTTTCTTACTTTTGCAAGAGACCCTTTTGACACCTTAGAATTTCTTGATTTCTTGCCGAAGAGTTTTATTATTAATAGGCACAAAGAAGTGCCTAAGAATCATAAGTGCTTAATCAAAGAATTGCCTTCCAAAGATGGCAATGCCTAGATTTATCTTGTATCGTGCCTAGCTAGGGGTGTAAAACGATAGCGCTTGTTGGGAGGCAACCCAAATTTTTGTTTTTTGTTTTTGTTGCTGTTAGGGAATAAATATTGCATCTAGCCTCTGATTAGATGTGGTTTCATGTTTTGTTTAGTGTTTGTGCCAAGTAGAACCTTTGGGAAGACTTGTGTGAAGTTTATGTGATCTTGTTGTGAAAAACAGAATCGTTAGTGCTGGCTAAAGTGGTCTTCAGATTTTACTGGAGCGTGCTTTTTAGTTGATTCTTTTTGCAGATGATTGGTAGACAAATTACGCCAATGTACCAATTTAGTTTGAATTTTTTTGAGTTCCAGAAGTAGGCGAAACCTGCAGATTACTACAGACTGTTCTGTTTTTGACAGATTCTGTTTTCCGTGTGTTGTTTGCTTATTCCGATGCATCCATGAGTAGTATTGGAGGATATGAACCATAGAGAAGTTGGAATACAGTAGGTTTAACACCAATATAAACAAAGAATGAATTCATTGCTGCACCTTTGAGTAGTGTTTTGCTTTCTTATACTAATGGAGCTCACGAGAATTTCTGTCTAAGTTTTGTGTTGTGAAGTTTTCAAGTTTTGAGTATTGCTTTGATGGACTATGGAACAAGGATTAGCAAAGGCCTAATCTTGGGGATGCCCATGGCACCCCAAGGAATTTAAGATAATCAAAAGCCTAAGCTTGGGGAGGCCACGGGAAGGCATCCCCTATTTCGTCTTCATCCATCGGTAACTATACTTGGAGCTATATTTTTATTCGCAACATGATATGTGTTTTGCTTGCAGCGTCTTGTATAATTTGAGTCTTTGCTTGTTAGTTTGCCACAATCATCTTTGCTGGACACACCTATTTAAGAGAGTTAAATATGGCCTAGAAATTGTTAGAACACTCTATGTACTTCACTTATATCTTTTGAGTTGAATAGTTTTTGCTCTAGTGCTTCACTTATATCTTTTAGAGCACGGTGGTGGTAATATTTTGTAGAAATTTTTGAACTCTCATGCTTCACTTATATCTATTTGAGAGTCTATTAAAACAGCATGGTAATGTGTTTAGTCTAAAGAAACTAGTCTTCACATGATAAACATCCAATGTCATGTAGTAAAAAATTTCACACCAAGTGCATTGAATAGAATGAGATGTTGGATGCTTGATAATTATTTTGAGACATGAGGATATTGATATTAGAGTCATGCTAGTGAAGTTATTATGAAATTGAGAAATACTTTTGTTAATGTTAGTGATTCCCGTAGCATGCACGTATGGTGATCCGCTATGTGACGAAGTTAGAGCATGAGGTATTTGTAAAGTGCCAACCTTTGTGTGGAGGTCGGGGGCGCACGATGGTTAACTCCTACCAACCTCCCCCCTAGGAGAATGCGTTGATTGCTTTGTTTTGATGACTTGTATATTTTTGCAATAAGTATATGATTTCTTATGACTAATGTCGAGTCCATGGATTATACGCACTCTCACCCTTCCACCATTGCTAGCCTCTCTTGTACCGCGCAACTTTCGCCGGTGCCATAAACCCACTATATATCCTTCCTCAAAACAGCCACCATATTATTCCTCAAAACAGCCACCATACCTACCTATCATGGCATTTCCATAGCCATTCCGAGATATATTGCCATGCAACTTTCCATCGTTTCGTTCATACGACACACATCATATTGTCATATTGCCATTGCATGATCATGTAGTTGACATCGTATTTGTGGCAAAGCCACCATGCATAACTTTTCATACATGTCACTCTTGTTTCATTGCACATACCGGTACACCGCCAGAGTTATTCATATAGAGTCATACTTTGTTGTTGTAGTATCGAGTTGTAATATCGAGTTCTAAATCTATAAAGCCCCTCCGCAAAAGAAACAAATAAAATAAAAGAAAGGCCAAAGAAAAAAAAGAAAGGCCAAAAAAAAGAGAAAAGAAAAAAGGGACAATTGCTACTATCTTTTTTCCACAGTTGTGCTTCAAAGTAGCACCATGTTCTTCATTGTAGAGAGTCTCGTGTTTAGTCACTTTCATATACTAGTGGGAATTTTCATTATAGAACTTGGCTTGCATATTCCAACGATGGGCTTCCTCAAATGCCCTAGGTCTTCATGAGCAAGCAAGTTGGATGCACACCCACTAGTTTCTTTTGTTGAGCTTTCATTCATGTTTAGCTCTAGTGCATCCGTTGCATGGAAATACCTACTCACTCACATTGATATCCATTGATGGGCATCTCCATAGCCCATTGATACGCCTAGTTGATGTGAGACTATCTCCCTCCTTTTTGTCTTCTCCACAACCACCTCTATTCCACCCATAGTGCTATGTCCATGGATCACGCTCATGTATTGCGTGAAAGTTGAAAGGTTTGAAAGAATAGAGTATGAAAACAAGTGCTTGGCCGAAATCCGGGTTGTGCATGATATGAATATTTTGTGTGATGAAGAGGGAGCATAGCCATACTATATGATTTTGTAGGGATAACTTTCTTTAGCCATAGTATTTTGAGAAGACATGATTGCTTTGTTAGTATGCTTGAAGTATTGTTATTTCTTATGTCAATATAGACTTTTATCTTGAATCTTTCAGATCTGAACCTTCGTGCCACAATTGAGAGAATTACATTGAAAAACTATATTGGTTAGCATTCCACATCAAAAATTCTTTCTTTATCATTTACCTACTCGAGGACGAGCAGGAATTAAGCTTGGGGATGCTTGATACATCTCCAACATATCTATAATTTTTTATTGTTCCATGCTATTATTTATGAAGTCTTGGATGTTTAATCGGCTTTATCATTCACTTTTATATCATTTTTGGGATTAACCTACTAACCCAAAGGCCCAGTCCAGATTGCTGTTTTTTGCCTGTTTCAGGGTTTCGCGGAAAAAGAATATCAATCGGAGTCCAAATGGAATGAAACCTCCACGAGAGATATTTTTTGGAGAAAATCACGCACGTTAGGGGATCAAGTGGTGGCCCATGAGGGTGGGGGGCGCGCCCCCCTTCCCAGGGTGCGTCCCCCTGCCTCGTGGCCCCCTCGAGCGTCCCTCGGTGCCCTCCTTCTTCCTATATAAGTCTACGTACCCCAAAACCTCCGTGAACAGAGAGAAAACCCTAATTCCACTGCCGTAACCTTCTCTTCCCGTGAGATCCCATCTTGGAGCCTGTTCTGGAGCTCCACCGGAGGGGGATCCATCACAGAGTTCTTCATCATCATCATCATCGCCCTCACCATGAGTTGTGAGTAGTTTACCACAGACCTTCGGGTCCATAGCTAGTATCTAGATGGCTTCTTCTCTCTCTCTGGATCTCAATACAAAGTTCTCCTCGGTCTTCGAGGAGATTTATTCAATGTAATCTCTTTTTGCGGTGTGTTTGTCGAGATCCGATGAATTGTGAGTTTATGATCAAGGTAATCTATGAAAGATATTTGGTTCTTCTCTGAACTTTTTATGTGTGCTCATAATATCCTTGCAAGTCTCTTCGAATTATTGGTTTGGTTTGGCCTACTAGATCTATAGTTCTTGCAATGTGAGAACTGCTTGGCTTTGGGTTCAATCTTGCGGTGTCCTTTCCCAGTGACAGTAGGGGCAACAAGGCACATATTGAATTGTTGCCATCAAGGATAAAAAGATGGGGTTTATATCATATTGCTTGAGTTTATCCCTCTACATCATGTCACCTTGCTTAAAGCGTTACTCTGTTCTTATGAAATCAATACACTAGATGCATGTTGGATAGCGGTCGATGTATGGAGTAATAGTAGTAGATGCAGCTAGGAGTCGGTCTACTTGTCTCAGACGTGATGCCTATATACAATGATCATGCCTAGATAGTCTCATAATTATTCGCTTTTCTATCAATTGCTCGACAATAATTTGTTTACCCGCCATAGAATATCGCTATCATGAGAGAAGCCACTCGAGAACACTATGGCCCCCGGGTCTATTCGCAACATATCAATCTACATCTACTTTACTTTTATCGCTTTTATTTGCTGTTCTTATAAACTAAAAATACCAAAAATATAAACTATCATCTCTATCAGATCTCACTTTCGTAAGTGACCGTAAAGGGATTGACAACCCGTTATCGCGTTGGTTGCGAAGTTCTTATTTGTTTGTGCAGGTGCAAGGGACTCGTGCGTGGTCTCCTACTGGATTGATACCTTGGTTCTCAAAAACTGAGGGAAATACTTACGCTATTGTGCTGCATCTCCCTTTCCTCTTCGAGGGAATACAACGCAAGCTAGAGAAGTAGCACTACCGTGGAGCGCTTGCCTCTTGTTGTTGGAAAAGAAATCCGTATCCGTTGTATCCAAATAAAGTCACCTCACCTTGTAAGCATTAGAATTTTCTTTAAAGGAGAGGAGCTCATTATCAAGGATGCCCCTTGCTACTTTTTAACTCTGTTGGGATTTCCCCGAAGAGGAGAGGATGATGCAGTATAGTAGAGATAAGTATTTCCCTCAGTTAAGAAACCATGATTATCAATCTAATAGGGGAACCAAGCAACCCTATGTAGACAACACCTGCACACAAACAAGAAATCCTCGCAACCCAAGTGACAAGGGGTTATCAATCCCTTGAAGGTTACGTGCAAGACTAAATTGTATGGTATTTCATAAATAGATTGTCGGTGCACTAGGACTGGGGTACCCCAGTGCCCCTGACTTATGCACAGACAGTAGTAGCAGCACCCATCGATGTAGGTTTAGTCAAATCCAAACCAAGCTAGAGAAGCCGCTCTTAGTGAGATCAAGGAGCGCATCAAGAAGACGAAACTAGCATTCAAGACGAAGACTCCAACAGAAGCAACCTCTGTTGGCTAAGCAACACCGAAAAGGTTGAAGCAATGGCCCAGAATGGGCCCAAACCACACCAGTCGCGTCCCTAGTGCCTGACGGGGACCAAGGCATGCATCTTCAAGAAGATCCGACATGCCATCCCCTGGCAGGCGCGAGCCAATCGACCACCGCTCCACCGCATCACAATGCCAGTCACTTGTCGATGCGGTGTCGAGCACTCATGTGGATAAGTGGCTCTCGCTAAGCACATGGCGGCTCGCTGGAAGACAAATTATGCCCGTTTGACACCCGTCCAGAGGCGTGTCAAGATAATGAGCAATAGTTAGCTAAAGCGGTGGTAAAAGCTTGCCAGGAATGCACCCCCGCACGCCACCTAGGCTAGCATTTATCACATTTTGTCCTTAGTGCCAGAGTTAGGTATGATAGTGATGACCCACAAGTATAGCGGATCAATCTAGTCCTTTCGATAAGTAAGAGTGTTGAACCCGACAAGGAGTAGGAGGAAATGACAAGTGGTTTTCAGCAAGGTAATGTCTCCAAGCACTGAAACTGTCTGTAACAAATAGTTTGATAGCAAGGTAATTTGTAACAAGCAAGTAACGGTAATGGTAAATAAGATGCAGCAAGGTAGCCCAATCCTTTTGTGTCAAAGGACAAGCCAAAACGGTTTCTTATAATAAGCAAAGTGTTCTTGATGGTACACGAGAATTTCATCTAGTCACATTTACCATGTTGGCTTGATTTGTGTTCGTTACTTCGATAATTTGATATGTGGGTGGACCGGTGCTTAGGTGTTGTTCTTACTTGAACAAACCTCCTACTTATGATTAACCCACTCACAAGCGTCCGCGACTACGAAAAAAGTATTAAGATAAACTCTAACCATAGCATTAAACATTTGGGTCCAAATCGTTCCGTTATGAAGTAGCGCATAAACTAGGGTTTAAGCTTCAGTCACTCTAGCAACCCATCATCTAATAATTACTTCACAATGCATTCCCTTAGGCCCAAATATGGTGAAGTGTCATGTAGTCAACGTTCACATGACACCACTAACGGAATCACAACATACATATCATCGAAATATCGAACACATATCAAGTTCATATGATTACTTGCAACATGATTTCTCCCGTGACCTCAACAACTAAACTAACTACTCACAAGTGATAAACATGCTCAATATCAGAGGGTTATTAAATAGCATAATGGACCTGAACATATAATCTTCCACCAAATAAACCATATGGTAATCAACTACAAGATGTAATCAACACTACTAGTCACCCACAGGTACCAATCTGAGGTTCCGGTACAAAGATTGAACACAAGAGATGAACTTGGGTTTGAGAGGAGGCGGCGCTGTTGAAGATGTTCATGAAGATTGGCCTCCCAAAGATGAGAGGGATGTTGGTGATGACGATGACAATTATTGCCCCCTCCAGGAGGGAATTTCCCCCGTCGGAATCGCTCCGCCGGAGAGCAAAAGTGCTCCTGCCCAAGTTCCGCCTTGAGACGGCGGTGCCTCGTCCTGAAAGTCCTCTGTTTAATTATTTTAGGTAAAAATGACTTATACCAGAAGATGGGTATCGGAAGTGGGCAGAGTCGATAGAACTTGAGGGAATATTTGTTCTGCCTTTAGCTCCTCGTTGGGTTCGACACTCTTATTTGTCGAAGAAGGCTACAAACAATCCCCTATACTTGTGGGTTATCAAATACCGGCAGTTGGCATTCTGGACCTGAAAAAGCAAATTGAGACTACCTATTCTGCAAAACTCCAAATGAGCTGAAACTTCATGGGGATTTTTTATGGAATATTTAAGAATTATTGGAGCAAATAAGTACCAGAGGGGGCCCACCAGGTGAGCACAACCCACCAGGGCGTGCCTAAGGGCCCTGGCATGCCCAGGTGGGTTGTGCCTAAGGGACCTGGGTAATTTATGGCATATAACCCTGCCTCCTAAAAATCACATATATTCCAAAATAATTCTCCATAATTTTTTATCGCATTTGGACTTCGTTTGGTATGGATTTTCTGTGATACAAAAACATGCAAAAAACAGGAGCTGGCACTGGGCACTGGATCAGTAAGTTAGCCCAAATAAATCATATAAATTGTTCCCAAAAGTATGTAAAATTTTAGTAATATTGGCATGAAACAATCAAAAATTATAGATACGACGGAGACGTATCAACATCCCGAAGCTTAATTCCTGCTCGTCCTCGAGTAGGTAAATGATGAAAAAAGATAATTTTTGATGTGGAATGCTACCTAGCATAAACTTGATCATATATCTAGTCATGGAATGAATATTAAGACATGAGTGATTCAAAGCAGTAGTCTATAATTTGACATAAAGACAGCAATACTCGGGCATCCCAACAAACAATCGTGTCTTGCAGAATATCAAATGCTGAAGAACGGTATCCCTACAAAATCATATAGTCTTGTCATGCTCTGTCTTCCCAGCTCAAAGTATAAATCATGTACTACCCCGGTGTCAGCCAAGCAATTAGTTCATACTTTTTAACATGCTTAGGCATTTTCAACTCTCATGCAATACATGAGCACAAGCCATGGATATAGAAATATAGGTGGAATAGAATACGGTGGTAGTAGACAAAAGAAGGGAAGAATGTCTCACATCAACTAGGCAAACTAACGGACTATGGAGATGTCCATCAATCGATATCAATGCGAGGAGTAGGGGTTGCCATGCAACATATGCACTAAGAGCTATAAGTGTATGAGATCTCAACATGAAAACTTAGTGGGTGTCCATATAATCCTATAATGAAAAATTCCCACTAGTATATGAAAGTGACAACATAGGAGAATCTCCACATGAAAAACATGGTGCTACTTTGAAGCACAAGTGTGGAACTAGCATGCCCCTTCTCTCTTTTTCTTTTTTTCCTTTTTTTCTTTCTTTCTTTTCTTTCCTTTCTTTCTTTTATTTATTTTTTTCTTTCTTCTTCTTTTTTATATTTTCTCTCTCATTGTCCAGAGTCTCATCCCGACTTGAGGGGGAATCATAGTTTCCATCATCCTTTCCTCACTGGGACATGCTCTAATAATGGATAATGATTATCATCACACTTCTATTTAGTTATAACTCAAAAGAAATAAAAATTACAACTCGATACCTATGACATAGTATGACTCTAAATGAATGCCTCTAGCAGTGTACCAGGATGTGCAATGATCTAGCATAGCAAAGATTTCAAAAAACGGACAAGCCATGAAAATATCGTGCCAGCTGTCTTACGATCATGCAAAGCAATATGAAAATGAATACTCAAGTCAATTATATGATGGAAGTGCAAGGCAATATATCCCGGAATAGCTATGGAAATGCCATAATAGGTAGGTATGGTGGCTGTTTTGAGGAAGGTATAATAAATTTTACGCACCGGCGAAAGTTGCGCCGCACAAGAGAGGCTAGAAATTATGAAAGGGTGAGAATGCGTATAATAAATGAACTCACATTAGTCATAAAGAACTCACATACTTATTGCAAAAGTTTATTTGCCCTCGAAGCAAAGTAATACTACGCATGCTCCTAGGGGGGAGGTTGGTAGGAGTTAACCATCGCGCGCCCCCGACCTTCACACAAAGATAGGACAATTAAGGATAAATTGTGCTCCAACTTCCCGGCATAACGAGAGACTCTACGTGCATGCTTCGGGAATCAGAAACCTTAACACCAATATCTTACTAAACACGATCATCCTATAGTACCTCCCACATATTATCATCTCTATATCGCAAAACTATTCCAAGGAATCAAACATATCATATTCAGTGATCCATAAGTTTTATGTAGGATTTTATGACTAACCATGCAATTGACCAATTCTGTTTGACTCTCTAAATAGATATAAGTGAAGATGAGAGTTTAATTATTTCTAAAAAAGATCATGCTCTAACAAATATAAGTGAAGCACCAGAGCATTCTATGAACATCGGTTTTCTATGTGAAGAGAAACAGGCAATCCAAATTTCAAAAGATATAAGTGAAGCACATGAAGCATTCTATAAAGCCATACTCAAAAGATATAAGTGAAGTGCAAAGATCATTCTACAAATTTGCCAATGACTATCTCATCCCAGCATGGTGCATTATTAAAAGAAAAAGAAAAAGCACACCACGCTCCAAGAATTTACGCATATCATGTGAACGAAACGAATCCGAAAACATACTGATACTTGTTGAAGAAAGATGGGATGCCTTCCGAGGCGTCCCCATGCTTAGACGCTTGAGTCTCCTTGAATATTTACTTGGGGTGCCTTGGGCATCCCCAATCTTCAGCTCTTGCCTCTCCTCCTTCTCCTCACATCGAGACATCCCCTATCTTCGAACACTTCATCCACACAAAACTTAACCAAACTTTTACCGGGGTTAGTGCATATGATCAATGAAATATCATCATGTACTTCTCTAACATTATTGTATAATTATAAACAAACATTACTCACTGTATGCTATCAAAATTCTATGGCCCCAAGTCAAGGAGGCTTCGACAAGAATTCAAACATATTCAAATAATGAAGCTATAACAACAATCCGTGAAAACAGGACAGTCTGTAAAGATTTGAACATCCACCATACTTCTGTAACTCTAAAAATTCTGAAAAATTAGGAAAAATAAACATTTTGCATACCAAGATTGTGCAAAAAGTTTCAGAAGCTTGTGACGTTCCAGTAAAAAATGTAAAATCACGCACTATAGCCAAAGTTTCTGTTTTTGCACCGCACAAACTAACAAGCAATTTAATCATCCTAAAGGAAACTATTGGCACATTATTTTTATAATACAATGAATTTGTACAAGGAGATAATTATTTTTGTTGACAATTTTATTTAATTCAAGATTTGCAAAGTTTCCATGAGCATGTACAAGTTTAAGGAGCTCCCCCACTTCAACGGTGCTCGTCCTTCTTACTTTCACTTTTCTTTTTGAAAAAGTTTTAGGTTCCCCTCTATATTTTTTTTGTTTTTAAACTTTATAAAAGCACCCAACAGAAATAAATGACTCTTTTTTTAACTTCCGAGTTGTCTCCTTGGTAGCGCTTTCTTTAAAGCCATTAAGCTAGGCATAAAGTGCTCAAGTAATGAATCCACCCGGATCCCAAGGTATATCAAAGCCAATTTTAACTAGCAATGATTTGGCATTTAGTAGTGAGCACAAAGCAACATATAAAAGGCAATGACAAAGTATAACTCTCTTCCTATGCATCGGCATGTCATACGAGAACAATTCATGCATATCAAGTAAGGACCAATGCATAGTATAAGCAGTTTCTTGCAATTCTATCATGTTGGAAACATAGAGAGGCGGAGATGTAGTTCCTCTCTCATAATAATTGCAAGTAGGGGCAGCAAGCACATGCATATTAAATTCCTCAAAATCATCATGTGCAACGGTAAAAGGCAACCCATCAATGTAATCCTTAATAAGTGCAAACTTCTCTGATATAGTGTAGTCGAGAGAATTCAAAAAGATAATAGGACTATCATGTGTGGGTGTAGTAGAAACAATTTCATTCTTGACATAAGGAACTATAGCAAGTTCATCTCCATAAGCATGATTCTTATTGTCATCTTAGCCACAAGCATAGCAAGCATCATCAAAAAGGGATATGTCAAACAAATCAACAGGATCATAACAATCATCATAGCATTCATCCTTCGGTAAATTTGAAGGGAAACTAATCAATGTATGTGATAAAGAGTTACTCTCATTAGAAGGTGGGAACGGGTGATCAATCCGCTGTTCCGCCTTTTGTTCGTTGCTCTCCTCCTCCTCTTTTTCATCCAATGAGCTCACAATGTCATTAATTTCTTCTTCCATAGACTCGTGCAAAATATTAATCTCTTCCTAGATAGCGGAGACCTTCTGAATAAACGCATCAATATGGGCATTGTATTTATAATTCAAATAACAATATTTAAGTATAGCAAGATTTTCAGATCTGTAAACATCATCATCATAATTTTCATGCTCTTCAAACAAACATTTAATACCACAAGCACCCTTAAAAGCAACAAATTCTTCTATTTGTTCCACATCATAGTAATCATATATACCATTAGCATAAGAAGCCAATGTTTTATTATCATTGAATTCACATGAAAAGGTAAGATGTGGAGCATTCATCCTAGAGCAATAAGTATAATCATATCTCAAGCATAAATTATAAGCATACCAATGCAACATATGAATTTGATCCCATAACAATTTCTCTTTATGAGTCAAGCGATAATCCCTAAAGTATTCACGTTGATCCAACGTTACTCCCAATATCAAGTTGAATGGGGTTTTCACTGGATTATCAAAGTAGTGCATAATATCTTTCACATAACCAACATCGAGGGTTTTAGGAGGTGCCCCATCTCCATGAGCAGCAAGTACCACTAATTTTTTTGGTGTTTCGTGTTCCATATCCATGACTATAGATAGAGAAAAACTTAGAACAGAAAATGAAAACTATTTAGTGATAAAGAAAATAAGCACACACGAGAATATTCACCCCACGCTATAACTCCCCGGCAATGGCGCCAGAAAAAGGTATTGATAACCCACAAGTATAGGGGACTGTTTGTACCCTTCTTAGATAAATAAGAGTGTCGAACCCAACGAGGAGCTAAAGGCAGAACAAATATTCCCTCAAGTTCTATCGACCACCGATACAACTCTACGCACACTTGACGTTTTCTTTACCGAAAACAAGTATGAAACTAGAAGTGCTCTGGTAGGATAGCTCTGCAAGATAATAAAGAGCATGTAAATAAAAGTACAAATAAATTAGTATAGCGAGTGTGGGTTAGTGTGGTAGGGTTTGCGGAATTGTCCCTAGGCAATCGATAACAAGTACCGGTAATCATTCTTGTGATTTTATATGAGGGAGAGACATGAGCTAACATACTTTCTCTACTTGGATCATATGCACTTATGATTGGACCCCTAGCAAGCATCCGCAACTACTAAAGATCATTAAGGTCGTGAAACCCAACCATAGCATTAAGTATCAAGTCCTCTTTACTCCCATACATCATACCCCACTTACTCGGGTTTAAGCTTCTGTCACTCTCGCAACCCACCATAAGCGAACCATGAACATATTGCAACACCCTACAGCGGGGGGGGGGGG
>LR738711.1:569694181-569797312 GCA_902687465.1 Secale cereale | reverse complement strand
GAGAACGGAGGGCACCATACGACAGCACCAAAATAAAATATACAATCATACCAACCAAGATCACAGTTATGCCATAGGACAAAACAGATCTACTCAAACATCATAGGATAAGCACATATCATTGGATAATAGTATGTAGTGTTGAGCACCATGTTTAAGTAGAGAATTACAACGGTAAAAGATAGGCTACACCGCTGCATAGAGGGGGAGAGAGTTGGTGTTGACGATAGCAAGATTGTTGATGTAGATCGCTGGCCCGATCGTTGCCCCAGCGGGTTTCCGGCGCCACCGGGAGCAAGGGGGAGAGAGCCCCACTCCTTATTATTCTTCCTTGGCCTCCTCCCTAGGTTGGAGGAGGGTTTCCTCTCTGGTCCATGGCCTCCATGGCATGGGAGGGGTGAGAGCCTCTCCGAGATTTGATATGTCTCTCTGTCCTCTTCTGTTTCGCTTCCCCTAGATCAGGCCCTTCATCATTTCTTAAATTCCCGGAGATCTGTAACTCCGATTGCGCTTAACTTTTAACACGATTTTTATCCATAAATTAGCTTTCTTGCGCCAGAAGAAGGGCCCCAACCGACATTTGAGGAGGGAATGATGACCCATAAGTGTAGGGGACCTATCATAGTCCTTTCGATAAGTAAGAGCGTCGAATCCAATGAGGAGCAGAAGGAAATGGTAGGCAGTTTTCAGTAAGGTATTCTCTGCAAGCACTGAAATTATCGGTAACAGATAGTTTTGCAATAAGGTAATTTGTAAAGGGTAACAAGTAATACAAGTAAATAAGGTGCAGCAATATGGCCCAATCCAATTTGTAGCAAAGGACCAGCCTGGACAAACTCTTATATAAAGGAAAGCGCTCCCGAGGACACATGGGAATTATTGTCAAGCGAGTTTTCATCACGCTCATATGATTCACGTTCGTTACTTTGATAATTTGGTATGTGGATGGACCGGTGCTTGGGTGCTGCCCTTACTTGGACAAGCATCCCACTTATGATTAACCTCTATTGCAAGCATCCACAACTACAAAAGAAGTATTAAGGTAAACCTAACCATAGCATGAAACATATGGATCCAAATCAGCCCCTTAGGAAGCAACGCATAAACTAGGGTTTAAGCTTGTGTCACTCTAGCAACCCATCATCTACTTATTACTTCCCAATGTTTTCCTCTAGGCCCAAACAATGGTGAAGTGTCATGTAGTCGACGTTCACATAACACCACTAGAGGAAAGACGACATACATCTCATCAAAATATCGAACGAATACCAAGACTACTTATTGCAAGACTTCTCCCATGTCCTCAGGAACAAACGTAACTACTCACAAATCATATTCATGTTCATAATCAGAGGGATATTGATATGTATAATGGATCTGAACATATGATCTTCCACCGGATAAAGCAACTATCATATCCTACAAGGAGTAATCAACACTACTAGCAACCCACAGGTACCAATCTGAGGTTTTGATACAAAGATTGGATACAAGAGATGAACTAGGGTTTGAGAGGAGATGGTGCTGGTGAAGATGTTGATGGAGATTGACCCCCTCCCGATGAGAGGATCGATGGTGATGACGGCGGTGACGATTTCCCCCTCCGAGAGGGATGTGTCCCCGGCAGAACAGCTCTGCCGGAGCCCAAGATTGGTTCCGCCGAGGTTCTGCCTCGAGACGGTGGCGTTTCAACCCGAAAGCTTCCTTCTGATTTTTTTCTAGGGTAGAAGACACCTTATACCAGTAGATGGGCATTGGGGGGCTGCCAGGTGGCCCACGGGTCAGGGGGCGCGCCCCTACCCTCGTGGACGGTGGGTGGCCCCCCTCTGGTGCTTTCTTCGCCCGATATTTTTTATATATTCCAAAACTGACTTTCGCGGAGTTTCAGGGCTTTTTGAGTTGTGCAGAATAGGTCTCCAATATTTGCTCCTTTTCCAGCCCAGAATTCCAGCTGCGGCATTCTCCCTCTTCCTGTAAACCTTGTAAAATAAGAGAGAAAAGGCATAAGTATTGTGACATAATGTGTAATAACAACCCATCATGCAATAAACATCAATATAAAAGCATGATGCAAAATGGACGCATCAACTCCCCCAAGCTCAGACCTCGCTTGTCCTCAAGCGGAAGCCAATATTGAAAAATATGTCCACGTGTTTAGAGATACAGGTGTCGATAAAATAAAATACGGACATGAGGGCATCATGATCATTCTTATAATAGCAACATATATATGTATTGTCATATAATTTCTTATGCTAAAATAACAATCCATTCAGAATGTCAAGTATGAATCAGAAACTTCATTGAAAACTAACAAACTATGATCTCAGACATTGAAGCAATTGCAATTTATCATAATATCTGAAAGAGTCAATATAAGAGCTTTTCAGCAAGTCCACATACTCAACTATCATTTAGTCTTTCACAATTGCTAACACTCATGCAATACTTATGGGTATGGAGTTTTAATCGGACACAGAGAAAGATAGGGGCTTATAGTGTTGCCTCCCAACCTTTTACCTCAAGGATAATGTCAACAATAATAGTTCATGATAGCTTACATCCAATTGGGTATATATGTTAGGATCTTTCCAACACAATGTGCTTGCCAAAGGATAAAATGTAAAAAGGAAAGGTGAAGATCACCATGACTCTTGTATAAGGTAAGAACAATAGATAGGCCCTTCGCAGAGGGAAGCAGAGGTTGTCATGTGCTTTTTTGGTTGGATGTACAAAATCTTAGTACAAAAGAACGTCACTTTATATTGCCACTTGTGATATGAACCTTTATTATGCAATCCGTCGCTTTTATTGATTCCATATCAGAAGATCGTATAAAGCTTATTTTCTCCAGACTAATAGATCATACATATTTAGAGAGTTGCAACAATGAAAACTTACTTGAAGGATCTTACTCAATCCATAGGTAGATATGGTGGAATCTCATGGCAAAACTGGGTTTAAGGATATTTGGAAGCACAAGTAGTATCTCTACTTGGTGCAAGGAGTTTTAGCTAGCATGAGGGGGAAGGGCAAGCTCAACATGTTGGATGATCCATGACAATATACTTTATTTCAGATATAAGAAAACATAACCCATTACGTTGTCTTCCTTGTCCAACATGAACCTTATAGCATGTCATATTTTAATGAGTGCTCACAATCATAAAAGATGTCCAAGATAGTATATTTATATGTGAAATCCTCTCTTTCTTTATTACTTCCTATTAATTGCAACGATGACCAAAACTATGTTTGTCAACTCTCAACATTTTTTATTCATCATACTCTTTATATGTGAAGTCATTACTCCCCATAAGATCAATATGATCTCTTTGATTCTTTTTATTCTTTCTTTTATTCCCTCAAGATTATAGTGATATAATCAAGCCCTTGACTCAAAACTAATCTTTATTATATATAGCTCATGGACTCGATTACATAGATAAAGATCATAAAGCAAAGCTCACAACTAGATCATACTAAACTTTATTCTACTAGATTAAGATATTACCAAAAGGATCAAACTAAGAAAAACGGTAAAGATAGGAGTGTGATGGCGATACGATACCGGGGCACCTCCCCCAAGCTTGGCAGTTGCCAAGGGGAGTGCACATACCCATGTGATTATGTCTCTTTCTTCGGAGGTGGTGATGATGGAGTTGTTGATGATGTAGACTTGTCGTCCATCTTCCAAGGCATAGGCTCACCCTCCTAGAAAGATGATCGAGTCTCCGGGATCCTCAAATCTACAGCCAAACTCATCCTCTTGAATCTATATTCATACTCACAGTTTTGCTTTTGCAGGCCACAGATCTGGGCTTGGAGGTGCTCGATCTTCTCGTGAAGCTTGAAGATGGCCTCCCCAATGTTCTTGGCATCCAACTTGTGGTTGTTGGTGAACTCCACGATCATCATGTGGTTGGCGTTGAGTCCTCATTCCACCATCCCCTGGCACTTGAAAACTTATTGCTCCATTGCTTCGAGTCTTGTCTCCACGCTTTCGGTCCTCCTTGGTCCCTCAACATCGCGGATGTGCAGCACCCCCTCACGCACCTCAATGGTTTGAGGGTGTTGCAGCACCTCCGCGAGGAAGGGGTTGAGGACCTTCTTGAAAAACTTGTCCTTGGGGGCGCTTGAAGACATCATGGTGACCTAGATCTGTCAGAAACACGGCTCGAAACAAAAGCAGAGTATTTTGGCGTGATACAGTGGTCAAAACCTTCGGGAGATTATATAATGAATTTTTACCAACCAAAAGAAGTATAGTGCAAGAAAACGGAGTCCGGAGGGCACACGAGGTGCCCACGAGGTAGGGGGCGTGCCCAGGGGGGTAGGGCGCACCCTCCACCCTCGTGGATGCCTCATGTCCCGTTCGACCTACTTCTTATTTTCCCATTTTCTTAAATATTCCAAAACAGAGAAAAATTGCCATTAGAACTGTTTTGGAGTCGGTTTACTTACCGTACCACATACCTCTCCCTTTTCAGAGTCTGAATCGTTCTAGAAAGTGCCCCTTATGTATTCCTCCGAGGTTATGGTTTCAATGCCATTGGTTTCAACATTTATAGGATTACTTGAGATATAATGTTTGATTCTTTGGACGTTTACCACCTTTTGATTTGTGCCTTCAAAGTTGTTGATTTTTATGGCACCGGAACGATAGACCTCCTCGAAAACGTAAGGACCTTCCCATGTAGAGAGAAGTTTTCCTGCAAAAAATCTTAAACGAGAGTTGTATAGCAAAACATAATCACCTACGTTAAACTCACGCTTTTGTATCCTTTTGTCATCCATCTTTTAACTTTTTCTTTCAACAATTTGGTATTTTCATAGGCCTGGGTTCTCCATTCATCGAGCGAGCTAATTTCAAATAACCTCTTCTCACCGGCGAGTTTGAAATCATAATTGAGCTCTTTAATAGCCCAAAATGCCTTTTGTTCTAGTTCGAGAGGTAAGTGACATGCTTTTCCATAAACCATTTTATAAGGAGACATGCCCATAGGATTTTTATATGCAGTTCTATAAGCCCATAATGCATAATCAAGTTTCTTGGACCAATTCTTTCTAGATCTATTAACAGTCTTTGGCAAAATTAATTTTAGCTCTCTATTACTCAGTTCTACTTGACCGCTAGACTGTGGGTGGTATGGGGATGAAACTCTATGATTAACATCATACTTAACAAGCATTTTGCGGAAAGCACCATGAATAAAATGTGAACCACCATCAGTCATTAAGTATCTAGGGACTCCAAACCTCGGAAAATAACTTCTCTAAGCATCTTAATAGAGGTGTTGTGATCAGCACTACTAGTTGGAATAGCTTCTACCCACTTAGTAACGTAATCAACATCAACTAAAATATTTGCATACCCATTAGAGGAAGGAAAATGTCCCATATAATCAAAGCCCCAGACATCAAATGGTTCAATAACAAGTGAATAGTTCATAGGCATTTCTTGACGTCTGCTAATATTACCGATTCTTTGACATTCATCACAAGACAAGTCAAACTTACAGGCATCCTTGAAGAGAGTAGGCCAATAAAACCAGATTGCAGTACCTTATGTGCAGTTCCATCGCCAACATGGTGTCCTCCATAAGCCTCGGAGTGACACTTGTGTAGGATCTGTTCCTGTTCATGCTCAGGTACACAACGTCCAATAATACCATCTACTCCTTCTTTATAAAGGTGTGGGTCATCCCAGAAGTAATGTCTTAAATCATAGAAAAAACTTTTTCTTTTGCTGGTATGTGAAACTAGGTGGTATAAATTTAGCAACAATGTAATTAGCATAATCGGCATACCATGGAGCAGTTCGAGAAGCATTTATGAAAGCTAATTGTTCATCAGGAAAGCTATAATCAATGGGTAGTGGGTCATCAAGAACATTCTCTAACATAGACAAGTTGTCTGCAACGGGGTTCTCAGCTCCCTTTCTATCAGTAATATGCAAATCAAATTCTTTTAGCAAGAGAACCCATCTAATAAATCTAGGTTTAGCATCTTTCTTTTCGATAAGATATTTAATAGCAGCATGATCAGTGTGAACAATTACTTTAGAATCAACAATATAAGGACTGAATTTATCACAAGCAAATACAACTGCTAAAAATTCTTTTTCAGTAGTAGCATAATTTCTCTGGCCACTTTCTAGAGTTTTACTAGCATATTGGATAACATTTAATTTCTTATCAACTCTTTGTCCTAGAACAGCACCTACATCATAATCACTAGCATCGCACATAATTTCAAAGGGTAAATTCCAGTCAGGAGGCTGGACAATAGGTGCAGAAATCAATGCTTTCTTAAGTATTTCAAATGCTTCTACACAATCATCATCAAAAACAAAAGGAACATCTTTTTGTAAGAGGTTAGTCAGAGGCCTAGAGATTTTTGAGAAATCCTTAATGAACCTCCTATATAACCTGACATGACCAAGGAAACTTCTTATACCTTTCATGTCCTTGGGACACGACATCTTTTCAATAGCATCTACTTTAGCTTTATCAACTTCAATACCTCTTTCAAAAAATTTATGCCCCAAGACAATACCTTCATTAACCATAAAATGGCACTTCTCCCAATTCAAGGCAATATTAGTTTCTTCACATCTCTGCAAAACTCGATCAAGGTTGCTTAAGCAATCATCAAAAGAAGTTCCATAAAAGGAAAAATCATCCATGAAAACATCAACAATCATTTCACAAAAATCAGAGAATATAGCAAACGGCATACGTTTATAAGCAAAGGTAACAAAAGGGCAAGTAAGAGTGGTCTTTTCTTGATCCTCTTTTGACACAGGTATTTGAGAGAAACCAGAATAGCCATCTAGAAAGAAAAAATGAGTATGTTTGGATAATCTTTATAGCATTTGATCAAAAAAGGGAAGAGGGTAATGATCCTTATTAATAGATTTATTTAATTTGCGGAAATCAATTACCATTCTATAGCCTATAACAATTCTCTGTGGGATCAATTCATCTTTATCATTAGGAACAACAGTAATACCTCCCTTCTTAGGGACACAATGGACATGACTTACCCTCTGACTTTCAGCAACTGGATAAATTATACCTGCCTCTAGAAGCTTTAAAATTTCTTTCCTTACCACTTCTTTCATCCTAGGATTAAACCATCATTGGTAATCAACAACCGGTTTAGCGTCTTTCTCCAATTTTATTTTATGCTGGAACAGAGTGGGACTAATGCCCTTAAGATCATCAAGGGTATATCCAATGGCAGCACGGTGCTTCTTCATATTTTCAATAATTTATCTTCTTCTTGCTCTGAAAGGTTAGCACTAATAATAACATGATATATCTTATTTTCATCAAGATAAGCATACTTAAGAGTATCAGGTAATGGTTTGAGTTCAAACACGGGATCACCCTTGGGTGGAGGAGGATCCCCTAGAATTTCAACATGCAAGTTGTGTTTCAATAAAGGTCCCTGTTTGAAGATTATTTCATCTATTTCCCTTATCTCATTCATATACATATCATTTTCATGGTCTAGTAAATATTGTTCTAAAGGGTCGTTAGGAGGCACGACAATAGAAGCAAGACCAATAATTTCATCCTTACTAGGCAATTCTTTATCATGGGGTTGTCTACGAAATTTAGCAAAGTTAAAATCATGAGACATATCCCCTAAATCAATAGTAGCAACATCCTTTTTGCAGTCTATCTTAGCATTAACAGTATTCAAAAAGGGTATACAAAATATAATGGGGCAACAATCATTTTGTGGGGAACCAAGAACAAGAAAATCAGTAGGGTATTTAACTTTCCCACACAAGACTTCAACATCTCCGACAATCCCAACTGGTGAAATAGTATCTCTATTGGCAAGCTTAATTGTAAGATCAATACCTTCTAGCTCAGTAGGTGCAATATCGTGCACAATTTCTTCATATAAAGAATGAGGTATTGCACTAGCACTAGCATCCATGTCACATAAGCCGTGATAGCAATGATCTCCTATTTTAACAGAAATAATAGGCATGCCTATAACAGGTCTATGTTTATTTTTAGTATCGGATCTAGCAATTCTAGAAGCTTCATCACAGAAGTAAATAACATGCCCATCAATATCATCGATCAAGAGATCCTTAACCATGGCAACACTAGGTTCAACTTTAATTTTCTCATAGGGTGTAGGTGTTCTAGTATCACTCTTACGAACCACAACTGAAGCTTTAGCATGATCCTTTATTCTAGCAGGGAAGGGTGGTTTCTCAATATAAGCAGTAGGAACAATAGGATCAACATTATAAGTGATAGTCTTTTCTTTAACTCTAACAGGTTCAACTACTTTTACTCAATGGGAGGATGACATTTAAACTACTTCTCCTTAGGGAGATCAACATGAGTAGCAAATGATTCACAGAAAGAAGCTACTATCTCAGAGTCAAGTCCATATTTAGTGCTAAAATCACGGAAAACATCGGTATCCATAAAAGATTTAACACAATCAAACTTAGGTGTTATACCTGACTCCTTACCTTCGTCGAGATCCCAATCTTCAGAGTTGCCTTTAATTCTTTCCAATAAATCCCATTTGAATTCAATAGTCTTCATCATAAAAGAACTAGTGCAAGAAGTATAGAGCATGAATATAACATTGACTTAAGCCTCACCCAAGCTTGAGCGATACTTTCTCCTTCACGAGGCCAAAAATTATATATATAATTACGATCACGATGAACCAGATGCATAGGATATAACTTCTAATGAAATTCCAATTTCCATCGGTTGTAGTTCCAGGATCCATTATCATCGCATAGCCTAAACCATGTCAATGCCTTTCCCTTCAAAGATAAAGGGAATACCTTCTTCTTGATCACATCTTCGGGCATACCTGGAAGCTTAAATAATCCACAAACTTCATGCACACAGATTAGGTGCAAATCGGGATGCAATGTTCCATCTCCTGTAAAGGGATTAGCTAGCAGTTTCTCTATCATACCCGAAGGAATTTCAAAGTAAACATCAGTAGGTTCAGGTTGAGGAGAAACTCTTTGCTCTACTAGTCGGGGTGAAGATACCCCGAACAAGCCCCTCAAAGGATTATGTTCCATAGTAACAAGTGATAGTATATTTCAGCACACTATATAAATTTTTCCTTACCAAATTCCACTTACCAAAGGTGCTTCACTCCCCGGCAAAGGCACCAGAAAAGAGTCTTGACGACCCACAAGTGTAGGGGATCTATCATAGTCCTTTCGATAAGTAAGAGTGTCGAACCCAACGAGGAGCAGAAGGAAATATTAGGCAGTTTTCACTAAGGTATTCTCTGCAAGCACTGAAATTATCGGTAACAGATAGTTTTATGATAAGGTAATTTGTAAAGGGTAACAAGTAATAAAAGTAAATAAGGTGCAACAGTATGGACCAATCCTTATTGTATCAAAGGACAAGCCTGGACAAACTCTTATATAAAGGAAAGCGCTCCCGAGGACACATGGGAATTATCGTCAAGCTAGTTTTCATCACGCTCATATGATTCACATTCATTACTTTGATAATTTGGTATGTGGGTGGACCGGTGCTTGGGTGCTGCCCTTACTTGGAAAAGCATCCCACTTATGATTAACCTCCATTGCAAGCATCCACAACCACAAGAGAAGTATTAAGGTAAGCCTAACCATAGCATGAAACATATGGATCCAAATCAGCCCCTTACGAAGCAATGCATAAACTAAGGTTTAAGATTCTGTCACTCTAGCAACCCATCATCTACTTATTACTTCCCAATGCCTTCCTCTGAGCCCAAACAATGGTGAAGTGTCATGTAGTCGATGTTCACATAACACCACTAGAGGAAAGACAACATACATCTCATCAAAATATCGAACGAATACCAAATTCACATGACTACTTATAGCAAGACTTCTCCCATGTCCCCAGGCACAAATCATATTCATGTTCATAATCAGAGGGATATTAATATGCATAATGGATCTGAACATATGATCTTCCACCGGATAAACCAACTAGCATCAACTACAAGGAGTAATCAACAATAGTAGCAACCCACATGTACCAATATGAGATTTTGATACAAAGATTGGATACAAGAAATGAACTAGGGTTTGAGAGGAGATGGTGTTGGTGAAGATGTTGATGGAGATTGACTCCCTCCTGATGAGAGGATCGATGGTGATGATGGCGGTGATGATGATTTCCCCCTCCCGGAGGGATGTTTCCCCGACAGAACAGCTCCACCGGAGCCCTAGATTGGTTCCGCCTCGAGCCAGTGGCGTTTCGTCCCGAAAGCTTCCTTCTGATTTTTTCCAGGGCAGAAGGCACCTTATACCAGAAGATGGGCATCGCGAGGCTACTAGGTGGCCCACGTGGTAGGGGGGCGCGCCCAAGGGGTAGGGCGCGCCCCCACACTCGTGGACGCTGGGTGGCCCCCCTCTGGTGCTTTCTTCGCCCAATATTTTTTATATATTCCAAAACTGACTTTCGCGGAGTTTCAGGGATTTTTTAGTTGTGCAGAATAGGTCTCCAATATTTGCTCCTTTTCCAGCCCAGAATTCCAGCTGCCGGCATTCTCCCGCTTCATGTAAACCTTGTAAAATAAGAGAGAGAAAGGCATAAGTATTGTGACATAATGTGTAATAACAACCCATAATGCAATAAACATCAATATAAAAGCATGACGCAAAATGGACATATCAGGGCACAAGACACCAGGGCGCGCCCTGGTGGGTTGTGGGCACTACGGGCCCCCGTTTGCGTTGATTCCACCTCCTAAAAATCACATATATTTCAAAATAACTCTCCGTAAATTTTTATCACGTTTGGACTTCGTTTGATATGGATTTTCTATGATACAAAAACTTGCAAAAAACAGGAGCTGACAGTGGGCACTGGATCAGTAAGTTAGTCCAAATAAATCATATAAATTGTTTCCAAAAGTATGTAAAAGTTGAATAATATTGGCATGAAACAATAAAAAATTATAGATGCGATGGGGACGTATCAGTATTCTCCCTCTTGATGTAAACCTGGCATATTATGAGAGAAAATGCATTAGAATTACTCCAAAAGGCATTATTATGCATAAAAACCATTATAAATAATAGTAGGAAAACATGATGCAAAGTGGACGTACCAACTCCCCCAAGCTTAGACCTCGCTTGTCCTCAAGCGAAAAAACAAAATCGAAAAACATGTGATTAGAGATAGAGGTGTCGATAATAAACAAAATAGGGATGTAGAAGCATCATTTATATTATTATTACAGCAACAAACTTCATTAAAAGATAATATAACATAGCTCTATCATATAACTTCTCATGATCAAGTAACAATTCATCACACTATCAAAGTATAAAGCATAAACTCTATTGAAAACCAACAAACTATGTTCTCGGTCAACTTTTAAACTACAATTCATCATCTTTTTAGGAAGGGTCATGTATCAGAGCCTTTAGGCAAGTCCACATACTCAACCATCATATAGTCTTCTATGATTGATAAGACTCACCGTATACACATGAGCAACAAGTTTCAACCGGACCCATAGAAAGATAGGGGCTTATGGTTTGGCCACCCAACACATTCACCTCAAGGGTGATGTCAACAATAATAATTCATGCTAGATATATGTGCCTAGATCTTTTCTCGCCACATGATGCTTGCCAAAAGAGAAAATAAAAAGGGAAAGAGAGAAATACTTTGACTCTTTGCATAAAAGTAAATACATAAAGTAAAAAGATAGGCTCTTCTCATAGGGAAGAAGAGGCTGCCAAGCGTTTTTTTGGTTGTATGCTCGATCTCTTAGTGAAAATGAACGTCACATTATATTGCCCCTGATGATAGCAACCTTTATTATGCGGTCTGTCACCTTTATTATTTTTCCATCACAAGTTTGTACAACGCTCAATTTTCTCTTACACTAAATGATCTAACACATTTAGCAGCAATTTTTATTGCCATATTTCACCGATGAGAACTTACTTGAAGGATCTTACTCAATTCGTAGGTTGGTATGGTGGACTCTCGAAAAAATATTTGTGTTTAATGGTTTTTGGATGCACAAGGAGTATCTCTACTTAGTGCGGAATTTTTGGCTAGAAAAGATATTGAGCAAGCACCACATGTTAAAGGATCTATGACAATATGACTTCTATGTGATTATGAACAAACATAAGTCATTATGTTGTTGTCCTTGTCCAATGTCAACCATTTTGGCATGTAATATTTTGATGGGGGCTCACAATCACAAAAGATGTCCAAGATAGTATATTTGCATGTGAATCTTCTCTTCCCTTAATAATTTTGTCATGAATTGCATCATTGACCAATGCTATGTTTGTCAATCTCCAAGAAATTCTACTACTTATACTTTTCCTTATGTGATGTCATTACTTACCATACGATTAGCATATGATCTTTTTCATTTATTTTTCTTTATTTTTATTGCAACAAGGAACTAAACAAAGCAAAACTAAAACAAAACTTTATTATATATCTGGCACACGATTACATAGATAGATAGCTAAGCAAACTTTCAAAGAAAGATCGAACTAGACTTTTATTCAACTAATGCAAAACATAACTAAAGACTGAACTAAGGTAGATAAAAGCAAAACATAGTGATGTGATACGATACTGGGGAAACTCACCCAAGCTTGGCTCAAGCCAAGGGGAGTGCCCATACCCGATACTCAATTATCCTTTGGTGGTGAAGAAGGTGTTGGTGATGGTGATGAGGTAGTCGCGAGCTTGCTCTTCAGGATCAGAAGGTTCTCTGATCTACCGATGACGCTACGGAGGGCAATGATGTGCTTTGCAAAAGGATGTTTTCACGAGTGAGATATTTGTTTTAAACTCGAACTGTTTCAATGATCCTAAAAGCTTCAATTTTAGCGGGGGTAAGATGTTCATAATAAGGTTGGAGGATATCCTCTTCTTCCTCGGTGGGAAGAGCATGCTCTACTACTAGAACTTGGTCTCCAACAGCTTCCTTGCTCTTGCCATCCTTGCTGGCTTCCTTTGCGTCCTCCCTCTTCAATTCTATCTTCATCGGCCAAGCATCGCCTTCTACGTTGTTGGAGGAGGAATAAGACACAATGCCTGGCTTGACAGATCTGACAGAAAATAGCAAGAAAAGAGAACATAAGATTTCTCCGTGCTACTGTGGTCAATAGGTCCGGGGGGTATATAAAGATTTTTTATCTTGGGAAACAAGCAAACCTGAGAAAAACGGAATGCGAAAGGTACCGAGGTGTGCACAACCCACCTGGGTGTGCCTGGCAAGCCAGGCGCGCCCTGGTGTCTTGTGCCCACCAGGGGTGCCTTCCTGGTTGCTTCTTATTTTCCTATTTTTTCTAATATTCCAAAACTGACAAAAAATATTTTGACAGATTTTTCGGAGTCCGTTTACTTACCGTATCACGTACCTCCTTTATTTCACGATTGTGGAGTGTTTAGGAAGGTTACTTATATATGCTCCTCTAATGTCATGGTTTGAATAATATTGCTTTCAAAATTAATAGGCGTACTTGAGATGTAATGTTTGATTCTTTGACCATTGCCCACCTTTGGGTTTGTACCTTCGGCATTATTTATTTTAATGGCTCCAGAATGATAAACCTCTTTGATAACATAAGGTCCTTCCCATTTAGAGAGAAGTTTTCTTGCAAAGAATCGAAAACGAGAGTTGTATAATAGAACATATTCACCCACTTTCAATTCCTGCTTTTGGATTCTTTTATCATGCCACCACTTAACTTTTTCTTTGAAAAGCTTGGCATTTTCATAGGCCTGGGTTCTCCATTCATCTAAAGAGCTAATATCAAATAACCTCTTTTCACCGGCAAGTTTGAAATCATAGTTGAGTTCTTTAATACCCCAATATGCTTTATGTTCTAACTCAAGAGGTAAATGACAAGCCTTTCCATAAACCATTTTATAAGGAGACATACCCATAGGATTTTCATAAGTTGTTCTGTAGGCCGAAAGTGCATCATCCAATTTCTTCGAACAATTCTTTCGAGACATATTGACTGTCTTTTGTAATATTAGTTTTATTTCTCTATTGCTAAGTTCAACTTGACCACTAGATTGAGGATTCTAGGGGGATGCAATTCTATGGTTAACATCATACTTGGCAAGCATTTTACGGAAAGCTCCATGAATAAAGTGTGAACCACCGCAAGTCATTAAATATCTAGGGACTCCAAACCTTGGGAAAATAACTTCCTTAAGCATTTTAATAGAGGTAATGTGATCAACACTACTAGTTGGAATAGCTTCTACCCACTTAGTAACATAATCAACAACAACCAAAATATGAGTATACCCATTAGAGGAAGGAAAGGTCCCATATAATCAAATCACCAATCATCAAATGGTTCAACAGCAAGTGAATAATTCATAGGCATACCTTGACGCTTACCGATGTTACCTATTCTTTGACACTCATCACAAGATAAAACAAACTTACGAGCATCCTTGAAGAGAGTAGGCCTATAAAAACTAGATTGCAATACCTTGTGAGCAGTTCTATCTCCCGCTTGATGTCCTCCATAAGCTTCGGAGTGACATTTCCATAGGATTTGTTCCTGTTCATGCTCAAGTACACAACGTCTAATAATACCATCTACTCCTTCTTCATAAAGATGTGGGTCATCCCAAAAGTAATTTCTTAAGTCATAAAAGAATCTTTTTCTTTTGTTGGTAAGTGAAGCTAGGAGGAATGTATTTATCAACAATATAATTAGCATAGTCAGCATACCATGGTGTGCTATTAGAAACATTTATTGTAGCCCATTGATCATCAAGAAAACTATCATCAATAGGTAGTGGGTCATCAAGAATATTTTCCAACCTGGACAAGTTATCAGCTACGGGCTTCTCAGCTCCTTTACTATCAGTAATATGTAAATCAAATTCTTGTAGCAAAAGAACCCACCTAATGATTCTAGGTTTAGTATGTTTCTTTTCCATAATATATTTTATAGCAGCATGATCAGTGTGTACAATAACTTTTGAGTCCACAATATAGGATCTAAATTTATCACAAGCAAACACCACTGCTAGAAATTCTTTTTCAGTAGTAGCATAATTTCTTTGTGCAATGTCTAGAGTTTTCCTTGCATAGTGAATAACATTTAGTTTCTTATCAACTATTTGTCCTAGAACAACACCAACATCATAGTCACTAGCATCACACATGACTTAAAAAGGCAAGTTCCAATCATGTGGTTGACCAATAGGTGTAGAAATTAAGGATTTCTTGAGTGTTTCAAAGGCTTCTACACAATCATCATCGAAAACTAATGGAATATCCTTTTGTAAAAGATTTGTAAGAGCCCTAGAAATTTTAGAAAAGTATTTGATAAATCTCCTAGAGAAACCTACATGACTAAGGAAACTACGAATAGCTTTAATATCTTTAGGACATGGCATTTTCTAAATTGCATCAACCTTAGCTTGGTCCACCTCAATACCTCTTTCAGAAATTTTATGGCCCAAAACAATACCTTTGTTAACCATAAAGTGACACTTCTCCCAATTCAAGACAAGATTAGTTTGCTCACATCTCTGCAAAACTTGATCAAGATTGCTTAAACAATCATCAAAAGACTTCCCATAAACAGAAAAGTCATCCATGACAACCTCAACAACCTTTTCACAAAAATTGGAGAATCTAGCAGTCATACAACTTTGAAATGTAGTAGGTGCATTGCATAAATCAAAAGGCATACGTCCATCAGAATAGGTTCCAAAGGGACAAGTACAAGTGTGTTGGGGATCGTTGCAGAAATTCAAAAAAATTCTATGCATCACCAAGATCTATCTATGGAGTTACTAGCAACAAGAGGGGAGTGCATCTTCATACCTTTGAAGATCACAATACGGAAGCGTTACAAGAACGCGGTAGGTGGAGTCGTACACGAAGCGATTCAGATCGCGGCTGATTCTGATCTAAGCACCAAACAACGGTGCCTCCATGCTCAACACACGTGTAGCCCGATGATGTCTCCCGCGCCTTGATCCAGCAAGGAGAGAGGGAGAGGTTGGGGAAGACTACATCAAGCAGCAGCACGACGACGTGGTGGTGGTGGAGGAGTGTGGTACTCCGGCAGGGCTTCGCCAAGCGCTACGGATGGAGGAAGAGGAGTTGGAGAGCGGAAGGGCTGCACCAGGGTTCAGGTGCGGCTGCCCTCCCACCCCCTCTCTTTATATAGGGGTAGGGGAGAGGGGGCCGACCCCCTTGATCATATCTAGAGGGGGGTGCAGGTGGAGGACTTGGCCCCCAAGCAGGTGGGGCGCCCCCACCCCTAGGGTTTCCCAACCCTAGGCGCCTTGGGCCCTTGGGGGGTGCACCAGCCCACCAGGGGCTGGTTCCCCCCTTACGTAGTCCACTTGGCCCACCATGGTAGGTGGCCCCACCCGATGGACCCCCGGACACCTTCCGGTGGTCCCGGTACAATACTTGTGACCCCCGAAATCACTCCGGTGACCAAAATAGTACTTCCCATATATAAATCTTTATCTCCGGACCATTCCGGAACTCCTCGTGACGTCCGGGATCTCATCCGGGACTCCGAACAACATTCAGTAACCACGTACATACATTCCTTATAACCCTAGCATCATCGAACCTTAAGTGTGTAGACCCTACGGGTTCGGGAATCATGCAGACATAACCGAGACATCTCTCCGGCTAATAACCAACAACGGGATCTGGATACCCATGCTGGATCCAACATGTTCCATGATGATCTCATCAAATGAACCACGATGTCGGGGATTCAATCAATCTCGTATACGATTCCCTTTGTTTACCGGTATATTACTTGCCCGAGATTCGATCGTCGGTATACCGATACCTTGTTCAATGTCGTTACCGGCAAGTCTCTTTACTCGTTCCGTAACACATCATCCCATGATCAACTCCTTAGTCACATAGAGCACATTACGATGATGTCTTACCGAGTGGGCCCAGAGATACCTCTCCGTCATACGGAGTGACAAATCCCAGTCTCGATTCATGCCAACCCAACAGATACTTTAGGGGATACCCGTAGTGTACCTTTATAGCCACCCGGTTATGTTGTGACGTTTGGCACACCCAAAGTATTCCTACGGTATCCGGGAGTTGCACAATCTCATGGTCTAAGGAAAGTATACTTGACATTGGAAAAGCTTTAGCATACGAACTACATGATCTTGTGCTATGCTTACGATTGGGTCTTGTCCATCATATCATTCTCCTAATGATGTGATCCCGTTATCAATGACATCCAATGTCCATGGTCAGGAAACCGTAACCATCTATTGAAAAACGAGCTAGTCAACTAGAGGCTCACTAGGGACATGTTGTGGGTCTATGTATTCACAAATGCATTACGATTTCCGGATAATACAATTATAGCATGAACAGTAGACAATTATCATGAATAAGGAAATATAATAATAACCATTTTATTATTGCCTCTAGGGCAAATTTCCAACAAAGTGGTCTTTTTTTTATCAGGTTGTGGGACATGTATTTGAGAGAAACTAGAATATCCATCAAGAAAGCAAAAGTGTGTGTGCTTAGATAATCTCTCTAGCATTTGATCAATAAAAGGCACAAGGTAATGATCTTTTCTAGTTGCTTTGTTTAATTTTCTGAAATAAATTACCGTTCTATAGCCTGCAACAATTCTTTGTGGAATCAGTTCATTTTTATCATTGGGAACAACGGTAATACCTCCTTTCTTCGGGACACAATGAACATGACTTACCCATCTACTACCAGCTATGGGATAGATGATACATGCTTCAAGTAGTGTTAATATTTCCGTTCTTACCACTTCTTTCATCTTAGGATTTAACTGACATTGGTGATCAACAATGGGTTTATCACCAGGTTCCATATTAATCTTATGCTGACATAGAGAGGGACTAATGCCCTTAAGACCATCAAGAGTATATCCAATACCAACTCGGTGCTTCCTCGGAATTTTCAATAATCTTTCTTCTTCATGTTCTGAA
The DNA here is from genome assembly GCA_902687465.1 of Secale cereale. Taxonomy (NCBI): domain Eukaryota; kingdom Viridiplantae; phylum Streptophyta; class Magnoliopsida; order Poales; family Poaceae; genus Secale; species Secale cereale. The sequence continues at coordinate 569,779,304 of LR738711.1, read as the reverse complement.
AGGTTAGCACTAATAATAACAGGATATATCATTTTCTCATCAAGATAAGCATATTTCAAAGTGTCTGGCAAATGCTTTAACTCAAACACAGGATCACCTTTAGGTGGAGGAGTACCTCCTAGAGTTTCAATAGGTAAGTTGTGCTTAAGCAGAGGTTGTTGTTAAAAGAAAATTCTATGTATTTCATTTCCTTCATGCATACGCAAGTCATTTTTATGGTCTAGAAAATATTTCTCTAAAGGATCAGTAGGGAGTACAACAATAGAAGCAGGACCAATTATTTCATCTTTACTAGGAAATTCTTTTTATGAGGTTTTCTACTAAACTTGGAAAAATCAAACTCATGAGACTCATCACCCAAGCTAACACCGATAGTTTGTTTAGTAAAGTCTATAGTAGTATTGACGACGTTCAAGAAAGGTCTACCAAATATTATGCGACAGAAGTCATCTTGTGGGGAATCGAGTACTATAAAATTAGTAGGATATTTTGTTTTCCCACACAAGACCTCAACATCTCTAACAATCCCAAGTGAGTGATGGTATCTCTATTGGCAAGTTTAAGAGTAACATCAATGTCTTGTATTTCAGCGGGTGCTATGTCATTCATAATTTCTTGATAGAGAGTAAAGGGAATATCACTTACGCTAGCACCTATATCACATAAGCCATGGTAACAATGATCTCCTATTTTAACAAAGACAACATGCATGCCTACAACAAGTCTATGTTTGTCTTTTGTACCGGGTTTAGCAATTATTGTTGCTTCACCGATGAAGTAAATGACATGCCCATCACTATTATCGCCCAAGAGATCCTTAACCGTAGCAACACTAGGTTCTACTTTGAGTTGCTCAGGGGGTTTAGGTGCTTTAATATTACTTCTACTGACCATAGTTGAAACATTAGCATGCTCCTTTATCTTAACAGGAAAAGGTGGTTTCTCAATATAAGCAGTAGGAACAACTGGATCGACATTGTAAATGATAGTTTCTTCTTTAGCAACTACTGGTTCTTTGATTTCTTCTTTAATAGGGGGATGATACTTAAACCACTTCTCTATAGGGAGTTCAACCTGAGTAGCAAAAGATTCACAAATAGAGGCTACTATCTCAGAGTCAAGTCCATACTTAGTGCTAAACTTTTGAAAAGCATCGGTATTCATAAAAGATTTAAACCCAATCAAACTTAAGCTTAATACCTGACTCTTTAACTTTGCCAAGTTCCCAATCTTTAGAGTTGCGTTTAATTCTTTCTAAGAGATCCCACCTGAACCCAATAGTCTTCTTCATAAAAGAACCGGCACAAGAAGTATCAAGCATGGATTGATCATTATGAGAAAGTCGAGCATATAAGTTCTGAATAATAATTTCTCTCGAGAGAAGATGATTGGGGCATGAATATAACATTGACTTAAGCCTCCCCAAGCTAGAGTGATACTTTCTCCTTCACGAGGCCAAAAATTATATATATAATTCCGATCACGATGAACTAGATGCATAGGATATTTTTTTGGTGGAATTCCATTTTCAAGCGATTCCAATTCCAAGATCCAATATCATTGCATAGCCTATACCATGCCAATGCTCTTCCCTTAAAAGATAAAGGGAAAAACATCTTCTTAGCTTCATCTCCGGGTAAACCTGCAAGCTTAAATAATCCACAAATTTCATCCATATATATCAAATGCATATCATGATGTTCGATTCCATCTCCTGCATAAGGATTAGCTAGCAGTTGTTCTATCATACCTGAAGGGATTTCATATTCAACATTTTCAGTAGGTGGAACAGGTTGAGGGGAAACTAATTGTGCTTGTGCTCGAGGTGAAGATACCCCGAACAAACCCCTCAAAGGATTGTTCTCCATAGTTACAAGTGACAGTAAATTTCAGCACGTAATAATAATTTTTCCTTACCAATTTCCACTTACCAAGAGCGCTTCACTCCCCGACAACGGTGCCAGAAAAGAGTCTTGATGACCCAAAAGTATAGGGGATCAATCATAGTACTTTTGATAAGTAAGAGTGTCGAACCCAACAAGGTGCAGAAGGAAATGACAAGTGGTTTTCAGCAAGGTAATGTCTCCAAGCACTAAAATTGTCAGTAACAGATAATTTGATAGCAAGATAATTTGTAACGAGCAAGTAACAGTAATGGTAAATAGTATGCAGCAAGGTATCCCAACCTTTTGTGGCAAAGGATAGGCCAAAGCGGTTTCTTATAATAAGCAAAGTGTTCTTGAGGGTACACGGGAATTTCATCTAGTCACTTTCACCATATTGGCTTGATTTGTGTTCGTTACTTCGATAATTTGATATGTGGGTGGACTGCTGCTTAGGTGCTGTTCTTAATTGAACAAACCTCCTACTTATGATTAACCCCCTTGCAAGAATCCGCAACTACGAGAAAAGTATTAAGATAAAATCTAACCATAGCATTAAACATTTGGGTCCTAATCGGTCCCTTACGAATAGCGCATAAACTAGGGTTTAAGCTTCTATCACTCTAACATCACATCATCTAATAACTACTGCACAATGCATTCCCTTAGGCACAAATATGGTGAAGTGCATGTAGGCGACGTTGACATGACACCAGTAGGGGAATCACAACATACATATCATCAAAATATTGAACACATATGAAGTTCATATTATTAGTTGCAACATGATTTCTCCCGTGACCTCAGGAACTAAAGTAACTACTCACAACTGATAAACATGCTAAAGATCAGAGGGGTATTAAATATCATAATGGATATGAACATATAATTCCACCAAATAAACCACATAGTAATCAACTACAAGATGTAACCAACACTACTAGTCACCCACAGGTACCAATCTGAGGTTCAAGTACAAAGATTGAACACAAGAGAGGAACTAGGGTTTGAGAGGAGGTGGTGCTGTTGAAGATGTTGATGAAGATTGGCCTCCCAAAGATGAGAGGGTTGTGGTGATGACGATGATGATGATTTCCCCCTCCGGGAGGGAAGTTCCCTCGGCGGAATCACTTCACGGAGAGAAAAAGTCCCCCTGCCCAAGTTCCACCTCGAGATGGCGGCGCTCCGTCCCCAAAGTCCTCTCATTAATTACTTTTGGTCAAAATGACTTATATACCAGAAGATGGGCCCCTGAGGTGGACCGAGGAGGGCATAACCCACCAGGGCGTGCCTGGGGGCCCTCGCGCGCCCAGGTGGGTTGTGCCCAACCGGTGGGCCCCCTCTGGTTCTAATTTTTCTCCAATAATTCTTAAATATTCCATAAAAAATCCCCGTGAAGTTTCAGCTCATTTCGAGTTGTGTAGAATAGGTAGCCTGACGTTACTTTTTAGGTCCAGAATCCCAGCTGTCGGTATTCTCCCTCTTGATGCAAACCTTGTGTCACACCCTGCATTTTGTAACATGTTAATTGCATCAATGAAGCATGAAAATTTGGACCAACAAATTTTTTTTAGCATCATTTGGCTTTTATTTGGAATTGAGTTTTTCTTCATGTGCTTTTTCATGTGCTCATTAAAGTCAACTGTTACCTCTTGTAGAATTCATCTCCATACCCAAAACTTCTGCCCAATGATCATGCCAAGTGTTATATAACAGAATAGTATTTTCTTACAAAATTAATTTGGCCAAAATGTATTTTATAAATTTAGTTTTCCAAAAACCCTTGAATTAAGGTTTGCACTGCAAGTGCTTGATTTAGGGTGAGAAAATTATTTCAAAAGGTATATTTGAGACCTAGTAGTCATAGGACTCCCAGAAACCACAAGAGTATAATTTTAAAAGTTATTTTCCTATTTTATTTAAAAGCTTTTTCTTAAGGCCGGAAATGGTCTTTAATAGGGAAAAATTATTTATGCATTTCAAAAATATTTGCCAAAATTCAGGGAGACTCATAGGACATATATTGTCCATATATAAGAGTTTCAACACTTGGTCATGTTCAAAATAATGGGCTAATCCCTCTAAAACCCTTTCTGGATATTTCAAGCTTTTGAAATATTTACAAAAGAAAATATTCTCCAAAAATTCTAGGGAAATTCTATCATGTCATATATGACACATTTGATGATCTTGCCAAGTCCCATGCATTGGGAAGCAAGAAAACATCCTCAAAACCCTTCATAACCATTCTGTCCATATTTGAAGTTTGAGCAACTTTACATTGCCAAACTTGTCCAAATGCTCTCAAATTTGGTGCACATGCTAGAATGGCCTAATAAGGCATCTAGACCAAATGGCATAAGATTTGGAGTAGATCAACTTGATCAGAACACCCCAAAACCCCATCTGTTCAAATGCAAATTTGAACAACTTTACATTACCAACTTTTTACCTGGAGCTTCAAACTTTGTGGGCATGATCAATACCCTAAATGATGAAACTACACCAAGTGGTGCATCAAGGGGAGATGATTAGCTTGACTCAAACAAGATGAAGCCGTTTCTGTTGATTTCTAGGGTTCACCAAAGTTACATTGGCTAGTTTCTTCAAATAAGCCCAAATTTGGTGAAACACCCTATTTTCACATGTCATTCAGTCCTGTTAAGTGTCATGGCAAGTGGAGAACATTTGCTTGACCAAACACTGATCAAACACCTTCTGCAAAATTACCAAAACCCTCTTCCTGATCACTTTTACCTTTTACCTTGGCCTCAACTTTCTACCACACGTTCATCCAGTTACTAGCTATTTCCAGTAACTTCCCCAGGACCCCAGCTCCATGATTGAGGGGTAAAAACCCTAGTTCACCCTGCTGGACAGCCATTTTCTACCAAGTCACCAGCTCCTCTTCTCTCTCACAGCATCCCCAGAGCATCCAAAGCCTCAACCGTAGTGCTTGCATCACCCTGGACCCCCCAGACACGGTGGACGCGTCCAGAGGGCCAATGGCATGCCGTGGCATGCGATAAGGGCGCTCCAGAGCGTGCTATAGTGCGCCCATGCACTGTAGCTTCGCCCAATCGCCTACCCTCGATAGCCTCGAGCTCTCCCCTCGCGCCTCCCAACACGCCTCGACGTCCGCAGCCACCCCCGGTGCTGTCCCCCTCCTCCTGCGCCCTCCAGTGGCCGTCGCCACACGCGCACCGGCCGCCCGCGACGTCCACTCCTCGGCTTCACACGCGCGCATCGTTTGGAAGCCTCCCCGCTCCTCCTCTCTCCTCTAATGGACGTAGGGCTCGTCCAGCAACGCCGCAGACACACTCTCGTCGCCTCCCGTGCGTTGTAGCGTCGAGCAGCAGCTCGCCGGCGCACAGGTCCATGGGACCTCGCTGTTCCCCTATATATAGGACCCCCCGAGCCCTCCACTCAGCACTAGCAGCTTCACCACATCCTCTTTAGTCCTCCAGCACTGCTAGTTCATCCCCGAAGAGCCCCAGTGCTCGGTATCGACCGGAGCTCCGCCGCGTCGGGTCGCTGGCGATCTCGCAGTACGGGCCTCCTCCGCCCCTCCTTTGGCTCGATCTAGAACCGCCATGCATCACTGATGCGTTCCCCTTCTTTTTCCCCTTCTGCAGCTGCCGGAAACGAGCCAGCCAGCAGGTTCCTGACGACCCTCCGCCGTTCCACCTCGCCGTCGACGAACCCGACCTCCCCGGCATGCCACACCACCACCACTACCTCCGCAACTCATCGCTGAACCCGTCCCTGCCCTCTGTTGCCGTCGCCGTGGCCGGAATCAACGCCGGTGAGCTCGCCATCGCCGTGGCCGTGAGGTTGAAGATGACAGGCGGGCCCCGCCTGTCATCCTCACCCCTCTCTCCCTCCCCTCACAGTCGCTGACCGCCGGGCCCCGCCCGTCAGGTTTGAAAACCTGACGTGCGCGCGCTGGCGCCCGAGCGGCTGGGCTGGATGCCCTGGGCCGTGCACTGTGGCCACTCTGGCCCAGTAGCACAGGGCCATATCTTTTTATTCTTTATGTAATTATTTCAAATAATTTTACAGAAATGAATATTAGTCCAAATGAAATAATTCCAACTCCTAAAATCTTGTAATATTCCAACCTATTTAATGGTGTCACTTTCACACACATCTATGAAACTTTTCTATTTAGTTCAAATTTAAATTCAAATTTGAGCATTAAAACTCCTGTTCAAAAATCCCTAGGTTCCATTCTATTACTCCAAAACTCCAACTAAGAATTTTCTCCATCTTATAATTCCCTCTAGTATTTTACAAAAATAAGTTGACATTTTTCTGAGCATTTGATTTTTCTGTTTTATTTGTGGTCTTATTTTTCCGTTGTTATTATGCGACGTATAGATACCGTATTTGACGAAGTTGCTGAAGAAGGAGAAGGAGAAGGATTTGAAGACTTTGAAGACCAAGCCAATCCAGGCAAGCAGCCCTTTGACCATGATACACTTGTTCTTCGGAACCCGTTTGATTCCGATGCATGATGATAGCATTACAATGGTGACCTAGTTGAACCACCACATGGTGCATGCCTTGATCTTAGTCTTGCCATGTGCTAGATGACATGCAAATGGTAGTAGTGATGCTTAGTGATGCATGTGTGACATGAACCTTCGTGGTTGAAATCTTTGCATAAAACCCCGTCGGGTGCCATTCATGCCCGAGGGAGATGATGAGTTGGGTAACCACTTGACGACGAAGTGGTGTACCGAGGCAAGTGTGTGTTTTTCAAACGGATTGGTTTAAGTTGCGACCGTTATTCCAACCATACATGTGCAACCACACTACCCCTTATGGGACGGGGCGTTATTGATTACTTAGGCCGATACTAGCATGGTGCCCGCATTACTAATGATGGGAAGACTTGAGGTCTTTCCAGGGACGGGGTCGTGCTTGGATAGACGACCATGACTGTTTTCACAGGGCACCGGACACACCGTTGGTCCCTTCGGGTACGTGTGACATTGAAATTAGGGCAAGTCCCGTGATCTATTGTTTGTACTCGAGGGCCGTGTACCAACGAGTGGACTCTATGTTAGTGTCGTCTAAGGAAAGATAATGACCGGGTGCTTCCCCCGAGTACTTGAGGTACTGCGGGATCGTGGGTGACATGAAAGCTTCCCGGATCTTGTGGGTAAAGTGTACAACCTCTGCAGAGTGTAAAACTATTCGAATAGCCGTGTCCACGGTCAAGGACAGTTGGGTAACCGCTTTTGGGCTACGTCCAATGTTTGCGAAACCTTGTGTGGGTTTATGATGAGTCAAGGTGGTGACTTGACTCGAGGAGTTGAATCATATTCATGTTGATATCGGTAACCTGTTTTCAAGGTTACATGAACTCGTTGATGCATACATTTGATGGTAGAATATTTATTCTAGCCCATTGCTAGATTGCTCATTATTGTTCAGTTTGCATTGCTACTTTGAACCACATCATGGGTTGCTTGCGAGTACATTCAAAGTACTCATTGGCTTGCCACTGGTTATTTAATTGGCTAGGCATGGAAGAACAGGAATTTGAGGAAGAGTTCTTTGGAGACGATCATGCGAACTAGGACGCTATCCCAGTCAGATTGCCTGTAGGGTTAAGGCAGATAGCATGGGTTCTACCTATCATCGAAGACTTCCGCTATTTGAGTTATTTGCTATTCAGCCGTGAGGCTTTATCTATGTAAGACTTGGCCATAATGGCCATAATTCGTGTAAGACAGTATGTATGGATGTAAGACTCTTGTTATTCAGTTTCTGTGTGTTCAGTGAGCATTGATCTCTGGGATCATTGTACACGTGCATTCGGTGATCTCGACTTCTAAGTCGGGGTCCCCACAGAGCTGGTATCAGAGCCATCCTGACTGTAGGAAGCCTTAGTTAGCATGGGCGTTAGTTAGATGAGACCCTTTTTCAAAAACCTTCTGAACCTCTCTTCTTTTCTAAACCTGAGATTTCATCAGCTTATTAACCCCTCCTATTCCACCTTTGTAGATGGCCGCTGTACACGAAGAGCACCTGACCACTGGGTTTCCCTTGCTTCTCGAGGATAGCCTCCAGGATTGTCAGTTCCACCGAGCGCCCATCCTCACATACCTTGAGCATTGGGTTAGCGACACTGAGGTGGAATACCATGTGGAGGTGATCGTGAAGGAAAACGATCCTCCCACAAGTTGGTTCTTCGAGGGACCCCAGATGGCAACACTACCTCTCGCTGTCGAGGCTGCTACACTCCAGGCACTAACCCGTCTCCGCGAGCTTCTTTCGGAGATGGCAGCCAAGATGACAACTCGCTTCTTACCTTACCGGAAGGAAGGTGAAGAAGAAAGCAGCGCACTAGCCCCTCCACTAAAGGAAGGACTCTCGCTTCGGTTCCAGACCTACTTCAGTCTATGTGCCGACAGCTTGGCACAAGACTTGGCCTCGGAATCGGTAAAGCTTCGAGAAGAACTTCACAAGACCAAGACACTTCTTCGTCGAGCTCAAGAGAAGACAAATAGGATCAAGAAAGAAGGAGCACCTTCTGGACAGTCCGCTATCGCATATCGAGGCGGAAGGCCCTCCGAGGATGTATCTTCCAAGAATGAAGAACCACCTCGGCGACGCCGGATGAAGGCAAGGGAATATCGCAAGCTTTTCCCTGCACCACCGACGAAGCACCGTCGTATCCAACTCCTCCACTCCCCCACACCCTCGAGTGACAAGGGGTGTCGGTGTACTAAGATAGGGGTACCTTAGTACCCCAACTTGTGCACGGGCAGTAGCAGCTTCCCGTGGCAGGGCTTACCACGTGCTCGCCAAGAACCTTTCTGGTCCCTATGAAGCCATTCAAGAACAAAGTATACAAGTCAGAAGATCAAGGCCCCGGCAAGTAGGAGCTTGCTAGGAAGGCCGCACCAGGCTCAAGGTTATCACTTTAGCACAAGACCCCGGCAAGAGGAGCTTGCCAAGGTGGCCAAGGAACACATTGTCAGGACCCCGATCCTAAGTCACACCGATCTAGCTGTAACACGTCATATCACTTTGCGGCCTCACGCACGGTAACCCCACGGGTGCCACCTTACCTGGCCAGGGACCGTTTGCGCATTTTGGCACACGTATATGACAGTGTCGCTAGCATCCATATGACAGAGAACCCGGGCCGACATGGCTAGTTATAAACCAAAAGTGGCACTAAATTACAGAGACAGGCATCCATGACCCAGCAACGAACGTGTCGGTCATCAACGTATGAACCCAAGTCGTACCAAGCTACATGGACTTAAAGGAACAACGCGTGACATTTCCCCTAAGGGACAGACACAGGAACGAAGAAGGACACATGCCGGCCAGCCTACGTGTTCCGAGCAGTAGCAAGCTACCAGGGCTCGTTGGAATCACTAGGAGGCATTTCCCTGTAAGGTAGGCTACCAAAGGAAAACAACTAGGTGTAGGATCCCACACATACCAAGCATTTCAAACATACACACAATATGCTCAATATGTGCAAATACAACATTGCATCACAACAGAACTCTATGACTCAAAGTACTTTATTTAAAAGGCTCCAAGAGCCATACATAACATATCCATACAGATAGGGGTCACATGACCCAACACTCAAGTCATACAGTCATACAAGCACAAGCGGAAGCTACATGTCTGAGTACAGACAACTTAGAAAATAAAACAGGCTTGGCGTAGCCTGACTATCTACAAGGCCCTTCACAAGCTCCAGATCTCCGTCTGGGTGTCAAGCTACTCGTCGACGTCAACGTCTATGTAGAACCCATCAGCAGGGGCAGGGTTCTCCTCTGCAACAGTTATTAAGAAAACATGAGTACAAAGGTACTCAGCAAGTCTTACCACATAACCTATCATACATGCAACATTATCAAAGGGGGATAGTGGAGTTTATAGCAGAATGCCAGCTTTGACCTTGGCTAACCTATACTACAACTCTCAACAGATTGCAAGATGTTATTACGAACACGAGTCCTCTACTCACCACATCAATACACTACCGAGGATCCTCTTCCGTTATCCTACGGAAGGGCCATCCACGGCACTCACACTTATCTTGAGGCTTTTAGTAGTATCCATCAACTTGTCTATGAACTGTAAGAGTAACCAAGTAGTTCGTACCGTGAACAACGGCTATTCGAATAGTTTGATAACCCTGCAGGGGTGTACCTCTTCACACATGCTTTCACCACTTATCGCCGTTTACTCGGCGTGTACTCGACAACCTTCAAGCGGAAGCCCAGCGAGGGTGTCGGCCACGACCTGACTAACTACTCAAGTCTCTCGTCCAGGTTTATCGCCTATTTGGGTTCCATCCGTGGGGAGATCCGGCCAGGGTGTCGCTCACGGCCCCAAACGATGTGTACAGGGTTCCCGAGTCACCAAACGGGCAACCAGTACACCGTGCCACGTACCTGTCGCATCACAACCCACCCCGAGGGTCCGCGTTGTGCACGACCTCCAGTAAGCTATAAACACCAGAAACTAGTTGCAACTCCAGGACTGAGATCGAGGGTAATTAATAAGCCGAGAGGGTCCATTGGTTTCGGGCCCAATGCATGGTAGTAACTGCAACTTGAACCACACATACAGATCTCAGGTCCTATGGACGATTCCAATGAAACAACCCACCATGTACTCCTACATGGCCTTTCATCGATACCTTTACCAAGCGTATTCCACACCTCCTTCTCTTTATCGGTAAGATTATTTCACTCTGATCCATCACCCAGATGAACCAGACCAGACACAACTCTAAGCATAGCAGGCAACATAAACAAATAGCATGGTGGATCACACATCACATGGCTCAATCAACTCCTACACATGCTAGTGGGTTTCAACTATTTACTGTGGCAATGAGAGGTCATGCAAGGGAATAGGGTTCAACTACCGCAGCAAGTAGCAGTTCACACGCTGTTGCCTTAATGCAGTAATAGAGAGCAGGAGCGAGAAGATTGGGTTTGTATCGGAATGATCAATGATTGCTTGCCTGACAAAGTGGTTGTCGGGTACTGCTCTTCAACTGGATACGCAGTAGTATCCTCGGGAGCAGGACCTAACACAGAGAATACCGGCGATAAAATCATTAACAAACAAATGCAACAATATGATGCATGCTCATGACATGGCAAGATGCATGTGTGTTAGCTAATGCAACTAAAACCAGAAGGGTTTGAACCTATTTGAATCAAGATTCAAATTGGAGTTCAAACTATTATTTAAATAAATGCATTATCATGTTTTTGAAGTATACAGCAAGTTAACTTGTTCAAACATGCATGAAACAAGTGCCATTGGAAAGATTGGATTTTTCTGATCATTTTTCATATATAAATCTTTTCCATCTGAGCTATGGTTGATTTTATATGATTTTTAGAAGTTTTGGATATTTTCTGGAATTTCCTGAATTATTTTAAATCTAAAATCCCAGAAAAACCTTTACTGCGTCAGCATGACATCATGCTGACGTCAGCCAGTCAACAGGGCCAGTCCAAGTCAAACCTGACTGGTGGGTCCCTCATGTCAGTGTCTCAGGAGCTAATTCCGGTCATAACCAGGGTTGACTGGGTTTGACTAACAAATGGGGCCCACTGTCAGTGACTGTGGTGATTAAACTAATTACTGTTAGCTCCTAACTAACAGGCCACGTCAGCCCGCCGGAGTTTGGCCGGCGACGACCATTTCGCACGGCGGTGAGTCGTCGGAATCCTTATTCCGGCAGCCATTTGCCGCGCGGATGGGCTCGGTGTGCTCCTGGTGATGCACCGCATCCAACGGTGCCAATGGTTGGTCGAGAGGTCGCCGGAGTCGACGGCGACGAGCTCGTCCGCGGCGGTGCTCGCACGGAGTTGGTCGGGATGGAGTTGTAGTGCACGGTAGGAGGAGCTAAAGCTTGCTTTAGCTTGCTGGTGACCTACTGAAGCTAATGGCGTGCTCAGCCACGAGGTACGGTGCCTATGGCCACGGCGGTGAGTTGGCCGGCGGCGGTGATCGTCGGTCAGCAAAGGGGGCGGCGGCTACAAGGCATAAACAAGCCCGTGGAGAGGGGGGTTCGAAGCGTGAGCTCACAGCGGTCGCAGAGGGCGTCGAAGTGAGCTCGGGGACGGTCGGACGACGGCGTACGAGCGGCGGTGATCTCCGGTGCCGAAGGTTGAAGACGACGGCGAGGAGGACCTTGCGAGGCTCCTGGCGTCGTGTGCGTCGGTGGGGAGCTTCGGGGCGATGTGGCGGAGCTAGTGGTTCGTCGGGGAGGCGAGGGAGTGGCGTAGAGCGCGGTGTCAGCGGTCGTCGGCGACCAGCTCGCTTGGGGGAGCTCGGCGGAGGGGAGAGAGGAGGGGGAGAGACACGGGGGAGAGGGGAAACGGCCGAGGGGGCTTCGTGGCGTCGTCCTAGTCCATCTAGGGGGTCGAGGGACCAGCCAGGCAGGCAGGAGGTGGCCGGCGCATCGGCGGCGCTCGCCACCGAGCTGCTTCGTGCGCTGGCGCGGCGAAGAAGACGGGGATGCCCCTGGTGGGCTGGGCCGGCTGGGCCAGCAGGTAAGTGGCACAGGTAAGTGTTTCTTCCTATTTTTCTTTTCCTATTTTCTTTCTGTTTTATTTCTTTTGCAGCTTGTTCATTTAAATAAAATGCCAGAGCGTTTTTGTAACTCATAACACTTGTCATACCTACTGTATATATTATGAACAGTAGGAAACATTATAGTTTATGATTATTTGAGCATTTAAAATATTTTATAGCATTTAAATGCCCAAGTTCAAATACCATATGATTTAATCCAAAGCCCTTGAGTGTCCTAGAAAATTGTGCACCATTTTTAGCAGAGGTTTAAGACCAAGGCAGAAATGATGAACATTTTTGAAGGGCATTTTGGTTACATTGGAAAATATTTTAGCAAACCCTAGTTGTTAGGGGAGGGGTGCTGTGGTTTCTGTTAATCCCATTTCAAGTTTCTTTGAAAGTAGACATGATGCACACTCTAGTTAGGTCCTAATGCAAGTGCTAGCTAGGGATGTGACACACATACCTCAAGAGATGTCTCGGCGCATCATGCGCCCCGGCAGGACCCGGAGAGCGACAAGCTCCCGGGCCCGGCAAGATCACGACCCCAGCAAGGTGCTTGCCGGGGGAAACCTACGCTGTATGCCCGCACTCCAGCTCATCTGCCCACGCGTCGTCCTGGGGCCCTTCCAGGGACGCGTGGCAGACGGCTGTGCAGCCTGGGGCACACGGTGGCAAGCCACGGTGACGAGGCTACCGCCGTGGCGAACGGAGAAGCATGGACGGACGCTTTTTTGGGGGCGACGGCGACGGGCAATTAATGCCCTTGTCCCCCACTGTCAAAGTTAGGAGAAGACCACTGTTCATATACTGTTCATGCACTGTTACAACTACCACCAAATTTACACTTTTACCCTCCTCTACGTTGACACCTGTCGGTGACCCCTTTGAGCTATAAAAGGAGGCCCATGCACAACGTAGAGGAGGTTCGAAACCTAGACAACTCTCTCGCTCGGTGTAGCTAGTACTGTAGATCTTCAAGCTCCCGAGCCCAAGAGCTCAATACAACCTAAGCAGGAGTAGGGTTTTACACGTCCGCGCGGCCCGAACCTGGGTAAAACTGCCCGCGTGTGCCCCTCGATCTGCTCTCCGTGCTCCCTCCGCTCCCTTACCGCAACGTAGAAGGGGCTCCGGTCCCATAGGTGCTCGTGGGAGGACAGTTTCCCCCGACATCTTTGGCACGCCAGGTAGGGGGCGTCGAGGTTGTGTGAACCTGATCCGGCGCTCACGCGGGCGCAACCTTCAGCAACTTCACCAGCTTCATCAACCTCATCGACAGCATCAACATGCCTCCGAAGAAGAAGGCTTCGGAGGTCGGAGGCCCGTCTGCGTCGATCCCGCCACCACCAGAACCAACGGTTTGTGGGGGAGACGCCGGCGGAAGGGTGGTCACCGGCGAGGAAACTCACGGCGCCACCAAGTCCAAGGACAAGACGGACGACCGGGCGAACTCCAAAGCCTCGGTGTCAGTACACGCCCCACGTCCCTCCCAAAAGGTGAAAGACCAGCAGCGGCGTGGTACAGGAGATACCATACGCTTGCTGGGGCGTGGCCAAGCTGGAGGATCGCGGGATGCTCAAGGCCAGCGTGCTGGTACGAGCAAGGCGCGGTCGCCAGGGCGAGAAACTGCTCCTTCTAACCCTGTTAGAAGTCCGAGCATATCTCGCTCCTCGCACCGCTTGCCACCACTCCCCTCCTCTCCAGCAGAAGCTCTAGCAAGAGCACAGCTGCTCCTCGACTTCCCTCCAGCGGCAGATAAAGCCGAAGACTAGGGGCGACGATCCAAAGCATCATCGCCTTCGCCAACAACGACACGCCGTAGCAGCCGGCAACGTCGCGGCCGCGGCAAGTCGACCAGACGAAGGCCGATGGAGAAAAGACCGCCGGGGGTGCAACTACCGTGCACTCCCCGCCGCGGAAGCAGAAATCGCCACCCCGCCGGATCAACGTCGACGATGACTCCACGGCGTCGTCGGATCCGCTGGCTCGCCGCGATCAGCGCCAGGTCCTCGACGACAGGCGGCAAGAGGATGCTCGAACTCGCATCGAGCGTCGAAGAGAAGCCCGAAGACAGTCAGATCAGCGCGCTGGGACCGCTGTCGACGCGCACGCGCCCGGTGAACCAGACGACTTGCCGTACGCGGCAGGTTGCCCTGCGTTCACCCGTGAGCTGCGGCAAGTCCAGTGGCCCAGCATGAAGAATTTCAAGCCCGACGTACCCGAGAAGTACGACGGCAAGACACACCCCTCTGAGTTCCTCAGCATCTACACCATTGCGGTGCAGGCTGCCGGGGGACGCGACGAGAAGATCCTAGCCAACTACTTCCCGCTAGTGCTTAAGCCAAACGTCCGGTCTTGGCTTATGCACTTGCCGGAGAACTCCATCTCCTCATGGGCAGATCTGTGCCACCAGTTTGTTGGCGCCTTCACGGGCGGCCACAAACCCCACGGCCAGGAGAGCGATCTCCACATCCTCGCCCAGAAGGAGGGAGAGTCCCTGCGCAAATACATCCAAAGATTCAGCCGCGTCCAGCACAACATTCCCGACGTCCACCCTGCCGCGGTTATCAGCGTGTTCCACCAGAACGTGCGTAACCGCCGGATGAGGGAGGAGATGGCCATGACCAAGATCCAAGATGTCAGCGAGCTCTATGCTCTGGCTGACAAGTGTGCGCGCGCGGAAGAGGGGAGGAGACTCCCCGGAGAGGATACTGGCGCAGGAGGAAGCGACAGCGAGGATGCCGCCCCGGCAAGGAAAAACCGGCGGCGGAATAACAGAAAGAAGAAGAGCAAGGAGGTGCTGGTTGTCGAGCAGTCCGGCAAGGAGGCTCCCGCCAAGAAGGCACAGGCTGGCGGTTCCGGCAAGGAACCCGCCCCTGTAGCGGCAGCCGACAAGCAGGACGGCTCCGACAAGCAGTACTGCAAGATCCACCGCACCAAGGGCCACGATCTTCAGAACTGCAAAAGAGTGGAGTACCTCGTAGAGCAGCAGAAGGCTGAATACGAGCGTCGCGACAAGGAAAAGGCCCAAGGAGGCGGAGGAGAGCCCAGCAAGAAGCGGCCGTTCAATGGCCGGGGAGGACGCCACGGCAAGGCCAAGCAGCGGCAAGGTGATAGACCTCCCCGGGGCCGCGACAAGGATGAGGAAGAAGACGACGACGATGACATGGAAGAAGGATACAACAGCGAGCAGGAGTTCCAGAAGGCCATAGAGGTTCTGTGTGTCAACGGAGGTGCCTCTCTGCACACTTCCCACCGCCAGCTCAAGCAATGGGTGTGGGAAGTGAATGCAGCAGAGCCGCCCGTCGAGTCACGCAGGCTGCCGAAGTGGTCCGGCACACCCATCGTCTTTGACCTTGAGGACCACCCTGACCGCACAACTGCGGTCGGGTGCTTGCCGATGTTGGTCTCACCAACTATCCGCAACCTCAAGGTCACCAAGATGTTGGTTGACGGCGGGGCCGGCCTGAACTTGATCTCCTCAGCTGTGATCAAGAAGCTACAGATCCCCGACAGCGAGCTCGAGGAAACCGGGTCGTTCCAAGGGATCAACCCGGGAAGGAGCAAGCCGAAGGGGAAGATTACGCTGCCAGTGACCTTTGGCGGGGAGCTCAACTTCAGGACGGAGAGGATCACATTTGATGTTGCCGATATCCCATTGCCATACAATGGGATACTTGGCCGTCCTTCCCTCGCCAAGTTCATGGCAGCCTCCCACTATGCATACAACATGCTCAAGATGCCGGGGCCGATAAGCGTCATCTCTGTCCCTGGCGACAAGAAGGACGCGCTTATCTGCGCCGACAAGATCTACCGGGATGCAGCAGCCGCAGCAGAAAGCAACACACTTGCCGCTGAAGCTCCCGGGGGGAAGAACAAGACCAAGTCCGGCAAGAGCTCTGGGGCCCACTCCGGCAAACGCACCTCTTCGGAGTGCTGCGCTGCCGTCGAGGACGCACCATCGAGCTCCACCGGCAAGTGCAAGAAAGGAATGGCAGCTCCACCGGCAACCAAGAAGGTGTCCGCCAAGGAGGACGGCACTGGTGGTACCTTCACCATCAGTGCTACACTCGACCCCAAATAGGAAAGCGCGCTCGTTGCCTTCCTGCGGGCGTATGTCGACGTTTTTGCATGGCAACCGTCTGACATCCCCGGCATTCCCAGGAAGGTAATGGAGCACAAGCTTGCTGTTTGTCCTCACGCGTGGCCCGTCAAGCAGAAGGTCAGAAAGCAAGCCGTGGAGCGCCAAGAGTTCATAGCTGAAGAGATAAAGAAGCTAGAAGCAGCAGGCCTGGTTAGAGGCGTAATACATCCCACGTGGTTGGCCAATCCAGTTGTCGTGCGAAAGGATAATGGAAAGTGGAGACTTTGTATAGACTTCACCGACGTGAACAAAGCTTGTCCCAAGGATCCCTTTCCCTTGCCGCGCATCGACCAAATTGTTGACTCCACAGCTGGATGTGAGTTGCTCTCATTCCTTGATGCATACTCAGGTTACCACCAGATATTCATGGCCAAGGAAGATGAAGAGAAGACTGCATTCATTACTCCATGCGGCACATATTGCTTCATACGCATGCCCTTTGGATTGAAGAATGCAGGCTCAACATTTGCGAGGGTGGTGCACACTGCTTTTGAGCCGCAGATTCACATGAATATAGAAGCCTACATGGATGATATTGTGGTCAAGAGCAAGAGCAAAGATACCCTGATACAGGACTTAGAGGAAACCTTTGAGAATCTGCGCAAGATCCAACTCAAGCTGAACCCCGAGAAGTGCGTCTTCGGAGTTCCATCCGGCAAGCTTCTCGGGTTCTTTGTGTCCCAGAGGGGGATTGAAGCCAATCCCGACAAGATAAAAGCCATCGAGCAGATTGAAGCCCCAAAGCGCGTCAAGGACGTAAGAAGACTTGCTGGTTGTGTGGCTGCCCTCAGCAGGTTCATTTCAAAGTCTACAGAGCGTGCCCTGCCTTTCTTCAAAATTTTGAAAAAGGCAGGTCCAATGAAATGGACCCCGGAAGCGGAGGCTGCGCTACAAGACTTGAAAGGATACCTGTCCTCCACTCCGATACTTGTCGCACCTAGGCCACAAGAGAAGTTGCTGCTATACCTAGCGGCAACCAATCAAGTTGTTAGTGCTGCGTTAGTAGCGGAGAGGGAGGCCGATGAGGAACCCACATCCCCGGCAAGCGAATCCAGCGACAAGCAGGGGGCTTCCCCGACAAGCTCTGGTCCCGACAAGGACAAGTCTGCGCAAGAGCAAGGAGAAGTGCGAAGGAAGATGGTGCAGCGCCCAGTGTATTTTGTGAGTTCCCTCTTGCAGGGGGCTAGATCAAGATACTCTGGGGTGCAGAAGTTGCTGTTCGGCCTCCTCATGGCCTCAAGGAAGCTGCGCCATTACTTCCAAGCGCACGAGATAACGGTGGTCACTCGCTTTCCGTCGAAGAGGATATTGCAGAATCCCGAAGCAACAGGCAGGATCGTCGAGTGGGCACTAGAGCTGTCAAGCTTTGGTCTCAAGTTTGAGAGCACTTCAAGCATACAGAGCAGAGCTTTGGCAGAATTCATAGCATAATGGACCCCAACGCCAGACGAAGAAGTCCCAGAGACAAGCGTCCCCGTCCAAGAAATGAGCAACGAGTGGATAATGTACTTTGATGGTGCTTTCTGGCTGCAAGGCGCCGGTGCCGGCGTGGTACTCATAGCGCCCACTGGAGAGCACCTCAAGTATGTTGTCCAGATGCACTTTCCCAAGGAGCAAGCGACAAACAATACTGCAGAGTATGAAGGTTTGCTTGCCGGCCTCGGAATTGCGGCCGAGCTTGGGATCAAGAAGTTGATTGTGCGGGGAGATTCACAGTTGGTGGTCCGACAAGTGAATAAGAGTTACCAGAGCCCTTTGATGGAAGCTTATGTTGATGTAGTAAGGAAGCTTGAAGAACACTTTGAAGGTCTGCAAATGGAGCACGTCCCAAGAGCTCACAATGATATTGCAGATGGCCTCTCAAAGTGTGCTGCAATGAAGTTACCTGTGGAACCAGGGACCTTCATGCTCAAGTTAACTCAGCCATCCGTTACACCATCAGTTGGGCAAAACAAGAAGAGGAAGTTGGTCTCCGGCGACTACTTGCCGGCGGATCTTCCCGAAGCCGCCGCCAAGGTCCCCAAGATCAACAGCCAAGATGCTGAGGAATAGTTTGCTCCTGCAGATCCAAGGGCCTGTACAGTTGAAGCAGGCGTTCCCGACAAGTCTTGCCCCGGCAGGCTTGCCGGGGGACCATCAGCTCCGACAGAGCCGCAGGTTCTTGCCGTAGAAGCTGAGGTTCCCGCAGCAGCCCTCATGCCTTTAGTCCTTGTTGTTGAGCCTCAGGCTCCAGCATGGGCACAGCAAATCGTCCGTTTTCTGCAAACTGGAGAACTTCCCGATGAGCCAGAAGAGATAGAGAAAATAACCAGGCAGTCGAGTATGTACCAGTTCGTTGGCAATGAACTATACAGAAGAAGGCTCAATGGTGTCAGGTTGAAGTGCATCTCCAGGGAAGATGGACAGAAGCTGTTGGCAGAAATACATGGAGGCATATGTGGCCACCACATTGGCGCAAGGGCACTTGCCGGGAAGGCGTTCCGGCAAGGGTTCTTCTGGCCAGAAGCCCTCCAAGATGCAACTGCACAAGTAACCAAGTGTGAAGCGTGCCAGTTCCATGCCAAGCAAATTCACCAGCCAGCTCAAGCTCTCCAGACGATCCCTTTGTCCTGGCCCTTCTCGGTCTGGGGGCTCGATATCCTCGGCCCCTTTCCCCGCGCAGTCGGGGGCTTTGAGTACTTGTACGTAGCAATCGACAAGTTCACAAAGTGGCCAGAAGTGGAACCAGTGAGAAAGGTGACAGCACAGTCAGCAGTCAGGTTCTTCAGATCAATTGTTTGCCGTTTCGGAATCCCTAACCGGATCATCACCGACAACGGCACACAGTTTACAAGTCGCACCTTCATGCAGTACGTCCAAGACCTTGGCGCCAAGGTTTGCTTCGCTTCTGTTGCTCACCCGAGGAGCAATGGTCAAGCGGAGAGGGCCAATGCTGAAGTGCTGCGCGGACTCAAGACAAGAACCTTCGATAGGCTGCACAAGTGCGGAAGAAACTGGATAGAGGAGTTGCCGGCGGCTCTTTGGTCAATCAGGACGACACCAAATCGAGCCACCGGACAGACACCCTTTGCCCTAGTCTATGGAGCAGAGGCAGTTCTCCCCACGGAACTCGTATACGGATCTCCTCGAGTGCTCGCTTATGATGAGCTCGAGCAAGAGCAACTGCGACAAGATGATGCATTGCTCCTCGAGGAGGAACGTCTCCAGGCCGCTGTACGAGCTGCTCGATACCAGCAAGCCTTGCGTCGCTATCATAGCCGCAAGGTTAAGGCCAGGAGTCTCGAGGAAGGCGACCTTGTTCTTCGGCTTGTTCAGTCCGCCAAGAATTCCAACAAGTTGACGCCGAAGTGGGAAGGCCCTTATCGGGTGAGAAAAGTCACAAGGCCCGGCGCTGTCCGCCTTGAGACCGAAGAAGGCTTACCGGTGAGCAATTCCTGGAACATAGAGCATCTTCGCAAGTTTCACCCATAAGGCGCGGTTGCCGTGATCCGCTCCGGCAACCACCTTTTGTGCAAGACTTGCCGCTGTTGCATGTAAACCTTTGTACAAAGCCGGGCGCAGACCCCGTGCATCAGTAAAACTTTTGTGCTTCGCACTATTGGTCATTACCATGCTTTTCTTTGTTGTTTGCATGCATCATCTGACACTTTGGTCATTACCAAGTACTGTTCAAGAAAGAGAAGCCTTGTCGGGGAGCAAACAATCTAGGAAAGCTAAGTTACCAAAGTTTGAGTAATTCAAATTTTTAAAATTTTAGTTGTCTTCCTTGAACAACCACATTTTGTATGGAAAACCCGTGCGCGGAGGAACCTACCTGTGGCTAGCCGCACCCTTACTTTTTTTCGAGCACGCTCAACGGCTTAAGTGAGCTGCGACAAGTGTCGCGCCCTTATTTTGTTTTCGAGTTCGCTCAGCAAGCTAAGTGTGCTGCGACTAGCTACGGCAAGGTTTCTTGCCGGCAAGGCCTTTGCCAGCAGGCTGCTAGAGTCCAGCACTCAGCGCTCGCGGCAAGGGTCGTTTTGCCGGCAAGTTCCCTGAAAGCGTAGGGTGGAATGCATACAAAGTGAAGGGACCAAAGCAAGGGAGATAACACTGCATTGGTTGCTCAAAATAAGATTGTATATTACAAAGATAACTTGCCGCAATACTAACAAATTCTTGTCCGTAACATGCTTTGCAGCGGCAAAGGAAGCAGAAAGAAAGGAATCTAATCTACGCGGTCGCCTTCACGCCTCGTGATCTTGCCCACCTTGGCGAAAATGTGGGCAACCTGCGCCTTCAACGCCTCCTGATCAGCTTCGGGCGGGAAGGTGCAGAGGACGTTGACGAGGTTGATGCCGGGGTTGCGGTAGACGATCTTCGACAAGACCCGCCCCATGGTGCCCATGCAGAGCCGACGCGCCTCGTCGGCCAGCTGCACGGGGATCTTCTCCCGTAGCCGCGCAAGCGCCGGCGCAATTCCCCTGAAGAACAGACTCAACTTGGCGCTGTGGGGAGGTTCTCTTCCGAGGAGTACACGAGATGCTCCGCCCTCAGCGCCATCATCTCCATGTCAATATTGGCAGCGGAGGTGACCAGCTCATCGGTCCACTGCTCCACTGCCCGGTTGAAGTTGTTCTGCGAGATGGCGGCGCTCTCCACCAAGGCCCTTTCTTCCCGGAGTTCGTTCTTCAGCTTCGTCTCGCGGTCCCGGGCGGCGTCGAGCGAGTCAGTCAAGGTGGAGACCTTCAGCTCTAAGTCAGCGATGGAGTTCTTGGCGTCAGAGCGCTCTTTGCCCTTCTCGGAAAGACGTACCTGCAGCTCAGAGTTGGTGTGGGCATCTTTCTCCCGCGCCACGTTGAGCGCAGTGACCCTCTCCTCGCTCGCCTTCAGGTACAGCTCCGTCTGCACCACCTTGGCCTCCAGGTCCTTCTTGGCAGTCTCTACGGCGGCTGCGGCGTTCCTGGCCTCCTTCAGAGCCCCGCCAATGGCCTGCTCCCGGGCGGCGAGGTCGTCCTCGTGGGCGTCGAGGTCGACCTTCCGCTGGTTGAGCACTCCTTCCCGCCGAGACAGCTCCTCGGCGGCCAATCGTTGCTGCTCCTCGACCTCAGCTTTTTCAAGGATAAATGCTTGCTGCGCCCCGGCAAGCTCTTCACGCTCCTCCGCCAAGTTGCGGAGGGCCGCCTGGTTGGCGGCGCGGAGCTCCGCGGCACCCTTCTCCAAGTCAGCTCCAGCCTTGGCGGCGAGAGCCTCCCAAGACTTCAACTTCGCCTGCCTGGCCCGGTACAAAGCCAGGAGCCGACGAAGGAGTCTCTCCTCTTCGGGCTCGTCGCTGCTACCGGGCGCTTCAACAACCTTCAAACGGGCAGAGGCGAGGACCTCTCCGTCAAAGGTCTCTCCCTCCGCGGGTGCTCGAGACGAGGTCGCCCACGGGACTTGTATGAAGACCCCGTTGGCGGCCTCCAGGTAGACGCCCTGCCCAGCTGCGGAGGCGGAAGGGTCGGCGGCCGGTGCAGCGTCCGGCGCTCCTGCGGCCTCCGGGCCAGCAGTGCGGTCGCCGGTCCCTTCCCCAGCCGCGGCGTCTGCGGTCGGGGCGGTCTCTTCAGCGGCGGGCTCGTCGGCTCCGGCCATTCCCTCCGTGGCAGTGGCGTTGCCGCCGTCGCCGTGCATCTCCTCCTCAGCGGTGGCCTCCGTCTACATCAGCTCTGGGGCAGGAGGATCTAGTGGAAGAAAAAGAAAAGAAAGAATCAAGCAAATATCCAAAAAAGACGAATTCGAGGAGAAGAAGTCACAAGGGTTACCTTCGCGGACTTCTTCGACGACGGGGTCCCTCGCCGGGGAATTCTCCCTTGGCGGCGGAGTAGTGGCCCCTGCTGGCGGAGGGCCGCCTGCGCCCTCCCTTGGCGGGGTGCTCACCCTTGTCGGGCTGCTCACCCTTGGCGGGGTACTCGCCCTTGGCGGAGTGCCCGTCCTTGGCGGAGCGTTCTCCCTTGCCGGGGAGTTCATCCTTGGCGGGGAGGGTGGAGCAAGTGGCTCATCGGGGGCGACCTCCTGGCGCTCCTGCGGCTGCGGCTCCACTTCTGCACAAGACAATAAGACATCAACCAAGATGATATCCTCAAGCGCGCCCGTCAAGCGGAGAGGTAAATACCAGACTTACGCTGGGGGCTGCTCCTCGGAGCAGCAGGCTGATCCGGCAAGCTCGTCGCCGGCGGGTCGCTCGTCGCCGCGACGGGCTCGTCGTCCTCGACATTGACCACAGGGATCTTGGCCCTCTTCGCCATCCGCTGGGTCAAGGTCCTGCGAAGCAAAACAAAAGCAAGATCAGAACCAAGCAAGGAAAGTCAAGACAAAAACAAAGAAACTAAAAGAATTGCAAGTACTTACTCCTCTTCCTCTTCGTCGGAGCTGAGGGCGGAGAAGTCAAACTCCGCCTGGTGCGCTCCCGCGCGAGGAGCAGGAGGAGAAGGCTCCCCCGGGCGCTTGGCGGTCTCCGAGGCTGTGGGCTGTGAAGACCCGGCCCCCGTCGTCGCCGAGGACCGAGGGGCAGAAGGAGCACCCGTTCCGCTCCGGGAAGATCCCCCTCCGCTTGGCGCTCGAGCATGGGACACCTCCTTGACGACTTCGCTCGTCTTGGTGGCGCGCGTCGCACGGCGCGCCGGCTGCTGTCGAGGCGCCTGTGGCCTCTCCGTCTCAGCTGCCTTGCGGAGGCGCTTCTTCGGTTGCTGCGGAGGGCTTGGCGGGGGCGGAGAGTTCTCCGAGGATGAGGAGGCATCGTCGTCAAGATTCAGAGATCCACCGGAGTCTTCATCGGAATCTCCTGCCTCGGCGTCCTCCTCCTCCTCGGCAGGCCCGCTGGACTCAGTACTGTGCCCGGCGGCCTCGCTCCCCCCGGCAACTTCGCTCGTCCCGGCAAGCTTCACGGAATGCTCCCCGGCAAACTCCTCGGGCGCAATCTTCAGTAGCTTGAGGATTTCCGCCTCCTCTGCTTGACTCACTGCGTCCGCGGCCTCTGCCTCGTCCGCAGTGTACCCAAATTCGCCCGCAGCCGCAGCTGCAGCGGCCTCCTCCATCCTGGAGGCGATGTAGGCTACATCCCGGCCAGTAGTATCCCAGGTGAGGCCCTTCTTCTCCTCGTCGTTGCGGGGCTTCTCGACCAAGTTGTTGAAGAAGCTCGGCACAGTCTCCGGTGGAGGCTCCAGTCAAGTGGGGACGACGCCATGGGAGTCGCACTCGGGCATCATCGCGCGTATAGAATCGCGGGCGGTGCTGTTGCAAAGCGGCACCACTCCCCGGGAAGGTCTGAACCACTCCGGGTGGGCGGGGTCATGCTTGAAGAGCTCCCGAACCATCCCCTTCAACTCCAAGACGGTGAAGTTGTAGTTCAATCCAGGGCGCAGCCTCATGATGTCTGCCGCATTGCCGAATTCCCAGGCGGGCCTCTTCCTTTCTTGTAAAGGGGCGATGCGGCGGCGGAGAAAATCTGCTCCAACTTCTCCAACAGTCAGATTGGCGACCCGGAGACGAATGATCCTAATGAGGGCGATCTGAAGCTTGCTGTCCTCCGGGGCCAATTCACTCCAATCCCTGCCGCGCACTATGGCAGTCTTGCCCGACGAGGTAAAGGGCTCAGCCTTGTCTTCCAGCACCCAACACCAATCGGCTCTCCACTCCTCCCACTTGCCACGGAGCTCTCCCTTCAAGTACGCGTCCTTCTTGTTCAGCCTGAAGATCCAGGAAATGCCGCCGGAAAGCAGGGCACCGGACTCTACTCTGGGCATAAAGAAGTGGCGGAAAAGGGCTACATTTGGATGAACCCCAACATAGTTTTCGCACAGATGTGCGAAAACGGCCATCGTAAGGATGGCGTTGGGGGTGAAATCTAGGAGGTGGAGGCCATACGTATTCATTACATCGCAGAAGAACTCCGAGTACGGAGGGCACAAACCACAGTGGAAGAATGCGGCAAAGTAAAAGTACCCGCCGGGGAACATGTCGGCGGCGACGGCGGGGAAGACTCTGGTGCGGGGATGAGCTTTGGTCTCCCTCGCCCAGAACAAATAGTATTTGTCCCGCAGCTCCCTCGCGCCAAGCCTCGGAGCGAAGACCACGCACTTCTTCCGCAGGGCTGCCAGCTTCGCCGCCTTCTCGGACTTCTCCTTCTTGGCCTTGTCACTCTTCGCCTTGTCGCTCTTCGGAGCCATGGCGGGGGCGGCGAGGAAAGAGGTGAGGAGGTCGACGGTGCCGTGGATGCGGGAGACAGCGGAGGAAGGGAGGGGCTGGGCTCTCTGTCGACCTTTGGGAGGCGGAGGGCGACGGGGGTTTCTGGAGAATCAAGGCGCAATGAAAACGATGGAGGGAACTGCCCCTGCTTCCTCTGCTTTTAAGGGGGAAGTGGGGGACGTTCCGCATTTCCCATTAAAGAACAGGCCACGATCTCTCCCACGACGCCGCAATCAACGCGTGCCGTTAGGGAGGGATGCGGCGGATACGGAGAGGGATACGGCTTGCCGTGGGCCGCGTGTGCCCGTACACTGTCTTGGGCCTGGCCCAACAGCGCTCGTCACCGTGTGTGGCCCAGGCCCGGGGGCTCCTGTCGGTGTACTAAGATAGGGGTACCTTAGTACCCCAACTTGTGCACGGGCAGAAGCAGCTTCCCGTGGCAGGGCTTACCACGCGCTCGCCAAGGTCCGCTCTGGTCCCTATGAAGCCATTCAAGAACAAAGTATACAAGTCAGAAGATCAAGGCCCCGGCAAGTAGGAGCTTGCCGGGAAGGCCGCACCAGGCTCAAGGTTATCACTTTAGCACAAGACCCTGGCAAGAGGAGCTTGCCAGGGTGGCCAAGGAACACATACCTCAAGAGATGTCTCGGCGCATCATGCGCCCCGGCAGGACCCGGAGAGCGACAAGCTCCCGGGCCCGGCAAGATCACGACCTCGGCAAGGTGCTTGCCGGGGGAAACCTACGCTGTATGCCCGCGCTCCAGCTCATCTGCCCACGCGTCGTCCTGGGGCCCTTCCAGGGACGCGTGGCAGACGGCTGTGCAGCCTGGGGCACACGATGGCAAGCCACGGTGACGAGGCTACCGTCGTGGCGAACAGAGAAGCATGGACGGACGCTTTTTGGGGGCGACAGCGATGGGCATTTAATGCCCTTGTCCCCCACTGTCAAAGTTAGGTGAAGACCACTGTTCATATACTGTTCATGCACTGTTACAACTACCACCAAATTTACACTTTTACCCTCCTCTACGTTGACACCTGTCGGTGACCCCTTTGAGCTATAAAAGGAGGCCCATGCACAACGTAGAGGAGGTTCGAAACCTAGACAACTCTCTCGCTCGGTGTAGCTAGTAATGTAGATCTTCAAGCTCCCGAGCCCAAGAGCTCAATACAACCTAAGCAGGAGTAGGATTTTACGCGTCCGCGTGGCCCGAACCTGGGTAAAACTGCCCGCGTGTGCCCCTCGATCTGCTCTCCGTGCTCCCTCCGCTCCCTTACCGCAACGTAGAAGGGGCTCCGGTCCCATAGGTGCTCGTGGGAGGAGAGTTTCCCCCGACAAGGGGGCCCAGACGGATGAAGACAAGGAGGAAGACCCAGAAGAGCCGGAATACGCGACCGAGCATTCCGCCGCTTAGGCATTATTCGCTACTCGGATATGCTAGTTGTGACCTCTACGGTAGGATAGGTCGTGTAACCCCTATGCGTAGTCGAGTCCTTGTATGGTTCATATGAAACCATCTAGTATTTGCTTTTGTTGTGTCTGGATGTATGTCGTATTCTTCCTTCGGGAATGTGTAAACGACTACATCACCCATTTGGATTTTAATGAATGTGTTTGGCCTTTCAGCCCTTGCATGATTTGATTAGTGTCACACCCACCCCCTTACTAGGTACCCATCTATCTTGCTTTCCCTCTTCCGAGTCATGAGACCTTTTACCGCTCCAACAGGATGCCTGTTGTAACTCGTACTGGTACCTCTACCCAGCAGCCTGAAGCCGGAGCATCTGCTCAGTCAGAGGCACGCCACGACCAAACCAACGACCAAGCTCCACCACCACCACCTCCTCCGAACATGGACATGGCTCAGCTTCTCCAAGCTTTCCGAGAGGAACGCCAAGCCAACACTGTAGTCCTTCAGTTGATTGCTCAAGCTGTCACCAACAATCGCCAGCCGGCGGGGAATGGCAATGGACGTTCCACGTTGGCAGAGTTCAAGAAGCATGCACCGCCAACTTTCATCGAGACTGCTGAACCCCTGGATGCAGACGACTGGGTCCGCACCATTGAGGACTTGCTGGAACTAGTCGGATGCACCGATGACCGCGAGAAGGTGGCTTATGCAGCCCACTGCCTCGGGGGGACTGCTAGAGCTTGGTGGGATGGATTCAAGGTCATGCATGCTGAACAAGACATCACTTGGGTCAACTTCAAGGCAGAATTCCGCAAGGCCCACATTCCTTCCGGAGTCATGGCTATCAAAAAGCGTGAGTTCCGAGCCCAGAAGCAAGGAAGTGGCACTGTCAAGGAGTACATGATGAAGTTCAGTGTTCTGTCAAGGTATGCCCCTGAGGATGTCAGCACTGATGCTGCAAAAAGGGATCGCTTCATGGAAGGCCTCAATCAGACTCTGCAATACTCGCTTGTCGTGTGCGACTGCCCAACCTTCTCTGACCTGGTGAACAAAGCACTTATGCTTGAAGACAAGTGGCGTGCTTTGGAAGACACTCGCAAGCACAAGATGGTCAGCAAGGGAAGTTCCAGCAACCAGAAGCCTCGTCCGTGGCAGTCAGCCCCGGCCAAGCCAACCTATCAGCAACCAAGAGCTCCTGCACCTCGCACCAACTATCAGCCTCAGCAGTATGCCAACCCAAGGCCAACTTTCAACCCCAATACCAGTGGTGGCAACAAGATCAACAATCCAAACCAAGTCACTTGCTTTGGATGTGGTCAGTCCGGACACATCTCAAGGGTGTGCCCCAACAAGAAGCCTGATGCCCCGCGCCCCAATGTGCAGAACCAAGGACAAGGCCGCAGGATGCCACCAAGGAACCCAGCTCCTCGCAATCCACCTAACCATGGGAAGGGTCGTGTGAATCACGTCACTGCTGAAGAAGCCCAGGAAGACCCGGATGTCGTGCTCCGTACGTTCCTTGTTAACTCAGCACCTGCAACTGTCTTGTTTGATTCTGGAGCAACGCATTCATTTGTCACTCAAAGTTTTGCATTAAAAAGTGGCATGACCCCTACACCCTGAATAACCCTATGGTGGTACAAACCCCCGGAGCGGAGATGAGAGCCAAGATAGGCTGTAAAGGAGTCAGTATTACCATTAACGGTGTAGACTTCCTAGCAGACCTCATCGTCCTAAGATCGCAAGGCTTGGATGTGATCTTAGGGATGGATTGGCTCAGTAAGCACCAAGGCTTGTTAGACTGTGCCAATCGGGCAGTCACTGTGACCAATGACCAAGGAGTCGAAGTCAAGTTTGCTTCCAACTCCTCTTCCGCCCAAGCCATTCAAGTCAACTGTCTGTCTGAAGTTGGGCTAGAGCAAGTACCGGTGGTATGTGTGTATCTTGATGTCTTTCCGGATGAACTACCGGGAATGCCCCCTGACCATGACATTGAGTTCATCATCGAGCTCGTGCCCGGAGCAGGACACATCTATAAGAAGCCTTATAGAATGGGGACGGAAGAATTAGCTGAGTTGAAGAAGCAGCTGGAAGAGCAGCTGAGGAAGGGATTTATCCGCCCGAGTGCCTCCCCTTGGGGATCTCCTGTTCTGTTTGTGGCAAAGAGGGACGGTACCATCCGCTTATGCATTGACTATCGTTCCCTCAATGAAGTTACAATCAAGAACAAATATCCACTTCGCAAGATTGAAGATCTGTTTGATCAGCTCAGCGGAGCCAAGGTGTTCTCCAAGATCGACCTTAGATCTGGGTACTACCAGCTGAAGATCAGACCCCAAGATATTCCGAAGACGGCATTCGTAACCAGATATGGCCTGTACGAGTGCACGGTCATGTCCTTTGGGTTAACCAATGCTCCAGCTTACTTCATGTATCTCATGAATAAATTCTTCATGGAATATTTGGACAAGTTCGTTGTTGTCTTCATCGATGACATTCTTGTCTTCTCGAAGTCGGAGGAAGAGTATGAGCAGCATTTGAGGATGGTCCTAGACAAGCTTCGGGAGCACCAACTGTATGCCAAATTCAACAAGTGTTAGTTCTGGCTGCATAAAGTTGGATTCTTAGGTCATGTCTTGACCGAGGAAGGATTGTCAGTAGATCCCGCAAAGATCGAAGCTGTGACCCAATGGCAATCTCCAACGACCGTCAAGGAAGTCAGAAGCTTCCTCGGACTTGCGGGCTATTATCGCAAATTCGTGGAAGGATTCTCTAGCATTGCACGGCCAATGACTCAGCTCCTCAAGAAGGACAAGAAGTTCGAGTGGACGCCAAAATGCGAAGAGAGCTTCCAAGAGCTCAAGAAGAGATTGACCACCGCCCCAGTTCTGGCAACTCCTGATATTCACAAGGAGTTCGTGATATATTGTGATGCCTCTCGAACCGGATTGGGAAGCGTTCTGATGCAAGAAGGCTGAGTCATAGCATACCTCTCCAGGCAGCTACGACCTCATGAGGAGAACTACGCTACTCACGATCTTGAGTTAGCGGCAGTAGTTCATGCCTTGAAGACATGGCGGCATTACCTCCTAGGGAAACGGTGTGAGTTCTACACAGACCACAAAAGTCTGAAGTACATTTTCACCCAAAAGGAATTGAACATGAGGCAGCGAAGATGGTTGGAACTCACCAAAGACTATGACCTCAGTGTTCAATATCACCCTGGGAAGGCTAACATGGTGGCCGATGCCTTAAGCAGGAAGGCTTGCTCTTTGAATACCACTATTCAAGAAAGGCGGCCAGCCTTGTTTAAGGAGTTCGAACAATTCAGTTTGCAATTGGTCACCCCTGGATTTCTGGATCATTTGGAAGTCAGACGACCCTGTTGGACGAAGTCAAGAAGGCACAAGATGGACACGCAAGCATTGAAGGCATCAAGAAGAAGATGAAGCTAGGCAAGGCCCCAGGATTCTCTGAAGACGAGCACGGGATTGTTTGGTACAAAGGCCGCATCTGCGTACCAAACAACACAGAGCTGAAGAACCTGATCCTGCAAGAAGCCCACGACACTCCGTATTACATACACCCCGGAGGAACCAAGATGTATCAAGACTTGAAGGCACGATTCTGGTGGCACGGGATGAAAAGAGAGATTGCAACCTATGTTGCAAAGTGTGACGTGTGCCAAAGGATCAAGGCTGAATATTGGCGACCTGCTGGATTGCTCCAACCACTCAAGGTTCCTGAGTGGAAGTGGGATAATGTCGGAATGGACTTCATCACTGGATTACCAAGGTCAAATAGGGGACATGACTCTATCTGGGTCATAGTCGATCATTTGACCAAGGTGGCCCATTTCATTCCTGTCAAGACCACCTATTCCGGCAACCAGTTGGCAACTATCTATATCAACCTAATCGTGAGCCTCCACGGCATTCCCAAGGAGATTGTGTCAGATCGAGGCACCCAGTTTACTTCAAGGTTCTGGAGAAGATTCCAAGAAGCCCTGGGAACCAAGTTGTCTTTCAGCACAGCTTTCCACCCACAGACCGGAGGTCAAACAGAACAAGTAAATCAGATTCTCGAAGATATGCTCCGAGCCTGTGTCTTGGCATATGGAGCCAAGTGGGAAGATTGTCTCCCTTTTGCCGAGTTCTCCTATAACAACAGCTATCAGTCGAGCCTTCAGATGGCACCATTTGAGGTGTTGTACGGACGCAGATGTCGCACACCCCTCAACTGGTCAGAGACTAGAGAAGGGCTAGTTTTTGGACCGGATGTTCTCCGCGAAGCAGAAGAGCAAGTCCAACTAGTCAGAGAACGTTTGAAGGCAGCCAAGTCAAGGCAGAAGAGTTATGCTGACACTCGACGCCGAGACATGAGTTTCCGTGTCAGAGATCATGTGTACCTGCGGGTAACTACTCTGAAGTGAACCAAGCGTTTCCACGTTAAAGGGAAACTTGCACCAAGATTCATTGGCCCTTTCAAGATCACCGACCGATGAGGAGAAGTAGCTTACCAGTTGGAACTACCACCCGAGCTATCCGATGTGCACAACGTATTCCATGTGTCACAACTCCGGAAATGTCTCCAAGTTCCAGACAAGCCTAATCTCTACAAGGATGTTGATCACAAAGCCATTGATCTGCAGCCTGATTTGACCTACCGCTAGAAGCCCATTCGCATTCTGGACGAAGCAGAACGACGGATGCGAAGCCGCACCATCAAGTACTTCAAGGTCCAGTGGAGCAACCACACCGAAGCAGAAGCAACCTGGGAACGTGAAGACTATCTTAGATCTGTGTTTCCCGATCTCTTTTAAGACCTAGTTTAGGAATCTCGGGGACGAGATTCTTGTAAGGGGGGTAGGTCTATCACACCCTGCATTTTGTAACATGTTAATTGCATCAATGAAGCATGAAAATTTGGACCAACAAATTTTTTTAGCATCATTTGGCTTTTATTTGGAATTGAGTTTTTCTTCATGAGCTTTTTCATGTGCTCATTAAAGTCAACTATTACCTCTTGTAGAATTCATCTCCATACCCAAAACTTCTGCCCAATGATCATGCCAAGTGTTATATAACAGAATAGTATTTTCTTACAAAATTAATTTGGCCAAAATGTATTTTATAAATTTAGTTTTCCAAAAACCCTTGAATTAAGGTTTGCACTGCAAGTGCTTGATTTAGGGTGAGAAAATTATTTCAAAAGGTATATTTGAGACCTAGTAGTCATAGGACTCCCAGAAACCACAAGAGTATAATTTTAAAAGTTATTTTCCTATTTTATTTAAAAGCTTTTTCTTAAGGCCAGAAATGGTCTTTAATAGGGAAAAATTATTTATGTATTTCAAAAATATTTGCCAAAATTCAGGGAGACTCATAGGACATATATTGTCCATATATAAGAGTTTCAACACTTGGTCATGTTGAAAATAATGGGCTAATCCCTCTAAAACCCTTTCTGGATATTTCAAGCTTTTGAAATATTTACAAAGAAATATTCTCCAAAAATTCCAGGGAAATTCTATCATGTCATATATGACACATTTGATGATCTTGCCAAGTCCCATGCATTGGGAAGCAAGAAAACATCATCAAAACCCTTCATAACCATTCTGTCCATATTTGAAGTTTGAGCAACTTTACATTGCCAAACTTGTCCAAATGCTCTCAAATTTGGTGCACATGCTAGAATGGCCTAATAAGGCATCTAGACCAAATGGAATAAGATTTAGAGTAGAGGAACTTGATCAGAACACCCCAAAACCCCTTCTGTTCAAATGCAAATTTGAACAACTTTACATTACCAACTTTTTACCTGGAGCTTCAAACTTTGTGGGCATGATCAATACCCTAAATGATGAAACTACACCAAGTGGTGCATCAAGGGGAGATGATTAGCTTGACTCAAACAAGATGAAGCCATTTCTGTTGATTTCTAAGGTTCACCAAAGTTACATTGGCTAGTTTCTTCAAATAAGCCCAAATTTGGTGAAACACCCTATTTTCACATGTCATTCAGTCCTGCTAAGTGTCATGGCAAGTGGAGATCATTTGCTTGACCAAACACTGATCAAACACCTTCTGCAAAATTACCAAAACCCTCTTCCTGATCACTTTTACCTTTTACTAGCTACCTCCAGTAACTTCCCCAGGACCCTAGCTCCATGATTGAGGGGTAAAAACCCTAGTTCACCCTGCTGGACAACCATTTTCTACCAAGTCACTAGCTCCTCTTCTCTCTCACAGCATCCCCAGAGCATCCAAAGCCTCAACCGTAGTGCTTGCATCACCCTGGACCCCCCAGACATGGTGGACGCATCCAGAGGGCCAATGGCATGCCGTGGCATGCGATAAGGGCGCTCCAGAGCGCGCTACAGTGCGCCCACGCACTGTAGCTTCGCCCAATCGCCTGCCTCCGACAGCCTCGAGCTCTCCCCCCGCGCCTCCCAACGCGCCTCGACGTCCGCAGCCTCCACCGGTGTTGTCCCCCTCCTCCTGCGCCCTCCAGTGGCCGTCGCCACACGCGCACCGGCCGCCCGAGACGTCCACTCCTCGGCTTCACACGCGTGCGTCGTCTGGAAGCCTCCCCGCTCCTCCTCTCTCCTCTAATGGACGTAGGGCTCGTCCAGCAACGCCGCAGAAACACTCTCGTCGCCTCCCGTGCGCTCTAGCGTCGAGCAGCAGCTCGCCGGCGCACAGGTCCACGGGACCTCGCCGTTCCCCTATATATAGGACCCCCCGAGCCCTCCACTCAGCACCAGCAGCTTCACCACATCCTCTTTAGTCCTCCAGCACTGCTAGTTCATCCCCGAAGAGCCCTAGTGCTCGGGATCGACCGGAGCTCCGCCGCGTCGGGCCGCCGGCGATCTCGCAGTACGGGCCTCCTCCGCCCCTCCTTTGGCTCGATCTAGAACTGCCATGCATCATTGATGTGTTCCCCTTCTTTTTCCCCTTCTGCAGCTGCCAGAAATGAGCCAACCAGCAGGTTCCCGACGACCCTCCGCCGTCCCACCTCGCCGCCGACGAACCCGACCTCCCCGGCGTGCCGCACCACCACCACTACCTCCGCAACTCGTCACTGAACCCGTCCCTGCCCTCTGTTGTCGTCGCCGTGGCCGGAATCGACGCCGGTGAGCTCGCCGTCGCCGTGGCCGTGAGGTTGAAGATGACAGGCGGGCCCCGCCTGTCATCCTCACCCCTCTCTCCCTCCCCTCACAACCGCTGACCGCCGGGCCCCGCCCGTCAGGTTTGAAAACCTGACGTGCGCGCGCTGGCGCCCGAGCGGCTGGGCTGCATGCCCTGGGCCGTGCACTGTGGCCACTCTGGCCCAGTAGCACAGGGCCATTTCTTTTTATTCTTTCTGTAATTATTTCAAATAATTTTACAGAAATTAATATTAGTCCAAATGAAATAATTCCAACTCCTAAAATCTTGTAATATTCTAACCTATTTAATGGTGTCACTTTCACACACATCTATGAAACTTTTCTGTTCTGTTCAAATTTAAATTCAAATTTGAGCATTAAAACTCCTGTTAAAAAATCCCTAGATTCCATTCTGTTACTCCAAAACTCCAACTAAGAATTTTCTCCATCTTAGAATTCCCTCTAGTATTTTAGAAAAATAATTTAACATTTTTCTGAGCACTTTGATTTTTCTGTTTTATTTGTGGTCTTATTTTTCTGTTGTTATTATGCGATGTATAGATACCGTATTTGACGAAGTTGCTGAAGAAGGAGAAGGAGAAGGATTTGAAGACTTTGAAGACCAAGCCAATCCAGGCAAGCAGCCCTTTGACCATGCTACACTTGTTCTTCGGAACCCGTTTGTTTCCGATGCATGATGATAGCATTACAATGGTGACCTAGTTGAACCACCACATGGTGCATGCCTTGATCTTAGTCTTGCTATGTGCTAGATGACATGCAAATGGTAGTAGTGATGCTTAGTGATGCATGTGTGACATGAACCTTCGTGGTTGAAATCTTTGCATAAAACCCCGTCGGGTGCCATTCTTGCCCGAGGGAGATGATGAGTTGGGTAACCACTTGATTACGAAGTGGTGTACCGAGGCAAGTGTGTGTTTTTCAAACGGATTGGTTTAAGTTGCGACCGTTATTCCAACCATACATGTGCAACCACAGTACCCCTTATGGGACGGGGCATTATTGATTACTTAGGCCGATACTAGCATGGTGCCCGCATTACTAGTGACGGGAAGACTTGAGGTCTTTTCCGGGACGGGGTCGTGCTTGGATAGACGACCATGACTGTTTTCACAGGGCACCGGACACACCGTTGGTCCCTTCGGGTACGTGTGACATTGAAATTAGGGCAAGTCCCGTGATCTATTGTTTGTACTCGAGGGCCGTGTACCAACGAGTGGACTCTATGTTAGTGTCGTCTAAGGAAAGATAATGACCGGGTGCTTCCCCCGAGTACTTGAGGTACTGCGGGATCGTGGGTGACACGAAAGCTTCCCGGATCTTGTGGGTAAAGTGTACAACCTCTGCAGAGTGTAAAACTATTCGAATAGCCGTGTCCACGGTCAAGGACAGTTGGGTAACCGCTCTTGGGCTATGTCCAATGTTTGCGAAACCTTGTGTGGGTTTATGATGAGTCAAGGTGGTGACTTGACTCGAGGAGTTGAATCATATTCATGTTGATATCGGTAACCTGTTTTCAAGGTTACATGAACTCGTTGATGCATACATTTGATGGTAGAATATTTATTCTAGCCCATTGCTAGATTGCTCATTATTGTTCAGTTTGCATTGCTACTTTGAACCACATCATGGGTTGCTTGCGAGTACATTCAAAGTACTCATTGGCTTGCCACTGGTTATTTAATTGGCCAGGCATGGAAGAACAGGATTTGAGGAAGAGTTCTTTGGAGATGATCATGCGAACTAGGACGCTATCCCAGTCAGAATGCCTGTAGGGTTAAGGCAGATGGCATGGGTTCTACCTATCATCGAAGACTTCCGCTATTTGAGTTATTTGCTATTCAGCCGTGAGGCTTTATCTATGTAAGACTTGGCCATAATGGCCATAATTCGTGTAAGACAGTATGTATGGATGTAAGACTCTTGTTATTCAGTTTCTGTGTGTTCAGTGAGCATTGATCTCTGGGATCACTATACACGTGCATTCGGTGATCTCGACTTCTAAGTCGGGGTCCCCACACCTTGCATATTGTGAGAGAAAAGGCATTAGGATTACTCCGAAAGGCATTATTATGCATAAAAACATTGTAAATAACAGTAGGAAAACATGATGCAAAATGGACGTATTAGATAACATTGTTGGCTATCTAATCACAAGATAATGTCTGTTTTGCCACTGTGGTTACCCCTTGAGCTATAAAAGGAGGCCCAAGGCAACCTAGCTTAAGATTGGGCCTTTGGACAGTTGTACTCACGTGACAGCTCTCCTGAAGGCAACCTTGCCGGACTTGAGCACTGCTTGTGCGTCGTGTTCCTCCATTCAACTCACAAAAGCAGGAGTAGGGTTTTACGCTTCTCAGCGGCCCAAACTTGGGTAAAAGCACCAGTGTCTCGTCGTCATGCTGCCTCACCACCTCTGCTATTTGTGCAACCCGACCTCCCCGTGCCGAACCACAAGGGGTCGGTGGCCCCATAGGTGATTGTGTGCATCAAGCCCCGACATAGATAGGTTGATAGATGAAAATAAAATAAAAGTAAATAAATTGCAATAAGGTATTTTTGTATATTTGGTTTAATAGATCTGAAAATAATATGATAGAAATAGACCCCAGGGGCCATAGTTTTCATTAGAGGCTTCTCTCTTGAAGATATCATACAGTCGGTAAACAAATGACTATCGGGAAATTGACAAAAAAGCAAATAATTATGATGATATCCAAGGAAATAATCATGTGTATAGTCATCACGTCCAAGATTATTAGACCGACTCCTGCCTGCATCCACTACTATTACTCCACACATCAACCATTATACATCTTGCATCTAGTGTATTAAGTTCATGAAAAACAGAGTAATGCTTTAAGCAAGATTTCATGATGTAGACAAGATAAACTCACGCATGAGTAAACCCCATATTTTTACCCTTAATAGCAACACTACATGCATGTCATGTCTCTTTCTGTCACTGAGATTAAGCACCACAAGATCAAACCCTTCACAAAGCACCTCTTCCCATGGCAAGAAAAATCAATCTAGTTGGCCAAACTAAACCAATAAATCGGAGAAGAATCGCTAAACAAATCATACATAAAAGAGTTCATAGAAACCTCAAATAATATTCATGGATAGACCTGATCATAAACTCACAATTCATCGCATCCCAACAAACACACCGGAAAAAGTCATTACATCGAATAAATCTCCAAGAACATCAAGGAGAACATTGTATTGAAGCTCAAAGAGAGAGATAAAGCCATCTAGCTACTAGCTATGGACCCTTAGGTCTGTGGTAAACTGCTCACGCACCATCAGAGAGGCAGCAAGGTTGATGTAGAGCCCCTCCGTGATCGTTACCCCCTCTGGCAGAGTGTCAACAAAGGCCTCTAGATTGGATCTCGTGGTTCTGGAACTTACGGCAGCGAAAATAATATTTCTCTTCTCCTGTGTTGGTTTCATGATTTTAGAATATTTATAGAGGAAGAATTATGTCAGGCAGAGCCACGTGGGCCCCACAATCCACCAAGGCGTCTCCCCTAGGTCGTTCCCTGGTGCCTCATGGGCCACTGCAACATCTTCTTGCATCCTCCTGAAGCTTTCAGGGTCTCTTAATGCTAGAAAAAATCTCCACAAATTTTCATGGCAATTGGACTTCATTTGATATGGATATTCTGTAAAACCACAAACACGCAAAAAAACATCAATTGGCACTGGGCACTAAGTTAATAGGTTAGTACCAAAAAATGATAGATAATTGCTTTCGAATGTATATAAAACATCCTAGATTGATAATATAGTAGCATGGAACAATAAAAAATTATAGATATGTTGGAGACGTATCAAGCATCCCCAAGTTTAATTCATGTTCGTCCTCGAGTAGGTAAATGCTAAAAACAAAAGTTTTGATGGGGAATGCAACCCATCATGTTCATATTATACTTTCTTTTATATCATGGATATTTGAATTTGAATGATTCAAAGCAATAGTCTATAATCTGACATGAAGACATCAATACTCAAGTATATAAACAAGCAACAAAGTCATTGAAAATATCAATGCTAAAGAAAGACATCTCTAGCTCATTATGCTTAATCATTCATCCATTCATGAAACACATCCAAATATTAACTACATCCGATGCTCAAGTATGACAACAGTGTTCCTTAGTTGGTGCTTTATAAGACAAGATGGATACTCATTTTTTTGCATAAAAGTAAATAGATAGGCCCTTCGCAGAGGGAAGCATGGATTTGTAGAGGTGCCACAACTCATTGCTTAAATTGAGAGACAAAATTATTCTGAGAGGCGTGCCTTTCGTGTCAACGAAAATGACTGAGAATTTCTAATGTCTTCCTTGCTAGACAAATTATAGGCAGTTCCCAAATAGAAAGTAAAGTTTATTTCCTTTACACAATTCTTTTACAATCCATGGCTAGCCGTATCCACGGTTGCCTTCCATACCAACACATTCCAAGGAATTTATTATAGTATTTTTTGCATTTCGGGACTGAGCATCCCTATTACCCGCCACACTCTCGTGCAATGGCAAGTGAATAAACACTCATCATGAGAATAAAATATCTAGCATGGAAATTATTGGCCACCCCCTGCCGCTTCATGAATGGTACGGGCACACAAAAGGGAAATTTATTTTGAAAATTAGAGTTGACACGTTGAAATTTACTTGGAACATGGAAATACCGCATATAGGTAGGTATGGTGGACTCATTTGGCACAACTTTGTATTTAAGGAGTTGGATGCACAAGCAGTATTCTCGCTTAGTACAAATGAAGTCTAGCAAATAGATTGAGAAGTGACCAACCAAGAAACGAAAACAGTCATAAATAAACATTGAACATAATCAACACCAAATAATGCACCACAAGTAGGATATAATTTTGTTTCATAACTATAGAATTTACGTGCATGCATAGGGAATCACAAATCTCAACGCCAACATTCTAACTAAAGCATAATTACTCATCGACATGACTCACATATTACTATCTCCATATCGAAAAACTATTGCAAGGAATCAAGTTCATAATTTCCAAGGATCTTCATGAATGTTTCATTATGTCCTTCTTGGATATCTATCATATTGGGACTAAATTCAAATCTCATGCAAATTACCATTACTATTTTTGACTGTCAAAAAGATATAAGTGAAGCATGCGAGTTCATCTATTTCTTTAAAATTTCCATCTCTCAGAATAATATAAGTGAAGCATGAGAGAACATTTCTTCAAAATTTAACAACTCTCAAAATAATATAAATGAAGCATGCGAGTTTATTAATTCAAAATATAACCACCGTCGTGCTCAAAAAGATATAAGTAAAGCACTAGAGCAACTGCCTAGCTCAAAAGATTTAAGTGAAGCACACAGAGTATTCTAACAAATTATGATAAGCGTGTGGCTCTCTCAAATAGGTGTGTACATCAAGGATTATTGTCGCAAACTAAAACAAAATAATCAAAGACTCATATAATACAAGACGCTCCAAGCAAAACTCATGATATGTGACAAATAAAAATATAGCCTCAAGTAAAATTACTAATGGTCGTTGGAAGAAAGAGGGGATGCCTTCCGGGGCATCCCCAAGCTTAATTTCTTGGTACTCCTTGAATATTACCTTGGGGTTCCTTGGGAATCCCCAACCTTAGGCTCTTGCCACTCCTTATTCCTTCTTCCATCGTGATCTCGCCCAAAACTTGAAAACTTCAATCACACAAAACTGAACAAAACCTCATGAGATCCGTTAGTATAATAAAACCAATCTTTACTTTAAGTACTGTTGCGAACTGATGACCCACAAGTGTAGGGGATCTATTGTAGTCCTTTCGATAAGTAAGAGTGTCGAACCCAACGAGGAGCAGAAGGAAATGATAAGCAGTTTCCAGTACGGTATTTTCTGCAAGCACTGAAATTATAGGTAACATATAGTTTTGTGATAAGGTAATTGCTAGCAAGTGGCAAAAGGTAAAAGTAAATAAGGTGCAGCAAGGTGGCCCAATCCTTTTTTAGCAAAATACAAGCCTGGACAAACTCTTATATAAAGGAAAGCGCTCCCGAGGACATATGGGAATTATCGTCAAGCTAGTTTTCATCACGATCATCTGATTCGCGTTCGGTACTTTGATAATTTGGTATGTGGGTGGACCGGTGCTTGGGTGCTGTCCTTACTTGGACAAGCCTCCCACTTATGATTAACCTCTAATGCAAGCATCCGCAACTACAAAAGAAGTATTAAGGTAAAACTAACCATAGCATGAAACAAGTGGATCCAAATCAGCCCCTTACGAAACAACGCATAAACTAGGGTTTAAGCTTCTGTCACTCTAGCAACCCATCATCTACTTATTACTTGCCAATGCCTTCCTCTAGGCCCAAATAATGGTGAAGTGTCATGTAGTCGATGTTCACATGACACCACTAGAGGAGAGACAACATACATCTCATCAAAATATCGAACAAAGACAAAATTCACATGACTACTAATAGCAAGACTTCTCCCATGTCCTCAGGAACAAAAGTAACTACTCACAAGACATAATATGGTTCATGATCAGAGGGGTATTAATATGCATAATGGATCTGAACATATGATCTTCCACCAAATAAACCAACAAGCATCAACTACAAGGAGTAATCAACACTACTAGCAACCCACAGGTATCAATCTGAGGTTTGGGTACAAAGATTGGATACAAGAGATGAACTAGGGTTTGAGATGAGATGGTGTTGGTGAAGACGTTGATGAAGATAGCCCTCCCTAAGATGGGAGAGTTGTTGGTGATGACGGCGGTGACGATTTCCCACTCTCGGAGGGAAGTATCCCCGGCAGAACGGCTCTGCCGGAGCGCTAGATTGGTTTCCGCCTCGGTTCCGCCTCGAGACGGCGGCGTCTATTCCCGAAAGCCTCCTTATGATTTTTCTAGGTCAAAACACCTCATATAGGAGAAGATGGGCATCGGGGGGCCTTCCAGGGGCCCATGAGACAGGGGGGCGCGCCTTAGGGGGGGGGGGCGCCCCCACCCTCCTGGACAGCCGGTGGCCCCCCTCGTGAACTTCTTTCGCCAGATATTTTTATATTTTCTGAAACAGAGTTCTGTGGAGTTTCAGGGCTTTTGGAGTTGTGCAGAATAGGTTTCCAGAGTTTGCTCCTTTTCCAGCCCAGAATTCCAGTTGCCGGCATTCTCCCTCTTCATGTAAACCTTGTAAAATAAGAGAGAAAAGGCATAAGTATTGTGACATAACAAGTAATAACAGCCCATAATGCAATAAATATCAACATATAAGCATGATGCAAAATGGACGTATCAACTCCCCCAAGCATAGACCTCGCTTGTCCTCAAGCGAAAGCCGATATCGAAAAATATGTCCACATGTTTAGTGATAGAGGTGTCGATAAAAACAAAATACGAACATGAGGGCATCATGATCATTCTCATAACTGCAACTTATATATATGGTCATATGATTCTTTTGCTAAAGTAATAATTCATCCACAATATCAAGTATGAATCATAACCTTAATTGAAAACTAACAAACTTTTATCTCGGCATTGAAGCAATTGCAATTTATCGTAACATCGGAAAGAGTCAATATAAGAGCTTTTCAGCAAGCCTACATACTGAACTATCATATAGTCTTTCACAATTGCTCACACTCACGCAATACTTATGTTTATGGAGTTTTGATTGGACACAGAGAAAGATAGGGGCTTATGGTGTTGCCTCCCAACCTTTGACCTCAAGGGTAATGTCAACAGTAATAGACCATGAAAACTTACATCCAAGTGGGTATATATGTCAGGATCTTTCCAACACAATGTGCTTGCCAAAAAGGAAAGGTGAATTTCACCTTGACACATAAGAGGCAAGGATAATAGATAGGCCCTTCGCAGAGGGAAGCAGAGGTTGTCATGTGTTTTTATGGTTGGATGCACAAAGTCTTAGCATAGAAGAACTTCACTTTATATTGCCACTTGTGATAAGGACCTTTATTATGCAGTCCGTCGCATCTATTACTTCCATATCACAAGATCGTATAAAGCTAATTTCTCCCACACTAATAAATCATACATATTTTAGCGAGTTTGCAACATGACAACTTACTTGGAAGGATCTTTCTCAATCCATAGGTAGGTATGGTGGATTCTCATGGCAAAACTGGGTTTAAGGATGTATGGAAGCACAAGTAGTATCTCTACTTGGTGCGAGGAGTTTTGGCTAGCATGAGGGGGAAAGGCAAGCTCAGCATGTTGGATGATCCATGACAATATACTTTATTACGGATATAAGAAGACATAACCCATTATGTTGTCTTCCTTGTCCAACATCAACTCTTTAGCATGTCATATTTTAATTATTGCTCACAATCATAAAAGATGTCCAAGATAGTATATTTGTATGTGAAGCCTCACTTCTTTTGTTACTTCCTATTAATTGCAACGATGACCAAAACTATGTTTGTCAACTCCCAACAACTTTTATTCATCATACCCTTATATGTGAAGTCATTACTCCCCACAAGATCAATATGATCTCTTGGATACTCTTTATGTTTTCTTTCTTTTTATCATGACCCAAGTGAGGAAATCAAGCCCTTGACTCAACACAAATCTTTACTATATAGCTCATAGACTCGATTACAAAGGGTAAAGATCATAAGGCAAAATCTCACAACTAGATCATGCTAACTTTATTCTACTAGATTAAGATACTACCAAAAGGATCGAACTAAGTAAAACGGTAAAGATAGGAGTGATGGTGATACGATACCGGGGTCACTCCCCCAAGCTTGGCAGTTGCCAAGGGGAGTGCCCATACCCATATGATTATGTCTCCTTCTTCAGGGGTGGTGATGATGGAGTTGGAAGTAGTGACGTTGGATCATCATATATCGAGCGTAGGAGATCCTCCAGCTTGCGGATAATACCTTTGAGTACAGCTATGTAATCCTTCAACAAAATATTTTCACCCATGAGATGCTTGTTCCGAATTTGAGCTAACTCAGTCATCCTGAAAGCTTCGATCTCAGTTGAGGTAAAGAGATTAGGAAGAGATTTAGGGGTGTCTTCTTCTACCAATGCCGGAGCCGGATCCTCCACCTCCCTCTTGATCTTCTTCACCTTGTGGATCTCCTCGGGTCCTTCCCTCTTCAGATCTATCTGCATGAGCCAGGCATCATTGCCTTCATTGTTGGAGGAGGGAGACGACATGATGCCTGGCTTCGCAAACCCTAGCAGAAAACAGTTTGAAACAAAAATAGAGGATTTTTGCGTGATACAGAGGTCAAAACCTTCGGGAGTATATATAATGAATTTTTACCGACCAAAAGGAGTAACCCATAAGAAAACGGAGTCCGGGAGGCACACGAGCTGCCCACGAGGCAGGGGGCGCGCCCTGGGCAGGGGGGCGCGCCCTCCACCCTCGTGGACGGCTCGTGTCTCTTCCGGACTGCTACTTATTTTTTCTATTTTTCTAAATATTCCAAAACGGAGAAAAATTGCCTTTAGAACTGTTTTGGAGTCAGTTTACTTACTGTATCACATACCTCTTCCTTTTCGGAGGCTGAATCGTACTGGAAAGTGCCCCTTATGTATTCCTCCGCGGTTACGGTTTCAATAACATTGGTTTCAACATTTATAGGATTACCTGAGATATAATGTTTGATTCTTTGACCGTTCACCACCTTCGGATTTGTGCCTTCGAAGTTATTGATTTTTATGGCACGAGAACGATAAACCTCCTCGATAACGTAAGGTCCTTCCCACTTGGAGAGAAGTTTTCCTGCAAAAAATCTTAAACGAGAGTTGTATAGCAATACATAATCACCTACGTTAAACTCACGCTTTTGTATGCTTTTGTCATGCCATCTTTTAACTTTTTCTTTAAACAGCTTGGCATTCTCATAGGCCTGGGTTCTCCATTCATCAAGGCAGCTAATTTCAAATAACCTCTTTTCACCGGCAAGTTTGAAATCATAATTGAGCTCTTTAATAGCCCAATATGCCTTATGTTCTAGCTCAAGAGGTAAGTGACAAGCTTTTCCGTATACCATCTTATATGGAGACATACCCATAGGATTTTTGTAAGAAGTTCTATAGGCCCATAATGTATCATCAAGTTTCTTGGACCAATTCTTTCTAGACCTATTAACTATCATTTGTAAAATTTATTTCAACTCCCTATTACTTAGTTCTACTTGACCACTAGTCTGTGGGTGATAAGGGGATGCAATTCTATGGTTGACATCATATTTTGCAAGCATCTTACGGAAAGCACCATGAATAAAGTGTGAACCACCATTAGTCATTAGATATCTAGGGACTCCAAACCTCTGAAAAATAACTTCTTTAAGCATCTTAATAGAGGTGTTATGATCAACACTACGAGTTGGAATAGCTTCTACCCACTTAGTAACGTAATCGACAACAACTAAAATATGTGTGTACCCATTAGAGGCAGGAAACGTTCCCATATAATCAAAGCCCCAAACAACAAATGGTTCAATAACAAGTGAATAATTCATAGGTATTTCTTGACGTTTACTGATATTACCAATTATACATTCATCACAAGATAATACAAACTTACGGGCATCCTTGAAGAGAGTAGGCCAATAAAAACCGGATTGCAATACCTTGTGTGCAGTTCTATCTCCTAGATGGTGTCCTCCATAAGCTTCGGAGTGGCACTTGTGTAGGATCTGTTCCTGTGCATGCTGAGGTACACAACGTCTAATAATACCATCTACTCCTTATTTATAAAGATGTGGGTCATCC
Source organism: Secale cereale (assembly GCA_902687465.1). NCBI lineage: Eukaryota > Viridiplantae > Streptophyta > Magnoliopsida > Poales > Poaceae > Secale > Secale cereale. The sequence continues at coordinate 569,735,113 of LR738711.1, read as the reverse complement.
CAGAAGTAATGTCTCAAATCATAGAAGAATTTTTTCTTTTGCTGGTACGTGAAGCTAGGAGGTATAAACTTAGCAACAATATAATTAGCATAATCAGCATACCATGGAGCAGTACGAGAAGTATTTATGACAACTAGTTGTTCATCAGGAAAGCTATCATCAATAGGTTGTGGGTCATTAAGTATATTCTCCAACCTAGACAAATTATCTGCAATTGGGTTCTCAGCTCCCTTTCTATTAATAATATGCAAGTCAAATTCTTGCAGCAACAGAACCCATCTAATAAGTCTAGGTTTCAGATCTTTCTTTTCCATAAGGTATTTGATAGCAGCATGATCAGTGTGAATAGTTACTTTAGAATCAACGATATAGGGTCTAAACTTATCACAACCAAATACAACTGCTAAAAATTATTTCTCAGTAGTAGCATAATTTCTTGGGGCACTATCTAGAGTTTTACTAGCATATTGGATAACATTTAATTTCTTATCAACTCTTTGCCCTAGAACATCACCTACAGCATAATCGCTAGCATCGCACATAATCTCAAAGGGTAAATTCCAGTCAGGAGTCTGGACAATAGGTGCAGAGATCAATGCTTTCTTAAGTATTTCAAATGCTTCTAGACAATCATCATCAAAGACAAAAGGAATATCTTTTTGTAAGAGATTAGTCAGAGGCCTGGAGATTTTGGAGAAGTCCTTTATGAACCTCCTATAAAACCCGGCATGACCAAGGAAACTACGTATACCTTTAATGTCCTTAGGACATGGCATCTTTTCAATAGCATCAACTTTAGCTTTGTCAACTTCAATACCTCTTTCAGAAATTTTATGTCCGAAGACAATGCCTTCATTCACCATAAAGTGGCACTTCTCCCAATTCAAAACAAGATTAGTGTCTTCACATCTCTGCAAAACTCGATCAAGGTTGCTTAAGCAATCATCAAAAGAAGTTCCGTAAACGGAGAAATCATCCATGAAAACCTCAACAATCATTTCACAAAAATCAGAGAATATAGCCATCATGCATCTTTGAAAGGTACCAGGTGCATTACATAAACCAAAAGGCATACGTCTATAAGCAAAGGTACCGAAAGGACAAGTAAAAGTGGTCTTTTCTTGATCCCCTTTTGACACGGGTATTTGAGAGAAACTAGAATAACCATCTAGAAAGAAGAAATGGGTATGTTTGGATAACCTTTCTAGCATTTGATCAATAAATGGCAAGGGGTAATGATCTTTCTTAGTAGCTTTATTTAACTTACGGAAATCAATTACCATCCTATAACCTGTAACTATTCTTTGCGGGATCAATTCATCTTTATCATTAGGGACGACAGTCATACCTCCCTTCTTAGGTACACAATGGACATGACTTACCCACTGGCTATCAGCAACTGGATAGATAATACCTGCCTCTAGAAGCTTCAGTATTTCCTTCCTTACTAGTTCTTTCATCTTAGGATTTAGCCGTCACTAATGATCAATAACCGATTTAGCATTTTCTTCCAAATTTATCTTGTGTTGGCATATAGTGGGACTAATGCCCTTGAGATCATCCAGAGTATATCCAATAGCAGCACGGTGCTTCTTTAGAGTTTTCTATAGTTTTTCTTCGTCCTGCTTTGAATGATTAGCACTAATAATAACCTGATATATCTTCTTTTCATCAAGATAAACATACTTAAGATTATCAGGTAAAGGTTTAAGTTCAAACACGGGATCACCCTTGGGTGGAGGAGGATCCCCTAGGATTTCAACAGGCAAGTTGTTTTTCAATACGGGTCCCCGTTTAAAGAATATTTCATCTATTTCCCTTCTCTCATTCATATGCATATCATTTTCATGGTCGAGCAAGTATTGTTCTAAAGGATCATTAGGAGGCACATCAATAGAAGCAAGACCTACAATTTCATCCTTACTAGGTAGTTCTTTATCAAGGGGTTGTCTACGAAATTTAGCAAAGTTAAAATCATGAGACATATCCCCTAATCCAACAGTAACAATATCTTTCACGCAGTCTATCTTGGCATTAACAGTATTCAAGAAGGGTCTACCAAATATAATGGGACAAAATTCTTCTTGTGGGGAACTAAGAACAAGAAAATCAGCATGGTATTTAACCTTCCCACACAAGACTTCAACATCTCTAACAATCCCAACTGGTGAAATAGTATCTCTATTAGCAAGCTTAATAGTAACATCAATCCCTTCTAACTCAATAGGTGCAACATCATGCATAATTTTCTCGATATAAATCAAGAGGGATAATACTCGCACTAGCACCTACGTCACATAAACCATGATAGCAATGATCTCCTATCTTAACCGAGATAACAGGCAAGCCTACAATAGGTCTATGTTTGTTCCTAGCATTGGGTTTGGCTATTCTAGCAGACTCTTCTTGGAGGTAAATAACATGTCCATCTAAATCTTCTACCAAGAGATCTTTAACCATAGCAACACTAGGTTCAACTTTAATTTGCTCAGACGGTGTAGGTGTTCTAGTATTACTCTTACGGACTACAGTTAAAGCTTGAGCATGATCCTTTATCCTAACAAGGAAAGGTGGTTTCTCAAGATAAGCAGTAGGAATAGCAGGATCAACATTATAAGTGATAATATTTTCTTCAACTTTAACAGGTTCAACTACTTTTACTTCAATAGGGGGATGGTATTGAAACCACTTCTCTTTGGGGAGATCAACATGAGTAGCAAAAGATTCACATAAAGAAGCTACAATCTCAGAGTCAAGTCCATATTTAGTGCTAAACTCACGGAAAACATCGGTGTCCATAAAAGCTTTAACACAATCAAACTTAGGGGTCATACCTGACTCCTTACCTTCGTCGAGATCCTAATCTTCGGAGTTGCGTTTAATTCTTTCCAATAAATCCCATTTGAATTCAACAGTCTTCATCATAAAAGAGCCAGAACAAGAATTATCGAGCATGGTGCGATTATTGAGAGAAAGTCGAGCATAAATTTTTTGAATGATCATTTTTCTTGAGAGCTCATGATTGGGGCATGCATATAACATTGACTTAAGCCTCCCCCAAACTTGAGCGATGCTTTCTCCTTCGCGAGGACAGAAATTATAAATATAATTACGATCACGATGAACCTGGTGCATAGGGTAGAACTTATGATGAAATTCCAACTTCAGACGATTATAGTTCCATGATCCCATATCATCACATAGCCTAAACCATGTCAATGCATCTCCCTTCAAAGATAAAGGGAAGACCTTCTTCTTGATAACATCCTCGGGCATACCTGCAAGCTTAAACAATCCACAAACTTCATCCACATAGATTCCATGTAAATCGGGATGCAATGTTCCGTCTCCTATAAAGGGATTTTCAAGCAGTTTCTCTATCATACCCGAAGGAATCTCGAAGCAAACATTTTCAGTAGGTGCAGTAGGTTGAGGAGCAACTCTTTGCTCTTCTGGTCGGGGTGAAGATACCCCGAACAAGCCCCTCAAAGGATTTTGAGCCATAGTAACAAGTGACAATAAATTTCAGCACACTATATAAATTTTTCCTTACCAAATTCCACTTACCAACGGCGCTTCACTCCCCGGCAACGACGCCAGAAAAGAGTCTTGATGACCCACAAGTGTAGGGGATCTATCGTAGTCCTTTCGATAAGTAAGAGTGTCGAACCCAACGAGGAGCAGAAGGAAATGATAGGCAGTTTTCAGTAAGGTATTTTCTGCAAGCACTGAAATTATAGGTAACATATATTTTTGTGATAAGGTAATTGGGAGCAAGTGACAAAAGGTAAAAGTAAATAAGGTGCAGCAAGGTGGCCCAATCCTTTTGTAGCAAAGGACAAGCCTGGACAAACTCTTATATAAAGGAAAGCACTCCCGAGGAAATATGGGAATTATCGTCAAGCTAGTTTTCATCGCGATCATCCGATTCGTGTTCGGTACTTTGATAATTTGGTATGTGGGTGGACCGGTGCTTGGGTGATGTCCTTAGTTGGACAAGCCTCCCACTTATGATTAACCTATAATGCAAGCATCCGCAACTACAAAAGAAGTATTAAGGTAAACCTAACCATCGCATGAAACAAGTGGATCCAAATCAGCCGCTTATGAAGCAACGCATAAACTAGGGTTTAAGCTTTTGTCACTCTAGCAACCCATCATCTACTTATTACTTCCCAATGCCTTCCTCTAGGCCCATATAATGGTGAAGTGTCATGTAGTCGATGTTCACATGACACCACTAGAGGAGAGACAACATACATCTCATCAAAATATCGAACGAAGACCAAATTCACATGACTACTAATAGCAAGACTTCTCCCATGTCCTCGGGAAGAAAGTAACTACTCACAAGAAATAATATGGTTCATGATCAGAGGGGTATTAATATGCATAATGGATCTGAACATATGATCTTCCACCAAGTAAACCAACAAGCATCAACTACAAGGAGTGATCAACACTACTTGCAACCCGTAGGTACCAATCTGAGGTTTGGGGTACAAAGATTGGATACAAGAGATGAACTAGGGTTTGAGAGGAGATGGTGCTGGTGAAGATGTTGATTAAGATAGCCCTCCCAAAGATGGGAGAGTTGTTGGTGATGACGGCGGTGACTATTTCCCCCTCCCGGAGGGAAGTATCCCTGGCAGAACGGCTCTGCCGGAGCCCTAGATTGGTTTCGGCCTCGGTTCCGCCTCGAGACGGCGGCGTCTGGTCTGGAAAACCTCCTTATGATTTTTTCCAGGTCAAAACACCTCATATAGGAGAAGATGGGCATCAGGGGGCCTTCCAGGGGCCCACGAGACAGGGGCGCGCCCTAGGGGGGCGCCCCCACCCTCGTGGACAGCCGTTGGCCCCCCTCGTGAACTTCTTTCGCCAGATATTTTTATATTTTCTGAAATGGAGTTCTATGGAGTTTCAGGGCTTTTGGAGTTGTGCATAATAGGTTTCCAGAGTTTGCTCCTTTTCCAGCCCAGAATTACAGCTGCCGGCATTCTCCCTCTTCATGTAAACCTTGTAAAATATGAGAGAAAAGGCATAAGTATTGTGACATAACAAGTAATAACAGCCCATAATGCAATAAATATCAACATATAAGCATGATGCAAAATGGATGTATCACAAACCCATTCATATTTTGTTATTACATTATATATATTGTATTCTAACTTTACCATGGCTTACACCCCCCTCATACAATCCATAGATTCCTCAAAATAAGCACATAATGCAGCAAAAACAGAACCATCAAAAATATAACAGTTTGTAAAGATGTAAGTTTTAGTCATACGTTTGTAACTCTAAAAATTCTAAAATATTAGGGCATTTTAGCACGAACAATTTTTTTCTAACATGCTTATGACACTTCTATGATGATAATGTGACCAAACCCGGTATTATCATGGATGTGGTGGGCTCCTACTTCTATGACAAAAAAGCATGAAAAAATGGGATTTTCGTCCAGGGCGGGCTGGAGACGCACCTGCATGACATTCTTTGGACCGTCCATGACGGAAAAAATCGTGGTAGCGAGGACGAGGAAAATTTCGGGGGGTTCCTGGTTATGGTGGGTGGTCGGAGCGGAGCGATGCACAGAGGTTTGCATGTTTCTCTCGTACATGTTGCATGTATGTGCGAGGCGTTGGGCTCTAACTGAACCTGAGCGAGGCATTCGCTTACTGCTACTTCTTGAGCTTGCGTTGTATTCCCTCGAAGAGGAAAGGGAGATGCAGCACAGTAGCGTAAGTATTTCCCTCAGTTTTTGAGAACCAAGGTATCAATCAAGTAGGAGACCACGCGCGAGTCCCTCGCACTTGCATAAACAAATAAGAACTTCGCAGCCAACACGATAAGGGGTTGTCAATCCCTTTACGATCACTTACGAAAGTCAGATATGATATAGATATTCTACGGCGGGGCCATAGTGTTCTCTAGTGGCTTCTCTCATGATAGCTATATTCTACAGCGGGTAACAAATTACTGTCGAACAATTGATACAAAAGCGAATAATTATGAGACTATCTAGGCATGATCATTATATATAGGCATCAGGTCCGAGACAAGTAAACCGACTCCTGCCTGCATCTACTACTATTACTCCACACATCGACCGCTATCCAACATGCATCTAGTGTATTGAGTTCATAAGAACAGAGTAATGCCTTAAGCAAGATGACATGATGTAGAGGGATAAACTCAAGCAATATGATATAAACCCCATCTTTTTACCCTTGATGGCAACAATACAATACGTGCCTTGCTGCCCCTATTTTCACTGGGAAAGGACACCACAAGATTCAACCCAAAGTCAAGCACTTCTCCCATTGCAAGAACTATAGATGTAGTAGGCCAAACCAAACCAATAATTGGAAGAGACTTGAAAGGATATGATGAGCACACATAAAGAGTTCAGAAAAGAACCAAATATTTCTCATAGATAATCTTGATCATAAACCCACAATTCATCGGATCTCGACAAACACACCGCAAAAAGAGATTACATCGAATAGATCTCATCGAAGACCGAGGAGAACTTTGTATTGAGATCCAAAGAGAGAGAAGAAGCACTCCGTGGTAGATCCCCCCTCCGGCGGAGCTCCGGAACAGGCCCCAAGATGGGATCTCACGGGAATAGAAGGTTATGTCGGTGGAACTAGGGTTTTTTCTGTTGTTCTGATGGTTTCGGGGTACGTAGGTATATATAGGAGGAAGGAGGGCACCGGAGGGCCTTACGTGGGACCCACGAGGCAGGGGGGCGCACCCTAGGGGGCGGGGGGCGCCCCCCATCCTCGTGGGCACCACGTGGCCCCTACTCTGTGGTTCTCAAGTCTATCGTGCGTGATTTTCTCCAAAAATATCTCTCCCGAAGGTTTCATTCCGTTTGGACTCCGTTTGATATCCCTTTTCTGTTAAACCTTGAAACAAGCAAAAAACAGCAATCTGGACTGGGCCTTTGGGTTAGTAGGTTAGTCCCAAAAATAATATAAAAGTGTATAACAAAGCCCATGAAACATCCCATACATCATAAATAATAGCATGTAACAATCACAAAATATAGATACGTTGGAGAAGTATCAAGCATCCCCAAGCTTAATTCCTACTCGTCCTCGAGTAGGTAAATGATAAAAACAGAATTTTTGATGTGGAATGCTAACCAACATAGTTTTTCAATGTAATTATCTTAATTGTGGCATGAATGTTCAGATCTGAAAGATTCAAGACAAAAGTCTATATTGACATAAGAAATAATAATACTTCAAGCATACTAACAAAGCAATAATGTCTTCTCAAAATACTATGGCTAAAGAAAGTTATCCCTACAAAATCATATAGTCTGGCTATGCTCCCTCTTCATCACACAAAATATTCATATCATGCACAACCCCGATTTCAGCCAACCACTTGCTTTCATACTCTATTCTTTCAAACCTTTCAACTTTCACACAATACATGAGCATGAGCCATGGACATAGCACTATGGGTAGAATAGAGAGGTGGTTGTGGACAAGACAAAAAGAAGGGAGATAGTCTCACATCGACTAGGCGTATCAACGGGCTATTGAGATTGTCGGCATCCTGGGAACCAGGGTACCCAGACTTGCCTGTCCGCGGGCCGCGACGCGTTCCTACCACGGCCTGGTATGGCCCAGCTGATCGACCAGCTGCCCAAGACCCTCGCGAGGGGCTAGGCCTCGTGAGGAGAACTACGTCAAGACCCCCTCGGGAGCGGCCTCGCCAAGCCTGCCTCAGGAGGAGGTAGTGACGTAAGCAGTGACGCACCACGCCAGCGGGTGCGAGCGCCCACCAGTGGCGTAGTTGCCGTTTCGGTGCAAAGGAGGCAGCGCAGGCGCAGGTTCCCGAGGAGCGGGACAAAGGTTTCCCCTTTGGTGCAACAAGACCGAAGACTGCAAGGACGACAGGGAGGATGTCACCACCGAGCCCACCACCGCGTCACCGCCTGATCCTTTTGCAGGCGAAGACTGCTTTTGTCAGGGTAGGAACGTCCTTGTGTTCCCGCTCAAAAATGGCTGTTGTGGGATCCCTTCCCGCCTAAACATTTCGGGGGAAGAGGACCCCTGCCGCCTATATAAGTAGCTAGGATCCCCACTATGAGGGGTCAAGTCAAGTTAGGTGAAGATAAGCCTAGTGAAGACAAGTCAAGCAGATCCACAAACTCGGCCTCCACGCAAAAGAGCAAGAACTCTTGCCTCCCGACCCTCCTGAGCTCTCCTCCCGAGCTCAGGGACCACTGTACTAGTTCATATTCTAGCCCTCCTGAGGCCAATCCATCAAAGCAGGAAGTAGGGTTTTACACCACAAGGTGGCCTGAACCTGGGTAAACTCTTGCGTGCTTCACTTGTTGTTTGCTTGAATCTCTTCTCTGGACGAGGGCGAGACGCTAGGTAGATGTGAGTGGGAGAGATCTTTGTTCACGCCCCTGTGTTCGAACTTCTTGAGTTTGCGGAGCCCGTAATCCTACATTTAGCGCACAAGGTAGGGGGCGTGTCAAGATCTCGCCTCTTCGACAACCTCGTCCAGTTCTCGTCGCCGGATTCGCTCCACAGTGATGGTGGACACACGCCGAGCTCGCGCCGCCCGCTGCGCTGCGAACTTCGTTCAGACGGCGCCCGCGGGCAACGGAGCACCGCCCCGCCCCAACTCGCTGATCGCCAACGCTGCCACCGACCCGGCCGTCCACGAGCAGCAGGACTCGTCGCTGCCGCTGTCCGTGCGGCGCGATGGCCGCACGGCGACGCCTTCACCCTCACCGGCCGCGGCGTCGTCCTCGCTGGTCCGCCGCGGGCCGGTCTATCAGCAGCCTGCGCTGTTGATGGCGCGGGGGCTCCTACGCTACCGCCCGATAGATGACCGAGTGGCTCCACCGCATCACCGAGCTCGTCAACGCCGTTGGGGAAGCACCTGCACCAACGCACTCCTCCCATCCCCCGTCGCCCCTGGCGAGGAACGAAGGCCACGGAGACCCGGCTCCGCCTCCACTCTACGGCGCCGGCCAGGAGGTCCGGCGTGAGGCTCCGCGGCGTGAGCCGCCCCGCAGAGCCCACGCGCACGACGAGGAGAGCTTCCAGGTGATTCTGCATCCCTAGGCTGGGCTCGCGGGCCCCCTGGCCCGCATCGCCGAGACCGCGCGCCGCAGGAGGTGGTGGTGCCAGCGCCCCAAGAACCAGCACCGTAGGCGCAGGAGGCGCCTGCGATCATGAGCGTTGCTGGATGTCGTGCCTTAGCTCCCGAGCTACGACGCCTCGTCTAGCCCGGCAAGTTCAAGATGGACCTGCCTCCACGCTACGATGGCACCATCGACCCCACGGAGTTCCTCCAGCTCTACGAGCTGAGCATCGAGGCGTCCAACGGCACTGAGCCAGTCATGGCGAACTGGTTCCCCATGGCTCTCAAGGATGGCGCATGCTCCTGGCTCCTAAACCTCCCCGTGGGATCCATCTCCTCCTGGGGGGAGATTCGTGAGCATCTCATCGCCAACTTCCAAGGCACCCGTGACCGAGCCCCGGCGGCTGTGGATCTACGCCGCATGAGACAGCAGCTGGGAGAGACCCTGCAAAAGTAAATCCAACGCTTCAACACCATGCGCCTCCGGTTCCCTAGGGTCTCGGACGAGGCCATCATCTCGGCTTTCTCCGACGGCGTCCGCGACATCAAGATGAGGGAGGAGCTCGCCATCCACGAGGACCTATGCACAGCCCTCGAGATGTTCAAGCTCGCGGCAAAGTACGCCAGGGCGGAGGAAGGACGCCTCTCCCTCCAGGAGCTGCCTGAGGCGGAGACGGACGACAAGAAGACCAAGGCCAAAGAAGCAAAGCACAAGGGGCCCGCCGTGCTGGCTGCGGAGCCAGAAGTGAAGCGTGGCTGCGGCTACGACGATCCCCCTAGAGACAACCGTCTGTACTGCGTCTTCCACAATGTCCACAGCCACAACACTAACGACTGCCAGGAGCTCAAGGCAATGCACGGCGGGCGCGTCGAGCAGCGCCCTCGGCGCGACAACCGCGGCTACGACCGTGGATGAGGCCGAGGTGGAGGACGTTGGGACGATAGGAACTCGCGCCAAGGGTGGCGCGAACAGCCTCGTGAAGACCACTGGCAGGAGCAGCCTCGTGACGCCCCCTGGTGTGACCAGCCGCGTGATGGTCGCCCTCAGGGCAATGGAGGCCTGCCTCTGCTGCCACCACCGCCAAGAACGAACGACGACGACCGCCAGGGAGATGGAGCAGGGGGCTTCTAGGAGCCGCGTGCAGTCGCATGCATCTTGGGAGGCGCCCATGCTCCAGATTCCCATCGCATCTTCAAGCAGTTCGCCCGCGAGGTAAACACGACACTTCCTAGGCCTGACACCGCGCGTAACCTCAGGTGGACCAAGCAGGTCATCACCTTCGACCCCAAGGACCAGCTCAAGTGCACCGCGGCCCCAGGCGCTCTCCCGATCCTCTGCACCCCGACCATCTGTAACGTCCTCGTGACCAAGACCCTCATTGACGGCGGAGCAGGACACAACGTCCTCTCTGTCCAGACCTTCGAGACACTCCAGTTCCCCTACGATCAGCTCCACCCGACCAAGCCATTCTACGGAGTCACGGATGGCTCCACACTCCCGATGGGGCAGGTCCGCCTTCCCGTCACCTTTGGTGACCGCGACAACTATCACACCGAGCTCATCGACTTCGACATCGCCAACATCCACCTCCCATACAATGCCATCCTTGGGTATACTTCCGTCGCCAAGTTCATGGCAGCAACCCATCACGGCTACAACGTCCTCAAGATGCCCGGGAGTGGCGGAGTCATCACGATCGCCTCCGACGAGAATAAAGCGGTGCGTTCCCTGGACCGCGCCTACCAGACTGCTGCAGTTGAGTACTCCGATGGGGATGGAGCCGTCCTCGCCCTGTAGACCGCCACCAAGAAGAAGAAGAACCTGCTCGTCAACGGACCTCAGGACGCGGGGGCTCCTGACGGTTCCGCCTCAGGACTCGCGCCTGCTGACGAGGCGCCCTCCACCCTCGCATAGGGAGCTGCGCCCGACGCCCCTCTGAGGACGGGCTTGGGGGCTCTCCTTTGGAGCGTCTCCGGCCTGACCAGCGTCTCGAGGGAGGTGTTCAGGCACCACCTGCATGCGTGTCTTGACGCACGTTTTTGTGAGCCCAGCGTGGACCGCACAGCGCCGGGGGCTCAGGAATTCATCGACCAGGTTACCGAAGAACTTCAGTACGCAAGGCTCATCCGTGGTGGGCGAAGCCCCACAACCCCGAGCTCACCTGCCCGCAGCCCGAGCGACCGTTTCCACGTCAGCATTGATGTCGCGGGTCTTAAACGAGCCGCCTCTTTGGAGCCCTTCTGGCCGACGGCGGTCGGCCGGAGGAGAGCCCTCCCCTCCAGCTACGTCTGCACACTCTTCGGCTTCTGCAACGCAGCTGCCACGTTCCAGCACCTCGCGCGACAGGCTTTGGTGCCTCAGGAGGCTCAGTGGCAGGCGGTCCGGACGGAGCGAGAACCGGACCCACGCGACCACTGAGAGCCTCCGGAGCCCCTGAGGCTCAGGAGCTTGACGATCTTCAGGAGCGACCCGCATGGCTCACGTCTTCAGCTACCCCCACTCTCCTTCGACAAGTATCAGGTGACGCTTTAGGTATCCAATCGAGGGCGCCCCCGGGCTGCATCATCCTCGGGCTGCTGTGGGCTATCCCCCGCAGTTGTCTCCTTTTTGTGCATGATCAAGGCTAGTTGCTCCTTCCTATTCGCATTATCTTCATGCTTGGTGTTCTCCCCGCCACTAAGGTCATGAGCCTTTGCGAGTCCACTCACGACCGCCCCATGATTAAGGACTGGCACGGCGTCTGTGCTCAGGTCTGTCCCTGCAAAGTCGCTAAACCCAAGGGCTGAGCTCTGTCTCGCGAGCCATTCCCATGGCGCCACCTCACATGGTCCTTGGTGCCTTGTTCTCGCATGGGCTAATCGTGGATAGGTAAGTAGGGGCCCGTGGCAGGTGCCTCGCTCACGCGCGAACCGCGCGCCGGTTGTTTTTCTTTTCGATCGTTGCATGAGAAGACAGGGCACGATGTATGAGCTCGGGTCCGTCCCTGCAGCGTCGACAAATCCAGCGGCCGAGCTCTGCCTCGCGAGCCATTCCCGTGACGTCATCTCCCGGGGTCGCTGGTGCTGCGGCCTTCTCATGCGATACCCTCTAGATATGCACTCGGCGCAGGTCGACACAACACCTCTCTTTTCACATTTTGCAGAAGAAGACTCAGGCGCAACCCGCCTCAGGCTAGGGTCTCGTGAGTGATGCATAAGCTCACGAGAACTTCCTCAGAGTCGTTCAGCTCGTCCCGAGGAGGGCCCATATACACCTTGGCTGTCCTGCCGTGCAAGCCACGTGTCAGGACGGGGCTGTACACGCCCCGGAGTATCTCCCCGTGGGAGGCTCCCTCCCACGGTCCAGTGGAAGTACCATGCTCCGCGCTGGTAGAACCAACCGAGGAGCGGTTATGCCCACGGACCAGTGGAAGCACCAAGCTCCGCGCTGGCCGCTAGGACCGAGGCGCGGTTATGCCCACACTCCGCGCAAGTGTGGTAGCTCTATGCTCCGCGCTAGTTATAAACAACTGAGGGCGGCCCCCAGCAATCGCATCAACCTCAGGGAGCTTTTCATCTCACGACACTCACAACTTCTCCTTGGATGGGTGTCGCGAGGGGGGCTAGGCATGGGGGCTATGCTCAGGTGATGCCTGGCAGACGCCACCCGACCAGGTGCCCAGACACCTGGCCTTCTCGCGCCCCCATCCCAGGCGAAGACTTGTGAGCAAGGAATGGTGCTCGTTCTCCCTCATGAGAGCCGTTCGTACGTCAATGGGGACCCCTGGGCATCGCGACCCAGGGGCCTCACTAGCCACGTAGCCCCTCATCCCTTGAGTCTAGTTATTACGATAACCCCGGTCACCCGAAGGGCTCAATGGCGATCGAGGTATGGGCGGGGTTGGGCCCTGCCGACATAGAACGCAAACGTGATCGCTTGAACGTCAAGGGGGATCCCTAGGCATCGCGACCCAAGGGCCTCACTAGCCATGTAGCCCCTCACCCCTTGATTCTAGTTATTAAGATAACTCCAGTCACCCGGAGGGTTCAATGGCGATCAAGGTATGCGCGGGGTTGGGCCCTGCCGACGCAGAGCACCTAAGCAAACATGAAAGGAAGCAATCACGGAAATCATCAAGTTATTACAATAATACCAAGTTCTTCAAATTCAAACAAAGTTCTTACGCCTCCCCGAGGCCCTCGCACTTCTCTCTCTAGACAGGAGCAGATCAGGCATCGTCAAGCACATCATCACCAGTCTCCGCCTCTACGGCTGCGGTAGCGGTGGCTTGGGGGAACGCCTCAACCAGCTTGTGACCTTCGCCCCCAGGGCCTCGGCAGCCGCGCCCTTTATGTTCGGTGGCCTGGGAGCGACTACTGCCATCTCCTCATGAAGATAGCCCGGGCATAGAGTCTCGCCCCGGGGGAAAGGTGACAGAAAATCAAGTACCACCGCCACCTGACCACAGGGGATCGCTAAGATAAGCTTTCAACGCCGCATCTACTCATGCACCTACACCTCCATCACGAATCCGCTGGGACATGAAAGCCCTTCTCGACAGCCCTGGTGGATGATTGCCTGCACGCCAAGAGGGACCTCCCGAGCATCGCGCCTCGGGGGCTCCTACCGGACCTTGGGGCACTCACCTCCTGGCCTTGACCACGACATCGCGACCTAGCATACCAGTGTAGGCTGAGGCTTGTCTAGGGACCGGGTCTCGTAGGCGTAGGGACCTAAACTACCGCGGGGACAGAAGGAAGGGGAAGTCATGCTCCATCAGAGGGCCTCATGAGGAACATAAGTTTATAATGCCAGATAATAGCAAAAGTATTACAAGGATTTACACGCCCTCATGGGGCCGTCCATGATTTTCCCGCAGCGACCAAGCTAAGAGGGTCGCTCTCGAGGAATACTACCTGAACTCCTTCAACAACGAAGGCGCCGGGAGGACACTGTTTCCGTCCGACGATAGGAGCGGAGATTTGGCGGCTCGTAGCTCTCGTCGGAGCTCGAGGCCGTCTCAGGGGTAGCGTAACTGCTACCACAGGAATCGAAGGCCCAACCGATGGCGAGCGCCTCGCCCCCGGCCTCGCTGCCCTGGCGGCATGGGGAACGGTCGCCGACTAGCCCGTCCCCCGTGCCACACGACAGCCGACAGTCGTCGCCATGAAGACCTTGAAGGTCATCGTGCCCATTCCGTTCAGCGCAAAATGAAGAATGTGCCTCCCAGTGGGGGCGCAGGCGCGACGCACCATGCCCCAACCCCAGGTCATGAAGACCTGGCCAAAGGAGACCACCTCCACGTCGGCATACGAAGGGGGAAGGTGGCACCCCTCGTGCCGCAGCTGCATCGTCACTCGGCCGCGAGCCGAGAGGACCTCCCTCAGTAATGGGGGGAGGAGGATCCAAGAATGTGGAGGTCCTCGGTATGGGACGACAGCAGGGTGCAGGAAGTCACCCGCCTCTCTAGGCGGCTGACTGCACCACCCCTGTCGTCGTCCCCGCTTCGTCCGCCTATCGTCGAAACACCTAGGGGAAGCGGAAATCCTGGCGGTGCCCGCGTGCACCATGTACGGGCATCCGCCGGTCTCAGGGACAGTCTTGGAGAATCACGGCGCCTCTTCTTCGGGGGGAGCCGTTCAGGCTCCACCATCAGGCTCTTCCCCTTCTCCACGGCCGAGACCTACATATCGGCGCCATGGAAAGCCCTCGGAGTAGTGGGAGGATCAGGGATTGATCTGCAATAGTCAAGTGAGAGACGTGGTGCCTTACCCCATGTTTATAGGCCAAGAAGATCAATCGCCGGCCACTCACGCGCGGCCATAATGGCCCCGCCGCCCGCGCCAAGGAGTTGTCAAGTCGCACGGTTGCTGAGACTGCGTGGGAAGTGGAGTCGCCCACGTCCCATCCAACCATCACGCGCCAGCCTGGCCCGCAGCCTTTTTGGGGCCTGCAGCACTTCGTCCTCGGCTAACGTTTTGGCCTGAAGCCAACTCCGCGCGCGCCTTGGGCCCGGGGGATATTGTCGGCATCCTGGGAACCAGGGTACCCAGACTTGCCTGTCTATGGGCCGTGACGCGCTCCTACCATGGCCTGGTATGGCCCAGCTGATCGACCAGCTGCCCAAGACCCTCGTGAGGTGGCTAGGCCCCGCAAGGAGAACAACGTCAAGACCCCCTTGGGAGCGGCCCCCTCGGAGGGGCGGAGAATCCAAGGCCAAGCCTGCCTCAGGAGGAGGCAGTGATGTAAGCAGTGACGCAGCATACCGGCGGGTGCCAGTGGCGTAGTTGCCGTTTCGGTGCAAAGGAGGCAGCGCAGGCGCAGGTTCCCGAGGAGTGGGACAAAGGTTTCCCCTTTGGTGCAACAAGATCGAAGACCGCAAGGACGACAGGGAGGATGTCACCACCGAGCCCACCACCGCGTCACCGCCTGATCCTTTTACAGGCAAAGACTGCTTTTGTCAGGGTAGGAACGTCCTTGTGGTCCCGCTCAAAAATGGCAGTTGTGGGATCCCTTCCCGCCTAATCATTTTGGGGGAAGAGGACCCTAGCCACCTATATAAGTAGCCAAGATCTCCACTATGAGGGGGTCAAGTCAAGTCAGGTGAAGATAAGCCTAGTGAAGACAAGTCAAGCAGATCCACAAACTTGGCCTCCACTCAAAAGAGCAAGAACTCTTGCTTCCCGACCCTCGTGAGCTCTCCTCCCGAGCTCAGGAACCATTATACTAGTTCATATTCTAGCCCTCCTCAGGCCAATCCACCAAGGGAGGAAGTAGGGTTTTACACCACAAGGTGGCCTGAACCTGGGTAAACTCTTGCGTGCTTCACTTGTTGTTTGCTTGAATCTCTTCTCTGGACGAGGGCGAGACGCTAGGTAGACGTGAGTGGGAGAGATCTTCGTTCTCGCCCCTGTGTTCGAACTTCTTGGGTTTGTGGAGCCCGTAATCCGACAGAGATGCCCATCAATAGATATCAATGTGAGTGAGTAGGGATTGCCATGCAACGGATGCACTAGAGCTAAAAAATGTATGAAACCTCAACAAAAGAAACTAGTGGGAGTGCATCCAACTTGCTTGCTCATGAAGACCGAGGGCATTTGAGGAAGCCCATCGTTGGAATATACAAGCCAAGTTCTATAATGAAAATTCCCACTAGTATATGAAAGTGACTAAGTGTGAGACTCTCTATCATGAATAACATGGTGCTATTTTGAAGCACAAGTGTGGAAAAAGATAGTAGCAATTGTCCCTTTTTCTTTTCCTTTTTTGGGCCTTTTTTTCTTTGGCCTTTCTTTCCCTATTTTTTGTGGAGGGGCTTTATTGATTTAGCCTTTCCTCCAATGGGACAATGCTCTAATAATGATGATCATCACACTTTCATTACAACTCGATATTACAACTCGATACTAGAACAAAGTATGACTCTATATGAATGCCGACAGCGGTGTACCGGGATGTGCAATGAATCAAGAGTGACATGTATGAAAAATTATACATGGTGGCCTTGCCACAAATACGATGTCAACTACATGATCATGCATGGCAATATGAAAATATGATGCATGTCATATGAACGGAACGGTGAAAAGTTGCATGACAATATATCTCGGAATGGCAATGGAAATGCCATGATAGGTAGGTATGGTGGCTGTTTTGAGGAATAGTATGGTGGCTGTTTTGAGGAAGGATATATAGTAGGTGTATGGTAGCGACGAAAGTTGCGCGGTACAAAAGAGGCTAGCAATGGTGGAAGGGTGAGAGTGCGTATAATCCATGGACTCAACATTAGTCATAAGAACTCATATACTTATTGCAAAAATCTACGAGTCATCAAAACAAAGCAATCAACGCATGCTCCCAGGGGGGAGGTTGGTAGGAGTTAACCATCGCGCGCCCCCGACCTCAACACAAAGGTTGACACTTTACAAATACCTCATGCTCTAACTTCATCACATAGCGGTTCACCATACGTGCATGCTACGGGAATCACTAACCTTAACACAAGCATTTCTCAATTTCATAATAACTCCACTAGCATGACTCTAATATCACTATCCTCATATCTCAAAACAATTATCAAGCATCCAACATCTCATCATATTCAACGCACTTAGTGTAAAAGTTTTTACTACATTGATATTGGATGTCTATCATGCGAAGACTAGTTTAATAGCCTAAGCACATTACCATCCTGTTTTAATAGACTCTAAAATGGATATAAGTGAAGCATGAGAGTTCAACAATTTCTTCAAAATATTGTCACCACCATGCTCTAAAAGATATAAGTGAAGCACTAGAGCAAAAACTATTCAACTCATAAGATATAAGTGAAGCACATAGAGTGTTCTATCAATTACTAGGCCATATTTAACTCTCTCAAATAGGTGTGTCCAGCAAGGATATTTGTGGCGAACTAACAAGAAAAGTCTCAAATTATACAAGACGCTCCAAGCAAAACACATATCATGTGGTGAATAAAAATATAGTTCCAGATATAGTTACCGATGGATGAAGACGAAAGAGGAGATGCCTTCCTGGGGCATCCCCAAGCTTAGGATTTTGGTTGTCCTTTTACCTTGGGGTGCCATGGACATCCCCAAGCTTAGGCTCTTTCCACTCTTTGTTCCATAGTCCATCAAAGCTATACTCAAAACTTGAAAACTTCACAACACAAAACTTAGACAAAAATCTCGTGAGCTCCGTTAGTATAAGAAAGCAAACCACTACTCAAAGGTAGTGCAATGAATTCATTCTTTGTTTATATTGGTGTTAAACCTACTGTATTCCAACTTCTCTATGGTTCATACTTCCCAATATTACTCATAAATGCATTGAAATAAGCAAACAACACACGAAAAATAGAATCTGTCAAAAACAGAACAGTCTGTAGTAATCTGCAGGTTTCGCATACTTCTGTAACTCCAAAAAATTCAAACTAAATTGATAAACGTGAGGAATTTGTCTATTAATCATCTACAAAAATAATCAACTAAATAGTGAGCTCCAGTAAAATCTGATGACCATTCTAGTGAGCGCTAACGATTCTGTTTTTCATAGCAAGATCACATAAACTTCGCACAAGTCTTCCCAAAGGTTCTACTTGTCACAAACACTAAACAAAACATGAAACCACATCTAAACAGGAGCTAGATGCAATATTTATTACCTAATAGAATTAAAAAAATATATAATTGGGTTGCCTCCCAACAAGCGCTATCATTTTACACCCCTTGCTAGGCACGATACATGGATAGATCTAGGTATTGACATCTTTGGAAGGCAATCCGTAAGTGGCTCTCATAATGGATTCCGATCGTAATTTGATTTTCTTTCTAGGAAAGTGTTCCATGCCTTTCCTTAAGGGAAATTGGAATCTAATATTTCCTTCCTTCATATCAATAATTGCATCAATTGTTCTAAGGAAAGGTCTACCAAGAATAATAGGACATGAAGGATTGCAATCTATATCAAGAACAATGAAATCTACGGGCACATAATTCATATTAGCAACAATAAGAACATCATTAATCCTTCCCATAGGTTTCTTAATAGTGGAATCCGCAAGATGCAAATTTAAAGAACAATCATCAAGCTCATGGAAACCTAGCAAATAACACAAAGTTTTTGGGATAGTGGAGACACTTGCACCCAAATCACACAAAGCATAGCACTCATGATCTTTAATTTTTATTTTGATAGTAGGTTCCCATTCATCATAAAGCTTTCTAGGGATAGAAACCTCTAAATCAAGTTTTTCTTCATAAGATTGCATCAAAGCATCAACTATGTGTTTGGTAAAAGCTTTATTTTGACTATAAGCAGGCGGAGAGTTTAATACAGATTGCAAAAAGGAAATACAATCAATCAAAGAGCAATTGTCATAATTGAATCCCTTGAAATCCAAAGTAGTGGGTTCATCACTATGCAAAGTTTTAATCTCTTCACTCCCACCTTTAACAACTGTAGCATCAAGATCTAAAAACTCTGAATCATTGGGACACCTTAAAGTATAATCATCTCCAATCCTATCTTCATCAAGATTTATCCTTGAAAACAAGGATCTAATAGGAGACACATCAATAACTTTCAGATCTTCATCTTTATTTTCATGATAAATAGAAGAACACGCTCTTATATAATTCTCTCTTTTAGCACGCATCCTAGCGGTTCTTTCTTTGCATTCATCAATGGAAATTCTCATGGCTTTGAGAGACTCATTGATATCATGCTTAGGTGGGATAGATCTAAGTTTCAATGAATCAACGTCAAGAGTAATTCTATCCACACTTCTAGCCAATTCATCAATCTTAAGCAATTTCTCTTCAAGCATAGCATTGAAATTCTTTTGCGAGATCATAAACTCCTTAACACTAGTTTCAAAATCAGAAGGCATCTTTCCATAAGAGTTGTTGTAGGAATTACCATAATTATTAGAGGAATTACTAGGAAAAGGCCTAGGATTAAAATTCCCTTTATAAGCATTGTTACCAAAATTATTCCTACCAACAAAATTCACATCCAAAGATTCATTGTTATTTTCAATCAAAGTGGACAAAGGCATATCATTAGGATCAGAAGAAGCACACTTAGCAGCAAATAATTTCATAAGTTCATCCAACTTTCCACCCAAAACACTAATCTCTTCAATAGCATGCACTTTTTTACTAGTAGATCTTTCGGTGTGCCATTGAGAATAATTAACCATAATATTATCTAGGAGTTTGGTAGCTTCTCCTAAGGTAGTTTCCATGAAAGTGCCTCCTGCGGCCGAATCTAAAAGATTTCTAGAAGCAAAATTCAAGCCAACATAAAAGTTCTGAATAATCATCCATAAGTTCGAACCATGTGTAGGGCAATTACGTATCTTTAGTTTCATTCTCTCCCAAGCTTGTGCAACATGCTCATGATCTAGCTGCTTAAAATTCATAATATCGTTCCTAAGAGAGATGATCTTAGCAGGAGGGAAATACTTAGAGATAAAAGCATCTTTGCACTTATTCCACGAATCAATACTATTTCTAGGCAAACAGGAAAACCAAATGTTAGCACGATCTCTAAGTGAAAATAGAAATAACTTCAATTTAACAATATCGTTACCCGTATCCCTTTTCTTTTGCATATCACACAAATCAACAAAGTTGTTTAGATGGGTAGCGCCATCTTCACTAGGAAGGCTGGAGAATTGATATTTCATGACAAGATTCAACAAAGCAGCATTGATCTCACAAGATTCAGCATCGATAATAGGAGCAATAGGAGTGCTAATAAAATCATTATTGTTGGTATTGGAGAAGTCACACAATTTGGTATTATTCTGAGCCATAGTGACAAGCAAGCAATCCAACACACAAGCAAACAAGAGGCAAGCGAACGATAAACACACAACAAAAGAAGGGCAAATAAAACGGCAAGGGTGAAGTGGTGGAGAGGAAAACGAGAGGCAAAAAATGTAATGCGAAGGATAAGGGTTTGTGATAGGTACTTGGTATATGACTATTGCGTAAGCCTGCCCGGCAACGGCACCAGAAATTCTTCTTGCTACTTCTTGAGCTTGCGTTGTATTCCCTCGAAGAGGAAAGGGCGATGCAGCACAATAGCATAAGTATTTCCCTCAGTTTTTTAGAACCAAGGTATCAATCCAGTAGGAGATCACGCACGAGTCCCTCGCACCTGCACAAACAAATAAGAACTTCGCAGACAACACGATAAGGGGTTGTCAATCCCTTTACGGTCACTTACGAAAATGAGATCTGATAGAGATGATAGTTTATATTTTTGGTATTTTTGTTTATAAGAACAGAAAGTAAAAGCGGAAAAAGTAAAGTAGGTGTAGATTAATATGTTGAGAATAGACCCGGGGGCCATAGTGTTATCTAGTGGCTTCTCTCATGATAGCGATATTCTACGGCGGGGAAACAAATTACTATCGAGCAATTGATAGAAAAGCAAATAACTATGAGACTATCTAGGCATGATCATTATATATAGGCATCACGTCCGAGACAAGTAGACCAACTCCTGCTTGCATCTACTACTATTACTCCACACATCGACCGCTATCCAGCATGCATCTAGTGTATTGAGTTCATAAGTACAGAGTAAGGCCTTAAGCAAGATGACATGATGCAGAGGGATAAACTCAAGCAATATGATATAAACCCCATCTTTTTATCCTCGATGGCAACAATACAATACGTGCCTTGCTGCCCCTACTATCATTGGGAAAGGACACCGCAATATTGAACCCAAAGCCATGCACTTCTCCCGTTGCAAGAACTGTAGATCTAGTAGGCCAAACCAAACCAATAATTCGAAGAGACTTGCAAGGATATTATGAGCACACATAAAGAGTTCAGAAAAGAACCAAATATTTCTCATAGATAATCTTGATCATAAACCCACAATTCATCAGATCTCGACAAACACACCGCAAAAAGAGATTACATCGAATAGATCTCCTCGAAGACCGAGGAGAACTTTGTATTGAGATCCAAAGAGAGAGAAGAAGCCATCTAGATACTAGCTATGGACCCGAAGGTCTGTGGTAAACTACTCACAACTCATGTTGAGGCGATGATGATGATGTAGAAGCACTCCGTGGTAGATCCCCCCCTCCGGCGGAGCTCCGGAACAGGCCCCAAGATGGGATCTCATGGCAACAGAAGGTTACGGCGGTGGAACTAGGGTTTTTTCTGTTGTTCTGATGGTTTCGGGGTATGTAGGTATATATAGGAGGAAGGAGGGCACTGGGGGCCTTACGTGGGACCCATGAGGCAGGGGGCACGCCTTGCGGGGGGGGGGGGGTGGCGCCCCCCGCCCTCGTGGGCACCACGTGGCCCCTACTCCGTGTTTCTCAAGTCTCGCATGCATGATTTTCTCCAAAAATATCTCTCCCGAAGGTTTCATTCCGTTTGGACTCCGTTTGATATCCCTTTTCTGTAAACCCTGAAACAGGCAAAAAACAACAATCTGGACTGTGCCTTTAGGTTAGTAGGTTAGTCCCAAAACTAATATAAAAGTGTATAACAAAGCCCAATAAACATCCAAAACATCATAAATAATAGCATGGAACAATCAAAATTTATAGATACGTTGGAGACGTATCACTTACTGAACCCAAGAGATCGCACTAGCTACGTTACAGAACCAGAGCAATCGATCCCTTGGCTGTTAACTGAACCCGACCGATTCCTGTTGCTACTGTACTTACTGAACCCGGTCGAACCTGCTACTTCTTGATGAACAATGACCGTGGGGGTTGGTTGAACGAGTTGAGACGTGGTTGTGGTTGGATGAACAGTTCCCAATGGGGGTTGGACGAACAGGACCCGTGGTAGTAGGAGGTTGCCGCTGGATGAACAGTACCCCCAAGAGGAGGTCGCCATAGCCGAGCTGGTTGGCGGTGGCTGAACATGACCCCGTAGAGGGCTGGTTGAACAGTAGCTAGTGGAGTGCAGGATGTATAGTAGCCCATGGATGAACAGTAGCTGGTGTAGACAGGAGGGGAAACGCGGTGGATGAACAGTGCAGGTGGAGGCTAGAGGAAGTCGATGGTGGGTGAACAGTAGCCCGTGAGTCCCATTTGGCGGTACGCCACACCCCTCCCAATGAACAGGACCCCCATTTCGACCGTAGCACTCCAACACAAGTCTGTTTCCTCTGTTTTGCGGTACATCAGACCCCTCTCGATGAACATGACCCCGTTTGACAGTAACCGGTCGAGCTGAAGGACATTTCATGCATTTTGCGGTATACCAGACCCTTCCCGATGAACAAGACCCTGTTTTGACCGTACACAGTCGAGCAGAAGGTTGTTTCCCTCCGTTTTGTGGTACGCCACACCCCGTTTCAGCTATTCCGTCCAAGTTGGTTGGCTCCCGATGAACACGACGTGCTACGTTGCCTCTCGATGAATGCGACGCTATTTCTGCGTTTTGAACCCGCCGATTGGCTACCGATGAACATCACATCGTTGCTGCCATCCATAGCCTCTCCATGTACACTAGGCCTAGCCGTACGTATTCGTGACTATGGGCTCGAGTCCCCGCCCGTATGTACGTATGTAGCCATATTTTTGCCCTATGGTTGTACGTATGTGTACATGGTTTAGACGGGACTGTACGTACGACACGTGTTGCTCCTTACTTGACAATGGTTCATCGCTACAAAGAGATTGATCGACCGCTATGTACATACTCATTCGCGACCAGACAAATAACGCTACACACGCTTCCATCGGGTGGGTCACAGCTGTGACGGAGGACAAGGGGGAACTTCCTTGCGTGCGAAGATATAGCTGGCGGGTCCCAGCTATCAGGGGTGGAATCGTTTTTTCCATAATAAGGAGGCACTTCCGCGTGCAAAGATGTTGTTGGCGGGTCCTAGTGTCAGGGGCAGGAATAAGGAGGCACTTCCTTTTGTGAGAAGATATGCATGGTGGGTGCCAGCATTCAGGGGGAGGAATAATTTCATGTTCACGTAATAAGGAGGTGGTTGCATGCGTGCGTCCATGGACTTGGTGCGTCCCCACTGTCTGCCTCTCCACGTACAATCTTCTTCCGATGACTCTTGTTTCTTGACCATGTTGACCATGCCGCGTCGAGTGCACCAAGGCGGTAGATGACGGCGAGGCCTAGGAAGGGAAGGACAAGGAGCCGAAGAAGATTATGTAGTTGTTTCCCACACAGATCGGAGTACGAGGGATTAATGGTTCGTCTATAGTCGCCAGAGAATAACAGGAGGTGTGGGTGATTAGAGGGATGGCATGGCTAGCAGTGGCAGCACAGCCGACCACGGGAGGCAGGAGCAGGCGGTCCCGCCGGCGCTGGTTCCGGCGCTGGAGCAAGAAGATCAGAGATTGAAGAAGCAGCTTGGTCGTTGGATGTTGATCGAACGATCACTCTTGCTAGAATCGCTAGTTTACTAGGTTAACAAAGCCCTGCGTACGTGTCAACTTAGTAGGCCCACAAGTCAGCATACGACATAGGTGGGTCCGAGCTAGCAGGGGGAGGAATCATTTTTCTTGTGCATAATAAGGAGGCACTTCTTTCCGTGCGAAGATGTAGGTCGTGGGTCCTTGCTGTCATGGGGAGGAAAAAAATTATTCACAATAAGAAGGAACATCTTTGTGTGCGAAGATTGTAGCTGGTGGGTCCAAACTATATGGGGGAGGAATCATTTATTCCCGCATAATAAGGAGGCACTAGCTTGCGTGCGAAGATGTAGCTGGTGGCTCGTAGCTGTCAGCCTCTTGATGTACTCCATGTTGGTTATCGTTGTTGGCCACGCATCGTCGAGCAGACCACGGCGGTGGATGATGTCGAGGCCTAAGATGGGAACGATCTGGAGTCGTGGAAGTAGGGGCACTGGATTCCCTGGCGGAGGGGAGTACGAGGGACTGGTCCGGCTGCGGGGTGAGGCTGCCATCGCCGGAGAATAATAGCTAGTGTGGGTGAGTACAGGTATGACCTGTCCGCCATTGAGAGTAGGGTGCAGCGGCGAGGCCTGCACGGCACCATAGCCGTCCATGAGAGGCAAATGCAGGCGCTCCAACCGGCGATGGTTTTGGCGGCTGGAGCAAGAGCTACTAGATCAGAGATTGAAGAATCAGGATCGTCGTTGAATGTCAATCCAATGACTACAGATGTCAGAAAAGATTGTTGACTTTTTGATTTAGACCATTAAATCATTTTGTTCACTAAATGGACAACACCTTGTGCATGCTCCGTCCTAGTGGGCCAACAAAGACAGCTTCGAAAGCTGTGGCAGAATGCATCCCATTTATTTAGGTCTCACAGCCCATTTCATTTTGTTTGCCAATACATCTATTTCCTGGGCTTTGACTCAAAAAAATAATCTATTTCATGGGCTGGGTAAAAATAATAATAACCGATTTACTATTTATGATAATTTATAGCACATTTGATTATTTATTCAAATACACCTATTTACTGGGCTGGGTGAAAAAATAATATTGCGTACATGCAACCCATTTATTATTTCTGATAATTTACAACCCATTTTAGGATCTGGACTAAGTAATGTTTAGATAGGAATATTATTTTAAAAACTTAAGGTGGGCTTGGTAATCTTATTATAAAAAAATGAACCGAGCTATGCATTTTATTAAAAGAAACATAGGCTAGGTTGGGCCTATTTTAGGATCTTGTGTAGAACTATCGGCCTAGTTGGATTGCTAATGTTCAACGAAAAAGGCTTGTGTAGTACAGTATAACTTTACATAGCTCTCAGCCCACATTCAATGACGCCTGATAAGGCCCAAACAAGGCTTGTGCACAACTTTTTGAAGTCACTGAGCTCAATTTATAACTTAAGAAAAAAGTTAGAGTACAGTGGAACCTAATTAAAAGTTGTCACGAGTCAAGCTTGAGTCACGAGCGAAGAAATAATTCAACGGGTCCCACTTGTGTTTGTGTGCGTGTGTGTGTGTGACAGAGATATATATAGAGAGAGAGAGAGCGAGAGAGAGAGAGAGAGAGAGAGAGAGAGAGAGAGAGAGAGAGAGAGAGAGAGACCCATTGGTCGATGCTCATGAATACATCTTTCAGCCATATGCATTGTTGATGCTCGATAAAAACCTATATAGTTGACACAATCATATACAGCATCATAGCACATTGAACTTGCATACAAAAATTTCACGTAGGCGGCACAATCCGGGTAGAAGCAGTGGATCTCTATGGGTAGGGCTATGTTGAAACCAACAGACTCATACATAACCGTTCATCGTCTTTATCAATGACGGGGAAATATCTGGAATGTTGTGCAACGAAAACAGACAGACAACACAATAACTTCTGCTAGCACATTAAGTTGATGCACACCCCTTTCTAAAAAAAGTTCAGGTACAAAAATAAAAGAGGTCACAATCAAATGTACGGGCACATCAGGCTTCACACTGATAGCTCGGATTTAACTAGTATCTGAGAAGATTCAGTTGCTACCTCAAATTTGAGCACATCAAGGCAGCCAACCCCGCCTCTTCTCACAAAGAAGTGGCGGCCTCCACCACGCGATGGAGTAGTCCCTGTGCCATCCATCATTCCGAGAAACACAGGGAAAGTCTTAAGTTGACTCCTGTAATGGAAGTCTTGGACGGACCCTGGCACCAGCGGCAGCGCTTGGACTTCGATTGATGGATTGACCACTTCTTCGACATGCACGAACACTCGATACAAGTACATCCCTAATGTGGTTCGCGGCGGCCTTGGTGGCGATGATAGTACAACCCCGGTTCCTGCACCGGTATCTCAAGACCAATCACATTCGATATGGTGGACATCTTCTTCATCAATGCCATAGCCATCAGAGCCCAGCTGTCTGGAGGAACAAACATACTTACGAGCTCACCTCCAAGGTCGTTGATAATCTCATTCATGGACTCGCTGTTCATAGCACGTCGAGGCATGCCGTGGAAGGTAAGCTTTGTTAAAAACTCACGCTCAGAGGGCACCAAGCCCCATCCGGGGTGCCACGGATCAAAGCTCACCAGCGCGCCATCGTAGAACAAACGTCGGGAAGATTCGAACATACGAGTGCAGTCGAAAGTTGTCCGAAACTTGACGAAGAAATCACCTCGGTGGCGGACAGACTTCGATGAGCAAGTCACTTATTTGGATGCCATGCGCAATGCCAAGATCTCTAACAAGGTCGTCCGGCAAGACGGGAGGCCGGTCACCATTGATGGTTACCATCATCACTTTGTCGACAAACTGGTCATCAAGTGTCGCCATGCCACTATTGAGCGACAATACACAACGCCTGAACGCAGGACGGAACTCGGGATCTCCGGCTCGGAGACTCGCGTTGACCAGTGACATGATAGTGTGCTTGAGTACATGGAGTATAGGTGGAGTATTTGGGGGACTGGAGTAGGAATCTAGATTCCAGAGGTGGGGGAGATTGGGGATGAAAAGGTAGCATGAATTTTGAACATGAGCCAATACGCTCTTGGCACGCAAGCGCACGAAAACACATGTGGCGCCCAAATGTAGGCCTAAGAGTCCTTTTTCTTTATTTTCTTGAGCTCCCAACCTGAGAGTCATAAATTTACTCAGTCTTTCTAAGGCTCAGTCGGCTGAGACTTCGTTAAGTCTCAGTCGATGTTGTATCCATGTGGTCTTACATTAAGATCCGTGCAAAAATTTCTTTTCAGTTTCTCTCTCTCTCTCTCTCTCTTGCGTGTTATGTCACTTAACTGAGACTTGGTTAAATATCAGTCGAATGAGACCTAGCCACACTCCAACCCATATTCAACGACACCTCACATTGGCCCAAACAAGTGTACATCATGGAAAAGGCACTGAGCTCAAATTATAACGTGAAAAAAGGATACATTGAACGCTGGAGAATGGTGATGTATACATTGAACACTGGAGAATGGTGATGCCTTCATTTAGCCCATCATCCGTTCGAGACAATAAACAGTTCGAAACAACGATATATACAACATTCAAACACTAACTAACGACTACTTACCGACATAAACAACAAGACATGATAGTTCATAAGGAGTCTTGCTACACCACCAAAACGCACCCATCTGCAGCGCTCAGACTCTCATGATCCAGACGAGAATGAAAATTTAAAGAGAGAAAACTATTACATAGTAAGAGTGACATAGACGAGGATGACCAAATGCCAAGGAGTCTGCATAACAAAAGAGAAAGCTACCTGTCACGCCCAAGATGCGATTCTATCCCGATCACGTGGTGAACTCGTGATTGGGGCACAACCGCATTTCAGGCGCTTAGCAAGATGGATATCATTACATCGTACCATTACATAAATAGATGGGGATACAACAAGTCATACAATAGCCACATGAATACAACACATCATACACAAGACATCCGACTATGGATGAAAACATGAAAAGCACAACGACATCCATCCTGCTATCCTAGGCTGCCGACCAGGAACCTATCCCAAGTCTGACGAAGAAGAAGAAGAAGAAGAGGAAGAAATAACTCCAACAAGTAAACATCGCTCTCACGTCAAGTCATCGGAAACCTGCACTTGCAACTGTTGTTGTAGTATCTGTGAGCCACGAGGAGTCAGCAATCCCATAACCATGGGTATCAAGACTAGCAAAGCTTAATGGGTATGGAAAGGATAAGTGGTGAGGTTGCAGCAGCGACTAAGCATAATATGGTGGCTAACTTACAAGTACAAGATTAAGATGATCATCTACGCCAACGGTCGCAAACTACTAATGATCGCTAAGTGATCCTGAACTACCTACGAGTCAAACATAACCCCACTGTGTTCTCTTCTCAAAATGAAAAGAGACGGTCACGGTTACTCACGCGGTAGGTGTATTTTATTTCGGATCCTCTGTCAAGTTATCTACAACCGGACATTAATAAATTCCAATCTGCCACATAACCGCGGGCATGGCTTTAGAAAGATCATAACCCTGCAGGGGTGTCCCAACTTAGCCCATCACAAGCTCTCATGATCAGCACAGGTAAAAACCCCTTATCTTGGGGAAGACCCGATCAGACTAGGAATCCTGGTGCACAAGACATTCAGACAATGGTAAAACAAGTCCAGCAAGACCTCCCACCATGCCAACAGCCTGATAGTAGCCGCGCGTATCTCGTCTCAGGCCACGTCCGGATGAGCACTACGTATAGCAACCAGATACCCGAGTTGCTCCGGGCGGCACCGCAAGTGACTCTAGTTTGGACCAACACTCATGAGGAGGACTGGCCCAGGTTGTAAATTAAGTCCTCGGGGTCCGGAAAGTCCCTATGCAAGTTTTTTTAGTTATTGGCAAATGGTAAAACCAATGTTGGGCCTTGCTGGAGGAGTTTTATTCAAAGCGAACTGTCATGGGGTCCCCATAAAGCCAACCGCGTTAGGAACGCAAAATCAAGGAACATAACACCGGTTTACCGGTTCTGAAGGAGGCATGAGTGGAACAAAACACCGAGCAAAAGGCCAAGCCTTCCACCCATTGCCAAAATGTCGGGGTTATCTCACCACCAGACATGCATAGAAGCGTTTTCGATGTCGGCCACCTCTGGTATTCCAGAACTTTAATGGTACAACTGTGACAACAACAATTCGGGGCTCAAGTCCCGGGGACACTGCCACAACCCCTAAATGACAGGAGGCACCAAGAACAATGTTCTCGTCACAAAGATATCGAAACGATCCCAACAATATATGTGTGATCCTAAAAAAAATTAATGGAAAAGAGGGTAGGAAGACAAACTTCTACATCAGGAGTCCTCACCAGAGTGACGAAGGGGATAAGGAGAAAAAGAATTCCTACTCTCCGATATATATAATCCTAAGACTCATTTTTTAAATTCTAGACTCGACATCGGCAGCGGTTCGATCAAGCAGGGGCTCCTAGGTCGGGGAAGGCTCTGATTACCAACTTGTAACGTCCAAGATGTGACTATATCTCCTACCTGTCGAGGCATGACTTATAGGTGTAATCGCATTTTGGTATGATCGCAAGATGGTCATCTTCACACATTCCCATGTACAAGAACAAAGGGGAAAATACATAGTTCGCTTACAATCGCCACTTCACATAGTGCATAAATAAGTCATGCATTCATCCAAGTACAATCATGGTCCGACTAAGGACAAATACAAATGAAAAGAAGATAACCACCCACCATGCCCGATCGTCCCTAGTAGGAACCACTACTGATCATCGGGTAACGTCACATACATTCGCCCACGTTCCTCATTGAACTCCTACTTGAGTTCCTGGCCATCACCTGATTCGTACTCGGTTGTACCTGCACCTGTGTTTGTAGTAAATTGTGAGTCACGAGGACTCAACAATCCCATTCCCGGGTATCAAAACTATCAAAGCCTTTGGGTAAGGAGAAAGTGTACAAGTGGGCTGCTGCAAGCACTAATCATAGATGAGGTGGCTAGCTTACATATCATCAGAGCGAGAAGAGAAGTGAAAGCCATCGGTCGTGAACTAAATCTTGATCAATAGATGATCCTGTCTACCTACGAGTCATCCATAACCCAGCCGTGCTCTCTTCCCGAACTCCCTCGAAGAGAGACCATCACGACAACTCACACGGTAGTGTATTATGTTTGAGTTTTGTGTCAAGTTATCTACAACTGGATATTAACAAATTCCAATCCGCCACA
Organism: Secale cereale; assembly: GCA_902687465.1. Taxonomy (NCBI): domain Eukaryota; kingdom Viridiplantae; phylum Streptophyta; class Magnoliopsida; order Poales; family Poaceae; genus Secale; species Secale cereale. The sequence goes on along the minus strand of LR738711.1, from coordinate 569,704,854 downwards.
TAACCGCGAGCATGACTTTCGAAAGATCATAACCCTGCAGGGGTGTCCCAACTTAGCCCATCACAAGCTTTCGTGATCAGCAGAGGTAAAAACCCCTTATGTTAGGGACTACCTGATCAGACTCGGAATCCCGGTGTACAAGATATTTCAACAATGCTAAAACAAGTCCAGAAAGACCTCCCGACGTTCCGACACCCTGATAGGAGCCGCGCGTATCTCGTCTCAGGCCACGATCGGATGAGCAGTCCGTACAACTAAAACCAATCCTTGAGTTTCCCCGTGGTTGCGCTGCAAGGGGTTCTAGTGTGGACCAACACTCACGAGGAGCACTGGCCCGGGGTTGTTAATTAAGTCCTCGGGTGCTAGCCGGTCCCTATTCAAGTTTTAGTTATTAGGCAAATGGTAAAACCAAAGTTGGGCCTTGTCGGAGGAGTTTTATTCAAAGAGAACTATCAAGGGGTCCCCATATACCCAACCACGTTAGGAACGCAAAATCAAGGAACATAACACCAGTTTATCGGTTCTTAAGGCGGCATGAGTGGAACAAAAGACCGAGCAAAAGGCCAAGCCTTCCACCCATTGCCAAGTATATAGGTGGATTAATGTAAATAATAGATATTGTTTTATTCCCAAAAACCCAATCCATATGGAGCAAACTTCATCTTCACCTACAACTAGCAACGCTATAAGAGGGGGCTTGAGCAAGAACATGCAAAAGTGGGGCTGACATGCAAAAGGATAGGTACCGTGATAAGCAATAGCGCGAGGCATCTAGCATAGCAACAATAGAGGTGATATCAAAGAATGGTCATCTTTCCTGGGATCCTGCAAGGAAGAAGAACGAGTCCATGAAGAAGACAAACGGTCGTAGTAAAACGGATCCTCACAAGTCCAGAACGAAACCGAAGCTAACGAGGGAAGCCAACCGGAAAGAAGCAAACAACACGAAAACACACACACATAAACAAGCATATGATGCACAAACAAATATGATGCATGTTCGGTTTAAATATGCAACGCATGGCAAAGTGCAACAAACAACATTACAAATTAAGTGGAGCTCAATATGCAACGAGTTGCATATTGGCGAAACACCACATTCAAACATTTAGTTTAATCTCGATTATGAACTGAACAAGTTTAAATGTTCTTTAACATGGTAAGAGGTGAAGCACAATATAATCTACACTAACTACGCAATTTAAAAGAGGCCAGAAATAACAAACAACGATTCTGAAAAATCCCCATGTGCATAAATACCAATTTTAAGCAAACACAATTGTAAACATTATAAATGTTGTTAACATGATGCGGATGACATATTCAAGTTATATGCAATTTTATGAAAAGTTGGCATGAAGAGATATGAAGCACTTAGTCGCCACGACGGGAAGAAATGGGTATCATGGCGGTGAAAACGAGAACGGTGCCACGGCAACGTTCCGGTTCCGGTAACTCGTGGAGAGGCCGGTGCAAAAGAAGTGACGTGATCGTGTCATGCAAGATGGTGGGGTGCTCCCGGTTACCGGGTTCCCACGTGTTGAAGGCATGGCAAAAGAGGAACGTGCATGAAACAAACGGGCACGATGCAAACAAGTGGTTCACCTCATACATCACACATGCATTCGTTCACGGGCGGCGTCTCGCGATTTATACCTTTGAAGCGTGTGCTTTCGGAGCGGTTCCAGATCATAGTGGAAGTAGTCATTCACGGGTCGGTAGTTGTACAGGGATCGTAGACGTTCGGGTCATGGGTAGAGGTACTTGACGTCTACGGGTCTTCGGGGGTCGACGATAATTGTACACGTTTCGAAGAGGAACTTTGCTTATCCATGTACTTTTCCGGTGTGGTAGTCATTCAATTGTCGACAAATTACTTGGCGATAGTTGTGGTACACGATGTCATAGAGGAAGTAGTCGTTCAGGCGTAGTGGTACACATTCCGTAGGCGAACTTGGCGGGACATGGGTGTCGTGGTACTTGCGTCCATGTAGTCGATCTTGGTGTATCCATCCATAGAGGTACTTGCTGCTCCGTGTGGTCGAAATCGAGGTGTTCTTGGCGTCGGATTTGGTACGTTGACAGAAACATGGCGAGGTTCAGCTATACCTCACGTCCATGAAAAAAAAAAGCTCAGGCAAGTAGTCAAAGCAGCAAGCAAGGGCGCGTGTGGAGCAACAGCATGGAAACCGTGGTTGCTGGAGGGCGTGGTCAGGAGCAGAGTAGAGCTAGGCACATGCGAGGTCGAGGTGGCGGCGGGGCTCGCACAACACCGTCGAAAGTGGAGCAGTGGTGACGCTGGTCCGTCGAGGGCGACGGGGATGGACTCGGGCGGACCACAGCCAGATCCCGCCGAATCCGGGACAGAGATGGTCTGGGGCGACGGCGAGGGGAGGCAAGTGGGGTCGACCGGCAAGGTCGGCGTGGTCCGCTCATCTTGTCGAAGCAGAGGCGGGGATGAGGGCAGAGCGGCTCGTCGATGGAGCAACGCGAGGGCGGACAAGTCCAGAGGCGACATGGCTGGGGTGGAGAAGGACGGCGGCACTCGTGGGAGAAGTAGGCGACCGGCGGGGCAGGAGGATGAAGGACGCCGACATGGTGAGAGCGAGGGGAGGAGCGCATGGCGTCGAGCGCCTGGATGCCGACGCAGAGGAGCGGGACGACGTGGCTTGGGGCGCGGAGGAGGAGAGGTTGAGGTCGGTCAAGAAGCGAGCCTGAGGTAGGAGAGGTCGGCACGGAGCTCGCCATGGCAGGGGGCGACGAGGAGAAGGACGAGGGGAACGGAGAGCGGTGGATTGTGGGGAGATCGAGAAGAGGAGGAGCGGGGCGCTGCTGAGGGAATGAGGGTCAAGAGAGAGGGTATCACGCGCGCCTAGGGATAGGAAGGGAGCCAGGAGGCCTTGGGCTAGATGGGCCAAAAGGAGGTTGCGGTCCAGGTGGGCTGCTTGGAGGCCCAAGATCTCTCTCTCTCTCTCTCTACCCTTCTAAAAAATAGAAAAAGAGAGAGAAAAGAAAGAGAGATTAGGGGTGGAATTTGGGCATGGGGATAATTTTCCTGGACTCGCGAAAAAACGCTGGTTCCAAGAAAAATAGAAAAGAGGCATGATTATGTAGTTCATTTCAAACTCTTTTGAATTGAATTCAAATGAGCTTGAGAAGGAAGTGGGTAATTGGTAGGTCCAAAAATGTTGAGATTTTTAGAGGAGCCTCGACAAAAGAGATACGAATTGTTGGCAAAGTTGGGGGGGGGCAAACTTGAAATAGAATAGGCATGAGAATTAAACTGCAAGTGTGTTATGGTGATTCCAAATTAATGGATTAATTATAATAGCTCCATAATATCAGGAGGATATGTTATAAAGAGAAAACACCATGTGAATTCCCTCGATTTAAATAGATCAAAAAACCTATGCAATTTATTTAGTTGAGTTTTTAAAATTAAATGACATGATGGCATGATGACATGATGCAATGCAAAAATAAATAAAGCATGCACAAATGAAACACACGGTGCCGGAACATATGGAAGTCTTCTGGAGCATCGGTCTTGGGGCGTCACAACTCTCCCACACTAATAGAGGATCTTGACCCGAGATCCTAGAGATGGCACCAGATAGAAGAGGAAAAGAAAGAGGTAAAACAAGGTTGCTTCTTGACAAACGAGTAAAACCACGAACCTTGAGAGGTTGAACAATTGAAAGAAAGAATAGAATGGGGATGAACGAGATTGCAAACACTCCGTTAGCAAAGAGGAACAAGAAACACCACGAGAACTTGAAGGTTGCAAGGACATGAACCAAGAGCTCAAGGATCACGACAGAATTTAAAACCACTCCGCTTAAATAAAGATAGAGAAGGACTAAGAACGAAACAATTTGGACATCAGTCCATCTGAAAATGGAAGGAATTAACATGAACTTGAGAACATGGGATGATACTTGATGAAATCAACAACACACTGCCTCTGAAACAATTGAAAGAATGGCACAAGGGGTAAGAAGGATTTCAGACAACACTCCATTTAAATGAGAGTTAAAACTTGATAAGATGAGAGAACTTGAATGGAGAATACAACACTCCAATTGAATGGAACAGAAAGGAAAAGAACATGATCTTGATATGACAAGATGATGGTTCGAAGAGAGCAATATCACAATGCCTCCGGAATGAAAGAATACAATATAGATCAATGAAAGAAATGAACGTTGAAGAAAATGACAACTTCTCCCACAATTGAATTTGAAAGAGCATCCTTACAAAGAAGGATTGAACAGAGTTGTTGGAATTTCAACAACGAAAAGAATCAGTTTGATGTGGGCTTATGGACAACATCTCAAAAGTTGAGGTGAAATTTTGCCACTAACGGAAACAATTGATTTGATTGAGAGCACCAAAGAGATGAAAAAAATGTATATCACCGGAAGGATGGATGAAGAAGTTGGGTCATTTATATGCACCATAATAGCAACAATCCTTAGGGAAAGCTTTTAGGTGAGATACAACCCAAGATTACTGCAACGAATTAATTTAGGGGTTGCAAGGATCTCCTCGAGAAAGAGAAATTATGGTTTTAAATATCTCATTCTTGATAACTTGTGAAACATGAAACACAAAGGGAAATTGTCAAGAATGACATAACACCATCTCAAAATATAAGAGTACAAATATTTCACTTCAAGATGCAAGATGAAGAATATTTGACCTCCTCCAATAAGAATCTTGATGAAGACTTTGAGAATGAAAGAAATATTTGATGAACCACCATGAATAACTCCGGTTACAAAAGGATGAGAAGTGAAGGATGAAAAGAATAAGATTGAAGCCTTGCAATGATTAGATGGAGCTTTGCGACAAGATAATTAATATAGCTTGGACCTTTGGAAAAGAAAGACGGATCATTTCGAACCAAGAGTTTATTCATAATGAACAAACTTAGGAAGAAGGAATTAATAACCTTGAGGAAAACAAGAATAATAGATTATGTTATGCTTATCCTTCATCAACTTAAATCGATGACAAGCAATGGATTTAGCATACTACTTATTCTCGTTGCAAAGAATTAAAGAGAGATCCTGCACAATCTTGAGAAAGTACTCAACAAATCACCAGTAGGATTCAGAAAGAATGAATGAATTAATATGATAACAAAGGAAAAGGAATCTTGAAGGAACCACCGTAAAAATTGAGAACAAACCACCTGGAAGAATTAGAAAATGAACGAAGATACTTGAGGAAACTTAGATACAAAAAAATGAATGGATCACGAGCTGACTAGAGAATGCTTGAACGATGCACCAGAAGAATTGGAGAAGAAGAGGTGAAAATTGAGAATGAATAAATATTCTGAAATGATAGCCTTCGGAGGATCGAGGAATGAAAAGAACTCATGAATTGCTCTGGAGGGGCATGAAAACAATTCCCACAACCGAAAACAATTATGAGGATGGTATGAGGCTAGAACCATGAATGTTAAAGAGAATGGACCAAGATATAGGAGAAATTCTTCTTCGGTCTTCAAAATCCGAGAAAGCCGATGAGATACAACACCATGAATGGTTGAGGCACTCCAGAATGAAGAATGAAAATGTTGAAGCAACGTAGAAAGAATTTGAAAGAGATCTTTGAGAAGGCACATGACTGATGCAATACATTCTTACATCACACTTTGAAAGAATTTGAGAATAACTCCGAAAATATTAGAAGAGTTAGGTAAGATCCTGGGAAAAGACTTGTGGGTTATGAGCCCACCGAAAAGAAACACCGTTGGACAAGATTGCTTGAAAGAGAGATTGCACCGGTTGAATTAAATGTCATGGATGAGATAATAAAAACCTCAAAATAGCTTGAACGGATTAAGAATGGAAATGTGAATCTTCGGAGATATCTTGTACACTCTAGATATGAATAGACAGGGATGAAGAGCTAATTGAGCTTTGGATAAGAAATTCCAACATGGGAAAAACATGTGAAACAAGAGGAAGAGATATGATCAACACCAAAGCTTAGACTTAGTCCACCGAAGAAGAAAATGAGAATGGAACAACGATGAAGTTGAAGCTTCCTTAGTGTCTTCACGAGAAATCATCGGATAAACAACATCGAAGAAAAGAATGAAGAGAATTCACATGAATATAATGGATACTTGACCAAGAATTCTGGCTCCATAAAGAAAAAGGGTGGAAGGGTGGGAAAAAGAAAGACCATTTGGGATGAATGAAACACACACCATTGAGAAAAAACCAAGAATTGGTATTGCACATATTCAAAGGATCGGGTTAACTTGAAGAGAAGCACACCGGTTGAAAAGAATTTACATGACAATCTCGATGATCAAGAAGGACTAGCACTCCCATAGAAATATGAGAACACCGCTTAGGAAACGTATGGAATCAACATTTGACATCGAAGCAACTCGTATACCACAACTCAAAACAAAACAAGGGATTGATATGTTGCAACATAATCTTCACAATATCATTCGAACATAGAATTGAACGAATGAATTCCTTAAGCTTAAATGACACATCAACTTGTTAAGAAGCCACGTGAATGAGATTGAAGAATAAACCAACAAGGTAACAGCTGGAACAAATACATGATAGACCCCAACCTCATATCATGCATCCGTTAGAAGAATTCCTAAGAGCTACTTGAATTCCCACCTATTAATTCCCGAAGCTTTTTGGTTATGCAATCTGGTGTTGGGGATATAGGGAAGCACCGCATATCACACAACTATCAAGTCCTACATCCAGCTGTATCCATCCGTCAACCCATAAGCCGGCACCTTCGGAAACCGTTTACCTCAGACCTTCGAAAAGCATCCTCTATACTAGCTATGGCAATACTACCAAACTATCCCACAGGTACTGGGTGACGTCTGGGTTATCTCACCACCAGACATGCATAGAAACGTTTTCGATGTCGTCCACCTCTGGTATTCCAAAACTGCAACGATACAACTATGACAACAACACCTCGGAGCTCATCTCCCCGGGACACTGCCAAAACCCCTAAATGCCAAGAGGCACCAAGAACAATGTTCTCGTCACAAAGATATCGAAACAATCCCAACAATACCTGCATGATCCTAATTTTTTAGTGGAAATGAGGGTTGGAAGACAAACTTCTACATCAGGAGTCCTCACTAGAGCGACGAAGGGGATAAGGAGAAAAATAATTCCTACTCTCCGATATATATAATCCTAAGACTCATTTTTTTTAAATTCTAGACTCAACATCAGTAGTGGTTCGATCAAACAGGGGCTCCTAGGTCGAGGAAGGCTCTGATTACCAACTTGTAACACCCTAGATGCGACTATATCTCCTACGTGTTGAGGCACGACTTAGAGGCATAATCGCATTTTGGTATGATCGCAAGATGGTCATCTTCACACACTCCCATGTACAAGAACAAAGAGGAAAATACATTGTTGGCTTACAATCGCCACTTCACACAATGCATAAATAAGTCATACATTCATCCAAGTACAATCATGGTCTGACTACGGACAAATACAAATGAAAAGAAGATAACCCCCCACTCTGCTCGATCGCCCCTAGTAGTAACCACTATTGATCGTCGGGTAACGTCACATACATTCGCCCATGTTCCTCATCGAACTCCTACTTGAGTTCCTGGCCATCACCTGATTCATACTCGGTTGTACCTGCACCTGTGTTTATAGTAAATTGTGAGTCACGAGGACTCAGCATTCCCATTCCCAGGTATCAAAACTATTAAAGCCTTTGGGTAAGGAGAAAGTGTACAAGTGGGCTGCTGCAAGCACTAAGAGTAGATGAGGTGGCTAACTTACGTATCATTAGAGCGAGAAGAGAAGTGAAAGACATCAGTCGTGAACTAAATCATGATCACTAAATGATCATGTCTTCCTACGAGTCATCCATAACCCAGCCGTGATGTCTTCCTGAACTCCCTCAAAAAGAGACCATCACGACTACTCACACGGTAGTGTATTATGTTTGATTTTGTGTCAAGTTATCTACAACCGATATTTACAAATTCCAATCCACCACATAACCTGGGCACGGCTTTCGAAAGATCATAACCCTACATGCGTGTCCCAACTTAGCCCATCACAAGCTCTCTCGATCAACAGAGGTAAAAAAACCTTATCTTAGGGACTACCTGATTAGACTCGGAATCTCGATGTACAAGATATTTCGACAATGGTAAAAACAAGTCCAACATGACCTCCAGACATGCCGACACCCTGATAGGAGCTGCGTGTTTCTTGTCTCATGCCACGATCGGATGAGCAATCCGTACAACTAAAACCAATCCTCGAGTTTCCCCGTGGTGGCGCTGCAAGGGGCTCTAGTTGGGAACAATTAACACTCATGAGGAGCACTGGCCCGGGGTTGTTAATTAAGTTCTCGGGTGCTAGCCGGTCCCTATGCAAGTTTTAGTTATTAGGCAAATGGTAAAACCAAAGTTGATCCTTGCTGGAGGAGTTTTATTCAAAGCAAACTATCAAGGGGTCCCCATATACCCAACCGCCTTAGGAAAGCAAAATCAAGGAACATAACACCGGTTTATCGGTTCTTAAGGCGGCATGAGTGGAACAAAACACCGAGAAAAATGCCAAGCCTTCCACCCGTTGCAAAGTATATAGGTGCATTAATGTAAATAATAGATATTGTGTTATTCCCAAAAACCCAGTCCACATGGAGCAAACTTCATCTTCACCTGCAACTAGCAACGCTATAAGAGGGGGCTTGAGAAAAAACGTAACTTAGCCAAACAATGGTTTGCTAGATAGGTAGTTAAAGGTTTCATGGCAAAGTGGGGCTGACATGCAAAAGGATAGGTATCGCGATAAGCAATAGAGTGAGGCATCTAGCATAGCAACAATAGAGGTGTTACCAAGGAATGGTCATCTTGCCTGAAATCCCGCCAGGAAGAAGAACGAGTCCATGAAGAAGACAAACGGTCGTAGTCGAACGGATCCTCACAACCCCGGAACAAAACCGAAGCTAACCGGAAAGAAGCAAACAACACGATAAACACACAAGCATAAATACGCATATGATGCACAAACAAATATGATGCATGTTCGGTTTAAATACGCAAGGCATGGCAAAGTGAAACAAACAACATTACAAATTAAGTGGAGCTCAATATGCAACGAGTTGCATATTGACGAAACACCACATTCAAACATTTAGTCTAATCTCGATTATGAACTCAACAAGTTAAAATGTTCTATAACATGGCAAGATGTGAAGCACAAAATAATCTACACTAACTAAGTAATTTAAAAGAGGCCGTAAATAATAATCAACAATTCTGGAAAATCCCCATGTGCATAAATAGCAATTTTAAGCAAACACAATTTTAAACATTATAAATGTTGTGAACATGATGCGGATGACATATTCAAGTTATATGCAATTTTATGAAAAGTTGGCATGAAGAGAAATGAAGCACTTAGTCTCCACGACGGAAAGAAAGGGGTATCATGGCGGTGAAAACGAGAACGGTGCCACGGCAATGTTCCGATTCCAGTAACTCGTGGAGAAGCCGGTGCAAAAGAAGTGACGTGATTGTGTCATGCAAGATGGTGGGGTGCTCCCGGTTACCGGGTTCCCACATGTCGACGACATGGCAAAAGAGGAACGTGCACGAAACAAATGGGCATGATGCAAACAAGTGGTTAACCTCATACATCACACATGCATTCGTTCACGGGCGGCTCTCACGATTTATACCTTTGAAGCTGTGTTTTCGGAGCGGTTCCAGATCATAGTGGAAGTAGTCGTTCACGGGTCGGTAGCTGTACATGGATCGTAGAAGTTCGGGTCACTGGTAGAGGTACTTGACGTCCACGGGTCTTCGAGGGTCGATGTCGGTGTACTAGAGTAGGGGTACCCTAGTATCCCGAACTTGTGCACGGGCAGTCGCAGCATCCCGCGGCAAGGCTTGCCGGGTGATCGCCAAGGTCCTCCGTGGTTCCTTTGGAGCCATTCAAGAACAAAGTATTCAAGCCAAGGAGACAAGACCCCGGCAAGAGGAGCTTGCCGGGAAGGCCAACCAAGGCATCTCAAGGAACTTGCCGCGACGCGCCACGCGTCCCGGCAAGGCCCGATGAGCGACGAGCTCCCGCACGCGACAAGACAACGACCGCGGCAAGGCGCTTGCCGCGGCAAGCTACCACTCTGTACCTGCGCTCCAGCACATCCACCAACGTGTCGCTCTAGGACCCTTCCAGGCGTACGTGGCGGGAGGCTGTGCAGCCAGCGATGCGCGGTGGCAAGCGGTGCTGACAAGATTGCCATCATGGCAAGCGGTGGCGTCCCTGACGGTCTCTTTTGCACTATTTGGGCGACGCAGATGGGCATTTAATGCCCTTGTCCCCTGCCGTCAGAGTTAGGTATGCTACACTGTAACAGGTAGTTGTACCAACCGCAACACCTTTCCATTTTTACCCTTGTCTACGTTGCCACCTGTCGGTGACCCCTTGAGCATATAAAAGGAGGCCCATGCGCCACGTAGAGGGGGGGGGGAGGACACTCATGCTCGATCTCCTTAGCTGCTGGAGTGTACTGTAGCACTCAGCGCTCCCGAGCAAGAACTCAATACAAACCACAAAGCAGGAGTAGGGTTTTACGCATCCGTGTGGCCCGAACCTGGGTAAACTGCTCGTGTGTTT
>LR738711.1:569657063-569694085 GCA_902687465.1 Secale cereale | reverse complement strand
CCCCCCCCCCCCCCCCCGCCAAACCGAAAGGGGCTCGGTCCGCCGGTCCCATAGGTGCTCGTGGATTCGTTCCCCGACATTTGATGGTGATTGTACACGTTTTGAAGAGGAACTTGGCATATCCGTGTACTTTTTTGGTGTGGTGCACGGCGTCGAAGAGGAAGTAGTCGTTCGGGCATAGTGGTACACATTTCGTAGATGAACTTGGCGGGACATGGTTGTCATGGTACTTGCGGCCATGTAGTCGATCTTGGCATATCCGTGCGTAGAGGTACTTGCTGCTCCATGTGGTCGAACTCGAGGTGTTCTTGGCATCGGACTTGGGACGTTGGATAGAAACATGGCGAGGTTCAGCTGCTACCCCACGTCCATGACAAAAACGGAGTTTAGGCAGGGAGTCGAAGCAGCAAGCAGGGGCGTGTGTGGTGCAACTGCATGGCAACCGTGGTTGCTGGAGGGCGGGTTCAGGGCTAGAGCAGAGCTAGGCACCGGCGAGGTCGAGGTGGCGACGGGGCTCGCACAGCACTGTGGGAAGCGGAGCAGTGGCGACGCTGGTCCAACGAGGGCGACGGGGATGGACTCGGGCGGACCGCAGCCGGATTCCGCCGGATCCGGGCCGGAGATTGTCGGGCGCGATGGCAAGGGGAGGCAGGCGGGGTCGACCGGCGAGGTCAGCGCGGTCCGCTCATCTGCTCTAAGCAGAGGCGGGGACTAGGGCAGAGCGGCTCATCGATCGCGCGACGCGAAGCCGGACGAGCCCAGAGGCGAGGTGGCTACGGTGGAGAAGGATGATGGCGCTGGTGGGAGAAGTAGGCGACCGGCGGGGCAGGAGGATGAAGTACGTCGACGTTGTGAGCGCGAGGGGAGGAGCGCGTGGTCTCGGGCTCCTGGATGCCGACGGAGAGGAGCGGGACGACGTGGCTTGGGGCGCGAAGGAGGAGAGGTTGAGGCCAGCCAAGGAGCGAGCCTAAGGTAGGAGTGGTCGATGCGGGCCTCACCATGTGTCGGTGTACTAAGGTAGGGGTACCTTAGTACCCCAACTTGTGCACGGGCAGTAGCAGCTTCCCGCGGCAGGGCATACCACGCGCTTGCCAAAGCCCACTCTGGTCCCTGTGAAGCCATTCAAGAACAAAGTATCCAAATTAAGAGACAAGACCCCGGCAAGAGGAGCTTGCCGGGAAGGCCGCACCAGGCTCAAGGGCATCTTTTCAGCACAAGCCCCTGGCAAAAGGGGTGCTTGCCAGGAAGGCCAAAGGATAACACCACGAAAGATACATCGCGGCGCTTCGTGCGCCCCGGCATGGCCCGGGAAGCGGCAAGCTTCCGGGCCCAGCAAGATAGAGGCCCCGGCAAGGTGCTTGCCGGGGGAAGCTCACACTGTGTGCCTGCGCTCCAGCTCATCTGGCCACGCGTCGCCCTAGGACCCTTCCAGGAGCACGTGGCAGATGGCTGTGCAGCCTGAGGGACACGCTGGCGAGCCGCGGTGACGAGGCTACCGCCGTGGCGAACGGAGACGCATGGACAGACGCTTTTGGGGTCGACGGCGACGGGCATTCAATGCCCTTGTCCCCCACCGTCAAAGTTAGGTGAAGACCACTGTTCATCCACTGTTCATGCACTATTCACGCACTGTTACAACTACCACCAAATTTACATTTTTACCCTCCTCTACGTTGACACCTGTCGGTGACCCCTTTGAGCTATAAAAGGAGGCCCATGCACAACGCAGAGGGGGTTCGATCCTAGAAACTCACACACTCCGTCGCTCGGTGTAGCTGGTACTGTAGATCTTCAAGCCCCCGAGCTCAAAAACTTAATACAACCAAAGGCAGGAGTAGGGTTTTACGCGTCCGCACGGCCCGAACCAGGGTAAACTGCCCGCGTGTGTTCCTCGATCTGCTCTCCGTGCTCCCTCCACTCCCTTACTGCAACATAGAAGCGGCTCCGGTCCCATAGGTGTTCGTGGGAGGACAGTTTTCCCCGACATCTTTGGCGCGCCAGGTAGGGGGCGTCGAGGTTGTGCGAACCTGATCCGGCGCTCACGCGGGCGCAATCTTCAGCAACTTCTCCAACTTCATCAGCTTCTTCGACTACTTCGACATGCCTCCGAAGAAGAAGGCTTCAGAGGTCGGAGGCCCGTCTGCGTCGATCCCACCGCCACCAGAACCAACGGTTGGTGGAGGAGACGCCGGCGGAAGGGTGGTCGCCGGTGAGGAAACTCACGGCGCCACCAAGTCCAAGGACAAGACGGACGACCGGGAGAACTCCAAAGCCTCGGTGTCCGTACACACACCACGTCCCTCTCAGGAGGTGCCAGACCAGCAGCGACGTGGTACCGGAGGTACCATACGCTTGCTGGGACGTGGGCAGCCTGGCGGGTCGCGGGACGCTCAAGGCCAGCGTCCTGGCACGAGCAAGGCGCGGTCGCCGGGGCTGGAGCATGCTCCTTCTAACGCGGTTAGAAGTCCGAGCATGTCTCGCTCCTCGCACCGCTCGCCAGCGTTTCCCTCCTCTCCAGCAGAAGCCCTGGCCAGGGCTCAGCTGCTCCTTGATTTACCTCCAGCGGCAGACAAAGCCGAAGACTGGAGGGCGACGATCCAGAGCCTCATCGCCTTCGCCAACAACGACGCGCCTCAGCAGCCGGCGACTTCGCGGCCGCGGCAAGTCGACCAAGCGAAGGCCGATGGCGACAAGACCGCCGGGGTTACAACTACCGTGCACTCCCCGCCGCGGAAGCAGAAAACGCCGCCCCGCCGGATCAACGTCGACGATGACTCCACGGCGTCGTCGGATCCGCGGGCTCGCCGCGTTCAGCGCCAAGTCCTCGACGACAGGCGACAAGAGGACGCTCGAACCCGCATCGAGCGTCGACGAGAAGCCAGAAGACAGTCCGATCAACGCGCTGGGACTGCTGTTGACATGCACGCGCCCGGTGAACCAGGCGACTTGCCGTACGCGGCAGGTTGCCCTCCGTTTACCCGTGAGCTGCGGCAAGTCCAGTGGCCCAGCATGAAGAATTTCAAGCCCGACGTACCCGAGAAGTACGACGGCAAGACACACCCCTCGGAGTTCCTCAGCATCTACACCATTGTGGTGCAGGCTGCCGGGGGACGCGACAAGAAGATACTAGCTAACTACTTCCCGCTAGTGCTTAAGCCAAACGTCAGGTCTTGGCTTATGCACTTGCCGGAGAACTCCATCTCTTCATGGGCGGATTTGTGCCACCAGTTTGTTTGCGCCTTCACGGGCGGCCACAAACCCCACGGCCAGGAGAGCGATCTCCATATCCTCGCCCAGAAGGAGGGAGAGTCCCTGCGCAAATACATCCAAAGGTTCAGCCGCGTGCAACACAACATTCCCGATGTCCACCCTGCCGCGGTTATCAGCGCGTTCCACCAGAACGTGCGTAATCGTCGGATGAGGGAGGAGATGGCCATGACCAAGATCCGGGACGTCAGCGAGCTTTACGCTCTGGCTGAGAAATGTGCACGTGCTGAAGAGGGGAGGAGACTCCCCGGAGAGGATGCCGGCGTGGGATGAAGCGACAAAGAGGATGCCGCCCCGGCAAGGAAAAACCGGCGGCGGAACAAGAAGAAGAAGAACAAGGAGGTTATGGTTGTCGAGAAGTCCGGCAAGGAGGCTCCCGCCAACAAGACAAAGGCTGGCGGCTCCGGCAAGTAGCCTGCCCCTGTAGTGGCAGCCGACAAGCAGGACGGCTCCGACAAGCAGTACTGCAAGATCCACCGCACCAAGGGCCACGATCTCCAGAACTGCAAGAGGGTAGAGTACCTCGTAGAACAGCAGAAGGCTGAATACGAGCGTCGCGACAAGGAGAAGGCCCAAGGGGCGGAGGAGAACCTAGCAAGAAGCGGCCGTTCAATGGCCGGGGAGGACGCCGCGGCAAGGCCAAGCAGCGGCAAGGTGACAGACCTCCCCGGGGCCGCGACAAGGATGAGGACGAAGATGACGATGAGGACATGGATGAAGGAGATACCAGCGAGCAGGAGTTCCAGAAGGCCACAGAGGTTCTGTGCGTCGACGGAGGTGCCTCCCTGCACACTTCCCACCGCCAACTCAAACAGTGGGTGCGGGAAGTGAATGCAGCTGAGCCACCCGTCGAGTCGCGCAGGCTGCTGAAATGGTCCGGCACGCCCATCATCTTTGACCTTGAGGATCACCCTGACCGCACGACAGCGGTCGGGTGCTTGCCGATGTTGGTCTCACAAACTATCCGCAACCTCAAGGTCACCAAGATGTTGGTAGACGGCGGGGCCGGCCTCAAATTGATCTCCGCTGCTGTGATCAAGAAACTACAGATCCCTGACAGCGAGCTCGAGGAAACCGGGACATTCCAAGGGATCAACCCGGGAAGGAGCAAGCCGAAGGGGAAGATTACGCTGCCAGTGACCTTTGGTGGGGAACTCAACTTCAGGACAGAGAGGATCACGTTCGACGTCGCCGATATCCCATTGCCATATAATGGGATACTTGGCCGTCCTGCCCTCGCCAAGTTCATGGCAGCTTCCCACTACGCATACAACGTACTCAAGATGCCGGGGCCGATAAGCGTCATCTCTGTCCCCGGCGACAAGAAGGACGCGCTTATCTGCGCCGACAAGATCTACCGGGATGCAGCAGCCGCAGCAGACAGCAAAACACTTGCCGCTGAAGCTCCCGGGGGGAAGACCAAGACCAAGTCTGGCAAGAGCTCTGGGGCCCACTCCGGCAAACGCACCTCTTCGGAGTGCTGCGCTGCCGTCGAGGACGCACCATCGAGCTCCACCGGCAAGTGTAAGAAAGGAATGGCAGCTCCACCGGCAACCAAGAAGGTGTCCGCCAAGGAGGACGGCACTGGTGATACCTTCACCATCAGTGCTACACTTGACCCTAAATAGGAAAGCGCGCTCGTTGCCTTCCTGCGGGCGAATGTCGACGTGTTTGCATGGCAACCGTCTGACATCCCCGGCGTTCCCAGGAAGGTAATTGAGCACAAGCTTGCTGTTTGTCCTCACGCGCGGCCCGTCAATCAGAAGGTCAGGAAGCAAGCTGTGGAGCGCCAAGAGTTCATTGCCGAGGAGATAAAGAAGTTGGAAGCAGCAGGCCTAGTTAGAGGCGTGATCCATCCTACGTGGTTGGCCAATCCGGTTGTTGTGCGCAAGGCCAATGGGAAGTGGAGACTTTGTATAGACTTCACTGATGTGAATAAAGCATGTCCCAAGGATCCATTTCCCTTGCCGCGTATCGATCAAATTGTGGACTCCACGGCTGGATGTGAGTTGCTTTCATTCCTCGATGCATACTCAGGTTACCACCAGATATTCATGTCCAAGGAAGATGAAGAGAAGACTGCATTCATTACTCCATGTGGCATATACTGTTTCATACGCATTCCCTTTGGATTAAAGAATGCAGGCTCAATGTTTGCAAGGGTGGTACACACTGATTTTGAGCCACAGATACACAGAAATGTAGAAGCCTACATGGACGACATAGTGGTCAAGAGCAAGAGCAAAGATACCCTGATCCAAGACTTACAAGAAACCTTCGAAAATCTGCGCAAGATACATCTCAAGCTCAACCCCGAGAAGTGCGTCTTCGAAGTCCCCTCCGGCAAGCTTCTCAGGTTCTTTGTGTCCCAGAGGGGGATTGAAGCTAATCCCGACAAGATAAAAGCTATTGAGCAGATTGAAGCCCCGAAGCGCGTCAAGGACGTAAGGAGGCTTGCTGGTTGTGTGGCTGCCCTCAGCAGGTTCATTTCAAAGTCTGCAGAACGCGCCCTGCCTTTCTTCAAAATCTTGAAAAAGGCAGGTCCTATGAAATGGACTTCGGAAGCGGAGGCAGCACCGCAGGACTTGAAAGGATACCTGTCCTCCACTCCAATACTTGTCGCACCTAAGCCGCAAGAGAAGTTGCTGCTGTACCTAGCAGCAACCAATCAAGTGGTAAGTGCTGCGTTAGTAGCGGAGAGGGAGGCAGATGAGGAACCCACATCCCCGGCAAGCGAATCCAGCGACAAGCAGGGGGCTTCCCCGACAAGCTCTGGCCCCGACAAGGAGAAGTCTGCGCAGGGACAAGGAGAAGTGCGAAAGAAGATGGTGCAGCGCCCAGTGTATTTCGTAAGTTCCCTCTTGCAGGGGGCTAGATCAAGGTACTCTGGGGTGCAGAAGTTGCTTTTCGGCCTCCTCATGGCCTCAAGGAAGCTGCGCCATTACTTCCAAGCACATGAGATAACGGTGGTCACTCGCTTTCCGTTGAAGAGGATATTGCAGAATCCAGAAGCAACAGGAAGGATCGTCGAGTGGGCACTGGAACTGTCAAGCTTTGGTCTCAAGTTTGAGAGTACTTCAACCATACAGAGCAGAGCTTTGGCAGAGTTCATAGCGGAGTGGACCCCCACACCAGATGAAGAAGTTCCAGAGACGAACATCCCTGTCCAAGAAGCAAGTAAGGACTGGATAAAGTACTTCGATGGTGCTTTCTCGCTGCAAGGCGCCGGTGCTGGCGTGGTACTCATAGCGCCCACCGGAGAGCACCTCAAGTACGTTGTTTAGATGCACTTCCCCAAGGAGCAAGCGACAAACAATACTGCTGAATATGAAGGTTTGCTTGCCGGCCTCAGAATTGCGGCCGAACTTGGGATCAAGAAGATGATTGTGCGGGGAGATTCACAATTGGTGGTCCGACAAGTGAACAAGAGTTACCAGAGCCCTTTGATGGAAGCTTATGTTGATGAAGTGAGGAAGCTTGAAGAACACTTTGAAGGCTTGCAGATGGAGCACGTCCCAAGAGCTCAAAATGATATCGCAGATAGCCTCTCAAAGTGTGCCGCAATGAAGTTACCTGTGGAACCAGGGACCTTCGTGCTCAAGTTGACTCAGCCATCCGTTACATCATCAGTTGGGCAGAGCAAGAAGAGGAAGTTGGTCTCCGGCGACTACTTGCCGGCGGATCTTCCCGAAGCCGTCGCCAAGGTCCCCAAGACCAACAACCAAGACGCTGAGGAACAGTCTGCTCCTGCAGACCCAAGGGTCTGTACAGCTGAAGCAGGCGTTCCCGGCAAGCCATGCCCCGGCAGGCTTGCCGAGGAACCCTCAGCTCCGGCAGGGCCGCAAGTCCTTGCCGTAGAAGCTGAGGTTCCCGCAGCGGCGCTGATGCCTTTAGCCCTTGCTGTAGAGCCCCAGGCTCCAGCATGGGCACAACAGATCGTCCGTTTTCTTCAAACCGGAGAACTTCCCGACGAGCCAGAAGAGATAGAGAGGATAACCAGACAGTCAAGTATGTACCAGTTCGTCGACAACGAATTGTACAGAAGAAGACTCAACGGCGTCAGGTTGAAATGCATTCCCCGGGAAGATGGACAGAAACTGTTGGCAGAAATACACGGAGGCATATGTGGCCACCACGTTGGCGCGAGGGCACTTGCCGGGAAAGCATTCCGGCAAGGGTTCTTCCGGCCAGAAGCCCTCCAAGATGCAACTGCACAAGTAACCAAGTGTGAAGCGTGCCAGTTCCATGCCAAGCAAATTCACCAGCCAGCTCAAGCTCTCCAGACGATCCCTTTGTCCTGGCCCTTCTCGGTCTGGGGGCTCGATATCCTTGGCCCTTTTCCCTGCGCCGTCGGGGGCTTTGAGTACTTGTACGTTGCAATCGACAAGTTCACAAAGTGGCCAGAAGTGGAACCAGTGAAAAAGGTGACAGCACAGTCAGCAGTGAGGTTCTTCAGGTCAATTGTTTGTCCTTTCGGAATCCCTAACAGGATCATCACCGACAATGGCACTCAGTTCACAAGCCGCACCTTCATGCAGTACGTCCAAGACCTTGGCGCTAAGGTCTGCTTTGCTTCTGTTGCTCACCCAAGGAGCAACGGTCAAGCAGAGAGGGCCAATGCTGAAGTGCTACGCGGACTTAAGACAAGAACCTTCGACAGGCTGCACAAGTGTGGAAGAAACTGGATAGAGGAGTTGCCGGCGGCTCTTTGGTCAATCAGGACGACACCAAATCGAGCCACCGGACAGACACCCTTTGCTCTAGTATATGGAGCAGAGGCAGTTCTCCCCACAGAACTCGTATACGGATCTCCTCGAGTGCTCGCATACGACGAGCTCGAGCAAGAGCAACTGCGGCAGGATGATGCATTGCTCCTCGAGGAGGAACGTCTCCAGGCTGCTGTACGAGCTGCTCGATACCAGCAAGCTTTGCGTCGCTATCATAGCCGCAAAGTCAAGGCCAGGAGTCTCGAGGAAGGCGACCTTGTTCTTCGGCGTGTTCAGTCCGCCAAGAATTCCAACAAGTTGACGCCGAAGTGGGAAGGCCCTTATCGGGTGAGACAAGTCACAAGGCCCGGCGCTGTCCGCCTTGAGACCGAAGAAGGCTTACCAGTGAGCAACTCCTGGAACATAGAGCATCTTCGCAAGTTTCACCCATAAGCGCGGTTGCCGTGACCCGCTCCGGCAACCACCTTTTGTACAAGTCTTGCCGCTGTTGCATGTAAACCTTTGTACAAAGCCGGGCGCAGACCCCGTGCATCAGTAAAAACTTTTGTGCTTCGCACAACTTTGTCATTTTGATGCTGTTCCCTGTACTTGCATGTATCATCTGACACCTTGTGCAGCACCCATCCCCGGTAAGCAATAACGAGCCGCAAAGCTCCATGCTTGTATTTCCTCCTTTTTTTGTCTGTCTCTCTGAAGCGGAAGAAGTGTTCCTCGCGCACAAGTTTGCCGGGGGGAAGGAGATAGAGGTGTGGACCAAGTGTTGTTCAAGAAAGGAAAAGCCTTGCCGGGAAGCAAGTGCTGTTCAAGAAAAGAATCGGGAAGCAAACAACCCATAAAAGCTAAGTTACCAGAATTTGAGCAGTTCAAATTTTTAAAAAATTTAGCTGTCTTCCTTGAACAACCACACTTTGTATGGAAAACCTGTGCGCGAAGGAACCTACCCGTGGCTAGGCGCGCCCTTATTTTGTTTCGAGCATGCTCAACGGCTTAAGTGAGCTGCGACAAGTGTCGCGCCCTTACTTCGTTTTAGAGTTCGCTCAGCAAGTTAAGTGTGCTGCGATTAGCTACGGCAAGGTTTCTTGCCGGCAAGGCCTTTGCCAGCAGGCTGCTAAGAGTCCAGCACTCAGCGCTCGCGGCAAGGGTCCCTTTGCCGGCGAGTTCCCTAAAAGCGTAGGGTGGAAGGCATACAAAGTGAAAAGATTGAGCAAGGGAGATAACGCTGCTTCAATTGCCCAAAATAAAGGTATATATTACAGAGATAACTTGCCGCTGTTCTAAACAACTACTGCCTACGACTTGATATGCAGCAGCAAAGGAAGCAGAAAGAAGGAAGTCTAGTCCCTGCGGTCTTCGTCAATCCTCTGGATCTTGCCCACCTTGGCTACGATGTGGGCAATTTGCGCCCTCAGCACCTCCTGGCCAGCTTCGGGTGGCAAGGTCTGGAGGACTTTGACGAGGTTGATGCAGGGGTTGCGGTAGACGATCTTCGACAAGACCCGCTCCATGGTGCCCATGCAGAGCCGACGCGCCTCGTCGGCCAGCTGCACGGGGATCTTCTCCCGCAGCCGCGCAAGCGCTGGCGCCACCCCCCTGAAGAACAGACTCAGTTTGGCGCTGTGGGGGAGGCTTTCGTCCGGGGAGTACACGAGGTGCTCTGCCCTCAGCGCCATCATCTCCATGTCAATGTTGGCGGCGGAGGTGACGAGTTCATCAGTCCACTGCTTCACTGCCCGGTTGAAGTTGTTCTGCGGGATGGCGGCGCTCTCCACCAAGGCCCTTTCTTTGCGGAGCTCATCCTTCAACTTGGTCTCACGATCCCGGGCGGCATCGAGCGAGTCAGTCAGGGTGGAGAGCTTCAGCTCTAAATCAGCAATGGAGTTCCTGGCGTCAGCGAGCTCTTTGCCCTTCTCAGAGAGGCGCACTTGCAGCTCAGAATTGGTGTGGGCGTCCTTCTCCCGCGCCACGTTGAGCGCGGTGACCCTTTCTTCACTTGCCTTCAAGTACAGCTCTGTCTGCGCCACCTTGGCCTCCAGATCCTTCTTAGCAGTCTCCGCGGCGGCAGCGGTGTTCCTCGCCTCCTTCAGAGCCCCGCCAATGGCCTGCTCCCGGGCGGTGAGGTCGTCCTCGTGGGCGTCGAGGTCGACCTTCCGCTGGTTGAGTACTCATTCCCGCCGAGACAGCTCCTCGGCGGCCAATCGCTGCTGCTCCTCGACCTCGGCCTTCTCGAGGACGAATGCTTGCTGCGCCCCGGCAAGCTCTTTGCGCTCCTCCACCAAGTTTCGGAGGGCCGCCTGGTTGGCGGCGCGGAGTTCCACGGCGCGCTTCTCCAGGTCAGCTCCAGCCTTGGCAGCCAGAGCCTCCCGAGACTCCAAATTCGCCTGCCTGGCCCGATACAAGGCCAGGAGCCGACGAAGGAGCCTCTCCTCTTCCGGCTCGTCGCTGCTGCCGGGCGTGTCCACGACCTTTAGCCCGGCGGAGGCGAGAACCTCCCCATCAAAGGTTTCTCCCTCCGCGGGTGCTCTTGCTGAGGACGCCTAATGGACTTGTATAAAGACCCCGTTGGCGGCTTCCAAGTAGACCCCCTGCCCAGCCTCAGCGGCGGAAGGGTCGGCGGCCGGTGCAGCGTCCGACGCTCCTGCGGCCTCCGGGCCAGCAGTGCGGTCGCCGGTCCCTTCCCCAGCCGCGGCGTCGGCGGTCGGGGCGGTCTCCTCGACGGCTGGCTCGTCGGCCCCAGCCATTCCCTCGACGGCAGTGGCGTTGCCGCCGTCGCCGTGCACTTCCTCCTCGGCGGTGGCCTCCGTCTCCATCAGCTCCGGGGCGGGAGGATCTAGTAGAAGAAGAAAAAGAAAAGAAAGAATCAAGCAAATATACAAAAAAGACGAATCCGAGATGAAGAAGTTACAAGGTTTACCTTCCCGGACTTCCTCGACGACGGGGTCCCTCGCCGGGGAATTCTCCCTTGGCGCCGGAGTGGTAGACCTTGCTGGCGGAGGGCCGCTTGGGCCCTCCCTTGGCGGGGAGTTCGCCCTTGTCGGGGTGCTCGCCCTCGGCGGGGTACTCGCCCTTGGCGGAGTGCCCACCCTTGGCGGAGCACCGTCCCTCGCCGGGGAACTCATCCTTGGCGGGGAAGGTGGAGCAAGTGGCTCGTCGGGGGCAACCTCCTGGCGCTCCTGCGGCTGCGGCTCCACTTCTGCACAAGACAACAAGACATCAGTATGAGCAATAACCTCGAGCGCGCCCGTCAAGCAGAAAAATGGATACCAGACTTACGCTGGGGGCTGCTCCTCGGAGCAGCAGGCTGATCCGGCAAGTCTGCCGCTGGCGCATCTCCTGCAGCTACGGCGGGCTCGTCGTCCTCGATCTCGACCACAGGAATCTTGGCCCTCTTTGCCATCCGCTGGGTTAAGGTCCTAGAAGCCAAAACAAGACCAGAATCAGAACCAAGAAAAAGAAACCAAGACAAAATCAATGGAAATAGAAAATGCAAGAACTTACCCTTCCTCCTCATCATCGGAGCTAAGGGCGGAGAAGTCGAACTCCGCCTGGCGCGCTCCAGCGCGAGGAACTGGAGGAGAAGGCTCCCTCGGGCGCTTGGCGGGCTCCGGGGCTGTGGGCTGTGAAGAACCAGCACCGGTCATCGCCGAGGCCCGAGGGGCAGAAGGAGCGCCAGAGCCGCTCCGGGAAGATCCCCCTCCGCTCGTCGCTCGGGCTCGGGGCACCTCCTTGACGACCTCGCTCGTCGTGGTGGCGCGCGCTGCGCGGCGCTTCGGCTGCTGTCGAGGCGCCTGTGGCCTCGCTGGCTCGGCGGCCTTGCGGAGGCGTTTCTTCTGTTGTTGCGGAGGGCTTGGTGGCGGCGGAGAGTTCTCCGAGGATGATGAGGCGTCGTCGAGGTTCAGAGACCCGCCGGAGTCTTCGTCAGAATCTCCGGACTCGGCCTCCTCCTCCTCCTCCTCGGCAGGCCCGCTGGACTCGGTAGCCTGCCCGGCAGCCTCGCTCGCCCCGGCAACCTTGCTTGCCCCGGCAAGCTTCCCGGCAGGCTCCCCGGCGAACTCCTCGGGCGCAATCTTCAGGAGCTTGAGGATTTCTGCCTCCTCAGCCTGGCTCACCGCGTCCGCCGCCTCTGCTTCATCTACAGTGTATCCGAATTCGCCCGCAGCTGCAGCTGCGGCGGCCTCCTCCATCCTGGAGGCAATGTACGCTACATCCCGGTCGGTGGTGTCCCGGGTGAGGCCCTTCTTCTCCTTGGCGTTGCGGGGCTTCTCGACCAAGTTGTCGAAGAAGGCTTGCACGGTCTCCACTGGAGGCTCCAGCCAGGTGGGGACGACTCCATGCGAGTCGCACTCGGGCATCACCGCGCGGATGGAGCTAAGGGAGGTGTTGTTACACAGTGGCACCACTCCCCGGGAAGGTTTGAACCACTCCGGGTGATTGGGGTCGTGCTTAAACAATTCCCGGACCATCCCCTTCAGCTCCAAGACAGTAAAGTTGTAGTTCAATCCGGGGCGCAGCCTCATGAAGTCCGCCGCGTTGCCGAATTCCTAGGCGGGCCTCTTCCTCTCCTGCAGAGGGGCGATGCGACGGCGGAGGAAATCGGCCCCAACTTCTCCCACAGTCAGGTTGGCGACCCGGAGGCGGAGGATCCTTGTCAGGGCGATCTGCAACTTGCTGTCCTCCGGGGCCAAATCGCTCCAATCCTTGCCGCGCACTATTGGAGTTTTGCGCGGCGAGGTAAACTGCTCGGGCTTATCTTCCAGAACCCAGCACCAGTCGGCCCTCCACTCCTCCCACTTGCCGCGGAGCTCTCCTTTCAAGTACGCATCCTTCTTGTTCAACCTAAAGATCCAGGAGATGCCGCCGGAGAGCGGGGATCCGGATTCTACTCTAGGCGTGAAGAAATGGCGGAAAAGAGCTACGTTTGGGTGGACCCCAACATAGTTTTCGCACAGATGTGCGAAAACAGCCATCGTAAGGACGGCGTTGGGGGTGAAATCTAGGAGGTGGAGGTCGTAGGTGTTCATTACATCGCAGAAAAACTCCGAGAACGGAGGGCACAGACCACAGTGGAAGAATGCGGCAAAGTAAAAGTACCCGCCGGGGAACATGTCGATGGCGACGGCGGGGAGGACTCTGGTGCGGGGATGAGCCTTCGTCTCCCGCTCCCAGAACAAGTAATACTTGTCCCGGAGCTCCCTCGCGCCGAGCCTCGGTGGGAAGACCACCCTCTTCCTCCTCATGGCTGCTAACTTCGCCGCCTGCTCGGACTTCTCCTTCTTTGCCTTGTCGCCCTTCACTTTGTCGCTCTTCGGGGCCATGGCCGGGCCAGCAAGGAGGGAGGCTAGGAGGTCGCTGGCGCTGCGGGTGCTGGATGCGGCGGAGGGGGGTGGAGCTCGGCTCTCCGTCGACCTTTGCGGAGGCAGAGGGCGACGGGGGTTTCTGGAGATTGAAGGCGCAATGAAAGAATGGAGGGAAACTGCCCTGCTTCCTCTGCTTTTAAGGGGGAAGTGGGGGACGCTCCGCATTTCCCATTAAAGAACATGCCACGATTTCTCCCACGACGCCGCAATCGACGCGTGCCGTTAGGGAGGGATGCGGCGGATACAGAGAGGGATACGGCTCGCCGTGGGCCGCGTGTGCCCGTGCACTGTCTTGGGCCTGGCCCAACAGTGCTCGGCACCGTGTGTGGCCCAGGCCCAGGGGCTCCTGTTGGTGTACTAAGATAGGGGTACCTTAGTACCCCAACTTGTGCACGGGCAGTAGCAGCTTCCCACGGCAGGGCATACCACGCGCTTGCCAAAGCCCACTCTGGTCCCTGTGAAGCCATTCAAGAACAAAGTATCCAAATTAAGAGACAAGACCCCGACAAGAGGAGCTTGCCGGGAAGGCCGCACCAGGCTCAAGGGTATCTTTTCAGCACAAGCCCCTGGCAAAAGGGGTGCTTGCCAGGAAGGCCGAAGGATAACACCACGAAAGATACATCGTGGCGCTTCGTGCGCCCCGGCAGGGCCCGGGAAGCGGCAAGCTTCCGGGCCCGGCAAGATAGAGGCCCCGGCAAGGTGCTTGCCGGGGGAAGCTCACACTGAGTGCCTGCGCTCCAGCTCATCTGGCCACGCGACGCCCTGGGACCCTTCCAGGAGCACGTGGCAGATGGCTGTGCAGCCTGAGGGACACGCAGGTGAGCCGCGGTGACGAGGCTACCGCCGTGGCGAACGGAGACGCATGGACAGACGCTTTTGGGGTCGACGGCGACGGGCATTCAATGCCCTTGTCCCCCACCGTCAAAGTTAGGTGAAGACCACTGTTCATCCACTGTTCATGCACTATTCACGCACTGTTACAACTACCACCAAATTTACATTTTTACCCTCCTCTACGTTGACACCTGTCGGTGACCCCTTTGAGCTATAAAAGGAGGCCCATGCACAACACAGAGGGGGTTCGATCCTAGAAACTCACACACTCCCTCGCTCGGTGTAGCTGGTACTGTAGATCTTCAAGCCCCCGAGCTCAAAAACTTAATACAACCAAAGGCAAGAGTAGGGTTTTACGCGTCCGCGCGGCCCAAACCTGGGTAAACTGCCCGCGTGTGTTCCTCGATCTGCTCTCCGTGCTCCCTCCGCTCCCTTACCGCAATGTAGAAGGGGCTCCGGTCCCATAGGTGTTCGTGGGAGGACAGTTTCCCCCGACACCATGGCAGGGGGCGACGAGGAGAAGGACGAGGGGAGCAGAGAGCGGTGGGTCGCGAGGAGATCGAGAAGAGGAGGAGCGGTGCGGCGCCGAGGGAAGGAGGGTCGAGGGACAGGGGATCGGGCACGCCTAAGGTTAGGAAGGGAGCGAGGAGGCCTTGGGCCAGATGGGCCAAAAGGAGACTGCGGTCCAGGTGGGCTGCTAGAAGGCCCAAGATCTCTCTCTCTCTCTCTCTCTCTCTCTCTCTCTCTCTCTCTTTCTACCCTTCTAAAAAAAGAGAGAAAAGAAAGAGAGGTTAGGTGTGGAATTTGGGCATGGGGATAATTTTCCCGGACTCTCGAAACAAACGTTGGTTCCAAGAAAAATAGAAAAGAGGCATGATTGTGAAGTTGATTTCAAACTCATTTGAATTCAGGGATGTGTGTAATTGGTACGTCCAAAAATGTTGAGATTTTTAGAGGAGCCTCGATAAAAGAGATACGTATTGTTGGCAAAGTTTGGGCGGGGGGACAAACTTGAAATAGAATAGACATGATAATTAAACTGCAAGTGTGTTATGGTGATTCCAAATTAATGGATTAATTATAATAGCTCCATAATATCAGGAGGATATGTTATAAAGATAAAACACCATGTGAATTCCCTCGATTTAAATAGATCAAACAACCTATGCAATTTATTTAGTTGAGTTTTTATAATTAAATGACATGATGGCATGATGACATGATGCAATGCAAAAATAAATAGAGCGAGCACAAATGAAACACATGGTGAAACCCGGAACATATGGAAGTCTTCTGGAGCATCGGTCTCGGGGCGTCACACTCGTGGCGGAGGGGATCGGGTGGAGCGTAGAGGTGCAGCGCCCTGGCGAGCGGTGGGCCGGCTCGGGCCCAGATCAAGGCCCGGGCGGGCTGGTTGCGGGCTTCCATGAGCCGCGGCGGATGGAGGTGGCAGGAGGCCACATGGCGTGAGGGGAGAGGCCGAGAGCGGCGGCGCAGTGAGGTGGCCGGCCCTGATTGGCCGAAGGGGTGTGGTAGCTTGATAACCGACAAGTGTAGGGGATCGCAACAGTTTTTGATGGTAAAGTATTCCACCCAAATTTATTGATTCGACACAAGGGGAGCCAAAGAATACTCTTAAGTATTAGCAGCTGAGTTGTCAATTCAACCACACCTGGAAACTTAGTATCTGCAGCAAGGTAGTTTAGTAGCAAGGTAATAGGGAAATAGTGGTAACAGCAATAAAAGTAACGATAGTGTTTTTGTAGTTTTTGTAACAGTAGCAGTGGAAAAGTAAATAAGAAACAAGCAATATGTGAAAAGCTCGTAGGCATTGGATCGGTGATGGGGAATTATGTCAGATGCGATTCATCATGTAAAAGTTATAACCTAGGGTGACACAGAACTATCTCCAGTTCATCAATGTAATGTAGGCATGTATTCCGAATATAGTCATACGTGCTTATGGAGAAGAACTTGCATGGCATCTTTTGTCCTACTCTCCCGTGGTAGCGGGGTCCTAGTGGAAACTAAGGGATATTAAGGTCTCCTTTTAATAGAGTACCGGACCAAGCATTAACACATACTGAATACATGAACTCCTCAAACTACGGTCATCACCGTGAGTGGTCCCGATTATTGTCACTTCGGGGTTGCCGGATCATAACACATAGTAGGTGACCATTGACTTGCAAGATAGGATCAAGAACACACATATATTCATGAAAACATAATAGGTTCAGATCTGAAATCATGGCACTCGGGCCCTAGTGACAAGCGTTAAGCAAGGCAAAGTCATAGCAACATCAATCTTAGAACATAGTGGATACTAGGGATCAAACCCTAACAAAACTAACTTGATTACATGGTAAATCTCATCCAACCCATCACCTTCCAGCAAGCCTACGATGGGATTACTCACGCACGACAGTGAGCATTATGAAATTGGTGATGGAAGAAGGTTGATGATGACGATGGAGACGATCTCCACTCTCCGGAGCCCCGAACGGACTCCAGACCAGCTCTCCCGAGAGAGATTAGGGCTTGGCGGTGGCTCCGTATCGTAAAACACGATAATTCTTTCTCTATGATTTTTTTCCTCCCCGAAAGTGAATATATGGAGTCCGGGTTTACGTGGTGGAGCAACAGGGGGCCCACGAGGCAGGGGCGTTCTCAGGGGTAGGGGGCGCGCCCCCACCCTCGTGGACAGGGTGTGGGCCCCCTGACGTGGATCTTTCCACATATATTTTTTATATTTTCCAAAACAATTCTCCTGGATTTTTAGGTCATTCTGAGAAGTTTTTATTTCTGCACAAAAACAACATTAGTCCGGGTTAGTTCCATTCAAATCATGCAAGTTAGAGTCCAAAACAAGGGCAAAAGTGTTTGGAAAAGTAGATACATTGGAGACGTATCAACTCCCCCAAGCTTAAACATTTGCTTGTCCTCAAGCAATTCAGTTGATAAACTGAGAGTGGTAAAGAAATTTTTTGACAAACTCTGTTTGCTCTTGTTGTTGTAAATATGTAAAGCGAGCATTCATGTTTTCAGCAAGATCATGAACTAACCATATTCACAATAACTTTCAGGTCTCATGTCTACTCATATCAATGGCATAATCAACTAGCGAGCAAT
Organism: Secale cereale; assembly: GCA_902687465.1. Classification (NCBI taxonomy): domain Eukaryota; kingdom Viridiplantae; phylum Streptophyta; class Magnoliopsida; order Poales; family Poaceae; genus Secale; species Secale cereale. Next base: position 569,676,771 of record LR738711.1, on the reverse strand, counting down.
AATAATAAACCTCGCATGAGAACACTTTCTCAAAACAATCATAATATGATATAACCAGATGGTATCTCGCTAGCCCTTTCTGAGACCGCAAAACATAAATGCAGAGCACCTTTAAAGATCAAGGGCTGACTACATATTGTAAATCATGGTAAAAGAGATCCAGTCACAATCATACTCACTGCAAATTAATAGTAATACATGCAAATGACAGAGGTGCTCTCCAACTGGTGCTCTCTAATAAGAGGATGATGACCCAGCATAAAACTAAATAGATAGGCCCTTCACAGAGGGAAGCAGGGATTTGTAGAGGTGCCAGAGCTCGATTTTAATTAGAGATAAATAATATTTTGAGCGGTATACTCTCATTGTCAACATAACAACCAAGAATCTCGATATCTTCCATGCTACACACATTATAGGTGGTTCCCAAACAGAATGGTAAAGTTTATACTCCCCCAACCACCAACAAGCACACTCCACGGCTAGCCCGAAACAACAGGTACCGTCCAAACCAGCAACAGCCCTGGGGGAGTTTTGTTTAATTATTATGATTTTGAGCATGGGACTGGGCATCCCGGTTACCAGCCATTTTCTCATGAATAATGAGCGGAGTCCACTCATCGTGAGAATAACCCACCTAGCATGGAAGATATAGACAACCCTAGTTGATACATGAGCTGTTCGAGCATACAAAACATAATTTTATTTGAAGGTTTAGAGTTTGGCACATACAAATTTACTTGGAACGGCAGGTAAATACCGCATATAGGAAGGTATGGTGGACTCATATGGAATAACTTTTAGGGTTTATGCAAGTGGATGCACAAGCAGTATTCCCGCTTAGTACAGGTGAATGCTAGAAAGAGACTGGGAAGCGACCAGCTAGAGAGCGACAACAGTCATGAACATGCATTAAAATTAATCAACAGTGAATGCAAGCATGAGTAGGATATAAATCATCATGAACATAAATATCGTGGAGGCTATGTTGATTTGTTTTAACTACATGCATGAACATGTGCCGAGTCAGACCACTTGAATCGTTCAAAGGAGGATACCACCCTATAATACCACATCACAACCATTTTAATATCATGTTAGCACTTAAGGTAGACCATTATAAACTCTCACCTAATTAAACATGGCATCAGCATCTATGATCTCTAATTGTCATTGCAAGAATGTTTCATTCATAACAAGCTGAATCAGGAATGATGAACTATCATATTTACAAAAACAAGAGAGGTCGAGTTCATACCAGCTTTACTCATCTCAATTAGTTCATGTTATATCATCCTTATTGTCTTTCACTCACACGACCGAACGATGTGGATAATAATAATAGTGCACGTGCATTGGACTAAGCTGGAAATTTGCGAGCATTCAATACAAGAGAGAAGACAAGGTGATATGGCTCAAGGTTAAATCAACAATAAAGCACAGCCATCTGCGCCGGCACGCCAGCCCAACTGTTGGGCCGGTCGAGGCCCAGCCGTCCGATGCAGTTACCTTCAACCGTCGGATCTACGCGCGAGGCTGCACCGAACCAACCGTTGCAGCAAAAAACAAAGAGTTTGTTGCAACCGTTATTCGAGCCACCACAACGAGGAAAACAGGGGAGCTGGATCCCCCCGCGTCTGCCCGTCCCCGACTTGTGGCGGCGGCGGCCGGATCCGCCGGTTTTTTCCCCCGCGACCGAATCGCCTCGAGGAGGGGCTCCCCCATCTATCAACCGGCCTTGGATTTGCTTCAACCATGTCTTACATCCGTAATGACCTCCTTTCTGCCATTGATTTGGGCTCGAGCTCTACTGTCGTTCATGGCCGAAGTCCCCTGGGGCGACAAGACCCTGGTGGTAGTGGACCGGTGCTGCAACGGTACTAATACCCTGGTGTTGTCTTCCAAGATGCAGCATGACATGGCCGGTATGAAATTGATCTGGTATGAATTCCAATTGCAAACCCTAGATCCTTTCGTTCACAGAAAAATTGTTGCAACCTTTGATAGTTGAGCATGAGATGAAAAAAATATGTTGTCAAAATACTTGTGTTGATATTTCTGAAATATTTATGAGATGTTGTTGTCAATTAATGCTAGTAAAAATGTTTCTTCCTGCTGTCTACATGTAAAATGTTACAAGTGTGTACTGCAGTTGCTACATGCTACTACCTATATGTTACATGCTACATCCTAAAATTCTACATGCGTCAACTTTTTATGTTCGTGCTTTTTGCATGCAGCAAAAAACAAAAATTGACTTGGGAGCTGATTTTGTTGTAGAATGTTGCTGTGGAGCCATCTATTTTCCTTGATGATGTTCTGCAAAATGTTGCACATCAAGGAGAAGAGGATGGCATTGATCTGAATGATGCTCCAGGAACGGATAGTAATGAATCCTTGCAGCTGAACACGGATGGTGCAGCTCCAAATCATGGAAATGCCCATGTTGCAAGTGAAAATACCAATGGAAATGTTGCAACCCTTGTTGATGAACCAGATGAAGATATATCATCAAAGCCAATTGCCCCTTTTGTTGGAACGGTTTTTGACAATGTTGAAGAAGCTCAACGTGTTTACAATGAATATGCATCGAAGATGGGCTTTGGAACTCGCATTGTGATATCAAGGTATAGTAGGAGAACAAGGCCGGAGCAGAACCGCATTCTAATCTATAGAGTTTTTGAGTGCAAACAACTCACAGAAAGATCCTTCAAAGAATGTCTGTGGAAGCATTTCTGACGACGCTGCAACAAATAAATGTGATGATGCTAACATGAGTTATACTAGTAAAAAAATCAGCAAGCAAACAAGCTGGCATCTATATGGATGTGAGTGACAAGAGGCAAAGAAACAGGTTGGAGCAGTACGGACGGTAGCTGGGTTGTGACAGTTTTTGAGGCCGATCACACACACCAACTGATGTTACAGAGGGGTCGTCAGAGATTTTGCCGCTCTCACAGAAAAATCCCGGATGCAGACATGCAGTACATCACTTTGTTGCACTATCGCAACATATCAGCAGCTAATATGATGGGCTTGCTTGGAGATGCACGGTGTTGCGATCCAAGGAGTTTCCCATATGTGAAGACTGATGTGACAAATGCAAGAGCAATGCTGCAAAGAGGCCTATTAGAGCGTGATTTGGAGCTGACCATTGAGTACTTTATGAGAAGACAAGTGGAGAACCCCAACTTGTTTTTTCGAAGCTAGAAGAAGATGGAGCTTTTAGGGCGCTTTTCTGGGTTGATGGTAGAACAAGGGCCTTGTATCCAAAGTACAAAGATTGTGTGTTTTTCGACACCACATTCTGCACAAATCGCTACAACCTACCCTTTGCTCTGATTGTTGGCATTAACAAACACACACACACCGTTTGCTTGGGTTGTGCTTTGTTACCTGATGAGACCATTGAAACTTTCAAGTGGGTCTTTCAGCAATGGATCTTGGCAATGAATAACGAGCATCCATTGAACATTATGACTAATCAAGACTAGGCAATGGCTGCAGCCATCTCAATGGTGTTCCCGGAGTCAACACACAGATGTTGCAAGTGGCACGTCTTCCGGGTTGCAAGAACAAAACTAGGGAAGATGCTGGGCAAGGATGAGCCTTTTGCTGAAGCATTCTATGGTTGCATTAATGGTTCAGATACCGTTGAGGAGTTTGAAGAAAGGTGGAAGCATATGGTCGAGGTAATTGGTGTGGCTGATAAGAAACACCTAAAAAACATGTCGAACAATAAGAACATGTGGGCTCATGTGTACTTTAGGAATAAGTTCTTCCCATTCACATGCACAACCAGGCGGTCCGAGGGCCTGAATTCCTACTTGAAGACTTTAAATCATCGTGGAGACTCAGTTTGGACGTTTGTGCAACAGTTTGAGCTTTGCCAGGAGCTAATGCTTGATCGTGAGGACAATGCTGGCTTCATCAATGATACAACGAGGCCACCACTGTGGGGCAAGTAAGTCCAAAGTCATGTAGCATTTCTGTAGTTTCTCTGGGTATCATTTTTTGTTGCTATTTTCAAGTACAGTTTGGTTGAAACATTTCTTGGAAACATATGTAGCAATTCTTGTTGATGTTTGAAGCTTTTTTTGTTTGCAGTTACCACATTGAAAAGCAGGCTGCAGATTTCTATACAAGAGAAGTATTTTCCAAGTTTCAAAAACTATTGGCTAAATCAACAGGCTTTGGGCTGCAATATCAGGTGCAAGGGGGTGTCATCTGGTTTCAGCTTGTTGCAAATGATGGCGTCAACACTATAGTGTACACGATGCATGTTGCCCCTGAAGATCAGACATACATGTGCAGCTGCAACATGTTTGAGATGTGCGGGCTGATCTGCCCACATATCATCCGTGTCATGGTGCACCTGAACGTGCAAACAATACCTGCAACTTAGATGCTTCCAAGATGGTCTAAGATTGCAACTGACCTTGCGCCTAAACCGGGCAAAGGTCATAGAGCTATGCACTTCGGCGTCCCCACAACAAACACCCTAAAGTTTAACTCTCTCTGCCGGAAGTTTGGGAAACTCGCTTCTGATGCATGCTTCAATGTTGAAGCTTATAGTTTTGTCTCTTGGCTAATTGAGCAGGGCATTGTTGGGGTTGCTGCAATGAAAGCTGCAGCAACGGATAGGGTTGCAGGAGACAAAGAAGCCCAAGGTAATGCAGCAAATGAACAAGTCTCAGGGGGTCCAAGTACAGGGCAGCGGGATCCACCCCACGTAGGACTGCGGAACCCACCAAAGTCAGCAAATAAGGGGAGGCCAAAGGAAAACGAGAAGCGAAGGAAGCCACTAATTGAGATTCGGGAAGATGAAATGAAGAAGAAAGCAAAGAAGGACCCAATGAAAATGAAAAAAACTCCAAAGCCAGGGGAAAATAAGACTTCATGCAAATATTGTGAAGATGAGGGTCACAACGTGAAGGACTGCCAACTCCTTGCTGCTCTTCTTGCTGCGAGTGTGAGCGCGAAACCTCCGGGTGTTGAAACAATCCTTACCCTTTATGATGTTCCGTGAGGGAAAAATGATGACTTGCATAGTAACACCCCATGATGTACGATAAAAAGTTGTGTTGACTAGTTGTGAATGTTTGTTTTGTGGGATTGCAACATATTACTACATGTGTGGTTTGAAAAAGCAGAATGTTGCTTTTTACGAGAGTTGATTTAGAAAGACTCTTTTTGAAAGCATGGTTGAAGCTTTTTGAAAACATGGTTGAAGCTTTTTACACACATGGTTGAAGCTTTTAGGAAATATGGTTGAAGCTTTTAGGAAAGATGGTTGAAGCTTTTTAAAAAAATGGTTGAAGCTTTTAGGAAACATGGTTGAAGCTTTTAGGAAAGATGGTTGAAGCAAAATAACAAGTTGGGAAAGGAAAAAGCCTTGAATGATTTAAAGTGTTGATTTTTGCTATGCATCAAAAATTGGATATACATATTTCAATTATATGTGAGCTTGTAGCAATTCAATTGCAAAGAGAATGTAGCAATATAGGAAATGTTTGGTAGTTCTATTTTTTCAAAATAACTTTTGAAGCTTTTTTACATTATGCTTCCATCTAAAATATTGTAGGGATGTAGCTAATTTGCAGGTAAAATGTATATTTTGGCTCTGCAAAAAATCGAACAGAAGGTTGTAGCTATTTTCTGGGAGCTTCCAGCAATTTATTTGTGACAATGTAGCATTCACATATTATTTTCCAGGAAAAAGGCTAGGAGCGAAAAAATGCACAGAGATCCCCTTGAAACTTTGATGGGTGAAGTTTGAAATATTTTCATATTTCAGAACCAGCGAAACAAAAAAACATCCGATAGAACCAGCATGATCATGTTGGCAAACAGAAGAACACATCCCATTAAAACAAAAGAAGTGCTTCATCTAAAGATCAAGTTGTCATCAGTTTACATGTCAAAACGAACAAATCTGTTTACCGGAGGTATCATCAGTTTACATACGAACGCGCACTACAGTAATCCTATCGGAACGCTACCACCTCGTTCATGATCTATACCTAACGAAGAAACAAGCTTGTTCGTCTTGAACCTTCCAGAAAATCAAGCCGCCAACTCTTCCTGGAATGCCCGCTCCTTTGGGGCATTGTTCATTGGGTAAATCAAGAGGTTGTGTGCCACATGCATGCAGTATCACGCCATGTCCTCCTGTAATATGAATGCAAAGAGTAAGCAAGTATGTTGCTGCATGAGTATTCAAAACAAAGAAAATAGATTGTAACAAAAATGACAAGGCAAAAAAATGAAAATGTGTACCTGCTTGAACTCTCTCACTGCTTTCCCATCATAGTTGTCCACATATTTGAGCCCAAAAAAACCACAATCACACCTGTGGGATAAAAATATGTTCTCCGTCATAGTTCCCATGCATAGTGGAAACAACAAATTGTTGAAATGCAACACATGATTGAATCAAAAGAAAAAAGAAAACTCAGTGGTTGTTTTTGCATTGGGTAATCCTGTAGGTCAACACGGGCGAAAGATCCAACATTGACATTGAATTCGCTGCACTCTTGTGCTAGAGTTGCAAGTTTGTGATCTACCACAGAAAACACACACGGAAGTTTGAAATATAAAATGAGGTGTGTAAAGATGACAACATGGTGATTATGTAGATGAATCAGAAAGGAAAACAGAAATTAAATAGATAGCACGAGCCTACCAGGTTATTGGCATGCTTCTTCAAAGAAGATTGCTTTCCTTTTGCATGGATTGAGTCAAATACATTCCACTCTTTGTGAATCAAGTTTGCGCAAACAATTATCCAATGGCGATCATGAACAATTGTGAAAAAGAGCTAGAAAAACAAAAGAAAGTTAGAAAAGTGGAAGCAGAATGTTGCTTTTTAAGATAGTTGATTTAGACTATTATTGAAAGCATGGTTGAAGCTTTTTAAAAACATGGTTGAAGCTCATTGAAAGCATGGTTAAAGCTTTTTAAAAACATGGTTGAAGCTCATTGAAAGCAGGGTTGAAGCTTTTTTAAAACATGGTTGAAGCTTATTGAAAGCATGGTTGAAGCTTATTGAAAGCATGGTTGAAGCTTTTTAAAGCATGGTTGAAGCTTTTTAAAATGTTACAGTAGTGTCGCATCATTGGATGCATATTTGAAAGTGTTTTGTGGTGTGAAACAAAAGAAGGCTCTTGGGAAACTTACGAGGTCAAATTTTTGAACCTTGAACTTTATGACAGCCCTTTCAAGCTCGGGCATGAGATCTGGTGCTTGGAAGGTTGATGGGTCTTGTTTTAGTAGGATCTACTTGAAAGAAACAACACAATGGTTAGTGTGTGTTGCAACAAAAATGTGAAGAAAAAATAATGAAGCATTCCTTGTTTTTACAAAAACTTACCCCCGCATGGACTGAGAACATGTATTTCTTCACAACACTATTGCTTGCTGCATGAGATGCGAGGTTGTTCATCTCGATACATAATGACATAACCTCATCATCCATATCCCCGCGAGGCTTCAAGCATGCAAGGAATTTCTTGTAACCAATGTAAAAACCACCTATCTTGATGAACGGTGTCCTGTTACTATAGTTGCAACCGAATGAATCATTTGTTTCGAGCAGAAAAAAAAGAAAAAGAAAAACATGTAGGGCTTAGGTAACTCACACTTGCTCATGGGGTAGTGATCTCCTCAATGGTTTCCCATGCTTAACATACTTCTCATACATAACTACAACTTCATCGACCTTTTGCTTCTTTGCCTTGGTATTTTTGATGGCCGGGACTTTAGCCATCCTCTTCGTCCTAGTGTTCTTGTCATGTGTGCTAGGGCCACTACTTGCATCAACAATTTGCTCTTCTGTAACTGCCATCATGGGAGCTGTAGCAAAACAAAAAATGGATGAGTTTGCAAGGGATTGTACAAAAAAGAATTTGCTGCAATCACACAAATGCAAAAAAATGACATGGAGAAAAACATAAAGAAATGATGCAAGAGGAAGGAAGCATATTTGGGCTATCATCGTCGTCTGGAACAGGAAACACGGGGATGTTTGCAAAGATGGGGCTGACTGTGCTCATTTTGATTTTAGGCTCGTCCGTGCAATGCATCAACTCATAGTCTTTGGAGCCCTTTGGGAACAACTCACATGATGGCTCGTCATCCCAAATGCCGGCTGCCGCACTCCTAGGTGCATCATAGAAGAGTGATGGGTTGTGAGGTGAGACATTGCCATCCATCTCAAACCTCACTATTTGTTGCTCACGCGTTTTAGCAGCCTCTGTTTCAACTTGTAGGTTCAATCCCGTGACTTCATCCTTGTTCATGCTGGGTGTTGTACCTTCATCTTGAGCTTGAGCAGCACTGCCAGCATTTGCAGCTTTAGCACCACCTTCATCTTGAGCTTGAGCACCACTACCTGCATTTGCAGCTTTAGCACCACCTTTATCTTGAGCTTGAGCACCACTGCCATCATTTGCAGCTTTAGCTTCACTCTCTTTTCTGCAAAATTCATCCATGATAGGTGCTTCAAATGAAAAGTTGGGCTCACTGGTAGCTGTGATGGCGTCTCCAACATCACAAAGGAGAGCGGCCATCCGGTTGCACTGCAATCCCTTTAAACAATGTCCAAGCTTGCCTACTGCAACATCCACCTCCGATGTAAAAATACCCTTGTGCTTGCCGTACAACATTTGAAACTGAGTTGGTACCTACAAGAAGGCAAGTGTTGAACATTTTAGTCATCTGTAACCTCCTGATTATGAAAAGTATGGATGTAAAAAAAGCACAGATGATGAAGTGAGAAACAAGTAGGTATGCTGCTGTGTCACTATGTATCAAATAAAACAATGTCATTGTAGCAATTTACTGTCATGCATGAAGCAAAAAAACAGATGATCTATACATCTAGGTAGCAAATTATTGATATGGATGTAGCAAAATTATGATATGGATGAAGCAAAAATAGAATGTAGTTGTAGCAAACTAGACATATGGATGTAACAAAAGCCTAGTATGTATGAACATAAACCACACATGAAGCAAAAACAAAACATGGTTGTAGCACATCAGAATGAAGGATGCAGCAAAAAAATGCACTTGCAACTAGGTATAAGAAATAATGCAAAGGGAAAAGTAAAAAAAATACCCTTAGATCTTGCATGCTAGGGAATGATTGATGCAGCCAATCGTTGAGCGATGATGATAGACGTGGTTCAGCATCAACATTTTGTTGAGCCTCGTTTGACTGAGAGTCCTTTTCTTGAAATTTAGCACCTTGAATTTGGCTTCCTTGGCCACTAGGTGCTTCAACACCAACTCCCTGCCCACTGGCTGCTTCAGCACCAACTTCCTGTCCCATTAGTTGTGTTGCGTAGGGGGTGTTGCACAAACTCCGGATCTAGGAAAACAAAACATGAGTGGCGGAAATAAGAAGGTTGCCATAACCTAAATGGAAAAGCAAAGATTACTACATGCAAATTTAGTGAGCAAAAGAGACAGAGGGGTCTTAATACTCCATTAGCAAAGGAAATATATGGCCGAGATGTAGCAAAATTACTTGGGTGTGTTTCCCGTAGAAAGTTTGCGCAAGAGTGAGCTTGTTCTTGTCAACTTTATCCAACCAGTCAAAATCCTTTTGACAAGCAAAATGTATCCTCGGCATGGAATAATCAATGACATGCTCATTTGGGAGGCCGGCCAGGATATCAACATGATCCATGTATACGATCTGCTTAGAAACGAAAAAAGACATTAGCCAACAAAAACATAAATGCGAGCTATAGATAATGTATAAAAGGTTTCATGCAGCAAAGAAAGTAGATGGAGGTATTTCATAATGTTGCGTTGCATACCGCTAACATGGGAATGCATGAAGCGATCTGAAACTCTTTTTCTGTATTTGCTCGCATCCTCTTCTTCTCTTGAAAGACTGCAACCTCCTCCATCGCTCGTGCCAACAAGTGCTCATCCCAAGCGAATTCATGCACCGCCAACATAGCTTCCAAGGAAGCTAGATACTCGAGATTCACCATATTGCCGGTGCCTAGGCACAAAACTGTTGCCAACACAAGGAGTGCCCAAGTCCTATTTATCATAACCACGTCCTCATCGCTGCAGCTAATGAGCAACTTGACAACATGGGCGATTGGAGCCCTGATGCCATCCTTGTAGATGGTGCAAAGAGCATGTTCATCACTCTTCTTAAGAAGCTTCACGGGTCTATCACTAGATGGCATGTTGAAAATCCTTTTCACCATGAGCTTGCTGAAGTTGATGGATTTGTCTTGTGTTTGAACTCAGAGAGTATGTGATTCGTGTTCATCACAACAAACTCAATGAGCTCATGGGGCGCCTTGAAAGACCGAATGTCCAACAAGTCTCCAAACGGTCCCTCTCTTATGATTCTCTTTTTCTCCGATGATACTTGCTTCCCAATTCCAGCCAGCCTTTTTGAGTTAAACCTTGACTTAAATCCACATAGATTTCCTTTCTTCTTGTTCTTCTTCTTAACCTTCTTGATCCCCTCATTCTCACCAGAGGGGCCTGCAACATCTACAAAGAGGGAAAAAACAAGTCAATAAAAACCTACAAACTGTATCATCAGTAGGTAGGAAAAGAACATACGTGCACACATAAAAAAATCTGGATGCTATGAAACATACAAGCACACACACAGTAGTGCTTTGTGATGCTAGCTGTAATTTCCACAAGTATATTATAAAAGCAAAAATAACAAACCAGAATGAACTGCACTATTTCCTTGCTGATTTCAAAAATGAGTTTGGTAGTGAGGAATGGACTCTTGTGTTAGCATGTTTATGATGCCTCACTATCCAGCAGAAGTGCACTTTGAGCAAACAAACTCCCTATACCTAATTTCCACAGAGTTCTGACATCTTGCTGCTGCTACGCCATCATTATGACAGGATCTACAAGCCATGTCGAGAAGAGCCGAGACATGAAACGACACGATGAGTTTAGTGCTGGAAGCAGCCAACTATTGTGCTACAACAGTGACCGTGTCCAGCTGGGACTGTGACGAGTCAACTCTGGGCCGTGGCAATAATTCCGCGGCTGGTTCCAGCTTATAAGGGCTGTTTGGTTGACGTCTTAAATTGCCAAACTTACCTAGCCACGCTTGTGGCGCGCCGCGGAGTATGGCAGGCAACACAAGCGCCATACTTTTGGTGAGAAACTCTACTGCAAAACACACTGGAAGCTTGTGGCGAGCCTAACCTTGGAAGGAAACCAAACAACAGACTAGGGAGCTGCGGCGCGCCACATCTTAGGCGTGGCAAGGTGCAGCCAGCTACCAAACAGCCCCATTGTTCCCATGGTTCCAGTATCTGCTCTGGCCGCAGTCGGCGGATCATGTTTCCGCCATCTGCAGCACTGGTGGCTGCCGGTGGACGGGCTGCAACCGGCAATCGCAAAGCTGCATCCACGCACAGACAAAGCTGCAAGGGCATACAACGACGGCGGGCGTGAGCGGTGACTTGGGCAACAGAGGTGACCATGGTGACCACGGCACGCTGGATTTTTGCTACAACAGTCACCCCGGCTACCTGGAACCGTGCACACGGGATGCTACAAACGGTGACCACGGCGAGTACGATGTGCTGGAGAGCTACGACGGCGACTGCGGTGACACTTGACAAAAATCGTGGACACACAGATCCGTCACAAACCCTAGGCCCAAAAATTCCTCTCCCCTAAGTCGTCCGCATCAATTCCCCTCCCCCCTGCCAAGACGACCGGCCGGAACCCACGACATCACCAGGTCGCTCTCCTATCACGGCGAAAAAATCAAAGGAAAAGGACAGAGACAAGAAGAAGCACGGGCGTGGAGAAAAAATACCTGCTGATGGATCCATCAGTGTCGGGGGAGCGAGATCCGTCCTGGATCCGGCGGCGGGTCTTCCCTGTCGCCCTCTGGTCCTAGATCTCAGGCGCCGCCGAGCGTCGCCCCTCAGGTCACCGGATCCGCCGTCCCTCTGCTACTCTCTCTTCCTGACTCGAAATGAGCCCCGCGTGGTACCCTTCTAGAACGGTTGCAACAAAAGTGGGGGAGCGCGTCCGGCGGAGCGGTTAGATGGAGGGAGTACACGTGGCACAACTGCTGTCTTTGGATCTAAAGAGATCCAACGCACAAAGCGCGTCCGGCGGAACGGTTCGGCCGACGCCCCGGCCAGCAACGTTTTCCTAAAGCGTATGAGAGCCACTAAGCATTTTCAATCATGGTCTTCTACTCTTGACCCCCAAAGAAAAGAAAAGAAACTATTTACACGGGAAAACTCCCAACAAGAAAAAGTAGAACGATAAATCTTTTTGGGCTTTCTTTTAATTACTGCTACTACAAGCAAGGAAAGCAAACTAGCTAAAAGCTATAACTAATATTTTTGTTTGTGTTTTTCTTAAGGTTTTTCTAGCACGCAAGAAAGAGACTAATAAAAGAATTGAAACTAGCATGGATAGTACAATGAAAGAGTGTGAGCACCGACGACTAGAATAAGTGTGTGAACATGAATGTAATGTCGGCGAGAAACACCTACTCCCCCAAGCTTAGGATTTTGGCCTAAGTTGGTCTATGGCCACGGATCGTAGCTACTCTCTCTAGTGTACTGAGAAGTGTCCTCTGGGTTCCACTGGTTGGCAAGCTCATCCGGATCCCACCCATAAACAGAGTGACGGTAAGGATCGAGTGGCGGCTCCGGCTCGGGCTCTGAAGCTCGTTCCTGGCTCTGGTATTTGTAGAAGGCATCTAACGTAACGAGGTATATGCTTGAAAACATATCAAACGGAGATGGTGCAGGCAAGGTAACAATCTCACAATATTTTTCATCAAACCTCAATTTATAATTAAGCAACTTCTCCTTGTCTTTAACAATAAAATTATGTGCTATCATGCTCTTATAATCTAGATAAACAGGAACAAGCAATTTTTCTTCCTTCTCATGATGCCTAATATGTATTCTAAAATGTTCAGCAAGGCGAGAAGCAAAGATGCCTCCAAAGACGGGACCTTTGGTGCGGTTCAGACATAATCGTTTAGCAACGACAACACCCAAGCTAAAAGTTGTGTCCCGAAACAAAGCATGGTGCAAAATGACAATATCAGGGGCACTAAGATTCCCACTGTTCCCACGACCAATTAAACATCTACTAGCAAATAAAGCAAAGTAGCGCAAAACAGGAAACTGTATACTAGTAATTCTTGCCCCTGAAACTTGCCTAGTTTCCCCTACAGCTATCATATCAATAAACCCCTCAACATCCTTGTGATGGGGTTCTTCAAGACTACTAGCAAAGGGTATCTTGCATACTTAACAGAATTAAAAGAATGACATCTCCTTAAACTCATCATATAAACGAAACTCCACTGAAGGTGGTGATTTCTTAGCATGAAAGTGAAAGTTCTGCGTGAAAATATTGGCAAGTAAGAGATACTGTTCACGCTGGTCGTGGAAGAAGTCGGTGAGGCCTGCATTGTTCGCCAAATAATAAAAGTCTCCATAAATCCCGGCGGCTTCCATGAACTCGTTACAAGGCCATTCACACGCCCGAAGTTCTGTAATGCGAGGGAGGTTATATTTGGGTTTCTTATTTTCTTCCTTCTTCTTATCCTCTGAACTTTTACTCGAGGAGCCTCTCAACAATCTCTTTATCATTTTCCTCCTTTAAAAATTTCTGAAATTTTTAGTAACTCAAAATAAAAGTGAACCAAACTCAACAATATTGATGGTAACAACTCCTACAAGTGCCTAGAGACCATATCATGCATTAGAACTACTTGGGACCAAAGAAATTTGACATGCAAGCACAAGAACAAGGTCTCCACAGCAGCAAAAATTTGCAATAAACAAAGCACTAGAACAAAAACTAATTGGACCAATGGAGGAGTTACATACCAAGGAACAATCTCCCCAAACAGTTTTGTGAATGGAGCTTTGAGCAAGGAGATCGAAAGTGGGAGCAAGATGAGCTAGAACTCGTGCTTGAGATGGATAGTGGTTTTTTTGGAAGGAAGAAGAAGTGTGTGGGTGCAGGAATAAGTGGAGGGGGGCCATGTGGGGCCCACGAGGCAGGGGGCGCATCCTGTGAGTGTGGGCGCGCCCTGGACCCTCGTGACCAGGTGCTGGTTCCCCTCGCAGTGTTTTCTGTGCCATACGTTCTCAAATATTTTTGAAAAAATCATATTTCATTTTCAGGGCATTTGGAGAATTTTTATTTTCGAGTTTTTTTATTGCATAGATAAGTCTAGAAACATACAGAAAATACTATTTTTTTCTTTATTTAATCTAATTAACAAAAAGTAAAAAAAGGGTACAGAAGGTTGTGCTATCTAGATTCACCCATCTCATGCTCATCAAAAGGAATCCATTAACAAGGTTGATCAGGTCTTGTTCATAAACTCTTCCCGAATAACATGAAATCGGGGAATTTTCGAATAACACTAGGTTACCTCAATGGGGATATATATGTCCCCAACAATAAGAATATCATATGCCTTCTTGATAGTAGGAAGAGGAAATTCAAAACCTCCAATAGTAATAGTTGAAAATTTTCCAATAGAATTGATACTGTGGACCGGAGGTTGTTTCCTCGGAAATTGTACCGTATGCTCATTACCATTGACATGAAAAGTGACATTGCCTTTGTTGCAATCAATAAAGGCCCATGCAGTATTCAAAAAGGGTCTACCAAGGATAATAGACATACTATCGTCCTCGGGAATATCAAGGATAACAAAGTCCGTTAGAATAGTAACATTTGCAACCACAACAGGCACATCCTCACAAATACCGACAGGTATAGCAGTTGATTTATCAGCCATTTGCAAAGATATTTCAGTAGGTGTCAACTTACTCAAGTCAAGTCTATGATATAAAGAGAGAGGCATAACACTAACACCGGCTCCAAGATCACATAAAGCAGTTTTAACATTCTTTTAATGGAGCAAGGTATAGTAGGTACTCCTGGATCTCCTAGTTTCTTAGGTATTCCACCTTTAAAAGTGTAATTGGCAAGCATGGTGGAAATTTCTACTTCAGGTATCTTTCTTTTGTTGGTAATAATATCTTTCATATACTTAGCATAAATTGTCTCGTGATCATTCTTAAGTTGGATTTTGCTAAGGCCTTTGATATAGTTGAGCATGAGGTTATTATTCAAATGCTCCAGCATAAGGGGTTTGATGCCAAATGGATTTCTTGGGTGAAACAACTGCTGTCCATGGGTTCTTCGTCTGTGCTGTTGAATGGTATCCCTAGAAAGCAATTTAAGTGCAAGTGTGGCGTCAGACAGGGTGACCCCCTATCACCTCTGTTGTTTGTCCTTGCAGCTGACTTGTTACAGTCTGTGGTTAACCAAATGCTATCGCATGGCACTCTCTCTCTGCCTATTCAAACACATGACAGAGACTTTCCCAACATCCAGTATGCAGATGATACGATTCTGTTCCTTGTGGCTAAAGACAATGAACTTATTGCACTTAAGAACATGTTGCTGACCTTTGAACAATCCACAGGGTTGGAGGTCAACTTTGCCAAATCCTCAATGATCCCTTTGAATATGAGCGATGAGGAGGCTTCAAGGTTGGCTGATATTTTGGGTTGCAAAATTGGCAAGCTCCCATTTACTTATCTTGGTTTGCCCTTGGGAACAACAAGGCCAAGAATCGTTGATCTAATGCCCTTGGTTGACAGTCTTGAGCGGCGATTAACAACAAGTTCTTCCATGTTAAATCAAGGCTCTCGTCTGCAATTACTTACCTCGGTTCTCACTTCTATGCACATATATTTTTTGTGCAGCCTCAGCATTCCACCAGGGATAATCAAGCAGCTTGACATAATATTCAGGCAATGCCTTTGGAGGGGCAACAGTGATGCTCCCAAACAGTCTCTTGCTACATGGGAGCTCGTTTGTAGGCCAAAGGACAAAGGGGGCTTAGGGGTTTTAAACCTGAACATCCAGAACAAAGGGCTACTTATCAAACATCTTCATAAATTCTATAACAAGGTCGACATTCCCTGGGTGACCTTAATTTGGAGCAGTTACTATGATCATGGTGTTCCACATGAAACAGCTGCAGTTGGATCTTTCTGGTGGAGGGATATTTTGAAACTCCACGAGGCTTACATTCCTCTTACTTCGGTGCACATCAACATGGGTGACTCTGCTTTGTTCTGGACTGACTCTTGGCACATTGGGGGCTCTGCGCGGCCACTATGCTGGAGATTGCCAAGATTATATTCATTTGTTAATAATGATAGGATATCCGTTCAGGAATTCCTTCAATCCCACGATCTATTCTCCATGTTTCATTTGCCAATTTCTCATGAAGCTGCTGATGAGCTGCACATTTTGGAAAGTTGGATAATGCAGCTACAAAGAGACCCTCTTATACCTGATGTTTGGGTATGGCCGGGCAAATCGAAGGAGTACACTGCCAAGAGCTTTTATACGGTCATGCATTCACATCTACCGACAATACATCCTTGCAAATGGTTGTGGCAGAGTAAGTGCACCATGAAAATCAAGGTTTTTGGGTGGCTGCTTTTCTTTGACAGATTAAACACCAAAGACATGTTGGTTAGAAGGCACTAGCGCTCTAACCAAGATGACAATCTTTGCCTCATCTGCAGCGAGCTAGTGTATGAAGACATATTGCACCTGTTTTTTAACTGCGTCTTCAGCTGTAGAGTATGGAACTATCTGGGCATTGATTGGTCAGTAGGGATGGCAATGGGGACAATCCCCTATGGGGATACCTACAACATCCCCATCCCCATCTATTCCCTATCACCCCATCCCCATCCCCATTTACATGACTGGGGATGAAATTTCCCCATACCCATGCCCCACTGCGGAACGGGGCCCCATTAGGGTCCCCATCCCCCTAAACAAATACTCATATACATAATATGACACCCTATAATCAACATACAGAAATGGTGTTGTCCTTGTCCTGCTAATGCATATCTAGGTCGTACTAACTTCTTGGTCACGATAGCAGCTGAGATGAGGACGTGAGATTGGTTTAAGGTTTTTTTCAGAGCTTTTTTTGTTTTCGCAAGTTTGTTTGTGAATATTTCAAGGTTGACCGCAATGTCACAGTTACTAACCGGGTCCCCGATGGGTATTGGGTCTGGGGAATAGGATATCGTCCCCATCCCCGTTGTACCCTATGGGGAATAAATTAGTTTGGTAAATATCCCCATGGGGATGTTTTTCGCCCATCCCCACCCCCTAATAGATGAAATCCTCATGGGTTTGGCGGGTATGGGGCCCCGTTGCCATCCCTATTGGTCAGGAGGCTCTGATATTCGGCAATGTATCATGCATGCAAGGTCCAGCTTGAGACACCCTTTTTTCTTTGAGGTCATGCTAACTGCTGCTTGGAATATTTGGATCTTGAGAAATGGCAGAACCTTCAGAGCTGAGAGAGCCACCTTCAGTGCTTGGAAGTGCAAATTCATCCATGATATATCTCTACTTACTCATAGGGTGAAGGACTGTATAAAGCCAAAACTACCGGCATGGGTTAATTCTTTGTTGTAAAGGAGGTAGGGATAATTAGCCTTAGGTAGTTTTTTCACCTTTTTCCTGTATAGTTTGTGTACTTGTTTGTACAGTTCTCTTTTGTTTTAATAAAGGGCTGTGGGGCTTTGCCTCACAGTAAATATTCAAAAAAAATACTTAGCATAAGGATTTGTTTTAAGCATCTGAGTCAAACGCATACACAAAAAGATAGGTCAAATCATTTCAGCAAAGCGCTTAAAATCCTCATCATCCTTTTTCTTGGATGGTTTAGGAGGAAAAGGCATGGGGTTCTGAACCCATGGTTCTCTTTCCCTACCGTGCTTCCTAGCAACAAAGTCTCTCTTGTCATAACATTGATTCTTTGATTGTGGGTTATCAAGATCAACAGCAGGTTTAATCTCTACGTCATTATCATTGCTAGATTGAGCATCATCATGAACATCATCATTAACATTATCACTAGATTCATGTTCATTACTAGATTGTGTCTCAACATCAGAGATAGAGATATCATTAGGATTCTCAGGTGTGTCAGCTACAGGTTCACTAGAAGCATGCAAAGTCCTATCATTTTTCTTTTTCTTCTTCTTAGAAGAACTAGGTGCATCTAAATTAGCTCTCTGAGAATCTTGCTCAATTCTCTTAGGGTGGCCCTCAGGATACAAAGGTTCCTGAGTCATTTTACCACCTCTAGTTGCGACTCTAACAACATAGTCATTATTCTTACTATTTAATTCATTGAGCAAATCATTCTGAGCCTTAAGTACTTGTTCTACTTGAGTGGTAACCATAGAAGCATGTTACTAACGAGTTTCAATTCACCTTTAACTCTAGACATATAATCACTCAAGCGTTCAATCATATAAGAATTGCGTTGCAATTGTCTACCAACATAAGCATTGAAGTTTTCTTGTTTCACAATAAAGTTGTCAAACTCATCTAAGCATTGGCTAGCAGACTTATAACGGGGAATATCACCTTCATGAAATCTATAAAGAGAATTTACCTTTACTACCTGTGTCGGGTTATCACGACCATGCATTTCTTCAATAGGCGGTAAATTCTTAACATCTTCAGCTTTAATACCATTTTCTTTCGTAGATTTCTTTGCCTTTTGCATATCTTCAGGAGTGAGAAATAGAACTCCCCTTTTCTTCGGAGTTGGCTTAGGGGCTGGTTCAGGAAGTGTCCAATTATTTTCATTGGCCAGCATATTATTAAATAGTAATTCAGCTTGATCAACTGTTCTTTCCCTGAAAACACAACTAGCACAACTATCCAAGTGGTCTCTGGAAGCATCGGTTAGTCCATTATAAAATACATCAAGTATTTCATTCCTCTGAAGAGGATGAGCAGGCAAAGCATTAAGTAATTGGAGAAGCCTCCCCCAAGCTTGTGGGAGACTCTTCTTCAATTTGCAAAAAATTATATATTTCCCGTAAGGCAGCTTGTTTCTTATGAGCGGGAAAATATTTAGCAGAGATGTAATACATCATATCCTGGGGACTACGCACACAACCAGGATCAAGAGAATTAAACCATGTCTTAGCATCACCCTTTAACGAGAAAGGAAATAACTTAAGGATATAGTAATAACGAATCTTTTCATCATTGGTAAACAGGGTGGCTATATCATTCAACTTAGTAAGATCTGCCACAACAGTTTCAGATTCATAGCCATGGAAAGGATTAGATTCAACCAAAGTAATTAACTCAGGATTAACAGAGAAATCATAATCCTTATCAGTAACAAAGATAGGTGAAGTAGCAAAAGCAGGGTCATATTTCATTCTAGCATTCAAAGAATTTTCTTTCAACTTAGCTAATAATTTCTTAAGATCATATCTATCGTTGCAAGCAAGAAAGTCTCTAGCAGTTTCTTCATCCATAACATAACCCTCGGGAATAACAGGCAATTCATATCTAGGGGGATAAGCTTCATCATCACTTTCATAAATATTATCAGATTCAATATTTGCATTCTCCCTAACCTTAGCAATTTGTTCATCTAGAAATTCACCTAGTGGCACATTATTATCAAGCATGGAAGTAGTTTCATCATACATAGCATAAGTAGGATCATCAAGACCATATGACATATCAGATTCAATAGTAGGAGTAGGCGTCGCAAATTTACTCATAACAGAGGGTGAATCAAGTGCAGAGCTAGATGGCAGTTCCTTACCCCCCC
>LR738711.1:569422780-569657003 GCA_902687465.1 Secale cereale | reverse complement strand
CCCCCCCCCCCCCCGTCGTAGTTGAGGGATAGATCTTGGTTTTGGAATCCTTCAAATTCTTCATAGTGATCAACAGATATAAATCCCAACAGACTTAAGGAATATAGCAATGCTCCCCGGCAACGGCGCCAGAAAATAGTCTTGATAACCCACAAGTGTAGGGGATCGCAACAGTTTTCGAGGGTAAAGTATTCAACCCAAATTTATTCATTCGACACAAGGGGAGACAAAGAATACTCTTAAGTATTAGCAGCTAAGTTGTCAATTCAACCACACCGGGAAACTTAGTATCTGCAGCAAGGTAGTTTAGTAGTAAGGTAATAGGGAAACAGTGGTAACAACAATAAAAGTAACGATAGTGTTTTTGTAGTTTTTGTAACAGTAGCAGTGGAAAAATAAATAAGCAACAAGCAATATGTGAAAAGCTCATAGGCATTGGATCGGTGATGGGGAATTATGTCGGATGCGATTCATCATGTCAAAGTTATAACCTAGGGTGACACAGAACTAGCTCCAGTTCATCAATGTAATGTAGGCATGTATTCCGAATATAGTCATACGTGCTTATGGAAAAGAACTTGCATGACATCTTTTGACCTACCCTCCCGTGGTAGCGGGGTCCTAGTGGAAACTAAGGGATATTGAGGCCTCCTTTTAATTGAGTACCGGACCAAAGCATTAACACATAGTGAATACATGAACTCCTCAAACTACGGTCGTCATCGGGTGTGGTCCCGATTATTGTCACTTCGGGGTTGCCGGATCATAACACATAGTAGGTGACTATTGACTTGCAAGATAGGATCAAGAACACACATATATTCATGAAAACATAATAGGTTAAGATCTGAAATCATGGCACTCGGGCCCTATTGACAAGCATTAAGCATGGCAAAGTCATAGCAACATCAATCTTAGAACATAGTGGATACTAGGGATCAAACCCTAACAAAACTAACTTGATTACATGGTAAATATCATCCAGCCCATCACCGTCCAGCAAGCCTACGATGGGATTACTCACGCACGGCGGTGAGCATCATGAAATTGGTGATGGAGGAAGGTTGATGATGACGATGGCAACAATCTCCACTCTTCGGAGCCCCGAACGGACTCCAGATCAGCCCTCCCGAGCGATAATAGCGGTTGGCGGCGGCTCCGTATCGTAAAACGCGATAATTCTTCCTCTCTGATTTTTCTCTCCCTGAAAGTGAATATATGGAGTCTAGGGGTACGTCGGTGGAGCAACGGGGAGCCCACGAGGGAGGGGGCGCGTCCAGGGGGAGGGGCGCGCCCCCACCCACGTGGACAGGGTGTGGGCCCCCTGACGTGGATCTTTCCGCAGATATTTTTTATATTTTCCAAAACAATTCTCCATGGATTTTCAGGTCATTCCGAGAACTTTCTATTTCTGCACAAAAACAACATCATGGCAATTCTACTGAAAACATCATCAGTCCGGATTAGTTCCATTCAAATCATGCATGTTAGAGTCCAAACAAGGGCAAAAGTGTTTGGAAAAGTAGATACGTTGGAGACGTATCATGGCTGGACATGTCCGGCGGCGAAAGGAAGAGGGAGGCTAGGGTTTCGTCCGCGAAAATGGAGGGGGAGGACCTATTTATAGGTAGAGGGAGCTAGGAGAGTCCAAATGAGGTGCGCTTTTTGACCACACGATCGTGGTCCAACGGTACAGAACATGGAGGGGGTTTAGATGGGCTAGTGGGCTGTTGTGGAGTGGTGTTGGGCAGAAAGAGAAGGGGGCTTGGGCGGTTAATGCGGTTAACTGTTGGGGCATCAAACGACCTCCAAATGGAACGAAATTTGACAGGCGGTCTACCTACACTATAACAAGACAACACGCAAAGTTTCATCCCATTCCAAGAATATTTCCCGGATACTTATAAAATAAATATTCGGAGGTGCCGCAGGCGCGTGCAAGTGTGTCTGAGCTCAGAACGGACCACATGAAGGACAAGGGGGCTCGGCAACTACGAACGGATGCAAGTTTTGAAAACTTGCTGCTGACATGCACATGATGACATGGCAAAATGCAACATGCAAGCAGATGACATGGCAACAACGACGAATAACTGGAAGATACCTAGCGCATCGGTCTCGGGGTGTCACAACACTCCCCTGCTAATAAGAGATCTCGTCCCGAGATCTTAGGATCGAGACGGAAGTGAAAAAGGAAGAAGGTGAAACCAAAGAACTTTGAGAGGTTGAGCCACTTGAAAGGAAGAATACAACGGAGATGAACGACATTGAGAAGCTCTGTTATAGAAGAGGAATCAAAGAAGAAATACGAGAACCTTGGCGGTTGAAAGACAGGAATCAAGAGCTTAATGACCGAAAAAGAATATGAAACTGCACCGTTATAACGGGATAGCCAAGGAACAACAATGATTTCGAAACCCCTCCGGCTAAAAAGGAGATAGAAATGGACTTCGAACAAAGGGATTTGGGCAGCACTCCGGCTCCAAATGGAAGGGATAGAAGATAACCTCGAGAAGATGGAACGATACTTGACGAGATGAACAACGCGATGCCTCCGGAAGAAATGAAAGAGTGAAACGAAAAGAACGGATAAGAGAATAACAAGTTCCACCACCAATGAATTTGAAAGAGAATCTTGAAGAGAAAGGCTTGAACGGAGTTGTTGAGAAAATCAACAGCAAAAGAATACGCTTGTTGTGGACTTATGGAAATCATCCCCAAAACTTGAGGTGAATCTCCACCACTACCAAAAGATTGAATAGATGAGATGAAGGAAGAAATGCGAAACTCCACTTCAAAATAATATGGAGAATTAATTGCATCTCAAGGTGCAGAATAATAATACTTGAGCTTCCCCACAAGAATTTGATGAACACTTGAAGAATGAATTAAATCATGATGAGCTCCATGAAGAACACCGGTAACAAAGATGATGGTATATAAATGAAGGGTGAAAAGAATAAGATTAAAGCCTTGCGATGATTTAGACGAGGGTTCCGACGAGATGGCCGAGAACACTTATACTCCGGAAAAAGAAAAGATGAAAACACTTGGGACTAGAATTTATCCATCAAGAACAAGCTCCGAAGAACATGATTAATCAACTTGACTAGAATGAATAAGAATTATGTTATGCGCATCCTCCATCAATTAAATTGATGAAAGCAATGGATTCACATACTAGTTATTCTCGTTGAAATTGAATAAAGAGGATATAGCACAACATTTTAGAAAGTCTTCATGAACCACCGGTAGGATTTGAAATAACAAAAGAATTGATATGATCACACCTGACAAGAACTCTTGAGTGAACCACCGTACGAATTGAAATCGAGTGATGAAAGAGAACAAACCACCATAAGAATTAAATTGAACAAATATAAGAGAATGAATCCCCGGGAAGTACTAGAATATGAACGAACAAAAGAACGAAGGGATCACAAACGGATTAAGGAATGCTTGAACGAAGCGCCGGAAGAAATCTCGAGACGAACGAAGAGACATCAATGAAGAATATTTGGAGGACGAAGTTGAAAACTGAGAACGAAGAAATCTTCTGAAATGATGGCCTTTAGAGGATCACAGTGGAAAGAATCGATGAAATGCTCCGGATGGTTAAAGAAAATAATTTATGGCAACAAAATAATTCAAGAGTATAGCATTAAGCTAGAAGCAAAATCTTCGAGAGAACGGTTAAGGATTGGAGAGAAACTGTTCTTCGGTCTTCAAATGACGACGAGGATCAACACCAAAATTGTTGAGATACTCCGGAATAATAAAAAGATGAAAGGTTGAACCGAACATGAAAGAATTTTAAAGTGATCTTTGAGAAGATATATGACTGATGGAATCCATTCTTACGTCACACTTGAAAATAATTTCGAAACACTCCGGGAAAATTAGAAGAGTCAGGTAAGATCCTGGGAAAAGGCATGTGGGTTATGAGCCCACCGAAAACAAAACACCGTTGGATAGGATTATTCGAGTTAGAAATGAAGCACCGGAAAAATTGAATGACTCGAATGAGATGACAACCTCAAATAAATTAGAACACAGACGAATCTCCAGATATGTTTTTAGAACTCCGGAACGATTAAATAGCGAGAGGCGAACGAGAAATTAGAATCATTTGAGCCAATGGATAAAATATGATGAGCACCAAAAACATGAATTGGATCCACCAGAGGAGAAGAAAAAAGAGATGAAGATTGAGAAACTAGACGAGAATTCACCAGTTGAAATAATTAAGAAAAGAATGAAAAAACTTCGCACGAGTAGAATGGATACTCGATTAAGGACTCCAAGAAGAGAAAAGGGTGGGTGGGTGGGAAAAGAAAGACCACTTCGGATGGGGAAACAACGTCGGTTGAGAAAGAACTGCGGAATAATCTTGCAAAAGGCGACGAGAATCGAATCTTGTTGACGAGAATTGCACCGGATGAAAAGAGCTGACATCTCAACGAACGAAAACTAACCGCGTGATCCTAAAAAAATTGAATGGGAAGAGGAGTAATTCAAAACACCTACGTCAAGATTCCTCACTAGAGCGACAAAATGGCTGAGGAGTAAAAAGAATTCCTACTCTGCAATATAACTAGACTCCAAAATAGTTTTTCTTCAAGACTAGACAACGGCCAACCTACGATCAATCAAGGGGGTTCCTATGGTCGGTCGAGGCCCTGATACCAACTTGTCCCGCCCAAGATGTGATTCTATCCCAATCACGTGGTGAACTCGTGATTGGGGTACAACCGCATTTCAGGCGCTTAGCAAGATGGATATCATTACATCGTACCATTACATAAATAGATGGGGATACAACAAGTCATACAATAGTCACATGAATACAACACATCATACACAAGACATCTGACTACGAATGAAAACATGAAAAGCACAACGGCATCCATCTTGCTATCCCAGGCTGTCGGCCAGGAACCTATCCCAAGTCTGACGAAGAAGAAGAAGAAGAAGAAGAAGAAGAAGAAGAAGAAGAAGAAGAAGAAGAAGAAGAAGAAGAAGAAGAAGAAGAAGAAGAAGAAGAAGAAGAAGAAGAAGAAGAAGAAGAAGAAGAAGAAGAAGAAGAAGAAGAAGAAGAAGAAGAAGAAGAAGAAGAAGAAGAAGAAGAAGAGGAAGAAGAAGAAGAAGAAGAAGAAATAACACCAACAAGTAAACATCTCTCTCACGTCAAGTCATCGGAAACCTGCACCTGCAACTGTTGTTGTAGTATCTGTGCGCCACGAGGACTCAGCAATCCCATAAGCATGGGTATCAAGACTAGCAAAGCTTAATGGGTATGGAAAGGATAAGTGGTGAGGTTGCAGTAGCGACTAAGCATAATATGGTGGCTAACTTACGAATAAAAGATTAAGATGAGCATCTACGCCAACGGTTGCAAATTAGTAATGATCGGTAAGTGATTCTGAACTACCTACGAGTCAAACATAACCCCGCATGTTCTCTTCTCAAAATGAAAAGAGACGGTCACGGTTACTCACGCGGTTGGTGTATTTTATTCCGGGTCCTCTGTCAAGTTATCTACAACCAAACATTAACAAATTCCAGTCTGCCACATAACCGCGGGCACGGCTTTCGGAAGATCATAACCCTGCAGGGGTGTCCCAACTTAGCCCATCACAAGCTCTCACGATCAACAGAGGTTAAAATCCCTTATCTTAGGGAAGACCCGATCAGACTCGGAATCCCGGTGCACAAGACATTTCGATAATGGTAAAACAAGTCCAACAAGACCTCCTGGCGTGCCGACACCCTAATAGTAGCCGCGCATATCTCGTCTCAGGCCACGTCTGGATGAGCACTACGTACAGCAACCAGATACCCGAGTTGCCCCGGGCGGCACCGCAAGTGACTCTAGTTTGGACCAACACTCATGAGGAGCACTAGCCCAGGTTGTAAATTAAGTCCTCAGGGTCCGGAAAGTCCCTATGCAACTTTTTTTAGTTATTAGGCAAATGGTAAAACCAATGTTGGGCCTTGCTGGAGGAGTTTTATTCAAAGCGAACTGTTAAGGGGTCCCCATAAACCCAACCGCGTTAGGAAAGCAAAATCAAGGAACATAACACCGGTTTATCGGTTCTTAAGGCGGCATGTGTGGAACAAAACACCAAGCAAAAGGCCAAGCCTTCCACCCATTGCCAAGTATATAGGTGCATTAATTATGGTAATCGATATTGTGATATTCCAAACCCAAGATCTGACATGGAGCAATCTTCATCTTCACCTGCAACTAACAACACTATAAGAAGGGCTGAGCAAGCAGTAACATAGCCAAACTACGGTTTCCTGGGATGGTGTCAAAAGTTAGAGGTTTCATGGCAACAATGAGAGGCTGACAACAGTAGATAGGCAGCGCGACATGTAGCGATAGCATCGAGACAACTAGCATGGCAATGATAGTAATGAGATCCAAGGTCATGCTCATCTTGCCTGAGATCCCGCTAGGAAGAAGAACGAGTCCATGAAGAAGAAGAAGCCACAAAGACGAGCCAAGTGTAGTCGAACGAATCCTCACGATCGCAATGAAACAGGAACTAACGAGAAGAAGCAAACAACATGGTAAACACACCACACGTAATAAGACAAGATGCTCAACCAAGTATGATGTATGACAAGGCTACATGATGCAAAACATGGCAAGAGATGAAGCACACAAGATCAACACAACCAAACCAGTTTAGAGGAGGACGGAAAGAACATATAACAATTCTAGTAAGTCCTCATATGCAAATTTCGAAATTGGTCCAGATCTGAAAAAACCTTAAGTTCAAGTTGTTAAACAGCAAGTTAACATGCTCCAAGATGATCTACACTAAATTCTAGTCAAGTTACATATAAAGTTCATTTAATTTGGAGCTACGGCCCAGAAGATTTGAGCAAAACAAGTTAAGCATGGCAAAGATGCAAGATGCATACAAACATCAAGCAAACACACTCCAAAGATGTATACAACATGATATTATTCATCTACATACAAAAATAAGAAAGTTTCATATAGAACACACTCAAAATGGAGCAACGGTTCAACACATACACACGAATCTAGATTGAAGGACAAGCTGTCCACAACAGCAACTAGGCACTTTGCAATCAACAAAACAACAAGCTACATGAACATTTCATGGCATCAAAGGGCATGGCAAGCATGTACAAGTCAAGCTCTATGAATATGATCACTGAGCTACTGCCAAATACCACTAGAACATGCTCAAAACATCATGGCAAAATTGCAAATGATAACAGTTTCACAGACTTGGTGAAATAAACTGAACATGGCAGCAACAACGACAAGAAGGTATGTTTGCATTCTTGTGCAACTCATCTCAAAGCATATCATGGCATGTGAATATAACCAACAACAAGAATACATGTTTATGCATCTACTCATGGAAAGAACATGGTCATAGGATGCATAGAACACTAGCTATTCACATGGCAAAACTGAACTTACTGATAACAGGCTGACAGAAACATTATATAGCAATTTGGGACCAAGAAAGAGACAAGCTACATCAACCTATAATTGCAAACAAGGACATGGATGGATAGAGCATAACATGGACTTCAATACATGATCATTGGACATCCCCAAATGTGCATGAATATGACTGTAGCATCAAGCAAACATGGCATCACAATATAACAGTTTCAGACTTAGCAGTTTTTAACAAGTCTCAGAAATGAGCAAACAACGAGTAGGTCACTTTACAAGCTTGTTGCACTCACCACAAGGAATATCATGAGAGATGGATTGCACCACAGCAAAGATGACATGATTGAGCTCCTAAAACATATTGACATGATGCTCAAACAAAATCACACAAAAGGATATGAAAAAGACAAATTAGCAAGTTATATCAAGTTTCAGCAGTTAACAACACTTAACACTTTTGCAATAGAGATAATTATGGCATAATGCACTCTAACATGTATGCAAATGCAACCATCATGAAGAGCTCTCTGAGATGAACAATTTGACATATCATACACTCCATTTGGACAAACATGCACAAAGATATGACCTCTTAAACATGCTAACATATTGTTGAGAGACAACTAGAGCTGACCAGTAACATCACATAGCTGTTTTGCAATGAATATTAAGGCATCAATATGAATAGTAACAAGCATGCAAACTACACCATAATATAGAGCACCAAGAGATGAACATTTTTTATATATTATACATGCAAAACGGAGCCACATGCACAAAGTTACATCACTCACAAGTATGCATCATGGAACTGTTTTTCTGAGGACTTAGCAGTTTTTAACATGGGAAGAAAAAAACAGACGGGCGCGGGAGACACTATGGGCGTGTTTGGTTCCTGGGGGAGGCCCGGATCTAGCGGGAGAAGGGGCCCGCGGTGAGGTGCAGAAGGCTGAGCTTCGAGCTCAGGAGGCGAGGTGGTGGTGGTCTTGGGCGGCGGCAGAGCTGGCAAGCAGGGCGACGGAGCTGCGGAGGCGATGGGGCTCAGGGTGGCGGTGCAGTCGGGCGGAGGCACGGGGTGCCTAGGAGCTGGCGGGGACTGGAGGCGAGGCTCGCGGCGGCGGGGATCGGGTGGAGTGGGGAGGCGCAGCGCCCGGGCGAGCAGCGGGCCGGCTCGGGCCCAGATCAGGGCCCGGGCGGGCTGATTGCGGGCTTCCGCGAGCTGCAGCGGAGGCAGGTGGCAGGAGGCCACGTGGCGTGAGGGGAGAGGCCAAGAGCGGCGGTGCGGTGAGGTGGCCGGCCCTGATTGGCCGAAGGGGTGTGGGAGATGGACTTGTCCGGCGAGGGTGGACATGTCCGGCGGCGCGAGGAAGAGGGAGGCTAGGGTTTCGTCCGTGAAAATGGAGGGGGAGGACCTATTTATAGGTAGAGGGAGCTAGGAGACTCCAAATGAGGTGCGGTTTTCGGCCACGCGATCGTGATCCAACGGTGAATAACATGGAGGGGGTTTAGATGGGCTAGTGGAATGTTGTGGAGTGGTGCTCGGCTGAAAGAGAAGGGGCTTTAGCGATTAACGCGGTTAACCGTTGGGGCATCAAACGACCTCCAAATGGAACGAAATTTGACAGGCGGTCTACCTACACTATAACAAGACCACATGCCAAGTTTCATCCAATTCCTAGAATATTTCCCGGACACTTATAAAATAAATATCCGGAGGTGCCGCAGGCGCGTGCAAGTGTGTCTGAGCTCAGAACGGACAACGGGAAGGACAAGGTGGCTCGGCAACTACGAACGGATGCAAGTTTTGAAAACATGCTGATGACATGGGAAAATGAAACACACAAACATATGACATGGCAACAACGGCGAATAACTGGAAGACACCTGGCGCATCGGTCTCGAGGTGTCACACTACCCATCTAGAACAAGCAGCAAAGACAACAAGTTATTTGAAGAGGGATGATCCAACACCATCATAATATGTAGTTCCGCTTCAGCCACCAGTGATTCGGAGACACTAGGACTCCACCCTTTCGACGCAACAGCCCAGTTACCTGTCAACCTGAAGGCTTGAACCACATCACTGCCTGTCGGACTTGAGACATCCAAGGATTAAAGTAAATCCAGATGCCTCTGTCTTCTTACCTTCTTTTGGCTCCAGGCTGTATCATTGACAATCAGGGGAGTTTGCTCCCGAAGTCCTAGGGCTCACCGTGTAGACACATTTCTCCCTAGAAAACAGAGACTCTCTGCCATCAAGATCCTTGCCAACGGTGATCTCCTGGTTAATCGGATAATTGAGACTGAGAAACAGAGAGTGTGAACCAAGGCTATTTACCCGCCTCCAACTCAAAAATCCTGAAGGCCCCAACAAGCTAGTATCCTGATCATAGACGTAACAGCCACTATCTGCATACTCGTGTATTTCACGGTGCTTGTCCACAGTGGTTTTTTTTGCAATATAACTTTGTCGGCTTATGTGTGTGAATGATCACCAGTCTTTTGTCATCGTATGATCGAATGATGAACCAGTTATTCTTTCCTGTTTTTGGCAAAGGTGGTGTGATTACAAAGGGTAGTAACTGTAGGGAAACTGCATCATATAAAAAAGGACAGGCAATGTTAATGTAAGATCAACATTGTTCAGAGTACGAGTAAGATAATGCAAGAAACAACATTGATTTGTCCATGTTGGAACTGAGAGGAAAATACAGGGAAATGTATACTGGGTTGAAAAATATAGAAGTGCCATGCTTGGTTATACTCATGTTATCACGCAATGGATTCTTCAGAGGAAACTACCATGCCATGCATGTTATGTAATCATGTTCTGTCCTCACAAATAAATTCTTCAAGGAAACTAACACACCATGTAGTGTTATATACTCATGTTCTGTGGGCAAAATTCCTGTGTGGATATTATTCTAGCCATTGTTTGCTGAAGGGCAAATATAGGTTTGTACACATGGTAAGCATTACAGGATTTCACTACTTTGAAATTTAGAGTTCTCCATATGCATATTTACTTCCCTAATGTATGGTTAGATGAAACCAACAGTGTGATGCATGTTTGTACATCATGAATATGTGGAAACTAACATGGCTATTGATACACACCCATATTTAGTACTCCCAAGAGAATTGGACCTAATTCGAATATGAGGAAACTAACATGGCTATTGATATGGAGTAGTATATATATTACTACAAAGTTAGGAGAATATCCATATCTTTCTAACCATTTGATTATTCAAGGGTACAAATTGGATGTAATGACATGGTCACAATCGCATGAATTAACTCATTCCAAATATAGGTGATTTATGGCATCTCTAATACGACCATAGTTCTACTCAAATTCTGCTCAAACAGGGATATGGCAATCATCCTAAAAGTTCAAATAGTGTCATGGCATTATCATTAAAATCAAACAAAAACAACTTACATGCGCCGTCTCAGCAATACGTGGTGCCATCTGCTTTGTCGATTGCGTAGATGATGCTATTGTGTCCAATAGCATCACATAAGTGTGTATCAGATTTGATGATCCACTGAGAGGTGAGTTGTCTCCACCTAAAGAAGGCATCGGCAGAAAGATAGGCAAGTCCGCAGTTGAACAAGGAAATTAGCTTGAAGTTTGTGTAATTTGTATATCGTGTGGGCACTTGGCAGATTACAATCTTCTGCAAAACAAGGTCCGTCCAACTGACGTGGTAATCTAGATGACTTGGACCGAGACGGTAAAACCCTACATACTCAAACATAGGAAGGATAATCTCATGGGAGGTGTGGAAGTTCATGAGTACCAACTTGTTCCGGTCTTCTCTGACGGCAACCATCTAGTGGGAGTTCATGCCGACCTAGTCCATAATGCCAAGAAGTTTCGGGCGATGGTGATCTGATCAAAGTCAAGGGGCATGATGTACAACGACCCAGTACATACCTACAAAGAATTTTCTGCTGATGGAGGTCGGATTTAAGTCGAGGGGCATGATGTATGCCTCCGTATCATGGTGAGCGCATCTCCCAAGAGCAGATAGTACCAAGCAGGTTGTCTTGAAAAGCTCAGGCCTCACTTCGATGATGGCCGCATGGATGTCCCTCGAGCATGCAGCCAGCCGCACGGCGCTCATCATATCCATACACGAACAATAGAGGTCGAGGATTTCACTGGGGAGATCGCTCCAGTCGCCACTCATAGGGATGTTGCGCGGTTCACGTTTGTCCATGGAGTTTGGAAGGTGGAATTTTTTTGGGCATGATTTACGGGGGAGAAGGCTCTCGATGCTGGAGCTGCTAGCGAAGGAATACTAGTACCGGAGGAGGCGAGCGGGGCGATGGTACGCGGGGGCATAGTGAGACGATGAAGAGTGATATCAGGATCTCCGATGAGATGGAGATGGAGATGGAGTGTGGTGCTAGGGGAGAGGGAGACGAGGTGAGGCATGCTATACAGTGGTGGTCACAGTGACTGCACAGTGCACAAGGTGAGGCTGACTTTGGTAACCCGAACACGCCGCTTTGACAATTGTCACCTCAGGCGTAGGGTCTTGTTACTTCACTGTGAAGAACGAATGAATAATATTTTGACCAAGAAGTGTACTATAGTTGTACTATTACTAGTATTGGTAGAAACATGCGGAGTAGTAGCAGACTAAGGCATAGCCTAGTGGTGGGAAGGGGCTGATGCCTTTGCACCCACCTAGGTTCAACGCACGGTACTTGCAATTTGGGTTTGTTGCACGAATTATACTGTAGGGGTTTACCTTACAGTCTTTCTGTCAAAAAAACATACGGAGTAGTACTGGATGCCTTTGGGTTCACTACATCCTCCAGGTAGCATCCATATTGCAAGCAGAACCAAATTCTCGTGCATGCGGAAGCACGAGGAAGGGCTTTTTTCTTTTTTTAGGATAATCGCATATTTCCTTAACCAGAAAATGTTGTGTCTCGCAGGCACGCGCAAATATCAATCTGAACCAGCTACGACACATTTTTGTGTGCAAAGAGATGGATATGTTTGTGTATTTGTTCATACAGCCAAGTGGGTTTTGCGTAGGTCCCACATGTAAGATGGGTGTAGAAATAAAAAGGAATCATACAATGTCTCGCCACAGTGATTCAAAAGAGTGACCTCAACTAACCAGTGGCACATGTAGCGATAGAAGGATGGGCACGTACACGTACGACTCCTCAGTACGCTACCCACATAGCCTTCTCGTTTTGCAGATTGGTCTACCTAGCCGTGTAATCAACTGCCTGCATGCCACTTCTCCCATTTACTTCTCCATCAGGAACCAATTTTCCTCGGCTTCTCAACCTCTCCTTCATTTGCATTCAAACCCCACTAGATTCACATTGTTTTAACCTCTTCATATACTCCTAGAATAATTCCAAAGCTCCTTTAAACAATCATCTTCTTAAATTAGAATAGTCAATTTAATCCTAATTCTCCAAACCATAGCCCTCCAGTCTAGCGGTTGCAAATGGTGAAAGAGATCCCTATGCAGGTTCTGAGCGTCAAACATGTCCGCGTGGAAGGCTCGTTGAGCATAGTTGCCACCGTCACCGACCATCCAAGGGTTCTTCGGGAATGGATCAACAATGTATCCAACTCCCTCAAAAAGGTGGACATGAAGGTCATTGGTCTCAACGCAGAGTATACGGAGCATGCCACTTGGAAGATCCAATGCGCTGTCGGCCTTCAGTTTTGCCTCGAAGATGAAGTTTTGGTGTATCACATCATACATGCGCACTCCATACCAGGTGATTTCCACGATTTGATATCTTGGGAGGACATATACTTCTATGGAGCAGCCATCGAAGGGGACAAACAGAAGCTGATGTCGTACAACCTTGACTTGAAAAACATCGCTGACCTACTGATACGTCTCAAATGTATCTATAATTTATGAAGTATTCATGCCATATTTACAACAATTTTAGAAGGTTTTGGTATGATTTGCATGGAACTAACCTGGACTGACACTGTTTTCAGCAGAACTACCATGGTGTTGTTTTTTGTGCAGAAATGAAAGTTCTCCAAATGAGCTGAAACGTTTTGAAGATTATTTTTGGAACAAAACAGGCAGGGCCAGAAGAACCACGAGGAGGGCACAACCACCACGGCACGCCAGAGTGGCCCGGCTTGCCCCAGTGGGTCTTGCTCACCTCGAGCCCATCTTCGTGTGAAACCGATGCCAAAAAATCCTATCAATAGAGAAACCATCAGAAATAACCCTTGATCAAAAGTTCTGCCGCCTCTGTAGTCCATGAAAAATCAATCTAGACCCATTCCGACACTCCGCCTGAGGGGGAAATCATCACCGGTGGCCATCTTCATCATCCCGGCGGCCACCATGATGAGGAGGGAGTAGTCCACCCTCGGGGCTGACGGTTTGTACCAGTAGCTATGTGTTTAGTCTCTTTCTCTTTCTCCATCTCTTGTTCTTGAGATGGCACTATCTTGATGTATCGCAGGCTTTGTTAATATAGTCAGATCATATGGTGTTTTCCCATCTCTATCTTGTTGCGATGAATTGAGTTTTCCCTTTGAGATTTCTTTGGATTGAATACATTTATGGATTTCAGAACACTTGATGTATGTCTTGCTATGAATATCCACAGTGACAATGGGGTATCATATTGATTCACTTGATGTGTGTTTTGGCACTCAACTCGCGGATTCCCGAGGTGACATTGGGGTAATCTATGCACAGGGGTTGATGCACGTTCTTGTCTTTGTTTCTCCGATAGAAATCTTGGGGCACTCTTTGAGGTTCTTTGTGTTAGATTAAGTATTATGAATCTGAAATTGTTTGATGCATATCGTATAATCAATTCATCTATACTCACGATGACATTGGAGTGTGACATTAGAGTTGGTTGATGTGTAACATATGGTGTTATTTTATTACAAACTTTTTACAGATCGATTCGAAAGGATAGATAGATGTTATTTTAGTATGAACTCTTGATAGATCAATCGGAAAGAATAATTTTGAGGTGGTTTCATGCCCTACAAAAAATTTCTTCTTATGTTCTCTGCAAGATAGCAACTTTGTAGTGATTCTTCATCGCACGTTGAGGGATGGTTATGTGATCCAATTATATTAGCTTTGTTTAGAGATTGCACTAGCGAAAGAACGGACCCTAGGCATTGTTTTCAAACATTGCAATACTGTTTGTGCTCCGTTTTATCACTTGATACCTTGCTGTTTTTCATTGTTCCTATTACAAAAATCAACATCTACTATCCATACTACACTTGTATCATCATCTCTTCGCGGAGCTAGTGCACCTATGCAATTTACCATTGTATTGGGTGTGTTGGGGGCACAAGAGACTCTTTGTTATTTGGTTGCAGGGTTGTTTGAGAGAGACCATATTCATCCTACACCTCCCATGGATTGATAAACCTTAGGTCATCCACTTGAGGGAAAATTGCTACTATCCTACAAAACTCTGCGCTCGGAGGCCCATCATGAGTCTACAAGAATAAAGTTGCGTAGTAGACATCAAGCTCTTTTCTGGCGCCATTGCTGGGGAGGTGAGTGCATGAAGGTATATCTTTAGATCTTGCAATTGAGTCTTTTTGTTTCTTGTTTTATCACTAGTTTGGTTTATAAAAATAAAACTACAAAAAATGGAATTGAGATTGCCACATATTATTCATCTTTATCATGTCTTTCTTGAAAAATGATGGAAAGGAAAACTATGCTCAATTGATAGAAGAAGAATTCAATAAAATGTTTGGCATTAACTCTTTGAATGATGATCATGATTGCAATGTTATTAGTATGAATTTGAATATCCATGATGCTAATGATATGCAATGCCATAAGCTTGGGGATGCTAAGTCTGACGAAGATGATATTTTTAGTTCCCCAAGATTTGATGTGTAAATTTGCTAGAATGGTAGCATGCCT
This sequence comes from Secale cereale, assembly GCA_902687465.1. NCBI lineage: Eukaryota > Viridiplantae > Streptophyta > Magnoliopsida > Poales > Poaceae > Secale > Secale cereale. The sequence continues at coordinate 569,641,625 of LR738711.1, read as the reverse complement.
CCTATCTATGATGATTATGATGATGACATGTATGCTATAGAGAATAATGATAACCATGAAACTTGTCATCATGATTTTAATGCTCAAATTCATCATGCCAATCAAGTGTCTCATGATAGTTATTTTGTTGAGTTTTCTCCCACTATTTGATGAGAATAAATTTGCTTATGTGGAGAGTAGCAAAATTTCTATGCTTATGCATCTTGGAAAGAATGCTTTATGTGATAGCTATATTGTTCAATTCATTCATGATGCTACTAAAAATTATTATGAGAGAGGGTCATATGCATTTACATATTGCAATAATATCAAGTTTCCTGTCTATGCGCTGAAAATCTTGAAGTCATGCTTGTTTTGCCTTCCTATGCTAGTTGATTATTGTTCCCATAAATCTTTGCTCACAAAATCCCTATGCATAGGAAGTGGATTAGGCTTAAATGTGCTAGTCATATGCTTCATGATGCTCTCTTTGTGTTTCGATTCATAACTTTTATGTGAGCATCACTGAAATCATCATGCCTAGCTTAAAAGGGATTGAAAAAAGCGCTTGTTGGCAGGCAACCCAACATTTACCCTACTATTTTTGTCTGTTATCATGGTTAAGCTACTGTACTAATAATTTTTTATAGCTTTTGTTTCAATAAAGTGCCAAGTAAACCATTTGGGATTGTGTGAATGATAGTTGACTTGATTCTGTGCAAAAACAGAAACTTTTGCATCCAGAGCTAGAATTTATGTGCTTCACTGAATGTGATAAAGTTCTGAATTTTTATAGATGATTGATGTACAAATTTTACCGCTTTCCCAAATTTTCAGAATTTTGGGAGTTGCATACATATGAGATCAATTCAGATCTTTACAGATTGTTCTGTTTTTGACAGATTCTGTTTTCAATGCATAGTCTGCTTGTTTTCTAGTTTCTATGGCTTATATTGGTAAATATAAATTGTAGAAATGATATGGTATAGTAGGAACTGTGTGATAACAATTATGAATCTTGTATTTGACAGTACCCAAAGTGAATGACTTTTTTATCATACTAACAAATCTCACGAAGTTCCGTTAAGTTTTGTGTGAATGAGGTTTTCAAGTTTTGGGTGAGATGTCGATATGAGGAGAATAAGGAGTGGAAAGACCCTATGCTTGGGGATGTCCAAGGCACATGAAGGTAATATTCAAGGAGCACCCAAGCAACTAAGCTTGGGGATGCCCCGGAAGGCATCCCCTCTTTCGTGTCCAACATTATCGGTAACCTCACTTGGAGCTATATTTTTATTCGTCACATGATATGAGTTTTCCTTGGAGCATCATTTTATTGTTGTCAAAATTATCTTGCTGTTATTTAGAATAATGTTTTGTATCTTTTATTTCAATAAAAGTGTCATGGATAGCCTTTACCATGCTTATTTTGCAAGACTATATGTTGTTGTTTGGAAACATAAAGTTTTCTATCATTGTCTAAATTCTTCTAGATAGTGAGAACGTGATAAAATCTTAATTTTTTTACACAGTGAGCATTAATAAGTTATCTGTAACGTGGTAATGTTTCAGAATTTTCTAAGCTATGGAAGTATGAGGAAAATTGTACTCTTTACACACTGTCCTGTCTAGACAGATTGCTGTTATGTTTGCATATGTTTGCGTGTTTAATGATTATATTTGAGGATATGATTATTAAATATGTAGAGACATTTAGCATGCAATGTTAAATAATAATTTTAGTGATTTGCTACAGTAGAGAATGATAAAGTTTTGCATTGATTTATACTAACTTATCTCACGAGTTCTTGTTTAGTTTTGTGTGGATGAAGTTTTTGAGATTTAGGAAACCGTGATATGAAAGGCATTATGGAAGCTCAAGCTTGGGGATGACCATGGAATCCCAAGATAATATTTCAAGAAGTCTCAATCATCTAAGCTTGGGGATGCCCCGATAGGCATCCCACCTTGTTTCATCAACAATTATCGGTTAGTATCGGTTGAGCCTAAGTTTTTGCTTCTTCACATGATATGTGCTATTCTTGAAATGTCATTTTATTTTGCTTTGCTTGTTGTTCGAATAAACTACATAGATCTGAAAGTTATAAAATAAGAGGGAGTCTTCAAATAGCTACCCTTTTACTTAACTACTGACATGAACTTCACTTATATCTTTTTGGAGTAGTTTGCCATTTACTTTTGTGCTTCACTTATAATATTTTGAGAGTTGATAATAGTGAGAACAATTTGCACAAGCTATGAAGTTAGTCCTAATATGATGAACATCCAAGAAGGATATAATAAAAACTTTCATGTAGATCATTGGATATGATAAGTTTGATTCCCTACAATAGTTTTGTGATATGGAGATGATAGTATGTGAGTCATGTTAGTGAGTAATTGTGGTTTAGTAAGAATATTGGTGTTAAGGTTTGTGATTCCCTATGCATGAACATTAAGTCAATAGTTATGCAATGAAATTATATCTACTTGTGTTGCATTATTCGGTGTTAGTTATGTCAAATTTTGTCGCATTCGGAGTCCGTTTGATAGCCCAACCGTTAAACATATAGCGACACTATAGCCGGTTTATTCGTCGGACGTTTCGGTGCTCCGAAACCTATTGCCCGGCTACCATCTCCCTCTCTTCTGAGCCAACTCGCATTCTGCACAGCCCACTTTTCCTCTCCTCGCAACTTGTCCGAAACTGCCCCAGACCCAAACCGCTCTGTCATTACCGATGGGTCCGGATAATCTCCAAACATCCCTAAAATATCTTTGGTTTATTCTTTGGACTCCCTAGCCTATTCTTCTCGGACCGTCCGATTGCGATCGGAGGGACCAAATACCCCTAAACCTAGCCCATTGCTATATATATCGTGCAAACCCTAAAATCTAGGGGAGCTGTCCCATCCCTCCTCGTCACCGCCGCCACTCCACCAATCCCTCCATTGGGATCGACAACAAGCCAACCACCTCCCTCTAGTTCCAGCCACCACCGAAACTTCCAAATCCATCGTTCCCCACCAACCAGCTTCCCCTTGACGCCTCCATCAGCCTTCCCCTGGATCCACCTCCTGCAGCGCTCGTGATGCCCAAGCTCCTTCAACCTCGTGACCCCGCTGCCCCGACAAACCTCGATGCCGGCGAGCACCCTCAGCAGGACCACCACGCGCCTCCTCCTTCCGCAGGCTCGTGTCTTCTTCCTGCCGTGTGCGGCGCCTGAGGAGAGCCGAGCTCCTCCTGAACCCCATGGACACCTGAAGAGGCCCTGCCCTGACCAATCCGCGTCATCCCGAGCCTCTTCTACACGCAGCCGGCTTGTCCTCGCTCCGCCTCGACCACCTGATCCGTCCGTCCATCCCTGGATCCTCCCATTTTTGTCATTCCAAACCACCGCTGGAGCTCCTCCTTGCCGCCGCTGCCACTCCTGCGTTTCCCCCTGCTCCTTCCCTGCCTGACATCTCCCTCCCTCTTGGCCTCCCAATGAAGCGCCCGGAGGGTGCCAAGCTGCCGGCGCACCTCTCAAAACCTCTGGCTCACCTGGATCCGGATGGGATCTCGCCTCCCCTGCCACCGACGTTGCCAAGTCCCACTGCTCTGCCTATCGAATGCTGAACGAGCAGGCCGCTCCGCGTTGACCTCGCCCTCGACCGCGCCTCTCCCAGCTGTGTGGAGCGCCTCCAGATCGACGCGGTCTCCCCATCGCTCGCCATGGGCCGCGACCCTCAAGGCCCAGCGCGCCTCCTTCCGGCCTTCCTCTCCACCGCATGGCTGGGCCTCTCCGGTGAGGCCCATTCCGCCCAGCAGATGCGGCCCATATCTTGTTTTTTTCCCGGTGCTGCGGTTTTAGCATTTTCCAGAGAAACTTCATATTTACATTTTGACCCCTATTGATCATGCATTTAATAACTTCATAACTGTGCATCGGTTTAAAACAAACTTTATATGTAAAATTCTTAGAATTTCATGTAGATTAATAATATGCCACTTTCATCCATGCTTGAAATGTTTAAATTGATGTTTGCATTAATTTGCTTAAATAACATGTTAAAATGATTTATTTCATAACTAAATAACCGTAGCTCCAAATTTAATAAATTCTATATGTAAGTGGGGTGGAAAAATGTGTAGATTAACTTGGTGCACATACTTTTGCTGTTTAACAAAAATAAAATATGTTTTTAGGCAGAACAGTACCAAGATCAATAATTGCACATGGAGATTTTCTGGAATTGTTGTTTGTTGTCTCCGGTCACATTTAAATTGCTTAGATAATGTAGTTTAATTATATTGCACATCTTGCCATGTTAACCAACATTTAAACTTGTTGCGTACGTAAACGAGATCAAACTAAATATGTGAATGTGATGTTTTGTCAATATGCAACCCCTTGCATATTGATCTCCACTTAACTTGTAGTATTGTTGTTGCACTTTGCCATGTCATGCATATTTAAACCGGACATGCATCATACTTGGTTTAGCATCATGTCATGTTTATGTGTTGTGTGTTTACCATGTTGTTTGCTTCTTTCTGGTTGTGCTTCTTCTCATTAGTTCCTGTTTCGTTGCGATCGTGAGGATTCGTTCGAGTACGCTTGGTTCGTCTTCGTGGCTTAGTCTTCGTCTTCTTCATGGACTCAATCTTCTTCCTTGCGGGATCTCAGGCAAGATGACCGTCACCTTGGATACCTTTACTATCATTGCCATGCTAGTTGTCTCGATGCTATCGCTATATGTCGCGCTACCTATCTATTGTTGTCAGCCTCTCATTGTTGCCATGAGACACCCTCTAGCCTTTGATACCATCCCAGCAAACCGTTGTTTGGCTATGTTGCCGCTTGCTCAGCCCCTCTGTAGCATTGTTAGTTATAGGTGAAGATGAAGATTGCTCCATGTCGGAACTTGGATATTTTGGGAATATCACGATATCTATTAGTATAATTAATATACCTATATACTTGGCAATGGGTGGAAGGCTTGGCATTTTCCTCGGTGTTTTGTTCCACTCATGCCGCCTTAAGAACCGATAAACCGGTGTTATGTTCCTTGATTTTGCGTTCCTAACGCGGTTGGGTATATGGGGACCCCTTGACAGTTCGCTTTGAATAAAACTCTTCCAGCAAGGCCCAACATTGGTTTTAATTTGCAACATAATAAAAACTTAATTAATTAATTAAATTGCATAGGGAGTTAGCGCTACCCGAGGATTCTTTTCCACATACAGGGAGTGGCCAGTGCCGATGGTGTTGGTCCCAAATAAAGCACCTTGCGGGGCCGCCCCTTGGCAACTTGGGGTATCTGGCTCCCGTACGCTTTGCCCATCCAGTCGTGGCCTGAGACGAGATACGCGCGGCTCCTATCAGGGTGTCGGCATGCTGGGAGGTCTTGCTGGACTTGTTTTACCATTGTCGATATGTCTTGTGCACCGGGATTCCAAGTCTGATCGGGTTGTCCCTAAGATAAGGGTTTTTTTTACCTCTACTGATTGTGAGAGCTTGTGATGGGCTAAGTTGGGACACCCCTGCAGGGTTATGATCTTTCCAAAGCCATGCTTGCGGTTATGTGGCAGATTGGAATTTGTTAATGACCGGTTGTAGAAAACTTGACAGAGGATCCAAAATAAAATACACCAACCACGTGAGTAACCGTGACCGTCTCTTTTCAATTTGAGAAGAGAACACGGTGGGGTTATGTTTGGCTCCTAAGTAGATAGGATCACTTATTGATCGTTAATAGTTTACATCGTTTTGCATAGATGCTCATCTTATTCGTGTACTCATAAGTTAGCCACCATATTATGCTTAGCCGCTGCTGCAACCTCACCACTTAACCTTTCCATACCCATTAAGCTTTGTTAGTCTTGATACCCATGGGTATGGGATTGCTGAGTCCTCGTGGCTCACAGATACTACAACAATAGTTGCAACTGCAGGTTTCTGATGACTTGACGTGAGAGCGATGTTTACTTGGGTTGGAGTTCTTTCTTCTTCTTCTTCGTGGATCTTGGGATAGGTTCCTCGTCGGCAGCCTGGGATAGCAGGATGGATGTCATTGTGCTTTTCATGTTTACATCCGTAGTCGGATGTATTGTGTATGAATTGTTGTATTCTTGTTGAAGTTTGTATGACTTGATGTATCCGCATCTAATTATGTAATGGTACGATGTAATGATATCCATCTTGCTAAGCACCTGAAATGCGGTTGTGCCCCAATCACGAGTTTATCACGTGATCGGGATAGAATCGCATCTTGGGCGTGACACTTAGTCATTCTCGTTGACGAGAAAAGCATGCCTCCCAAAATAAGTTTATCTATCAATTTAAACTTTGAGCTCCGGCACCTCTACAAATCCCAACTTCCCTCTGCGAAGGGCCTATCTATTTACTTTATGGAATTTTTATTTTTATTTGAGTCCTATCTTCTCTTATAAAGCACCAACTATGGAACACTATTATCACACTTGATCATTGGATGTAGGTAATATTTGAGTGTGTTTCATGAATGGATCAATGATTGAGCATAATGGGCTAGGGATAGCTTTCTTCAGGATTGATAATTTGAAAGACATGGTTGCTTGTTAGTATGCTTGAGTATTGATGTCTTAATGTCAAATTATAGACTATTACTTTTAATCATTCAAGTCCAAATGCCCATGCTACAAAAGAAAAGAGTATATGTTGAATATGATAAGTAGCATTCCACATAAAAAATTCTATTTTCAATTTCTACTTTATCATGATGAGTTTTATGTGAAAGAGTTGTTGTTATGATGCTAGGAAAAGTGACTGAAATTATCATTGATCAAACTCATGCACTATGCTAGCATTCAGACTTCATAAATTATTCCTTTTATCATTTACCTATTCAAGGACGAGTAGGAATTAAGCTTCGGGATGTTGATACGTCTCCAGCGTATCTATAATTTATGAAGTATCCATGCCATGTTTACAACAATTTTATATGTCATTGGTATGATTTGCATGGAACTAACCCGAACTGACGTTGTTTTCAATAGAACAACTGTGGTGTTGCTTTTTGTGTAGAAATGAAAGTTCACCAAATGAGCTGAAACTTTTTGACGATTTTTTTTGGAACAAAAGAGACCCCCGAAGCTTCTCGGGAGGGCTAGAAGAGCCACGAAGAGGGCACAACCCACCACGGCATGCCAGACGGGCTCGGCTTGCCCCGGTGGGTTGTGTTCACCTCGAGGCCCATCTTCGTGTGAAATCGACGCCATAAAAATCCTATAAATAGATAAACCATCAAAAATAACCCTAGATCAGAAGTTTCGCCGCTGCAAGCCTGTGTAGTCCATGAAAAACCAATCTAGAACCATTCCGGCACTTCGCCGGAGGGGGAAATCATCACCGGTGGCCATCTTCATCATGTCGGCGGCCACCATGATGAGGAGGGAGTAGTCCACCCTCGGGGCTGACGGTTTTGTACCAGTAGCTATGTGTTTAATCTCTCTCCCTCTCTCGTGTTCTTGAGATGGCACGATCTTGATGTATCACGGCCTTCGTTAATATGGTCGGATCATATGGTGTTTTCCCCTCTCTATGTTGTTGTGATGAATTGAGTTTCCCATTTGAGATTTCTTTGGATTGAATAATTTTATGGATTTGAGAACACTTGATGAATGTATTGCTATGAATACCCGTGGTGACAATGCAGTATCATATTGATTCACTTTATGTGCGTTTTGGCACTCAACTCATGGATTCCCGAGGTGACGTTGGGGTAATCTATGCATAGGGTTTGATGCACGTTCTTGCCTTTGTTTTTCCGGTTGAATTCTTGGGGAACTCTTTGAGGTTCTTTGTGTTCGATTGAGTATTATGAATCTTTTTTTTACGCATATCATATAATCAACTCACGGATACTCGCGGTGACATTAGAGTATCTAGGTGACATTAGAGTTGGTTGATGTGTATCATATGGTGTTATTTTAGTATGAACTCTTTATATATCGATCGGAAATGATAGCTTGATGTTATTTTAGTGGGAACTCTTAATAGATCGATCGGAAACAATAACTTTGAGGTGGTTTCGTACCCTACAAACAATTTTTTCTTATGTTCTCTGCTAGATAGGAACTTTGGAGTGATTCTTCATCGCACATTGAGGGATGGTTACGTGATCCAATTATATTAGCATTGTTGAGAGACTGCATTAGCGAAAGAACGGACCCTAGGCCTTGTTTTTAAACATTCAAATACCGTTTGTGCTCCGTTTTATCACTTGCTACCTTGCTGTTTTTGTTGTTCCTATTACAAAAATCAATAATAACTATCCATATTACACTTGTATCACCATCTCTTCACCGAACTAGTGCACCTATACAATTTACCATTTTATTTGGTGTGTTAGGGACACAAGAGACTCTTTGTTAGTTGGTTGTAGGGTTGTTTAAGAGAACCCATCTTCATCCTACGCCTCCCACGGATTGATAAACCTTAGGTGATCCACTTGAGGGAAAATTGCTACTATCCTACAAAACTCTATGCATGGAGGCCCAACACTAGTCTACAAGAATAAAGTTACGTAGTAGACATCACCTACAAACCAGAATTTCTTTACACGGTTGTGATAAAGAAACACCATCCCTACTCGACATAGCAAATTTAGTGCTCGGAACAAATCTTGAGAAGGGTGACGAGATGCTGGGATTAAGGTTGTCTGGATGGGAGAATTACCCCTTGACCTACAAGCGGATAAAATATGCTACCTTTGATGCCCGCGTGAGTTTGGAGATAGCTGCAAGGTCGACAGAGCATGTTGCGAAACCGTCTCCCACAGAAAATGAGAAGAAGAAGAAGAAGAAGAAGAAGAAGAAGAAGAAGAAGAAGAAGAAGAAGAAGAAGAAGAAGAAGAAGAAGAAGAAGAAGAAGAAGAAGAAGAAGAAGAAGAAGAAGAAGAAGAAGAAGAAGAAGAAGAAGAAGAAGAAGAAGAAGAAGAAGAAAGAAGAAGTTGCACCAGGAGTAGGGCATTATAGTTGGATGAACTATTTCCTCTCTTGTAAAAAAATATTTCCTCTCTATGTACATTAATATAGATGAACTATTTCACTGGTGTGCATGTCTTCGGAACCAGTGTAGTAGCGTAGGTCCGCTTGACTATAATGAACTATTTATCCGCCAAGTTTTCTCTATAACTCCTTGAGCGATCGGTATGCAATGCATGTGTCAGTACACATGACAACTTGCCCATCAAAGTTGAACTATGTCGACCATCACGTTTCTACCATTGCCACACGCGATTCCCAGGACACTGACATGCACTTGAGATGCGTCAGTATTTCCCCCAAAGAGGAAGGGATGATGCAGCACAATGACGGTAAGTATTTCCCTCAGTTATGAAAGAACGATTATCGAAACAGTAAGAGAACCATGCAACACTATGTAAACGGTACCTACACACAAATAACAAATACTTGCAACCCAATGCATTAAAGGGGTTGTCAATCCGTTTCGAGTAACGGTGCCAGAAATTGACGTGTTGGTGGGATAAAAATTGTTGGGGAACGTAGTATTTTAAAATTTTCCTACGATCACGCAAGATCTATCTACCAGCTGCATAGCAACGAGAGGGAAGAGTGTGTCTACATACCCTCGTAGACCGGAAGCGGAAGCGTCAAATGACGCGGTTGATGTAGTCGAACTTCTTCGCGATCCAACCGATCAAGCATCGAACGTACGGCACCTCCGCATTCAGCACACGTTCAGCTTGATGACGTCCCACGAGCTCTTGATCGAGTTGAGCTTCACGGGAGAGTTTCGTCAGCACGACGGCATGGTGACGGATATGATGTATCTACCGGCACAGGGCTTCGCCTAAGCACTGCGACGGTATGACCGAGGTGTGTTTCTGTGGAGGGGGGCACCGCACACGGCTAGAACAATTCAACTTGTGTGTCTTTGGGTGCCCCCCTGCCCCCGTATTTAAAGGAGCAAGGGGGAGGCCGGCCGGCCCTCCTATGGTGCGGCTAGGGAGCAATCCTACTACGAATAGGATTGCAATCCTATTCCTAGTAGGAGTCCACCAATGAAGGAAAGGGGGGGAAGGAAAGAGAGGGAGAGGGAGAGGGAAAGAGGGGCCGCGCCCCACTCCCCTAGTCCTATTCGGACTCCTCCTAGGGAGGGGGCGCGCCACCTCCTGGTTGCTGCCCTCTCTCTCCCCTATGGCCCACCAGGGCCCATCATTCCCTCGGGGGGTTCCGATAACCCCCCGGCACTCCGGTAAATTCCGAAATTTCCAGAACACTTCCGGTGTCCGAATATAGTCGTCCAATATATCAATCTTTACGTCTCGGACATTCCGAGACTCCTCGTCATGTCCGTGATCTCATCCGGGACTCTGAACTACCTTCGGTACATCAAAACTCATAAACTCATAATACCGATCGTCATCAAACGTTAAGCGTGCGGACCCTACGGGTTCGAGAACTATGTAGACATGACCGAGACTCATCTCCGGTCAATAACCAATAGCGGAACCTGGATGCTCATATTGGCTCCTACATATTCTACGAAGATCTTTATCGGTCAAACTGCATAACAACATACGTTGTTCCTTTTGTCATCGGTATGTTACTTGCCCGAGATTCGATCGTCGGTATCTCTATACCTAGTTCAATCTCGTTACCGGCAAGTCTCTTTACTCGTTCCGTAATACATCATCTCATGACTAACTCATTAGTCATTTGCTTGCAAGGCTTATTATGATGTGCATTACCGATAGGGCCCGGAGATACCTCTCCGACACTCGGAGTGACAAATCCTAGTCTTGATCTATGCCAACACCACGAATACTTTCGGAGACACCTATAGAGCATCTTTATGATCACCCAGTTACGTTGTGACGTTTGATAGCACACAAGGTGTTCCTACGGTATTCGAGAGTTGCATAATCTCATAGTCATAGGAACATGTATAAGTTATGAAGAAAGCAATAGCAGTAAAACTAAACGATCAAAGTGCTATGCTAATGGATGGGTCTAGTCCATTACATCATTCTCCTAATGATGTGATCCCGTTGATCAAATGACAACTGATGTCTATGGCTAGGAAACATAGCCATCTTTATTCAATGAGCTAGTCTAGTAGAGGCATACTAGGGACATACTATTTTGTCTATGTATTCACACATGTATCAAGTTTCCAGTTAATACAATTCTAGCATGAATAAAAGACATTTATCATGATATAAGGAAATACAAATAACATCTTTATTGTTGCCTCTAGGGCATATTTCCTTCAGCCTCCCACTTGAACTAGAGTCAATAATCCAGATTACAAAGTGATGATCCTCACACCCATGGAGTCCTGGTGTTGATCATGTTTTGCCCGTGGAAGAGGCTTAGTCAACGGGTCTGCAACATTCAGATCCGTATGTATCTTGCAAATCTCTATGTCTCCCTCCTTGACTAGATCGCGGATGGAATTGAGCGTCTTTTGATGTGCTTTGTTCTCTTGTGAAACCTGGATTCCTTCGCTAAGGCTATTGCTCCAGTGTTGACACAAAAGATTTTCATTGGACCCGATGCACTAGGTATTACACCTAGATCGGATATGAACTCTTTCATCCATACTCCTTTATTTGCTGCTTCTGAAGCAGCAATGTATTCCGCTTCACACGTAGATCCCGCCACGACGCTCTGCTTGGAACTGCACCAACTGACAGCTCCACCGTTCAATAAAATTACATATCCGGTTTGTGACTTAGAGTCATCCGGATCAGTGTCAAAGCTAGAATCGACGTAACCGTTTACGACGAGCTCTTTGTCACCTCCATATACGAGAAACATATCCTTTGTCCTTTTCAGGTATTTCAGGATGTTCTTGACCGTTGTCCAGTGATCCACTCCTGGATTACTTTGGTACCTCCCTGCTAGACTTATAGCACGGCACACATCAGGTCTGGTACACAGCATTGCATACATGATAGATCCTATGGCTGAGGCATAGGGAATGACTTTCATTTTCTCTCTATCTTCTGCAGTGGTCGGGCATTGAGTCTTACTCAATTTCATACCTTGTAACACAGGCAAGACCCTTTCTTTGACTCATCCATTTTGAACTTCTTCAAAACTTTATCAAGGTATGTGCTTTGTGAAAGTCCAATTAAGAGTCTTGATCTATCTCTATAGATCTTGATGCCTAATATATAAGCAGCTTCACCGAGGTCTTTCATTGAAAAACTCTTATTCAAGTATCCTTTTATGCTATCCAGAAATTCTATATCATTTCCAATCAATAATATGTCATCCACATATAATATTAGAAATGCTACAGAGCTCCCACTCACTTTCTTGTAAATACAGGCTTCTCCAAAAGTCTGTATAAAACCATATGCTTTTATCACCTCATCAAAGCGTATATTCCAACTCTGAGATGCTTGCACCAGTCCATAGATGGATCGCTTGAGTTTGCACACTTTGTTAGCACCTTTTGGATCGACAAAACCTTCTAGTTGCATCCTATACAACTCTTCTTTGAGATATCCATTTAGGAATGCAGTTTTGACATCCATTTGCCAGATTTCATAATCATAAAATGCGGCAATCGCTAACATGATTCGGACAGACTTAAGCATCGCTACAGGGGAGAAGGTCTCATCATAGTCAACTCCTTGAACTTGTCGAAACCCTTTCGCAACAAGTCGAGCTTTATAAACAGTAACATTACCGTCTGCGTCGGTCTTCCTCTTGAAGATCCATTTATTTTCGATGGCTTGCCGATCATCGGGAAAGTCAACCAAAGTCCACACTTTGTTCTCATACATGGATCCCATCTCAGATTTCATGGCCTCAAGCCATTTTGCGGAATCTAGGCTCATCATCACTTCCTCATAGTTCGTAGGTTCATCATGGTATAGTAACATGACTTCCAGAACTGGGTTGCCGCACCACTCTGGTGCGGAACGTACTCTGGCTGATCTACGACGTTCAGCAGAAACTTGATCCGAAGTTTCATGATCATCATCATTAGCTTCCTAACTGATTGGTGTAGGAATCACTGGAACAATTTTCTGTGATGTACTACTTTCCAATTCAGGAGAAGGTACAATTACCTCATCAAGTTCTACTTTCCTCCCACTCACTTCTTTCGAGAGAAACTCCTTCTCTAGAAAGGATCCATTCTTGGCAACGAATATCTTGCCTTCGGATCTGTGATAGAAGGTGTACCCAACAGTCTCTTTTGGGTATCCTATGAAGACACATTTCTCCGACTTGGGTTCGAGCTTATCAGGTTGAAGCTTTTTCACATAAGCATCGCAGCCCCAAACTTTAAGAAACGACAACTTTGGTTTCTTGCCAAACCACAGTTCATAAGGTGTCGTATCAACGGATTTAGATGGTGCCCTATTTAACGTGAATGCAGCTGTCTCTAAAGCATAACCCCAAAACGATAGTGGTAAATCGGTAAGAGACATCATCGATCGCACCATATCCAATAAAGTACGGTTACGACATTCGGACACACCATTACGCTATGGTGTTCTGGGTGGCCTGAGTTGTGAAACTATTCCACATTATTTCAAATGAAGACCAAACTCGTAACTCAAATATTCTCCACCACGATCAGATAGTAGAAACTTTATTTTCTTGTTACGATGATTCTCTACTTCACTCTGAAATTCTTTGAACTTTTCAAATGTTTCAGACTTGTGTTTCATTAAGTAGATATACCCATATCTGCTCAAATCATCAGTGAAGGTCAGAAAATAACGATACCCGCCACGAGCTTCAACACTCATTGGCCCACATACATCAGTATGTATGATTTCCAACAAATCTGTTGCTCGCTCCATAGTTCCGGAGAACGGAGTTTTAGTCATCTTGCCCATGAGGCATGGTTCGCAAGCACCAAGTGATTCATAATCAACTGATTCCAAAAGTCCATCTCTATGGAGATTCTTCATGCGCTTTACACCAATATGACCTAAACGGCAGTGCCACAAGTAAGTTGCACTATCATTATTAACCTTGCATCTTTTGGTTTCAATACTATGAATATGTGTATCACTACAATCGAGATCCAATAAGAATAGACCACTCTTCAAGGGTGCATGACCATAAAAGATATTATTCATAAAAATAGAACAACCATGATTCTCTGATTTAAATGAATAACCGTCTCGCAACAAACAAGATCCAGATATAATGTTCATGCTCAACGCTGGCACCAAATAACAATTATTTAGGTCTAAAACTAATCCCGAAGGTAGATGTAGAGGTAGCGTGCCGACGGCGATCACATCGACATTGGAACCATTTCCCACGCGCATCGTCACCTCGTCCTTAGCCAATCTTCGTTTAATCCGTAGTCCCTGTTTCGAGTTACATATATTAGCAACCGAACCGGTATCAAATACCCAGGTACTACTACGAGCATTAGTAAGGTACACATCAATAACATGTATATCACATATACCTTTGTTCACCTTGCTATCCTTCTTATCCGCCAAATACTCGGGGCAGTTCCGCTTCCAGTGTCCAGTCCCCTTGCAGTAAAAGCACTCAGTTTCAGGCTTGGCTCCAGACTTGGGTTTCTTCGTGGGAGTAGCAACTGTCTTGCTATTATTCTTGAAGTTCCCCTTCTTTCCCTTGCCCTTTTTCTTGAAACTAGTGGTTTTGTGAACCATCAACACTTGATGCTCCTTTTTGATTTCTACCTCCGCAGCCTTGAGCATAGCGAAGAGCTCGGGAATTGTCTTTTGCATCCCTTGCATATTATAGTTCATCACGAAGCATTTATAGCTGGGTGGAAGTGATTGAAGAACTCTATCAATAACACTATCCTCGTCAACTTTGCAACCAAGTTGAGTGATATGATTGTAGTACCCAGACATTCTGAGCAAGTGTTCACTGATAGAGCTATTCTCCTCCATCTTGCAGCTGTAGAACTTATTGGAAATCTCATATTTCTCAATCCGGGCATTTGCTTGAAATATTAACTTCAACTCTTGGAACATCTCATATGGTCCATGACGTTCAAAACGTCGTTGAAGTCCCGGTTCTAAGCCGTAAAGCATGGCACACTGAACTATCGTGTAGTCATCAGACCGCGACTGCCAGACGTTCAAAGCGTCTACATTAGCAGGAGGGGGCTTGTCACCTAGCGGTACTTCAAGGACATAGTTCTTCTGTGCAGCAATGAGGATAATCCTCAAGTTACGGACCCAGTTCGTGTAATTGCTACCATCGTCTTTCAACTTAGCTTTCTCTAGGAATGCATTAAAATTCAAAGGAACGGTAGCACGGGCCATTGATCCACAACAACATAGATATGCAAAAACTATCAGGACTAAGTTCATGATAAATTAAAGTTCAATTTAATCATATTAATTAAAGAACTCCCACTTAGATAGACATCCCTCCGGTCATCTAAATGATCACGTGATCCAAATCAACTAAACCATGTCCGATCATCACGTGAGATGGAGTAGTTTCAATGGTGAACATCTTATGTTGATCATATCTACTATATGATTCACGCTCGACCTTTCGGTCTCCAGTGTTCCGAGGCCATATCTTCATATGCTAGGCTCGTCAAGTTTAACCCGAGTATTCTGCGTGTGCAAAACTGGCTTAAACCCGTTGTATTTGAACATAGAGCTTATCACACCCGATCATCACGTGGTGTCTCGGCATGACGAACTTTCGCAACGGTGCATACTCAGGGAGAACACTTATACCTTGAAATTTAGTAAGGGATCATCTTATAATGCTACCGTCGTTCTAAGCAAAATAAGAAGCATAACAAGATAAACATCATATGTAATCAAAATATGTGACATGATATGGCCATCATCATCTTGTGCTTTTGATCTCCATCCCCAAAGCACCGTCATGATCACCTTCGTCACCGGCGAGACACCTTGATCTCCATCGTAGCATCGTTGTCGTCTCGCCAACTATTGCTTCTACGACTATCGCTACCGCTTAGTGATAAAGTAAAGCAATTACATGGCGATTGCATTTCATACAATAAAGCGACAACCATATGGCTCCTGCCAGTTGCCGATAAAATTACAAAACATGATCATCTCATACAAAATCGTATAACTCATCATGTCTTAACCATATCACATCACATCATGCCCTGCAAAAACAAGTCAGACGTCCTCTACTTTGTTGTTGCAAGTTTTACGTGGCTGCTACGGGCTTAGCAAGAACCGTTCTTACCTACGCATACAAAAACCAAAACGATGTTTTGTCAAGTATGTGCTGTTTTAACGTTCACAAGGACCGGGCGTAGCCACACTTGATTCAGCTAAAGTGAGAGAGAGAGACACACGCCAGTCACCTTTAAGCAACGAGTGCTCGTAACGGTGAAACCAGTCTCGCGTAAGCGTACGCGTAATGTCGGTCCGGGACGCTTCTTCTCACAATACCGCCGAAGCAAAGTATGACATGCTGGTAAGCAGTATGACTAGTATCGCCCACAACTCATTGTGTTCTACTCGTGCATATCATCGACGCATAGACCTGGCTCTGATGCCACTCTTGGGGAATGTAGTATTTTAAATTTTTCCTGCGATCACGCAAGATCTATCTACCAGATGCATAGCAACGAGAGGGAACAGTGTGTCTACGTACCCTCGTAGACCGGAAACGGAAGCGTCAAATGACGCGGTTGATGTAGTCGAACTTCTTCGCGATCCAACCGATCAAGCACCGAACGTACGGCACCTCCGCGTTCAGCACACGTTCAGCTTGATGACGTCCCACGAGCTCTTGATACAGTTGAGCTTCACAGGAGAGTTTCGTCAGCATGACGGCGTGGTGACGGATATGATGTATCTACCGGCGCAGGGCTTCGCCTAAGCACTGCGACGGTATGACCGAGGTGTGTTTCTGCGAAGGGGGGCACCGCACACGGCTAGAACAATTCAACTTGTGTGTCTTTGGGTGCCCCCTACCCCCATATTTAAAGGAGCAAGGGGGAGGCCGGCCGGCCCTCCTATGGTACGGCTAGGGAGCAATCCTACTAGGAATAGGATTGCAATCCTATTCCTAGTAGGAGTGCACCAATGAAGGAAAGGGGGGGAAGGAAAGAGAGGGAGAGGGAGAGGGAAAGAGGGGCCGCGCCCCCCTCCCCTAGTCCTATTCGGACTCCTCCTAGGGAGGGGGCGCGCCACCTCCTGGTTGCTGCCCTCTCTCTCCCCTATGGCCCACCAGGGCCCATCATTCCCCCGGGGGGTTCCGGTAACCCCCCCCCCCCGGCACTCCGGTAAATTCCGAAAATCTCCAGAACACTTCCGGTGTCCGAATATAGTCGTCCAATATATCAATCTTTACGTCTCGGACATTCTGAGACTCCTCGTCATGTCCGTGATCTCATCTGGGACGCCGAACTACCTTCGGTACATCAAAACTCATAAACTCATAATACTGATTGTCATCAAACGTTAAGCGTGCGGACCTTACGGGTTCGAGAACTATGTAGACATGACCGAGACTCATCTCCGGTCAATAACCAATAGCGGAACCTGGATGCTCATATTGACTCCTACATATTCTACGAAGATCTTTATCAGTCAAACCGCATAACAACATATGTTGTTCCTTTTGTCATCGGTATGTTACTTGACCGAGATTCGATCGTCGGTATCTCTATACCTAGTTCAATCTCATTACCGGCAAGTCTCTTTACTCGTTCTGTAATACATCATCTCGTGACTAACTCATTAGTCATTTTCTTGCAAGGCTTATTATGATGTGCATTACCGAGAGGGCCCAGAGATACCTCTCCGACACTCGGAGTGACAAATCCTAGTCTTGATCTATGCCAACACCACGAATACTTTCAGAGACACCTGTAGAGCATCTTTATGATCACCCAGTTACATTGTGACGTTTGATAGCACACAAGGTGTTCCTACGGTATTCGGGAGTTGCATAATCTCATAGTCATAGGAACATGTATAAGTTATGAAGAAAGCAATAGCAGTAAAACTAAACGATCAAAGTGCTATGCTAGCGGATGGGTCTAGTCCATCACATCATTCTCCTAATGATGTGATCCCGTTGATCAAATGACAACTCATGTCTATGGCTAGGAAACATAGCCATCTTTGATCAATGAGCTAGTCTAGTAGAGGCATACTAGGGACATACTATTTTGTCTATGTATTCACACATGTATCAAGTTTCCGGTTAATACAATTCTAGCATGAATAAAAGACATTTATCATGATATAAGGAAATACAAATAACATCTTTATTATTGCCTCTAGGGCATATTTCCTTCAAAATTGTAGTAGATTGAAAGATGCAAATAAAAGCAAATAAAACACAGCAAGGTATTTTTGTGTTTTTGATAATATAGATCTGAAAATAAAAGTTGCAAATAAAGGAAAAAGCAAATGGCAATATAGGTCAGAAAGTATAAGATAGGAAACTAGATCCGGCGGCCGTAGATTTCACTAGTGGCTTCTCTCGAGAAAATAACATATAGAGGGTAGAAAAATCACTGTTGGGCAATTGATAGAAAAGCAAATAATTATGATGATATACAAGACAATGATCATGTATATACGCATCACGTCCAATATTGGTAGACCGACTCCTGCTTGTATCTACTACTATTACTCCACACACCGACCGCTATCTAGCATGCATCTAGTGTATTAAGTTCATGAAAAACGGAGTAATGCAATAAGAACGATGACATGATGTAGACAAGATCTATTCATGTAGGAATAGACCACATCTTTTTATCCTTAATGGCAACGATACATGCCTGCCTTGCTGCCGCTTCTGTCACTGGGAAAGGACACCGCAAGATCGAACCCATCACAAAGCACGTCTTCCCATTGCAAGATAAATAGATCAAGTTGACCAAACAAAATATCAGAGAAGAAATACGTGGCTATAATAATCAAGAATGGATATTAAATCAAGGCAAATCTGATCATAAACTCACAATTCATCAGATACCACCAAACATACCGCAAAAAGACATCTCTACTACTATTAAAGGAGCAAACATGACTTCTCCCAAAGCCACACAACAAACTATACACAGAATAACCTGTACTGTCAGATCAGATCAACCTAATCACATCCTACTGCTTATATTACGCGAACGGTTCGTCATTTAGATGAACGCTTGAGATGAAATGTTCTGCTGAGCAGATGCGTGGTCTATCGCGCTCCATATTCCCGATCCCGGTGGGCCCGCCCACAGCCCTCCCTTCCCTCTTCCGTTTTCGTGATTTTTGGGTCTATTCCACTTGATTCGTGCCTCTCTGACCCTTCTATCTCTCCCGAGATCGAGAAATACGGACTCGCAACAATGTTGTGCCGCCGGCCTTCCCTTCCCTTCCTCTTCTGTACCGTTCCCAATCCACCCTGAGATAGATGCCGCGGAGGTTGGCCCGCTAGCAAGTCGCAGTAGTAGAGGTGGAGGTCAGACACGGTGGGGAGTAGGCAGCGAGGCGGGCGGCAATGAAGGTGTTCCGCTCGGTGATCTCTTTCGATGGTGTGGGAGGTGGTTGCAAGAGGAGGAGGCGGGCACCCCTGCAATTGGCAAGGTCGAGGAGAGCAACGGTTGGCCCCAAAGCGAGGCCAGTGAGAGATTGAGTCACTCGAGCGCCGAGAACTAGAAGATCGGCGGGAACAACAGGAAGCCACGCATCGTCGGGTCCCCGCGCAGCCTGCCGCACTCCATCGAGGTCCGGTGCCACGACCGAGCGTCACCCAGGAAGCCCAGGAGTGGACAATCAGTAGGCAAAGTGACGGCGAAGGCGACAAGAACGTCATCGCAGGTGAGTTCCGCCACCGCTCGAACCTTCGTTCTCCATGTTCAGTTGCACATCTTATATCTGCATGTCCTAAGCTACTATTCCATGACTATTTTTGTGTATACAACTGTTATATCCTATGCTACTCTCACAATTTTGATCCCAAATTATGTGCTTGGTGTGTATAAATGTACCTTATCTTGAAGTGGCTGCCGGGGTAGCAGCTTCCCACTACCACACCGCCCTAGGCTTCGAAAGCTGGTAATGCAAATCCCCCTCCGCCTCCTTAGTTCGGAAATTGGTTGGTGGTGTCTAGTGGAGACTAAAATTTCAGTGGAGGCTTCTTTCCACAATTATGTTCATCTCATTCATAAGATAGAGAGATCAATAGATACCATATCTTCCAATAAAAAGTAAATTGTAGCCTTTGTTGAAACATAGGGTTGCAAGTTTTTAGGTTCGAGACTAATAAACATGTAAATGTAATTAATTAGACTGGCCTACTCCTCTACAACGTTGTTGAGATTCAACATTCAGGAGAGTATCACATATGAAAAATCCTATACAACTGACCAGACTGTTCAAATTTTTTTGATGGTATTTATTTGAATTTTGTAAGTGTGAATAAGCAGGAAAGCTTCGAGAGAAATCAATGCATCATTTCTTATGAAACTGCTACTGCAATTGATTCCTTTCCGAGCGCTGGTAATATCTTTCTACAATGCTTTTTCCTTTGTATGCAAATGTGAAAGGAAAAAATATATCTTGGCTATAGCGTGTGGATTATGATTCTCCTTAAACAACTGGCACCACTACTTTGTGTCGGTGAAGGCGTTTCAGATAATAGAGCCACAAAAACGCTCTAAATCTAGGAATGCAGTGAGTATGTGATGTTTTTTTTCTTCATGTGCAGGGTGGTACAGTTGGATACTTGTTCATCAGGACTATTTTGTTTTAAGTTTAGGCTGGTATCATTAAGATATTTTCTCTGGTGTTTGTAAGTCATAGATGTACAAATGATGTTATTTCTTGAAGTCAATTTGAAATTTGTCTCCGTTGTGATTAACAAATACACTACTCATCATGATCTTATTTGTATATTTTGAAATTGTTTCCTGGTTGATGTAGTAGGACAACATGGTTAGTTCAAATTTAATCAGTATACTTCAGTTCAGTTGAACATAGAAAGTAAGGTTTATATGAAATAATCAAAATTATCAGTTGTGAAGAACACGTCGGGCTTGTGTTATCAATCTCCATGTACTTCCATGGTTCCATATCTTCTCTTATAGGTTTCTTATCTTGTCTGCTTGTAGAACTGTATAACAAGTTGCATGGATTGCTTGATTACTGGGATTGTAGACCACTAGGTAGTTCCAAATTCATTTATTTTGTAGAATTCTGCAGTCTAAACAATATGGTAGCCCGATAGAATTGTATAAGGTTTGCTTATTTAGCACAGACTTTGTAATTTGCGGCTAATGGCAATTCCATATTATCTAGGCAATTGTGAGAAATATGGGTGGAAAGTTTCATTGCAGATCATGCATTTTTCTTTCATCATGTCGGTGTTTTGACATATTTGTGTGCAAAATAAACTAACATATACATGTTAAGAGCATCTTGATGCATATAAAGAATGACTGGGGCATCAATGACAGAGTTTTATGGGTTTATATTGTCTCGCGGAGTCCCCTTCACTCGAAACTGGGCAAATAGGTAGGTATGTTTACAAGATTATTTTGGTTTCCTAAGTTCATATATGTTGATACTCGGTAGACTACTGTGATTGCCAAGCTCCCGACGAAAGAAAACTCACCAAACTTTGAACTTGGCATGTGAGACAATTCAGTGGTGTCTTTTTGTGTGTAACTTACAGGAACATTCGTCGCTTCATGTAAAGAAGATCCTATATGTCGCAATAGGTGCAAAACAATCGTTTTCCTGTATGAGAGGAACATTTATCGATTCATGCCAATACATTTTTTGTTCAAATAATTGTCTCTCAACTATGATGAATGAGGAAATATCAAGTGTTTTATACGTGCATTGCACGTGCATGGTTACTAGTTACATCAAATAGATTTCCAAGAGACCATTGTATTGAGATACAAAGAGAGAAGAAGCCATCTAGCTACTGCCTACGGTCCCGTAGGTCTGTGGTAAACTACTCACGCATCATCGGAGAGGCACCAATGAGGATGATGAACCCCTCCGTGATCGTGTTCCCCTCCGGCGGAGTGCCGGAAAAGGGCTCTAGATTGGATCTCATAGTTCTGGAACTTGCGGCGACTAGAATCAAATTTCGTCGACTCCCCTAGGGTTTCCCAAGTATGGGGGTATTTAAAAAGCGAAGAGGTGGCGTGGGAGGTCACCGAGGTAGGCACAACCCACCTAGGCGCGCAAGACGGCCCAGGCGCACCCTGGTGGGTTGTGCTCCCCTTGGAGCTCCCCTCTGATACTTCTTCAGCCCATATAGTGTCTTCTGGCCCGGAAAAAATCTCCAAAAAGTTTCGCTGCGTTTGGACTCCGTTTGGTATTGATTTTCCGTGATGTAAAAAAGAAGCAAAAAACAACAACTGGCACTGGTAACTATGTCAATAGGTTAGTCCCAAAAATGATATAAAATGATTGTAAAACATCCAAGAATGATAATATAACAACATAGAACAATAAAAACTTATAGATACGTCGGAGACATATCAAACGCCGCTCCAACCCACGGCACCACGTCCCCCGACGTGCGCCTCACCCTTCTCACCCCCACCACACCTCTGCCTTTGTGTGCATGACATGTGGGTGAGCTGAACATCGGCGACCATCAAGTTTCTACCACAGCTACACGTGATTCCCACACGATGCCGCTCGAACCCCATGAACACCACACGTCCCCTGACCCGCGCCTTCACACCTCTCGGTCCCACGGCCCCTCTGCCTTTGTGAGAATGACATGTGGGCTAGCAGCACATGGGGTCCACATGTCATTAAGACAAAGGAAGGTGCAATAAGCCTTTGAAGCTTAGTCTCGTGGGCCCCGAGAGGGAAATATAACTCCCGCGTTAGGCTTTGTGGTACTCCCGCTGTACGAACTCATGGCAAACTCGAAATTTCTTTCTTACTACTACCAATGTGTCAGCCCGTGCGTTGCAATGGATCCAAAGTAGTAGCATAATACTTGTTCACAAACTTGAAATATAAACACTCTGGTTTTGATATACATATATATCAGTAAGAAAAACTATGCTTCACCCAAGACATATTCCTCGGGCTATTTTGATGAGGTGAGGGACGGGTGTGGCTGGTTTATTGATAATAATAGATTTTTAAAACATTGAAGTAGATTTTTTTTTTAACATTTTGTAACGTGGCATGGCATCTGGTGCACCTAAGTGTCTGAAGAAAAAAGTGAAGTGCACTCTAAACACATTATATTTTTTTTTTTTCTGTCGCCTTTCCTAGCCATGCAACCATGCCACATAAGTTAGTCATGCATGCAATCAATAAATTGTAATATACTTGTGTTACTCTCCAGCATGCAATGCCGCCAAATCATCTATTCATGCAATGCTACCCCTCGTGGCCGACGAGCATGAGCCGCTAGATCACACTGTCCTCCGCGTGGCCAGTCAGCGCGTGCTACTCATGTTTGTCGAGGGTGTGCTTAATGTCTACTATGCAACCTTCTACTTGTAGACTCGTGTTAGGCCTCCAAGCACAGAGTTTTTTAGGACACTAGCAAATTTCCCTCAAGTGGATGACCTAAGGTTTATCAATCCTTAGGAGGCATAGGATGAAGATGGTCTCTCTCAAACTACCCTGCAACCATATAACAAAGAGTCTCTTGTGTCCCCAACACACCCAATACAATGGTAAATTGTATAGGTGCACTAGTTCGGCGAAGAGATGGTGATAGAAGTGTAATATAGATAGTAGATATAGGTTTTTGTAATCTGAAAAATATAAAAGCAGCAAGGTAACAAGTAGTAATGCAATGCTTGAAAACAAGGCCCAGGGTTCATACTTTCACTAGCGAAAAATCTCTCAACAGTGATAACATAATTTGATCATATAAAAATCCCTCAACGTGCAACAAAGAATCACTCCAAAGATTCTATCGCGAAGAGCATAAGACGAAATTGCTTGTAGGGTATGAAACCACCTCAAAGTTATTCTTTCTGGTCAATATATTGGGCTATTCCTATAAGTCTCACAAACATCCCTAGAGTTCGTACTAAAATAACACCACGTGACACGCATCAATCAACCATAATGTCACCTAGATACTCTAATGTCACCGCAAGTATCCGTGGGCTAATTATACGATGTGTATCACAAAATTTCAGATTCATAATATTCAATCCAACACAAGGAACTTCAAGATCATCCCGAGATTTCTATCGGAGAAAGGAATATGAAAATGTATTCCAACTCCTATGCATAGATTACCCCAATGTGACCACGGGAATCCGCAAGTTGATAACCAAGGCATACATCAAGTGGATCAATAGAACATCCCATTGTCACCATGGATATCCTATCGCAAGACATACATCAAGTGCTCTCACATCCAAAGATTAAATCCGACATAACAAAACTTCAATAGAAAAGACTAAATTCATCACAAGAGAGAGAGAGGGGGGAACACCATATGATTCAACTATAGTAACAAAGTTTGCGGTACATCAAGATCATGCCAAATCAAGAACACGAGAGCGAGAGAGATCAAACACATAGCTATTGGTACATACCCTCATCCCCGGGGGTGAACTACTCCCTCCGCATCATGGAGACCACCGGGATGATGAAGATGGCCACCGGTGATGGTTTCCCCCTCCCGCATGGTGCCGAAATAGGTTCCCGATTGGTTTTTGTGTCTACAGAGGCCCGCGGCGGCGGAACTCCTTATCTAGATTTCTTTTCGGGTTTTTTCCCTATTTACAAGAATTTTTTGCGTCGGAAACAAGTCAGGAGGGTCCACGAGGCAGCGACAAGATAGGGGGGGCGCGTCCTCCACCCTTGTCTCTTCCTTGTGAAGCTTCTGATCCATCTTTGATACTCCGTGAGCTTCTTTTGGTCCTTAAAAAATTATCGTAAAGTTTCAGCTTGATTGGACTCTGTTTGATATTCCTTTCCTGCAAAACTCCAAAACAAGGGAAAAAATCAGAAACCGGTACTAGGCTCCGGGTTAATAGGTTAGTCCCAAAAATAATATAAAATAGCATATTAATGCATATAAAAAATCCAAAACAGATAATATAATAGCATGGAACAATCAAAAATTATAGATAAGTTGGAGACGTATCAAGCATCCCCAAGCTTAATTCCTGCTCGTCCTCGAGTAGGTAAATGATAAAAATAGATTTTTTTTTGATGTGAAAGGCTACCTAACATATTTGTCAATGCAATCTTCTTTATTGTGGCATGAATAATCAGATCCATAAGATTCAAAACGAAAGTTTACTATTCACATAAAAACAATAATACTTCAAGCATACTAACAAAGCAATCATGTCTTCTCTACATAACATGGCCAAAAAAAGTTATCCCTAGAAAATCATATAGTCTGGTTATGCACCATCTTCATCGCACAAAGTATTAAATCATGCACAACCCCGGTTTTATTCAAGCAATTGTTTCATACTTTAGTATTCTCAATCCTTTTCAACTTTCACACAAGACATGAGCGTGAGCCATGGATATATCACTATAGGTGGAATAGAATATGGTGGTTGTGGAGAAGACAAAAATAAGGAGATAGTCTCACATCAACTAGGCATATTAACGAGCTATGGAAATGCCCATCAATAGATATCAAAGTGAGTGAGTAGGGATTGCCATGCAACGGATGCACTAGAGATATAAGTGTATGAAAGCTCAAAAAGAAACTAGGTGTATGTGCATCCAACTCGCTTGCTCACGAAGACCTAGGGCAATTTGAGGAGGCCAATCATTGGAATATACAAGCCAAGCTCTATAATGAAAAATTCCCACTACTATATGAAAGTGACAGAATAGGAGACTCTCTATCATGAAGATCATGGTGCTACTTTGAAGCACAAGTGTGGTAAAAGGATAGTAGAATTTTCCCTTCTCGCTTTTCTATCTCATGTTTTTGTTTTGGGATCTTTGGCCTCTTTTATTTTATGGGATTTTTGCATTCGTGCCCCTAGTTGGGTCACACTCGATAGGTTTGCCCCTAGTTTTTCAATAATTGTGGTTTTGCCCAGCTCACTTCACTCGCCTTGTGTTTTTGCCCATCCGGGGCTGTTCCGACCAATGAGCAGTCGCCACGTGGCGAACCGTGATTGGTCGGAACCGCCCTGGAAGGGCAAAAACACAAGGCGAGTGAAGTGAGCTGGGCAAAACCACAATTATTGAAAAACTAGGGGCAAACCTGTCGAGTGTGACCCAACTAGGGGCACCAATACAATTATTCCATATTTTATTTGGGCTTCTTTGGCCTCTCTTTTTTGGAAAGTTCAGACACTCATCCCAACTTGTGAGGGAATCATTGTCGATGT
The DNA here is from genome assembly GCA_902687465.1 of Secale cereale. NCBI lineage: Eukaryota > Viridiplantae > Streptophyta > Magnoliopsida > Poales > Poaceae > Secale > Secale cereale. Next base: position 569,615,368 of record LR738711.1, on the reverse strand, counting down.
TCTGGGAACCATGGTACCCAGACTTGCCTGCCTGCGGCCCATGACGTGGCTCCTTCACCAGCCTGGTACAACCCATCTTCAGCATCGACACTCAAGACCTTCACGAGGGGCCAAGCCTCGCGAGGTGGACGACATCAAGACCTCGGCAAGGAGCAGTCTCACTAGGCTGGCTCCTGAGGAGCGGAGGTCTCTATGCAAGCACCCACCTCGCGAGGTTCGGATGATGAAAGCCATGACGACCAAGGCCAGGTGGGCGCCAGCGGGCACAGGACAACATGTTTCCTCTTTGGTGCTAAAGAGGCAAGCGCAGGCGCGGAGTCCTGAGGAATCAGCCAAAGGTTTCCATTTCCATGAAACAAGACCAGGATCGCCAGGACGGTAGGATGGATGTCATCACCGAGCCCACCGTGGCATCAAGATCGGAAGCTTTGCACGCGAAGACCACCTTTCGTCAGGATAAGATGTACTAGTTGTCTTCTTTCAAATTTGGCCATTGTGGGATCCTTTCCCACCTACATTTTGGGCGAAGAGGACCAACACTACAAAAAAAGACACATGCGTGACATTTTGGCCCGAACATTTTTTTTCTGTCATGCTTATGACACTTATATGATGATAATTGTGACAAAAACCCGTATCATCATAGATGTGGTGGGCTCCTACTTCTATGACAAAAAATCATGACAGAAAATGAGCTTTTCGCCCTGGGCGGGCCGGATACGCAGCTGCATGACATTCTTTGGGCCGTCCATGATGGAAAAATGTGGTAGAAGCAAGGGCGAGGAAAATATCGGGGAGTTCGCGGTTACGGTGGGTGGTCGATGCTGAGCGATACACAGAGGGATTGTGCATTTCTCTCATGCACGTACGCACGTTTGTGCAAGGTGTTGGGCTCTAACTAAACTCGAGCGAGGCGTTCGCCTACTAAACCCGAGCGATCGCACTGTAGGCTACGAGTTACTGAACCCGAGCGATCGATGGATCTGGCTGTTAACTGAACCCGATCGAGCGATTCCTTCGCTACTGCTGCTAACTGAAGCAGATCGAACCTGCAGCCTCTTGATGAACAGTGAGAGTTGCTGGGGGTTGGATGAACAGGACCTCGTGGTAGTAGCTAGAGGCCGTTGCCGCAGGATGAACAGGACGCCAATCGAGCCGGTTGGGGGTGGATGAACATGACCTCGTGCAGGGCTGGTTGAACAGTAGCTAGTGGAGGGTTGGATGAATAGTAGCCAATGGAGGGGTGGTTGAACAGTGGCTGGTGGAGGGGTGGTGGAGGCTGGATGAACAGGAGCCCATGGAGGCAGGAGGGAGACGCCGTGGATGAACAGTCGCAGGTGGAGGCTGGAGGAGGCCGACGGCGGATGAACAGTAGCCCATGGAGGATGGAGCGAGGCAGTAGACGGTGGATGAATAGTAGCCCGTGGAGTCCCGTTTTGCGGTATGCCACACCCCTCCCGATGAACAGGATCCCCGTTTCGACCGTAGGAGGTCGAAGAGAACTCCGTTTCCTCCGTTTTGCGGTATGCCACACCCCTCCCGATCAACAGGACCCCGTTTAGACTGTAGGAGGTCGAACACAAGTATGTTTCCTCCGTTCCGCGGTAGTTTCCTTCGTTGTGCGGTACACCAGACCCCTCCCAGTGAACAAGATCCCGTTTCGACCGTAGGTGGTCGAACAGAAGGCCGTTTCCTCCGTTCTATGGTACGCCAAGCCTCGTTTTGGCTGTTTCGTCTAAGCCGGTTGGCTACTGATGAACATGACACATTCCGTTGCCTCCCGATGAACATGACACAGTTTCTCCGTTCTGACCCAGCTGGTTGGCTGTCGATGAACAGCACGCCATTGCTGCTCTCTGCTGCCTCTCCGTGTACATGAGCCCTGGCCGTGCGATGGGCGAGTAGGTGTTCGAGACCCCGCCCGTATGTACGTACATGGCTGTATTTGCTTTCTTGCAGCCTGGCTATATGAATGTGCACACGATATTGATGGGACTGCATGACATGCTACGTTCACGCCTCTACTACGACACGTCCCCTTCCTTACTCAGCCACGGTTCATCGCTGCAGCCTGCAGACAGACCGATCGACCAGTATGTACATACACGTTCACGACCAGACAGACAACCCTATGTACGGTTCGACCGGGTGGATCCCAGCTGTCAGGGAGGTAAGGAGGCACTTCCTTGCGTGCGAAGATATCGATGGTGGGTCCCAGCGGTCAGGGGGAAGAATCAATTTTTTTGCCCACAATATTGACGCACTTCCTTGCGTGCGAAGATGTAGCTGGTGGGTCAGTAGTCAGGGGGATGTTTTTTTTGTGAAATACGGTGGCCCGTCCGGTGGGTCCCTGCTATCAGGTGGAGGAATCATTATTTTGCGCGTAATAAGGAGGCACTTCCTTGCTGCGGCCGTGGACCCGGCTGTCAACCTCTTCACATACATTACTCTTCTGATGGAAGTCGTTCGTTGACCACATTGACCACGCTGCGCCGAGAGCACCAAGGTGGCGGACGACGGCGAGGCCTAGGAAGGGGACGATGCGGGGCCGTGAAAGACTCGAAACTGGATGCCCACGCATAGAGGAGTACAAGGGTTGACTAGTTTGGCTGCGGTGTGAGGCTGTCGTTGCCGCAGAATAACAGGGGTTGTGGGTGAGTAGAGGGATGGCCTGGCCAGAGGTTGGGGCAGTCAGGCCTGCGCGGTAACAGAGCCGGCCACGGGAGGCAGGGCAGGCGGCACGACCGACGCTAGTTTGGGCGGCTGGAGCAAGAAGACCAGAGGTTGAAGAAGCACTATGGCCGTTGGATGGACATCGTACGGTCACTGGACCTAGAATCGTTCAATATTGACTAAGTAGACAAAGCCCTCCGTCCGCGTCAACTTAGTAGGCCCACAAGTCAGGCTCGAACTATGGTGGTCCCAGATAGCAGGGGCAATATTCACTTGTTTGTGCGTAATAAGGAGGCAGTTCCTTGCGTGCGAAGATATAGCTGATTGGTCCAAGCTGTCAGCAGGAGGAGAATTATTTCGCGGACTACTATTCATCATTATTTTGCGCATAATAAGGAGGCACTTGCTTGTGTGGGTCCCTAGTGTCACCCTCTCCACTTACATCACTCTTCCAATGGTTGTTGTTTGTTGACCATGTTGCCCACGCCGCGCCAAGAGCACAAACGCGGTGGAAGAGGGCAAGGCCTAGGAAGGGAACGACCCGGAGCTGGTGAAGCCACAACAGTGGATGCCCATGCTGAGGGGAGTACGAGCGCTAACTGGTCGGCTATGGGGTGAAGCTGACATCGCTGGAAAATAACATGAAGTACGGGTGCAGAGGGATGGCCTGGCGGCAGCACAACCGGCTATGGGAGGAGGGAGCAGGCAGTCCAGCTGGCGCTGGTTTGGGCGGCTGGAGCTGGAAGATCAGAGATTGAAGAAGCACGGCGGCCGTTGGATGGACATCCAACAGTCACTGCTCTGTGTTGACTAAGTTGACAAAGCCTTGCATACACGTCAATTTATTTTAGGACAGCGTCATTGTCAACCTAGTAGGCCCAGAAGTCAGCCTCTAAATTTGTGGAAAACAGCATACAACCCTTTAGCTATTATTTTCAAAAATTTACAACCCATTTGTTAATTCTTAAGTATATTTTGAAGCCCATATTCTTTTTATTAGCATTACAGACCATATTCTAGGCACCGCTAGAAGATTCAACAAAATTTTGCATATTTCGGTGGGATCCAAACTCTTTTAATCACGAAATTTCAGTCACGTTAAAAATAATTTTTAAAAAAATTTATATTAAAAAAATTCAAAACAAATCTCCGCAAAAAATGAATGGAATTTAAAATCTTCACTAGCAAGATGCCCGTGCATTAGAACATCAAGATGCATTTGTATGAGTAGTTTATCTTGTGGGACAAAAGGATGAACGAGGGAAGGTCGTATCTGCAAATGTGGAGAGGAGTGTGGGTAAATTGTCATAGTTTCCTTCCTACCCATTTGAAATAGATCAGACGACCTATATTGCAAGATGGCAGGTACAACATCATCACAAACTCTGCTTTTATAAGAGTAGAGAAATCCAGAAAAAAAATGATATTGAATGTAATTGCCGGTTGGCTTTGGTTTGAAAATTTACATCCAATTTCTTACAACGTATATCCCATTTTCTGGGGAAGGCCATTTCTTACTACTTACATCCCTCCTCGTCTTGAAAAATTTGCAACCCAGTAGGGCTGAGAAAAGCAAGTTGGCCTCGGTTGGGTATTCTCCAAAAAAAATGGGCTAGCCATTTTCAGAAAGAAAAAAGATATCAACTGGGCTCGCATGTGCTTAAATAAAAGTGCAAGCATGGGCTAGATGGGCCACAGCCCCCGCACAACGCGCAGTTGAGCTCTGTCTCTAAAACTAAAAAACAGGTGGGCGAGCTGCTGGGTCCCTGGTATTATCCGCTTGTTGTGTAATTTTCTCGTTCATTGACTACATTGACAATGGCGTGGGACCTAGTTGTCAAACAATTAGGAGGAAGTAATTTTTTGGCTTGTAATAATGAGGCACCTTCTTGCGTAATGCAATGACCCTGGTGGGTCCCTGCTGTCAACCTCTCCACGTACAATCATCTCCTGATTCCTCTCAGTTGTTGACCATGTTGACAATGCCAGACGGTGATGGGCACAGCGAGCGAACCAAGGCGGAGAACGATGACGAGGCCTCACACGGGAACGAACAAGAGCCGTGGAAGATGCGGCAGTGTAGTGGCAGGCGGAGGGGAGTACGAGGGCAACAACATGTAACTCAAGCATACAAACGGTACAAAAAGCCCAAGGATTAATTGTTCATCAAATTTAGACAAAACCCAGATTGAACACGGCAATAACATCTAACCCAACCACTCTTTTTCGCAGTCACAAACAGATGGATTGGTCTGATCCATAAAATCAACATCCTGTGCAAAAAAATTGATTGGAGCATGACTACAAGTTGATGTAAATAGAAACCGAGCATGTTCAGAAGCCCGTTTGTCCACCTGAAACTTCTTTTTGTTGTTCAACATGTCCGTCCGTGAGAAATCTCTTGTTGAAAAACTTAAGCCTCATGGACAATAGTAACCTTGCATTCAACAGGAAGAATGTGACAAAGCTTCTGTTTGCGTGGTTGGATGCATATCATTCCATCATTATTGTCCTCAAACGAATGCCATGAGAACTGAGAAAATCCGGGTGCTTATTACGCCACCAATTAGTTATATGTTTTTCTCCATGTGTTAGTGTTGGGGAACGTAGTATTTCAAAAAAAATCCTACGATCACGCAAGATCTATCTAGGAGAAGTATAGCAAAGAGCGGGGAGAGTGTGTCCACGTACCCTCATAGACCGAAAGCGAAAGCGTCTAGTGACACGGTAGATGTAGTCAAACGTCTTCGCGATCCAACCGACCCAAGCACCGAATGTACGGCACCTCCACGTTGAGCACACGTTCAACTCGACGACATCCCACGACCTCTTGATCCAGTTGAGCGTCGTGGGAGAGTTTCATCAGCACAACGGCGTGGTGACGGTGATGATGAAGTGCGGGGTTTCGCCGAAGCACTACAACGATATGACCGAGGTGTGTAACTATGGAGGGGGGGCCCGCACACGGCTAAAACTGATGTTAACTTATGTGTTCTAGGGTGCCCCCTGCCCCCGTGTATAAAGGAGCAAGGGGGAGGCCGGCTGACCCTATAGGCGCGCCCAAAGAGAGCTACTCCTACTAGGAATAGGAATCCTATTCCTAGTAGGAATCCACCAAGAGGGAAGCAGGGGGAAGGAAAGAGAGGGAGAGGGAGAAGGAAGGGGGCGCCGCCCCCCTTTCCTTGTCCAATTCGGACCAAGGGGGCGGGGCGCGTGGCCCAGCCCAGGCCGGCCCTCTCTCTCACCACTAAGGGCCCATGTGGCCAATTAGTTCCCCCGGGGGGTACTGATACCCCTCCAGCACTCCGGTTTAATTTGAACTCCTTCGGAACACTCCCGGTGTTTGAAAATAGTCGTCCAATATATCAATATTTACGTCCCTACCATTTCGAGACGCCTCATCATGTTCGTGATCACATCCGAGACTCCAAACAACCTTCGGTACATCAAAACACATAAACTCATAATACCCATCGTCATCGAACGTTAAGCGTGCGAACCCTACAGGTTCGAGAATTATGTAGACATGACCGAGACTCATCTCCGGTCAATAACTAATAACGAAACATGGATGCTCATATTGGTTCCTACATACTCTACGAAGATCTTTATCGCTCAAACTACACAACAACATACGTTGTTCCTTTTGTCATCGGTATTTTACTTTCCCGATATTCGATCATCGGTATCATCATACCTAGTTCAATCTCGTCACCGGCAAGTCTCTTTACTTGTTCTGTAATACATCATCTCGTGACTAACTCATTAGTCGTTTGCTTGCAAGGCTTATTATGATGTGTATTACCGAGAGGGCCCAGAGATATCTCTCTGACACTCGGAGTGACAAATCCTATTCTTGATCTATGCCAATACCAAAAACACCTTCGGAGACACCTGTAGAGCATCTTCATAATCACCAAGTTACGTTGATATGTTTGATAGCACACAAGGTGTTCCTCCGTTATTTGGGAGTTGCATAATCTCATAGTCATAGGAACATGTATAAGTCATGAAGAAAGCAATAGCAAAAAAACTAAACGATCAAGTTGCTAAGCTAACAGATGGGTCTAGTCCATCACATCATTCTCCTAATGATGTGATCCCGTTGATCAAATGACAACCCACGTCTATGGTTAGGAAACATAACCATCTTTGATTAATGAGCTAGTCTAGTAGAGGCATACTAGGGACACTCTGTTTCATCTATGTATTCACACATGTATCAAGTTTCCGGTTAATACAATTCTAGCATGAATAATAGACATATATCATGACATATAAGGAAATATATATAACAACTTTATTATTGCCTCTAGGGCATATTTCCTTCAGTATCTCACTTGCACGAGAGTCAATAATCTAGATTACATTTTAATGATTCTAACACCCATGGAGTCTTGGTGCTAATCATGTTTTGCTCATGGAAGAGGCTTAGTCAACGGGTCTGCAACATTCAGATCCGTATGTATCTTGCAAATTTCTATGTCCCCCTCTTTGACTTGATCGCAGATGGAATTGAAGCGTCTCTTGATGTGCTTGGTTCTCTTGTGATACCTGGATTCCTTCGCCAAGGCAATTGCTCCAGTGTTGTCACAAAAGATTTTCATTGGACCCGATGCACTAGGTATTACACCTAGATCGGATATGAACTCATTCATCCAGACTCCTTCATTTGCTATTTCCGAAGCAGTTATGTGCTCTGCTTCACACGTAGATCCCGCCACGACGCTGCTTGGAACTGCACCAACTGACAACTCCGCCTTTCAATAAAAATACATATCTGGTTTGTGACTTAGAGTCATCCGGATCAGTGTCAAAGCTAGAATCAATGTAACCGTTTATGAAAAGCTCTTTGTCACCTCCATAAACGAGAAACATATCCTTTGTCCTTTTCAGGTACTTCAGGATGTTCTTGACCGTTGTCCAGTGATCCACTCCTGGATTACTTTGGTACCTCCCTGCTAAACTTATAGCAAGGCACACATCAGGTCTGGTACACAACATTGCATACATGATAGATCCTATGGCTGATGCATAGCGAATGACTTCCATTTTCACTCCATGTTCTGCAATGGTCAGCCATTGAGTCTTACTCAACTTCACACCTTGTAACACAGGCAAGAACCCTTTCTTTGACTGGTCCATTTTTGAACTTCTTCAAAACTTTATCAAGGTATGTGCTTTGTGAAAGTCCAATTAAACGTCTTGATCTATCTCCATAGATCTTGATGCTTAATATATAAGCAGCTTCACCGAGGTCTTTAATTGAAAAATTCTTATTCAAGTATCCCTTTATGCCATCCTGAAATTCTATATCATTTCCAATCAACAATATGTCATCCACATATAATACCAGAAATGCTACAGAGCTCCCACTCACTTTCTTGTAAATACAGGCTTCTCCAAAAGTCTGTATAAAACCATATGCTTTTATCACCTCATCAAAGCGTATATTCCAACTCCGAGATGCTTGCACCAGTCCATAGATGGACTGCTGGAGCTTGCACACTTTGTTAGCACCTTTAGGATCGACAAAACCTTCTGGTTGCATCATATACAACTCTTCTTTGAGGTATCCATTAAGGAATGCAGTTTTAACATCCATTTGGCAAATTTCATAATCATAAAATGCGGCAATTGTTAACATGATTCGGAAGGACTTAAGCATCGCTACGGGTGAGAAAGTATCATTGTAGTCAACTCATTGAACTTGTTGAAAACCTTTCGCAACAAGTCAAGCTTTGTAGACAGTAAAATTACCATCGGCGTTAGTCTTCCTCTTAAAGATCCATTTATTTTCAATGGCTTGCCGATCATCAGGCAAGTCAACCAAAGTCCACACTTTGATCTCATACATGGATCCCATCTCAGATTTCATGGCCTCAAGCCATTTTGCAGAATCTGGGCTCATCATCGCTTTCTCATAGTTCGTAGGTTCATCCTGGTCTAGTAACATGACTTCCAGAACCGGGTTACCATACCACTCTGGCGCGGAACGCACTCTGGTTGACCTACGCGGTTCAGTAGTAACTTGATCCGAAGTTTCGTGATCATCGTCATTAGCTTCCTCGCTGATTGCTGTAGGAATCACTAGAACTAGTTTCTGTGATGTACTACTTTCCAATTTGGGAGAAGGTACAATTACATTATCAAGTTCCACTTTCCTCCCACTCACTTCTTTTGAAAGAAACTCCTTCTCTAAAAAGGATCCATTCTTAGTAATGAATATCTTTCCTTCGGATCTGTGATAGAAGGTGTACCCAACAGTTTCCTTTGGGTATCCTATGAAGACACATTTCTCCGACTTGGGTTCGAGCTTATCAGGTTGAAGCTTTTTCACATAAGCATCGCAGCTCCAAACTTTAAGAAATGACAAGTTGGGTTTCTTGCCAAACCATAGTTCATAAGGCATCATCTCAACAATTTAGATGGTGCCCTATTTAATGTGAATGCAGCTATCTCTAAAGCATAACCCCAAAACGATAGTGGCAAATTGGTAAGAGACATCATAGATCGCACCATATCTAATAAAGTACGGTTACGACGTTTGGACACACCATTTCGCTGTGGTGTTCCGAGTGGCGTGAGCTGTGAAACTATTCCACATTGTTTCAAATGAAGACCAAACTTGTAACTAAAATATTCGCCTCCACAATCAGATCGTAGAAACTTTATTTTCTTGTTATGATGATTCTCTACTTCACTCTGAAATTCTTTGAACTTTTCAAATGTTACACACTTGTGCTTCATTAAGTAGATATACCCATATCTACTCAAATCATCAGTGAAGGTCAGAAAATAACGATACCCACTGCGAGCCTCAATACTCATCGGATCACATACATCAGTATGTACGATTTCCAACAAGTCAATTGCTCGCTCCATTGTTTCGGAGAATGGAGTTTTAGTCATCTTGCCCATGAGGCATGGTACGCAAGCATCAAGTGATTCATACTCAAGTGATTCCAGAAGTCCATCAGCATGGAGTTTCTCCATGCGCTTTACACCAATATGACCTAAACGGCAGTGCCACAAATAAGTTGCACTATCATTATCAACCTTGCATCTTTTGGCTTCAATATTATGAATATGTGCATCACTACGTTCGAGATCCAACAAGAATAGACCACTCTTCAAGGGTGCATGACCATAAAAGATATTACTCATATAAATAGAACTACCATTATTCTCTGATTTAAATGAATAAATGTCTCGCAACAAACAAGATCCAGATATAATGTCCATGCTTAACGCTGGCACCAAATAACAATTATTTAGGTCTAAAACTAATCCCGAAGGTAGATGTAGAGGTAGCGTGCCGACGGCGATCACATCGACTTTGGAACCATTTCACACACGCTTCATCACCTCGTCCTTAGCTAATCTTCATTTAATCTGTAGCCCCTATTTCGAGTTACAAATATTAGCAACCGAACTAGTATCAAATACCCAGGTGCTACTACAAGAATTAGTAAGGTACACATCAATAACATGTATATCAAATATACCTTTGTTCACTTTGCTATCCTTCTTATCCGCCAAATTATTGGGGTAGTTCCGCTTCTAGTGTCCAGTCCCTTTGCGCTAGAAGCACTCAGTTTCATGCTTGGCTCCCCACTTGGGTTTCTTCGCGGGAGTAGCAACTGTCTTGCTATTATTCTTGAAGTTCCCATTCTTTCCCTTGCCCTTCTTCTTGAAACTAGTGGTCTTGTTAACCATCAACACTTGATGGTCCTTTTTCATTTCTACCTCTACAGCTTTGAGCATAGCGAAGAGCTCGGGAATTGTCTTCTGCATCCCTTGCATATTATCACGAAGCCTTGATAGCTTGGTGGCAGTGATTGAAGAACTCTATCAATAACACTATCTACGTCAACTTTGCAACCAAGTTGAGTCATGTGATTGTAGTACCTAGACATTCTGGGCAAGTGTTCACTGATAGAACTGTTCTCCTCCATCTTGAAGCTATAGAACTTATTGGAGACTTCATATCTCTCAATTCGGGCATTTGCTTGAAATGTTAACTTCAACTCTTGGAACATCTCATATGCTCCATGACGTTCAAAACGTCTTTGAAGTCTCGATTCTAAGCCCTAAAGCATGGCACACTGAACTATCGAGTAGTCATCAAAATGAGCTTGCCAGACGTTCATAACGTCCGGAGTTGCTCCTGCAGCAGGCCTGTCACCTAGAGGTGCTTCCAGGACATAATTCTTCTGTGCAGCAATGAGGATAATCATCAAGTTACGGACCTAGTCCGTGTAGTTGCTACCATCATCTTTCAACTTAGCTTTCTCTAGGAATACATTAAAATTCAAGCGAACGGTAGCACGGGCCATTGATCTAAAACAACATAGATATGCAAAAGCTATCGGGACTAAGTTCATGATAAATTAAAGTTCAATTAATCATATTACTAAAGAACTCCCACTTAGATAGACATCCCTCTAGTCCTCTAAATGATCACGTGATCTAAATCAACTAAACCATGTCCGATCATCACGTGAGATGGAGTAGTTTTCAATGGTGAACATCTTATGTTGATCATATCTACTATATGATTCATGCTTGACCTTTCGGTCTCTAGTGTTCCGAGGCCATGTCTGTACATGCTAGGCTCGTCAAGTTTAACCCGAGTATTCTGCATGTGCAAAACTGTCTTACACCCGTTGTATTTGAACGTAGAGCTTATCACACCCGATCATCACATGGTGTCTCGGCACGACGAACTTTCACAACGGTGCATACTCAGGGAGAACACTTGTACCTTGAAATTTTGTAAGGGATCATCTTATAATGCTACCACCGTACTAAGCAAAATAAGAAGCATAATAAGATAAACATCACATGCAATCAAAATATGTGACATGATATGGCCATCATCATCTTATGCTTTTGATCTCCATCTCCAAAGCATCGTCGTGATCTCCATCATCACCGGCTTGACACCATGATCTTCATCGTAGCGTCGTGGTCGTCTCACCAACTATTGCTACTACTACTATCGCTAACTCATAGTGATAAAGTAAAGCAATTACATGGCCTTCAAAATTCATACAATAAAGAGACAACAAGCCGATAATTTACAAAATATGATCATATCATACAATAACGTATAACTCATCACGTCTTGACCATATCACATCACAACAAGCCGTGCAAAAACAAGTTAGACGTCCTCTACTTTGTTGTTGCAAGTTTTACGTGGCTTCTACAGGTTTAGAAAGAACCGTTCTTACCTACGCATACAAAACCACAACCATTTTCTGTCAATTGTGATGTTTTAACCTTCACAAGGACCGTGCATAGCCACACTCGATTCAACTAAAGTGAGAGAGACAGACACCCGCCGATCACCTTTAAGCAACGAGTGCTCGTAACGATGAAACTAGTCTCGCGTAAGCGTATGCGTAATTTCCGTCCGGGGCGCTTCATCTCACAATACTGCCGAATCAAAGTATGACATGCTGGTAAGTAGTATGACTATTATCGCCCACAACTCATTGTGTTCTACTCGTGCATATCTTCTACGCATAGACCTGGCTCTGATACCACTGTTGAGGAATGTAGTATTTCAAAAAAATTCCTACAGTCACGCAAGATCTATCTAAGAGAAGCATAGCAACGAGTGGGGAGAGTGTGTCCACGTACCATCGTAGACCGAAAGCGGAAGCATCTAGTGACGTGGTTGATGTAGTCGAACATCTTCGCGATCCAACCGATCCAAGCACTGAACATAAGGCACCTCCGTGTTCAGCACACGTTCAGCTCAATGACGTTTCACGACCTCTTAATCCAGTTGAGCATCGCGGGAGAGTTTCGCCAGCACGTTCGTGTGGTGACGGTGATGATGAAGTGCAGGTCTTCGCCTAAGCACTTCAACGATATGACCGAGGTATGTAACTGTGGAGGAGGCACCCCACACGGCTAAAACTAATGTTAACTTGTGTGTTCTAGGGTGCCCCCTGCCTGCGTATATAAAGGGGCAAGGGGGAGGCCAGCTGACCCTATAGGCGCGCCCAAAGAGGGCTACTCCTACTAGGAATAGGAATCCTATTCCTAGTAGGAGTCCACCAAGAGGGAAGGAGGGGGAAGGAAAGAGAGGGAGAGGGAGAAGGAAGGGGGCGCCCCCCCTTTACTTGTACAATTCGGACCAAGGGGGAGGGGCACGTGGCCCAGCCCTGGCCAGCCCTATATCTCGGCACTAAGGGCCCATGTGGCCCATTAGTTCCCCCGGGGGGTACCGATACCCCTCCGGCACTCCGGTTTAATCTGAAACTCCTCTGGAACACTTCTGGTGTCCGAATATAGTCGTCCAATATATCAACCTTTACATCTCGACCATTTCGAGACTCCTCGTCATGTCCGTGATGACATCCGGGACTCCGAACAACGTTCGGTGCATCAATACACAAAAACTCATAATATCGATCACATCGAACGTTAAGCGTGCGGACCATACGGTTTCGAGAACTATGTAGACATGACCGAGACTCATCTCCGGTCAATAGCCAATAGTGGAACCTGGATGCTCATATGGGTTCCTACATATTCTACGAAGATCTTTATCGGTCAAACCGCACAACCACATACGTTGTTCCTTTTGTCATCGGTATGTTACTTGCCCGTGATTCGGTTGTCGGTATCATCATACCTAGTTCAATCTCGTCACCGGCAAGTCTCTTTACTCATTCTGTTATACATCATCTCGTGACTAACTCATTAGTCGTTTGCTTGCAAGGCTTATTACGATGTGTATTACCGAGAGGGCCCAGAGATACCTCTCCGACACTCGGAGTGACAAATCATATTCTTGATATATGCCAATACCACAAACACCTTCGGAGACACCTGTAGAGCATCTTTATAATCACCCAATTACGTTGTGACATTTGATAGCACACAAGGTGTTCCTTCGGTATCCAGGAGTTGCATAATCTCATAGTCATTGGAACATGCATAGGTCATGATGAAAGCAATTGTAGAAAAACTAACCAATCAAGTTGCTAAGCTAACAGATGGGTCTAGTCCATCACATCTTTCTCTTAATGATGTGAACCCGTTGATCAAATGACAACTCATGTCTATGGTTAGGAAACATAACCATCTTTAATTAACGAGTGTTATGCCTAGTATGAGATTATACCTCCCACGTGTCGAGGCACGACTTAAAGGTATGAGATCATACTAGAATGATCTCAAGTATGGTATATTTGCACGACTCATGTAAAAGAGGGATGAAATTGCAAAAGAGTAGTTGGCTTACACTCGCCACGTCACACAATACATTACATAAACATTCATCATCCAAATAACATCACAGTCCGACTATGGAAGAAGATCCAAATGAAAGATACCATAAATAAAGCCACAAGGTCCGAATCGCCCCTAGTAGAAGCCACTACTGATCGTCGGGATAAGACACGTAGTATCGCCCACGTTCTTCATCGAACTCCCAGTACAACTCTATCCCATCTCCTGTGTAGTTCACCATGGTACCTGCATCTGGTGTTGTGTAGAATCTGTGAGCCACGGAGGACTCAGCAATCCCGTTCCCGGGTAGCAAAACTATCTAAGCCTTGGGTGTGGAACAAGGCTGAAGAACAAGGTTGCAGCTGCACTAGCACTAGCTTACGTGTTTAGAGCGACAAGAGAAGTGCCACGAGCGTCACAGTGATCACGAAGTGATCCTATCTAAGCACGTCAAACATAACCCCACCGTGTTCACTTCCCGAACCCCTTTGGAAAATGACCGTCACGGTTACTCATGCTGGTAGTGTATTCTGAACATGATGTCAAGTTTTCTACAACCGGATATTAACAAATTCCCATCTGCCACATAACCGCGGGCACGGCTTTCGAAAGATCAAACCCTGCAGGGGTGTCCCAACTTAGCCCATCAAAAGATTCACGATCTGCGGAGTCGCAACTCCAAGGTGGGAAGACCCGAGTATTCTCGAAATCCCGTGCTCAAGATATTCCGACATGGGTAAAACTAATCCAGCAAGACCTCCCGGCGTGCCGACACCCTAACAGTAGCTGTGCGTATCTAGTCTCAGGCCACGACCGGATGAGTCACCCTACAGGTGTATACCAAATACCTTGGGTTTCCCCAAGGCGGCCCCGCAGTCTGCTCAGTTTGGACCAACACTCATGTGGAGCACTGGCCCGGGGGTTGTTAATTAAGTCCACGGGATAGCTAGTCCCTATGCAAAATTTTAGTTATTAGGCAAATGTAAAACCAATGTCGGGCCTTGCTGGAAAAGCTTTAGCGCTAAGCGGGTTATCGAGGGGGGCCCATAAACCCCAACCGTGTTAGGGATGCGTAATCAAGGAACATAACACTGGTTTAAACGGTTCCTAGGGCGGCATGAGTGGAACAAAACACCAATCAAGAGGCTTAGCCTTCCACCCATTACCAATATATAGATGATTTGGTTTAACAGATTATATATTGTCATATCCCAACAATAACATCAACATGAAGCAAGAATCTTCAAGTCTTCTCCTGCAACTAGCAATGCTATAAGAGGGGCTGAGCGAAGCTTACGTAGCCAATTAAAGATTTGCTAGGTTGGGTGGTTAGAGAGGTTCATGGCTACAATAGGAGGCTGACAAACAAACATGGGTATCGAGGCAATAAGCTAAAGAGCGAGACATCTAGCAATAGGCAAAGATAGTAGTGATATCTGGGTAAGGTCATCTTGCCTGTTGAGTCGTCGATGGGATCGTAACCTTGCTCCTCACACTCAACCTCGGTAGGACCCTCGTTCTCGGTCTCGGCTCCCGGCTCTACTCAACACAAGAACACAACATGACACAATATCAAACACGGTGCAATGCACAATCAACATGATGCAAGTATGATGTGCGTATGCATGTGGAAGCACTTGAGCCTAAGGAGAAGATGATGGAGAAGGCATCATCTTGGGAAATCCAGCATGCCACTGGATAGAGGGGAAGATTTCGGTTGAAATCGATATAAGGATCGCCGGAAACGGACACACAGTTTGCAAATGGCAAGCAAAACAATATTCACACAAAGCTACAGTTTACAACCACATGGCATGTTTGGAGCAAGAAATAATTATGCTACAGCAGTCAAACATGGAGACAAAGGGCATGGATGTGAAATAGACATGATACTTAACAAGCATGAACTTAGAACACATCCGAAAACCTACTGGAACACAATTAACCAAACATGGCAAGTTGCTATAAATTTATCCAGACTTAGCCAAAATCTGGGAAGGCAAAAACATCATCACGATGCTGCCTTCGGAGGCACAAAACAACATGTATATCAACTCCACTAAGTATATAAAGATCATGGACATGTAGTAGACATAGCATACATCAAACAACTCCATTGGAACAACTCCATAGGAGGCATGGATCAATAGCAACAACCTTCACCAAATTGATCATGCTGATAAAAACCTGACACGTATAATTTATAGCAACTTCAGAGCAAGAAATAAATAAGCTACAACAGGCCAAATGTGCAAGTAAGGGCATGGATGGATAGAGCATAATATGGACAACAAGACATGACCATTGGCTACTCCAAAACAACCATGGATTTGAGTGAGGCATCAAGCAAACAAAGCATCAGGTTAACAGATTTCCAGACTTAGCAGTTTTTTTACTAACTATAAATCAACAACATTGGCATGGCATGTATACAAGCTTGTTTAAGTCACCTCAAGGCATATCATGGAAATTGGTTTGCACAACAGCAAAGACCATATGATGGTGCTTCTAATACATATTGACATGTGACATGAGGACAAACACATCAATAGCAATGAGCACTTCAAATCAGTATCTCATAACAAGTTTTAGCACTTAACAGCCACATGCACTTTTGCAACAGAGATTAGCATGGCAATATGACACCTAACATGAATGCTGCAGCAACCATCATGTAGAGCACTTCACAATGAACATTTTGACATATCATATGCTCCATTTGGATAAACATGCACAAAGTTATCATATCTCAAACATGGCAACAAAATTTACACACACAACTAGTTACAGACACATGCACTCTTGCCACGAAGATTAGGGCATCTATATGAACTCAAACAAGCATGCCTCAATGGAACAAAATGAAGAGCACATCACCACTATCATTTTGACATATTATTTGCATCATTTGGATAAGCACACAAAAAGTTACAGCCATGCAAAGTATGCATCAGACAACAAGTTTCTGGGACCTAGCAGTTTTTTTATACCTAGAAAATGGGATGGTGGGATCCCGGGGACGAGGGGTTCCAGGTGGGGTGTTTGGATGGATGGCCTGGTGGTCTGATCCACCCTCCTAGTGGATCTGGATCCGAAGCGGATCCGGGTCGGGGCGGATCTGGCGATGGGGCGACTGGTGCCGGCGGCGGCCGGGGCGGCGGTGTCGGGCCGGCCGGCGGGAGGCGGCGGCAGAGGAGCTCCGCGCGGCTGGGGCGGCGCCGGCCCACGCGCGAGGTGGCGGCGCACGCGGCCGAGGCGGCGAAGGAACGGCGAGGGCGTCGGCTGCCCGCGTTGGCGTGCGGCGGAGGTGGCGCCGGCGGCGGCCGGCGGTTGCCGGCGCCGGAGGCGGTGACGGGCCGGGGCGCAGCCCGGGGCGGTGGAGGCGATGGGCCGAGGGGGCCCGATCCGGGCCCCGGTGGGCCGGCGGCGCGCGCGGTGGCGAGGCCCCGGCGGCGACACGTGGTGAAGCCTGGTTGGCGGGGAGGCGCGGTCGAACGTGTCCGGCGGCGGCGGATGTGTCTGGCGTGCGGAGGAGCTGCGGGACTAGGGGTTTTCGCCCGAAAATGGACGTGGGGGACTGATTTATAGGCATAGGGAGCTAGGAAGGTCAAAATGGGGAGCGGTTTTCGGCCACACGTTCGTGATCCGACGACCGAGATGATGGGGGGGTTGTGCTGGTTTAGTGGGCTGTTGTGGATGGGTCTTGGGCCAAAAGGAAGAGGTGCTTTCAGCCACTAGGTTAACTGTTGGAGTACCAAACGAACTCGAAACGCGACGAAACTTGACAGGCGGCCTACACGTACCAAAACAACATCACACGACAAGTCTCACCTCATTCCGGGAACGTTACACGGCCACACAGGAGAGAAGGACTCGGGGGTGCCACGGGCACGTGTGTGAGTGTTGGAACTCAAAACGGACAACGGGAAGAGGCGAGCGGAACCTGGTGCAAGTGACAACACGAATGCAATGCAATGCACATGACAACATGACATGGATGAAATGCACACACGCACGCGAAAAAATGAAGAAACCCGAAATAAAAGAAGAGCCCAAAATGGAATTGTTGAAGTTAACGTTTCATATGTTGCCATAAATGGAAGGTGTTACATCTGGGGTGTTACAAACCCTCCTCTACTACAAAAAGATCTCGTCCCGAGATCGAGGACTGGAAGAAGGAAGGATACTCGGAACGAAGGTGATCTTCTCGTTCCCACATAGCTTCTTGGTCGGTATGGTGTGACCACTTAACTTTCAAGAACTTGATTGACTTGTTGCGGGTCTTGCGCTCAGTTTCTTCAAGAATAGCAACAGGGTGCTCACGGTAAGACAAGTCTTCTTGAAGATCAATCTCCTCGAACAGAATGGCGCGTTCAGGTGTCTTGAAGCACTTGCGGAGTTGAGACACGTGAAACACATCATGAACATTTGCAAAGTTGGAGGGGAGCTGAAGTTGATAGGCTAGATCGCCTCTTTTGCCAAGAATCTTGAAACGACCCACGTGTCTAGGAGAAAGCTTTCCTTTGATACCGAATCTTTGGGTTCATTTCATAGGAGAAACACGGAGATAGACATGATCTCCAGTGTCGAAAGCCAAATCACGATGCTTGTCGTCATAGTAACTCTTTTGACGCGACTAAGCGGCTTTGAGTTTCTCACGTATGACTTTGCACATTTCTTTGGCTTCTGAGATCAAATCATTGCCAAGAAGTTGACGTTCACCAGTCTCGGACCAGTTGAGCGGGGTACCGCACTTTCTGCCATAGAGGATTTCAAACAGAGCTTTGCCGGCACTTGCTTGAAAGCTGTTGTTGTAAGAGAACTCGGCAAACGGGAGACAATCTTCCCACTTCATGCCAAAAGAGATGACACAAGCTCTGAGCATGTCTTCGAGGATCTGGTTCACTCTTTCGACTTGACCACTAGTCTGAGGGTGAAACGCAGTGCTGAAACGGATCTTAGTGCCCATGGTTGACTGAAAGGAGTCCCAGAACTTGGATGTGAACAAACTTCCACGGTCTGAGGAGATGACTTGAGGAACGCCATGCAACGAAACAATTCTGGAAGTGTACAACTCTGCCAACTGAGCTGCATTGATGGATTCTTTGACGGGAAGGAAGTGACCTACTTTAGTTAGCTTGTCAATGACTACAAAGATAGCATCATTCCCCTTCTTGGACTTAGGAAACCCAGTGAGGAAATCCATTTCAATGTGGTCGAATTTCCACTCGGGAATACGAAGAGGTTGGAGGAGACCGGCTGGACGTTGATGCTCTGCCTTCACTCTTCTGCAGACATCACATTCATTCACGAATTGGGCAATCTCCCTTTTCATGCGAGTCCACCAGTAAGATTACTTGAGGTCTTGCTACATCTTGGAACTTCCGGGATGAATCGAGAGGAGGGAGTCATGTGCTTCGTTCATTATGAGCTTCCTGAGATCACCCTTGGGAACCACAATTCTGTCCTCGAAGAACAAGGTGTCTTTCTCATCAACACGATAGCACTTGTATTTGGGAGTACCCTTAGCAATACCATGTTTCACTTTCTACACCATAGCATGACTGAGTTGGGCCTCACGGATCTGATCTTCCAAGGTAGGAGCAACTTGAAGGTTTGCAAGAAAGCGTTGGGGAACAACTTGGAGGTTGAGCTTCCCGAATGATTCACAAGCTCAGGCTGAAACGGCTTGAGAAGGAGACTGTTGCAATATGCCTTTCTGCTCAAGGCATCTGCAATGACATTGGCCTTGCCAGGTGTGTACTCAATGCTTGGATCATACTCTTGGATCATCTCAACGCAACGAGTTTGGAGATGTTTCAGGTTAGGCTGTGTGAAGATGTACTTCAAGCTCTTGTGAGCGGTGAAGATGCCCACTTTTCTGCCCAACAGAAGGTGTCTCCATGTGATCAAGGCATGTACCACTGCTGCTAGCTCGAGATCATGTGTGGGGTAGTTCTTCTCATTTGGCTTCAATTGATGAGAAGTGTATGCCACAATCTTCTTGTCTTGCATGAGAACACCACCAAGTCCTTGTAAAGAAGCATCACAGAAGACTTCATAGGGCTTGGACTCATCCGGTGGAGTAAGAACCGGAGCGGAAATGAGCTTCTCTTTGAGTGTTTTGAATGCCACATCACAATCCGGAGTCAGTTGTACTTGACATTCTTCTGCAACAAGATTGAGAGAGGCTTGGCAATCTTGGAGAAGCTCTCAACGAACCTTCTGCAATAGCTAGCGAGACCAAGGAAGCTTCGGAGTTGCTTGACATTCTGCAGGGGTTCCCAGTTGACAATAGCTTCAACTTTCTCGGGGTTCACAGAAATACCCTCAGTAGAGATGATATGTCCAAGATATAAGACCTTATCCAGCCAGAATTCACATTTGGAGAACTTCGCATAGAACTTGTGTTCACGGAGCCTGTCCAGGACCAAACGGAGGTGCTTGCCATGGTCTTCTTCATTCTTGGAGAATACTAAGATGTCATCCAGATAGACGAGAACAAATTCATTGGTGTAGGGGTTCAATATGAAGTGCATCATCCTCGAGAAGGTGGGTGGAGCATTTGCGAGGCCAAAAGACATGATTGTGTATTCATAGGACCCGTAGCTTGTTCTGAATGCGGTCTTGTGAATATCCTCTTCACGGATACGAATCTGATGGTAACCCATCTGGAGATCGAGCTTTGAGAACACCTTTGCTCCTTTGAGCTGCTCAAACAATTCATTGATATTGGGGAGCGGATACTTGTCCTTTATTGTCTTCTTGTTCAATGGCCGGTAATCAACGCAAAGGCGCTCCGTGCCATCCTTCTTCTTGACAAATAGAAAACCACAGCCCCAAGGAGAAGTACTAGGCCTGATTAGACCCATACGTTCTTGCTCATCGAGTTGTTTCTTCAGCTCCTTCAACTCATCAGGGGAAAGCTTGTACGGACGCCGACATGCTGGCTCGGTACCGGGCTCGAGTTCAATGATGAATTCAACTTGACGATGCGGAGGCATGCCTGGAAGCTCTTCAGGGAAAACATCTTCATACTCATTGACCACCGGAATCTGAGAAATGGCATTAATCTCGCCCTTGTCATTGAGAGAGAATAGCCTGATTGTGTTATCTTGAGAGGCGAAGATAATCATGTCTTCGTCAGGATGAGTAAGCTTGACTTCCTTATTTGCGCAATCAATGTTTGCATCATGCTTGGAGAGCCAATCCATCCCAAGAATAATATCAATGTCGGAGTTGCCGAGAACAACCGGAGAAACCAGAAAGCGGTAATCACCCATATGAATAGATACATCCGGAGCCATCAAACTTGAAGTCAAGTTTTTGCCCGGATAAATAATTTGCAACTTCTTATCCAGAAATGCCGAAATGAAATTATGCTTGGTAAAGAATGTCCTTGATATGAAACTGAGAGATGCACCAGAATCAAACAATACTTTTGCAGGAATAGAGTTAACTGGAAGATTACCAAGTATCACATCTGAAGAATTCTCTGCTTGAGCTGCATTCATCTGATTCACCCTTGTTGTCTTGGGGTTGTGCTTGAAAATAGCATTGCTGACAGGAGGAGGAGGCGGAAGGCGCCTTTGAGTACCCTTGTTAGCACAGTGACCATTCTGGCCACACTTGTTGCAAACCACTTATGAGAGAGGACGGTGATAAGGACCACTTGACTTCGAAGCTTGAAAGTGATTCTTGGACTGATTGCTTGGGTTGGGTGGGTGGGAGAAACCACGGCCACCAGAGTGCTTGTTGTTGTTGTTGGGAGGGCGGAGCACTAGAGGAGGTGGAAGCCAAAACTTCTGCTGCTTTGCAACCACATGGGAAGAAGAGGAGGAGTTAACAGCATCTCTGATTCTCTTTTTGGAAGTTTCAACATTGAGATGGGCTGCCTCTTGCTTAAGGGCCATGTTATAGAACTGATCAAATTCATCCGGCTCAAACAAGGTGAGAGCTAGTTGGAGTTCGTCCTTCAGACCACCACGGAACTGATAAATCTTGCTCTTGGAATCTGGGATGTCTTGCTTGGCATAGCGGGCAAGGTTCTGGAACTTGACATTGTATTGATAAACGGACATGGTGCCTTGCTTCAGGTTGCGGAATTGCTCACGCATGCCTTCGATGACACTAGTTGGAATGTGGTGAGAGCGAAAATCCTTGCGGAAGTCAGTCCACGAGATTTCACGTCCACCTCTGGAATCTGTGTACTGTTGCCACCAATCAGCGGCTTGGTCCTTGAGTTGGAAGGCGGCAAACTTGACATAATCCTCAGGTCTCACGTTACTACACTCGAAATGCTTCTTGATGTCTGTTATCCAGTCTCAGCATCTAGCAGATCCACACAGTAACTGAACGCCTTAGGTTGGTTTACCAGGAATTGGTTGAGAGTAGCAAAGTGAGGTTGGTTGAACAAATTACCTTGGCCTTGGTTCCCATGACCACCTTGATTTGCTTGGTTGGCTTGAAAGTTCTGCATCATTTGCATAACCATCTGGGTGTTCTGGTTTGTCGCTTGCATTATTGCTCTCTAGGCCTCAGACGGAGGAGGAGGGGAAGGAGGACGATCAGGAACTTCTTCACCCTCTGGGTTAGCATTGGGAACCTTCTTAGGAGCCATCCTGAATGAGATGACAACTATTAGCAATTGATTGAAAAAATATATAAGCTGAATCAACGGCTAGAAATTGCCACATAAGTCTTCACAAGAACATTCGAACAAAATGAACGAATGTGATCCATAGTTTAATGATACAACAATGTTCTTGAGAAGCCACTTGGGAGAACAAAAGGTAAATAAAAAACAACTAGGAGCAGATAGAACAAATACAAGATAGAAGCTTCGTTCGACATATTCGTGCTGAAAGCTTATGGAACGTGTTACAAAAGGGTTTTGCAATCCCCGGATAAGCATAGCCAAGGACCCTTTAAGATGCAACTCCCGATCGGAACAACGCACATAAAACCACTTCACTCAATGTAGAACCCCGAACTCCACATCATGCATTCGTTGGAAGAATGCCTACGAACTACTAGATGAACCCACCTATTAATTTCCGAAAGTTTCCAGTTATGCAATCAGGTGTTGGGGATACAGGGGAAGCATCGCGCACTCAACTCTAATCCTACATCCAGCTGTATCCATCCTTCAACACATAACCAGTTATTTCTGGAAATCGTTTACCTTGGACCTTCGAAACGCATCTGCTATACAAGCTATGGCAATACTCCCGAACTACCTCCCCAGTACTGGGTGATGTCGGGGTTATCTTGCCACTAACCGCATAGAAGAGTTTTTTATGTCGGTCGTCTTAAGTATTCCAGAACTGCTGCGATAGATTTGTGATGACAACATTTCGGAGCTCAACTCCCCGGGACACTGCCACAACCCCTAAATGACAGGAGGCATCGATAACAATGTTTTCGTCACAAAGACATCGAAACAATTCAAACAATACTCGCGTGATCATAAAAAATTTAGTGAATTTTTGAGAGTAGAAGAGATAAGTAATCGTCAGGAGTCCTCACCAGAGTGACAAGGGATGAGGAGTAAAAAGAAATCCTACTCTCCGATATATATATAGGACTCAAAACATTTTCAAGTGTGTGCCTAGACTCAACCGTCAATGATTCGATCAATCAGTGGGGGCTCCTAGGTCTACCAACTTGTTATGCCCATTATGAGATTATACCTCCCACGTGTCGAGGCATGACTTAAAGGTATAAGATCATACTAGAATGTGGGGACCCCGACTTAGAAGTCGAGATCACCGAATGCACGTGTACAGTGATCCCAGAGATCAATGCTCACTAAACACACAGAAGCTGAAATAACAAGAGTCTTACATCCATACAAATAGTCTTACACGAATTAAGGCCATTATGGCCAAGTCTTACATAGATAGAGCCTCAAGGGCTGAATAGCAAATAACTCAAATAGCGGAAGTCTTCGATAACGGATAGAACCCATGCCATCTGCCTTAACCCTACAGGCATTCTGATTGGGATAGCGTCCTAGTTCGCATGCTCGTCTCCAAAGAACTCTTCAACATATTCCTGTTCTTCCATGCCTGGCCAATTAAATAACCAGTGGCAAGCCAATGAGTACTTTGAATGTACTCGCAAGCAACCCATGATTTGGTGCAAAGTAACAGTGCAGTTGAACAATAATGATCAATCTAGCAAAGGGCTAGAATAAATATTCTACCATCAAGTTTATGCATCAGTAAACTCGCGTAACCTCGAAGGCAGGTTACCGATATCAACATGGATATGTTTCAACTCATCGAGTCAAGTCACCACCTTGACTCGTCACACACATACTTGCATCGAAGAAGTAAAATTCTGGAGATAGTTTAAGTAGCACCACCCAACTGTCCATGACCGTGGACACGGCTATTCGAATAGTTTGACACTCTGCAGAGGTTGCGCACTTTACCCACAAGATCCGGGGAACTTCCGTGTCATCCACGACCCGCGGTACCTCAAGTACCCGGGGTAAGCACCCGGTCATTATCTTTCCTTAGACGACACTAACATAGAGTCCACTCGTTGGTGCACGGCCCTCGGGTACAAACAATAGATCACGGGACTTGCCCTAATTTCAATGTCACGCGTACCCGAAGGGACCAACGGTGTGTCCGGTGCCCTGTGAAAACAGTCATGGTCGTCTATCCAAGCACGACCCCGTCCCGGGAAAGACTTCAAGTCTTCCCGTCACTAGTAATGCGGGCACCATGCTAGTATCGACCTAAGTAATCAATAAAGCCCCGTCCCATAAGGGGTAGTGTGGTTGCACATGTTTGGTTGGGACGGTAGTCACACATAAATCTAATCCATTATTTCACCATGCACAAGTTTTACCGGCACATCACTTCTTCCTCAAGTGATGACCTAACACAACATCACCCTCGGGCATTAGGGGCACCCGATGGGTTCATGCAAAGATTTCAACTACGAAGGTTCAAATCACACATGCATCATTTAAGCATCATGACCAACTATTTGCATGTCATCTAGCACTTAGCAAGATCAAGACCAAGCATGCATCATGTGGTGGTTCCAACTAGGTCGCCACCGTAACCCTATCATCATGCATCGGAAACAAATGAGTTCCGGAGAACAAGTGTATCATGGTCAAAGGGCTGCTTGCCTGGATTGGCTTGGTCTTCAAAGTCTTCAAATCCTTCTCCTTCTCCTTCCTCAGCAACTTCGTCAAATACGGGATCTATACATCGCATAATAACCACGGGAAAATAAGACCACAAATAAAACAGAAAAATCAAAGTGCTCAAAAAAATGTCAACTCATTTTTGTTAAATACTAGAGGAATTTCTAAGGTGGGGAAAATTCTTAGTTGGAGTTTTGGATTAACAGAATGGATTCTATTGATTTTAGAACATGAGTTTTACTGCTCAAATTTGAATTTAAATTCTAACAGAACATAAAAGTTTCATAGATGTGAGTGAAAGTGGTACCATTAAATAGGTTGGAATATTACAAGAATTTAGGAGTTGGAATTATTTTATTTGGACCAATATTATTTTCTGTAAAAATGTTTGAATAATTTTCAGAAAAGAAAAAGAGAAAACGCCCTGTGCAACTGGGCCAGAGAAGCCACAGTGCACGGCCCAGGGCGGACCAGCCCAGCTGCACGGGTGCCTGCGCACGCACGTCTGGTTTTTAAACCTGACGGGCGGGGCCCGGCGGTCAATGGCTGAGAGGAGGGGGAGAGAGGTGTGGGGATGACAGGCGGGGCCCGCCTGTCATCTCCAACCTTACGGCCACGGCGACGGCGAGCTCACCGGCGAGGATTCCGGCCACGGCGACAGCAACGGAGGGCAGGAATGGGTCCAGCGTCGAGTGGCGGATGTAGGGGTGGTGGTGCGGCACGCCGGGGAGGTCAGGTTCGCCGGCGGCGAGGTGGGACGGCGGAGGTTCGTCGGGAGGTCGTTGCTCCGGTCGTTTCCGACTGCAACAGAAGGGGGAAACAGAGGGGAAACGATCAGTGAGGTGAGGGGGTTCCAAATCGGGCAAAAGGAGGGGCAGGGGAGGCCCGTACTGCGAGATCACCGGCGGCCCGAAGCGGCGGAGCTCTGGTCGATCCCGAGCACTGGGACTTCCTGGGGAGGAACTGATGGTGCTGGGGGACTCAGGAGGAGATGGTGGAGCTGCTGATGCTGTTGGAGAGGCCCGGGGGGGTCCTATTTATAGGGGGACGGCGGAGGCCCGTGGTCTAGTGCGCCGGCGAGCTCCGGCTCGAAGCTACAGCGCACAGGGGGCGAGGGGAATGAGTCCACGGAGTTGCTGGACGAGCTCCACGTCCAGCTAAGGTGAGAGGATGAGCGGGGAACCTTCCAGTCGACGCGCGCGTGCGAGCCCGAAGAGTGGCCGTTGCGGGCGGCCGGTGCGCGTGCGACGATGATCACTGGAGGGCGCAGGTGGAGGGGGGACAGCGCCGGGGTGGCTGCAGACGTCGAGGAGCATCGACTGGCGCGAGGGAGAGGCCCGAGGCTGTCGGGGGCCGGCGATTGGCTGGAGCTACAGTGCGGTGGCGCACTGTAGCGTGCTCCAGAGCGCCCGAATGGCTGGCACCTTCGTGCCCTCGCCGCTCTGGTCAAAACCAACGTGCCCAAGAGTGTCTAGAAGGTCAGGGGAGGAGTAAAGAAATGGCCTGAGGCCTTGGATGCCCTGGAGATGCTGAGGGAGAGTGAGGATGCTGGTGACTTGGTGAAAATTTGCTGTCCAGCACGGTAAACTAGGGTTCTTGCCCCTCAATCATGGAGCTGGGGTGCTGGGGAAGTTACTGGGGGTAGCCAGTAACTGAACGAGTATGTGGTAAAAAGTTGAGGCCAAGGAGAAGAGTAAAAGTGATCAAGATGAGGGTTTTAGTAAATCTGCAGAAGGTGTTTGATCAGTGTTTGGTCAAGCAAATGACCTCCACTTGACATGGCACTTAACAGGATTGAATAATATGTGAAAATAGGGTGCTTCACCAAATTTGGGCTCATTTTAAGAAACTAGCCAATGTGACTTTGGTGAACCCTAGAAATCAACAGAAACAGCTTCATCTTGATTGAGTCAAGCTAACCATTTCCCCTTGATGCACCACTTGGTGTAGCATCATCATTTGGGGTTATGATCATGTCCACAAAGTTTGAAGCTCCAGGTAAAAAGTTGGTAATGTAAAGTTGTTCAAATTTACATTTGAACAGAAAGGGTTTTGAGGTGATCTGATCAAGTTGCTCTATTCCAAATCTTGTGCCATTTGGTCTAGATGCCTCATTAGGCCATTCTAGCATGTGCACCAAATTTGAGAGCATTTGGACAAGTTTGGCAATGTAGAGTTGCTCAAACTTCAAATATGGACAGAATGGTTATGAAGGGGTTTGAGGATGTTTTCTTGCTTCCCAAGGCATGGGACTTGGCAAGATCATCAAATATGTCATATAAGACATGATAGAATTTCCCTGGAATTTTTGGAGAAAATTTCCTTTGTAAATATTTCAAAAGCTTGAAATATCCAGAAAGGGTTTTAGAGGGATTAGCCCATTATTTTGAACATGACCAAGTGCTGAAACTCTTATATATGGACAATATATGTCCTCTGAGTCTCTCTGAATTTTGGCAAATATTTTTGAAATAGTTAAATAATTTTCCCCTATTAAAGACCATTTCTGGCCAAAAAAAGCTTTTAAATAAAAGAGGAAAATAACTTTTAAAATTATACCTTTGTGGTTTCTGGGAGTCCTATGACTACTAGGTCTCAAATAAACCTTTTTAAATAATTTTCTCACCCTAACTCAAGTACTTGCAGTGCAAATCTCAATCCAGGGGTTTTTGGAAAACTAAATTTATAAAATACTTTTTGGCCAAATTAATTTTGTAAGAAAATACTATACTGTTATATAACACTTGGCATGATCATTGGGCAGAAGTTTTGGGTATGGAGATGAATTCTATAAGAGGTCATAGTTGACTTTAATGAGCACAAGAAAAAAGCACATGAAGAAAACTCAATTCCAAAGAAAAGCCAAATGATGCTAAAAAAAATTGCTGGTCCAAATTTTCATGCTTCAGAGATACAAATAACATGTTACAAAATGCAGGGTGTGACATAGAATGATCTCAAGTATGGTATATTTGCACGACTCATGTAAAAGAGGGATGAAATTGCAAAAGAGTAGTTGGCTTACACTCGCCACGTCACACAATACATTACATAAACATTCATCATCCAAATAACATCACAGTCCGACTACGGATGAAGATCCAAATGAAAGATACCATAAATAAAGCCACAAGGTCCGAATCGCCCCTAGTAGAAGCCACTACTAATCGTCGGGATAAGACACGTAGTATCGCCCATGTTCTTCATCGAACTCCCAGTACAACTCTGTCCCATCTCCTTTGTAGTTCACCATGGTACCTGCATCTGGTGTTGTGTAGAATCTGTGAGCCACGGAGGACTCAGCAATCCCGTTCCCGGGTAGCAAAACTATCTAAGCCTTGGGTGTGGAACAAGGCTGAAGAACAAGGTAGCAGCTGCACTAGCACTAGCTTACGTGTTTAGAGCGAGAAGAGTAGTGCCACGAGCGTCAAAGTGATCACGAAGTGATCCTATCTAAGCACGTCAAACATAACCCCACCGTGTTCACTTCCCGAACCCCTTCGGAAAATGACAGTCACGGTTACTTACGCTGGTAGTGTATTCTGAGCATGGTGTCAAGTTTTCTACAACCGGATATTAACAAATTCCCATCTACCACATAACCGCGGGCATGGCCTTCGAAAGATCAAACCCTGCAGGGGTGTCCCAACTTAGCCCATCACAAGCTCACGATCTGCGGAGTCGCAACTCCAAGGTAGGAAGACCCAAGTATTCTCGGAATCCCGTGCTCAAGATATTCCGACATAGGTAACACTAATCCAGCAAGACCTCCCGGTGTGTCGACACCCTGACAGTAGCCGCGCGTATCTAGTCTCAAGCCACGACCGGATGAGTATTCCTACAGGTGTATACCAAATACCTCGGGTTTCCCCAAGGCGGCCCTGCAATCTGCTCAGTTTGGACCAGCACTCATCTGGACCACTGGCCCGGGGGTTGTTAATTAAGTCCACGGATAGCTAGTCCCTATGCAAAATTTTAGTTATTAGGCAAATGTAAAACCAATGTCGGGCCTTGCTGGAAAAGCTTTAGCGCTAAGCGGGTTATCGAGGGGGGCCCATAAACCCCAACCGTGTTAGGGACGCATAATCAAGGAACATAACACTGGTTTAAACGGTTCCTAGGGCGGCATGAGTGGAACAAACCACCAAGCAAGAGGCTTAGCCTTCCACCCATTACCAATATATAGATGATTTGGTTTAACAGATTATATATTGTGATATCCCAACAATAACTTCAACATGAAGCAAGAATCTTCAAGTCTTCTCCTGCAACTAGCAATGCTATAAGAGGGGCTGAGCGAAGCTTACGTAGCCAATCAAAGGTTTGCTATGTTGGGTGGTTAGAGAGGTTCATGGCTACAATAGGAGGCTGACAAACAAACATGGGCATCGAGGCAATAAGCTAAAGAGCGAGACGTCTAGCAATAGGCAAAGATAGTAGTGATATCTGGGTAAGGCCATCTTGCCTGTTGAGTCGTCGATGGGATCGTAACCTTGCTCCTCACACTCAACCTCAGTAGGACCCTTGTTCTCGGTCTCGGCTCCCGGCTCTACTCAATACAAGAACACAACATGACACAATATCAAACACGGTGCAATGCACAATCAACATGATGCAAGTATGATGTGCGTATGCATGTGGAAGCACTTGAGCCTAAGGAGAAGATGATGGAGAAGGCATCATCTTGGGAAACCAAGCATGCCACTGGATAGAGGGGAAGATTTCGGTTGAAATGGAAATAAGGATTGCCGGAAACGGACACACGGTTTGCAAATGGCAAGAAAAACAATATTCACGCAAAGCTGCAGTTTACAGCCACATGGCATGTTTGGAGCAAGAAATAATTATGCTACAACACTCAAACATGCAGACAAAGGGCATGGATGTGAAGTAGACATGATACTTAATAAGCATTAACTTAGAGCACACCCAAAAACCTACTGGAACACAACTAACCAAACATGGCAAGTTGCAATAAATTTATCCAGACTTGGCCAAAATCTGGGAAGGCAAAAACATCATCACGATCCTGCCTTCGGAGGCACAAAACAACATGTATATCAACTCCAGTATGTATATAAAGATCATGGACATGTAGTAGACATAGCATACAGCAAACAACTCCATTGGAGCAACTCCATTGGAGGCATGAATCAATAGCAATAAGCTTCACCAAATTGATCATGCTGATAAAAACCTAACAGGTATAATTTATAGCAACTTGAGAGCAAGAAATAAATAAGCTACAACAGGCCAAATGTGCAAATAAGGGCATGGATGGATAGAGCATAACATGGACAACAAGACATGACCATTGGCCACTCCAAAACAAGCATGGATTTGAGTGAGGCATCAAGCAAACATAGCATCAGGTTAACAGATTTCCAGAATTAGCAATTTTTTAGTAAGTATAAATCAGCAACATTGGCATGGCATGTATAGAAGCTTGTTTAAGTCACCTCAAGCATATCATGGAAATTGGTTTGCACCACAGCAAAGAACATATGATGGTGCTTCTAAAACATATAGACATGTGACTTGAGGACAAACACATCAATAGCAATGAGCACTTCAAATCAGCATCTCATAACAAGTTTCAGCACTTAACAGCCACATGCACTTTTGCAACAGAGACTAGCATGGCAATATGACACCTAACATGAATGCTACAGCAACCATCATGTAGAGTACTTCACAATGAACATTTTGACATATCATATGCTCCATTTGGATAAACATGCACAAAGTTATCATATCTCAAACATGGCAACAAAATTTACACACACAACTAGTTACAGCCACATGCACTCTTTCCATGAAGATTAGGGCATCTAGATGAAATCAAACAAGCATTCCTCAATGGAACAAAATGAAGAGCACATCACCACGATCATTTTGATATATTATTTGCATCATTTGGATAAGCACACAAAAAGTTACAGCCATGCAAAGTATGCATCAGACAACAAGTTTCTGGGACTTGGCAGTTTTTTTATACCTAGAAAACGGGATGGTGGAATCCCGGGGGCGAGGGGATCCAGGCGGGGCGTTTGGATGGATGGCCCGGTGGATCTGATCCACCCTCCTGGTGGATCTGGATCCAAAGCGGATCTTGGTCGGGGCGGATCTGAAGGGTCGGGCGACGGGGCGATCGGTGCCGGCGGCGGCCGGGGCAGCGGCGTTGGGCCGGCCGGCGGGAGGCGGCGGCGGAGGAGCTCCGTGCGGCTGGGGCGACGTCGGCTGGGGCGACTCGCGGCGCACATGGCCGAGGCGGCGGGGCGGAGAGGCGGCGAAGGAGCGGCGAGGGCGCCGGCTGCCCGCGGTGGCGTGCGGCGGAGGTGGCGTCGGCGGCGGCCGGCGGTGATGGCATCGGTGGCGGCGGTGGTTGCCGGCGCCTGAGGCAGAGACGGGCCGGGGCGCAGCCCGGGGCGGCTGAGGCGATGGGCTGGGGGGGCCCGATCCGGGCCCCGGTGGGCCGGCGGCGCGCGCGGTGGAGAGGCCCCGGCGGCGACACGTGGCGAAGCCTGGTTGGCGGGGAGGTCCGGTCGGACGTGTCCGGCGCGCGGAGGAGCTGCGGGACTAGGGTTTTTCGCCCGAAAATGGACGTGGGGGACTAATTTATAGGCATAGGGAGCTAGAAAGGTCCAAATGGGGAGCGGTTTTCGGCCACATGTTCGTGATCCGACGACCGAGATGATGGGAGGGGTTGTGCTGGTTTAGTGGGCTGTTGTGGAGGGGTCTTGGGCCAAAAGGAAGAGGTGCTTTTAGCCCACTAGGTTAACCGTTGGAGTACCAAACGAACTCCAAACGCGACGAAACTTGACAGGTGGCCAACACGTACCAAAACAACATCGCACGACAAGTCTCACCTCATTCCGGGAACGTTGCATGGCCACACACGAGAGAAGGACTCGGGGGTGCCACGGGCACATGTGTGAGTGTCGGAACTCGAAACGGACAACGGGAAGAGGCGAGCGAAACCGGGTGCAAGTGACAACACGAATGCAATGCAACGCACATGACAACATGACATGGATGAAATGCACACACGCACGCAACAAAACGAAGAAACCCGAAATGAAAGAAGAGCCCAGAATGAAATTGTTGAAGTCAACGTTTCATATGTTGCCATAAATGGAAGGTGTTACATCTGGGGTGTTACATTGAGCTAGTCTAGTATAGGCATACTAGGGACACTCTGTTTCGTCTATGTATTCACAGATGTATCAAGTTTCCGGTTAATACAATTCTAGCATGAATAAAAGACATTTATCATGATATATAAGGAAATATAAATAACAACTTTATTATTGCCTCTAGGGCAAATTTCCTTCAGTTAGTGCCTAAGTAGACATGGAGATTGAAAACAGTTAAGGTCTGGAAAAAGAGTATGTCCAAAGAGCGACATCTGAGCGGTTAATTCTAGTACAATATATACAGGCTTTCAATGTGCATGAAATCATCACCTTTATATATAAATTCTCTAGAGATTGAAAGCATCGTAGCAAGCCAATAATTATGTTCAGATCAAAACTAAACATTCCGATATATAAGATCTTGACAGAATCCAACAATATTGATAGGCTATCCGTGGACGAACTCTTCATTGAGCATATAACATAATATTAGTACCCAAAGTGTACTCCAATATGATATAAAACTTATGCGCACAAATGAAAAATGCACTTATGATTACAAATGTGTAGATGATAATATACGGTACTTGAAAAAGTGAGGAGCCAAACACAAACTTGTTGTGATCATTAAACGGGTCACTGATCACACCCAAGGTATCTAATTTGGGCGCAGAAACAATAGTTATTTGCGAAGGTTTATAACAATAATTAAGGAGCAACCTTTGAAGTGAAGGGGCATCTTCGATGATGAGCTGCTGTCCTTCAGAACAAACTCTAATGCTTTTAAGGTCAGGTGACTATATTTGGAGAAAAATGATAGGGATTTCTATTCCCAAAACAACCAGCAAGCGCTCCAGGGCAGGGCAACTGGAGTGGATGATGCTGTGTAGTGAGTCCTCCGACAGATAAAGCACCACAAGCAAAAGTTTTTTTAGTGGTGGGAGTCGAAGCATCTGTACCAGATCGTCTGGTAGATGGCACCGAGCGAAGGTGGTGATGTGGAGAGAGGAGGAAAACCACGAGATGGACAACGGTGGTGTGGGCACAAATTCTTGGTGTTCAGTTCGTGGTATGAAACTTTCGTGGTAATGGTAGAACTCAAACTGCTAGAGTTTTTCGAATTCAGGGGTTTTCAGCCAAGCGTCCACCATGTAGGGTATGGACAGCAGGTAGCGTTTCAGGATGCAGAGGCGTTGAACGGGGCCCTGCTGGTGAGAGGAGATGATGGCTCTGAGGAGATCAAATTCAGGAAGGACTGATATCTGATGACAGTCAAGATTGAGGGGCGCACTGCGCCATAGAGGGCGCCACCAAGATGCGAGGACTTGTGTGCAACAGCCATCCTTGGTGGGGAGAAGGGAGATGATCTCCCAAAGGATGTCATCCGGGAGATCGCTGATGTGGTCCACTGGAGAATCTACACCTTCCTCAGATCCGGCTGGGTGGGGGGGCTTGCCGCTTCTCCCCGCACTGCCGGGTGTGGGATCTACGATCGGCGTCACCGCTGGTGAGAGCTTCATCTTCTTGGCATTGGGGCCTGCCTCCTCCATTTTCCTTGCGGGAGTCGCGCCGAGCTCACGGGTTTGAGCAGAGTAGCCAGAGACGAGCCTGGTGGTAGTGCGAGTGGGGAAGAAGGAGGGCTGGGGTTTTCTGTTAGGAGTGGAAGAAGAGCAGCAGGCGTATTCTATACAAGTGAGGGAGAAGGTGAGCGGGGGTTTTGTGTACGAGTGAGGAAGATGGAGAGCGGGGGGAATTGGGGGGGCGACGGAAGCGGGAGAGTCCAGCGAGCGGCAAAATGAGGGGTCAAATAACATGCCCACAATATACATAGATTAAGAGGGACTGTGGGGGATTAAATCATGTACAAGACAAACTCCCCTCCATTCCTCTCCAAACCCCTGGGAGGAGGTTGAACTGAACAAGGCCTAAGACTAACCTTAGCGGGAGTAACTTAATTCCGTACGGTATCATAATTTGATACTCAACCCTCTCTTTCTTCATTTAATTCTATGTTGTGCTGCTGGTTTGGGCACGTCAAATCTGACAGTGTACATTCTAACAATCCCAAAGTATACATTATAACAAGTTCGCACACAAGTACAACATAAAAGGTAAACATTCAGATCAAACTCAAGTTCACAAGATATGTTCATATTCATAGCCAACATTCACTATCAAGAACTCAGAAGATTCATGTATAGACATGTACATCATGTCTATGCATCCAAATGATTCAAAGATCACAAGCCAATATCCATAGCTAACATTCAAGAAAAGATTTAGAATACACATCAAATGATTGAGACAACACAAGCCAATATCATCCATCGACACACTTTAATTACCGAGGGTACAAACTGGTAAGTGGTGTTCACTCGGTGGTACTTTCTAAAATTAATGCTGGTCTGAGCAAACTTTCAAGTAAATAAGAGGCAGCATAGACAATCTGAACTTTGCTTGGAGGTTTATCCTCATGATAGTGGCCTCGATGCCGCGAGCGGTTTGAACAACTTGGCCACTACTTTCATCCAACTAGTTTTTGTGCAGTTAAACTGAAATGGAGGCATCCCACGTGTGTAGATAATTAGGTGCCATATGAATATATGCCTCTACCAACTTATCTGGAATCTTTAGACTCCATGGAATACATTTTGCTACCAGCATACGTGCCGATAACCTAAAAGCGCAAGTTGGGACCAAAGACTGGGCTGCGTTTTTCTGGGCTATGCTCCAAGCAATATTTGTGGCGCTCACTCTGGCACTTATTCTTGTCAACATTGATGCTTTTCTGAGTGAACTTTGGAGTACAACAAAGCAGCAGCATAAGTATCTGTCCATCTTTTCTTTTTGTGCAGTTGTATCGAAACCGGCCAATGTAACGAGTTGCCTGCAAGTTCAGGCTCAGAGTTACTCCTTATGAAATCGGCCAACATTAGCACAATACCAAATTACCAATAGATATCAAAAGCACAATAATCAGGATGAAGAACTGTACCAACCTGCTTGATGAAGCATAAAAATTAGTACTTCCTTTGACTGGAAGCCGAGATAAGTGACTCATAGGAAAGGTGATGGATTATGGAGCATGCTTAGGTATCGGTATGAGATGCATGCCGTATTTGCCATGTTTACTGCTTATTTTTGGTTTAGATTAGTCGTAAAAGTGCTAATATATCCAAAAAAGGAAGTAGACAGTCGAGGCAATGAACCACCCAAAGTTTTTGTGCAGTTCCACTAAAATCGAGCATCTATGTTCGCAAATATATTGAGAAAGTGAGATTACTGTAATAGTAGTTGATGAAACATACACTAACAAATACTCCCTCCGTTCCCAAATATAAGTCTTTCTAGAGATTCTAACAAGTGACTACATAAAAAGCAAAATGAGTGAATCTACACTCTAAAATTTGTCTATATACATCTCTATGTTGTAGTCAATTAGAAATGTCTAAAAAGACATATTTATGAACAGAGTGAGTAGAAGCATCCGCTTTATCTTACAAAGAGGTATTAGTTTAGTTAATCAGTGCCAATTAGCTCAACTCTCACGTTGGCATGTATCATAGGCTGCAATGATGTAACACGCAAAGATAAAGGACTTTCTCATGACAATTGCAAAATAGTAGCACGATACACATAGAGACGACAACATACTAATCTAGATGAAGGCCTTAGGCCCTTACCAATTAATTAGTGTTGCTTAAGTACTCCTGATTGATGAAATGACCTTCCAAGAGAGGCATCAGAAGTCGAAGTGCTCCTGGAGCATTGCCTCACATGTGAGGCAGACGTTGCCGAAGCCATTCAATGGCCTCGACTGAGGCATCGGCTTCAGGTAAATCACTTTGGCACTATTGTTCGTGTAGGGCTAGCTCACACATGCATCAAGAATCCCGTTAATTAGTATGATGTGTTCTCAAGCCAAGTACTACTCTGCTAGTAGTACTACAAGTGCATTTCTTCAAGTAAATTAATACTAGTAGCAACACAGCAATACAATACCACTAGCAAGATGTCAGG
This sequence comes from Secale cereale, assembly GCA_902687465.1. NCBI lineage: Eukaryota > Viridiplantae > Streptophyta > Magnoliopsida > Poales > Poaceae > Secale > Secale cereale. The sequence continues at coordinate 569,579,116 of LR738711.1, read as the reverse complement.
ATAACATAGGATGGTACCATCTTGTGATCCCTTTTCATTTCTTCCTTCTTATTCTTCCTCTTCATGTTCCTCTTCTGTCTTCCTTTTTTTGCTATGTTTCTCTTTCCCCCAAGTACATGAGTGGGCTTCAATGTCCGATGTGGTTGTCAGTGAGTACAAGTCTACTATGTAAACAATAGTATTATTTTCTCATGGAAGTTGCAAAATAGACGTGAACATATGCATTAAATATCATTCTTACTTAAGGGAAGGTTAGGGTGCCAATTTGGATTGTGAGGATTGGACACAGATCTCCCTTTGTGTAGTTCCACTGAAATCGACCAACAGTTCCGGCATGACATTCCAGTTAAGCTACACAAAAATCACTAGTTATGACTTATAATAGTGGCATGGCATCATTTTACCAGGGGCATTAGATCAAGAACATTGTATTCTTGGTTGGTCCCATTTTTTCACATTAGCCACCTATTTGTATGTGTGTATAGAAAATCTAGTCCTGGTCATACAAGTTTGTACAACATTTCCCCTTTATTTCCGTTTTCGACCAAGAAACCGGTTGGAGGGCCAGACTGTACTATTTGCATGTACATTACATACTACATCTTTCCCCCTTCCTTTCCTATTTAAACCAAGTAACAAGAGTCGACTCCATAAAGTAGCTTTACCTCTAACAGTATAAAAAACTTAGGTGGTGTTGGACAATCCGATCGATCCTAACTACGTGGAGGGCTCAGAGGTAAAAAATGATGCACATGCAGCGGCGTACCGAGCTGTGTTAGTAGAGCTAGGCCGGTTTTGAAGGAAGATATACCTGAAGGTCATTGGGGTGTGGCTAGGTGGGGCGTGAGGCCAGCTCCTCCCACACTACGATAGTGAGGAAGCGGTCAGAGGACCTCGCGCGCCGGTGCTCGGCCAGAGAGACAACGGTGCTGCCAGCAGTGGGTCTCCTCCCTCGTCGTCGACGATGGCCTAAACGCTGCACCTCCTCCCCTTCTCGGACAAAGGAGATGCGTCCGGATCTGTAACCAGCTGTGAGGATAGAAAGGTGTGTGATATCCTGTTTAGATCCGGAGAGGATGAGAGTTTGTGAATACATCAACCCTAGCAAGCAAGCACGGAGGCTCCTGCCTATATATGTATACGTATAGTAGAGTAGTTTTCTTTCTTCACTCCATCAAAACAATCGTCTAAGACGTCAAAAAAACAATTGTTTACGTGCCAGGTCACCGTCTTTCGAGTTCCTGATTGTTTTTTGAGATAGCTACCTGCTTATTCCAAGCCGAGTGTGTGGACGAACGAGCTTCTCGGCTCATTAAGTTCATTCTTGTTAAGGCAGGTCTCATTAAGCTCAGTAAGACTAATGAGCAAAAATCCTGCTCGGCTCAGTACGTTTGAAGCTCTAGCTCGTGAGCTCTTGTTAACAAATTCTGATGATGTGTTACAGTCTACATGATGAGTGTGTAGATGTGACTTTTAAGAAGATAGATGGTGACTACGAAAGGAATTGCGCTAGTTTGTTGCCTCCTATGTAGATTAGATTAAATAGACAGACTCAGATTGATGATTGGATTGGTTCTTTGAGAAGCGAGCCACTAGCATAACGAGCCAAACTATTTAGGCCCTCATTACTCGTCAGCTAATAGCTTTTGGTCCAGCCCCGCCAGTGTGTTAGGTCCCACTTTGTATTGTTCATGTGTGGTACTCGACCCTTAATTAAGTTAACAACCAATGCCTCGTAAAATTTTGAACAAGCCACCGCCCAAATTATCGGAAACATGGGCTGCACCAAGATGCAATATTATTTATATTTTCTATATGTGGGAGTACAATTTTAATGGAGTGCTACTATTGCCAGCTCCTCCTCTGTCGTTCAAAATTTTGGTTGAGGTTTTGGTTGCCCATGACCCAAACACACCCCAAGCATCAGGGCCCGTGTGCCATCTACCAAATCTTTGCGAAGTGCTACAGTCGAGATTCAGCAGTCCCCCTGGTCTGTCCGTCATGACCCGTCATATCACAAATTCCCACACATTTACCAGCAATGGTAAAGTGGTCTGGTTAGTTGGACGGACGAAGCAACCATCATTTCACTAGAATGCTCGTTTAAGCCCTTTCTCCCACATCTTGAAGAAAACCACACTCCATGCTAGTCACTTCTGCCATTTTTTTCTGTACCGATGAAGGAAAGGTAGGCAAATCAGTGATGCTACTCTATTTTCATTCCAAGAATCTTCTTTTTGCAAAGCACCGAGCGTCTCTGACTCCCTATTCTTTTCCCGTTTTCATTGCGATTGTGGTTCCTTTCAATTGCTTTTTGTTTGTCAGTTTATTGATGGATCCTGGAGCACTGGGCAAAGAGTTGTCGGCGGACAACCCACTGGAGACATAGATCTCCAGGAAGAGAGCACCAGCCAATGAGTTGGCGATGTTGGCCAACCCATGGAGACAAAGAACTCCAAGAAACAAGCACTGGCCAAAGAGTTGAGGACCTTGGCAGACAAACTCCTGAACAACAAAAGCTAGAAGAACAACAAGGGCCCCACCGTGCCTACCCCAGAAACTCTAATGGCCACATTTGAGAGCCTCAAGGCTGGGTTTGAGGAGATAGTCGCCGTTGAGAAGCAGTATTTCCCCGGCGAGGCGATTGTCCCCAGAGGGATGGGATCCCCCGGTGAGCTGCATAAGGTAAAAAAATATGGTTTACCATAGGTGTTGTTTTTTATTATTTGCAATGTGCTTAATAATATGTTAGGGTTGTACAGTGCAGGTGCAGGTGTCGGCAAACGCCTTTGATGTTTCTGATGTTGCGGTCCCTCTTGTGGACATCGCTCCAGAGATCGATTCCCATGCCGTTGTCCTTCCTGTGGACATTGCCCTAGAGATCAATGACAAGAAATAGTTAGTCGCGCTAGTCTTTCAATGTAGTTTGTAGTGTTTCATTACTAGACCAATGTGTTTTATCACATTGGCTAGGGCTAGTGCAGTGCCTTCTGTGGGCGGTACTTGCTACTTTTGTTTGATAGTGAATCATGCGAACCCTCTCCCAGTTATGGAAACAGATGTATCCTCACCAGCTTTTGAAGTAATATATGGCATGCTTAGGCGTATGTTTAAAGTGTTTAATCATATAAGAGGGCTTGATTGAAGAAAAAAATGTTTGATGATTTTTGGTGTCAAACCTTGACTTATTCTGCGCTATTTTAGTAGGCTAGCAACTATGCGAGCTATAGTACTTGCAAACACTAACCGAAGAAAAACGTTGGGGCTGATAGGTTGACGTGAATATGTAGTGGACGTTGTACTTTCAGAATGGCTACAGAGAGTGTTTACGTGTGCTAAGGATAGGTTGTACGAGTGTGTACATGGCCCGCCTCACATATCTCTACTCTTATCTCTACTTCTACTCTTATCTCCCTCCATGTCTCCTTTTCCTTGGCCGAATGTCGGCGGACAATTGAAACGTGTGTCCCCTTTGGTGAGCGACGTGCTAGACCGACTTTGGTGGGTGCGACGCGAGCGCGACAGGCGTACTTTCATTGTGTCACCTTTTCCATTTGAGCTTGCAAAGTAACATTTTCTACTCTGTTCTTTCCCTTGTTCATGTGATCCATCGATACAAATCCAGAACAAAATGATGAGGGCGGGGCTTTCCCGCGTGTTAGGCGGTCTTGTTTGGCCTAGTGGGTGTGACTGATATGACGTGCTACAGTGCCGTGCAGTCTTCGTGTGTGGTAGCAGTATTGCTGGTACAGTAGTTTTCTTGAAGAAGCGGATTCAACCAAGTAATGATGGTTCCTTCGTTCGAGCAACTTATAGTGGGAAAGGTTGGGCCTACGATTTGATGGCTCATTACTCATTATTACTGTGGCGCTACGACCGGGGTGAGTCTCCCCTGCAGTTTCGTATGATGCACTCTAATTATGGTGTCATGGCAAGTGGACCGGGATGGTCGACGTCCCACATGTCGGCGAATGAAAGTATTCTTTCAGATATTGAGGACTAGCAAGGAAGCCGGGCGGGATAGTGTCACTGCTCTTTTGCAGCAGTACTATTCATTTTTATTTTTTATGAAAGCTATTGTCTCCACTCTTACGATGGAGGAGTGTGAAACACGGCATCCCAGTGAACTTGGCATGTGTACTACTCCCTCTGTCAGTGAAATTCTATACGTATCACATTGACTAAGAGGAACCTCCATGGCATAATTAACGCCCGAAGCCTGCATCATAATATCACCGTGCATTGCACGTAACATAATGGTACGAGTAGTAAAAGACAAATGCCAACATGCCACACCTCGCCCCCATCGTCCTCCTCCTCCTCCGTGTCCGTGTCCTCCGTGAACGCGTGCTGCTCCGCCTTCTCCTCGAGCTCCGGCTAGTCCGGTGGCAGGACGACTACGATCCGGACTTCGCACCACCTCCAGATCTTAGGAAGCAGCTCAAAGTGCCACTCCGGCGGGAGCATGGCGTATGTCGTTACCTTTGGCCAGGCCATGGCTATCGGGCGACGGTGAGCGGAGAAGAGGTAGTGGGAGGGGAATGAATGTGACTACTTTTTGGGTTCGCCGTCTAGCTTAAATAAATGCGGTCCATCATCGGAACCCACGGGTGCACAAATTGTACACATACGGGTTTGTTTAGGGTGTGTCACGTAACTCGCATGCGCGTGCACGAATGGTGTGTTTGTTAGGGAGTGTGTGTGTGTGTGCCCCTCTAATCTGAGGACATGTACTCCACCTTTTCCATCGGGATATAAGTATAATGGTACCTTCCATGTAAATTACCTGGCCATATTAATCAGATTTGTGTAAAAAGAATGTCACTTCCTGCTCGTGATTTGCGTTATATAATTATTCAAAGTTTGCTAAGTAGTAAAATAAATTGGAATTTTTCCATGTTATAAGTAAATAAATGTGATTGATTATCATACGGGTAAGGTTGGATGAAGGGTGGTAGGAATAAATAGTCCACCTAGAGCATGTGTGTGTGTGTGGTCGTATAGAGAGACCATGTGTGTATAAAGAGACTGTGTGTGTGAAAGAAAGAACGGTGTGTGTGTTTGTGTGTGTGTGTGTGTGTGTGTGTGTGTGTGTGTGTGATGGAGTCTTCGGCAAGGAAAGTAATTAAGTGTGTGTGGCTTCATCGTGGACAGTTGGTGTGTATGGTAGAGGCCTCCAACGAGGGAGGGGCAAGAAAGAAGAGGCCCGTGGATATGGATGAATGGCGTGTGCATGTGAGACGAGTGGACATCGAGATAACACGTTTGTTCGAGAGACACCGAGGAAAACTACTATAGATGGTGCATATAGGAGGGAATTAAACGAAGTGAAAGTCTTATTGGTTTCCGGGATAGAGGGAGGGAGTGACAGAATGGGGTAGCCAAAAGGAGATAGTTAAGTGTGAGTGCGTGTTTTAGAGAAGAGACACGTCCATACGGAAGCCATGTGCACACAAGAAGATAAACATTTGATGTGGGGTGGGAGCTAGGGGTAATTAACTAGGCATGGAGAGATATGAGACATTAGACGTGCATGTGTGGGACGTATACATATATACGTGGGGGGTTTGTGTGCCCGCACGCGTGATTGGGATAAAAGAGAAGACATAAGTCATAAGATCAACATGACGGGAGAGATGGATTAATATGACAATATGCATCTAGGTGAGAGATGAGGGAAGAAGGTGTGATGCTGGAGCGTGGGGTGGAGCATGCATATTGGCGAGCAGAGGGAGCGAGACACAAATGTGTGTGGAAAAGAGAACGACCTATAGATGCATGTAGAGAAAAACATATATAGTGTGCATGATAGGAAGCAAGAATGCGTCCGAGAAAGTAGGTTGATGGAGAAACACAAAAATAGTGAGATAGAGATGCTAGTTAGAGGAGGATCGACTACTGTGTTTTTTGTCTTTAAGAGAAATATAGAGTGTGTGATACGAAGCAAGAGTGAGATCGAGAAAGGAAGTTGATGGAGAAACACAGAAATAGGGAGATAGAGATGCTAGTTAGAGGGAGATTGGCTAATGTGTTTGTTATAGATAAGAGTCGAGTAGATCCGAATAGTAGGTTGTGTGTGTGTGAGAGAGAGAGAGGGTGCGTGTGAGTGACATACAAACGAATATTAGAGAGAAATGAGACCCCTAGATACGGAGTTTTTGTTTGCGAGAGAGAGCGAGACTTTTCAATGGGAGAGTCGTAGCTAGAGAGACATAGGGAACACGAGATATCCCTATGGATGTATATAGACTTGTATTCGAATACAAACTGGATCCTGTCCGAAAAAAAAGAAAATGGGTTCGAAGTGAGTTGGCACGGAAACGTGAACTCTTTTTCTACAAAAAATTGAACGAAGCGGGGAAACTCGCAGTAACCGCCCGAAACCAAAATCTGCTAGATGGAAATTACTGCCTATCCCTAACACGCAAAGCCTATCGGCTGGATTTCTATAGGTTTTGATAGGGGTGGGCTTGTAATTTCCTTCAAACGTGACATAACCGCCTCCGCCTCTCACCTCCACGGATTCATACACGATGGGCGCCAAAACAAACTCTCCTCGGCCGAAATCTTCGGCGGCAAATTTTTGGTGTATGCGAGATTACCGTCCTATCCCCAACAGCCCAATATTCCTGTGATGTCTAAAATTTTAAATAGGGGATACGTTGGTAACTTTCCCCGCATTTGAGACAAGCGCGTCCCAAAGACATGGTTCCCCCTACCTCTCTCCCTCCATTTCCCCATTCGTACTCTATGGGCGCCAAAACACCCTCTCCACCCCAGCCTCCTCCGTCCGCCACCCCATCCACCGCCGTCCTCCTCCACCATGTCGGAGTTGAAACCCCGACGTCGTCGTCCATTACAAGAGGTCGACATCTCTCATCCACAGCTTCGGACAAGCTGGATCCTTGCATCCCGTCCTCTCGCTTCATCCCCACCGTCGTCCACCTTACCAGCGCCGCTCCTACGACCGTCTCGTCTACCGCGCCAGGATATTTCCCCCGCCGCCACCGTCTGCCCTCCTACATCTACTTCCACACCGCCGACAGCCATCGCTACCGCAACACCGTCAAATTCTCAGCAGATGCATACACGGCGCCGCACCAGAGGGGGTACTCTTTCATATCTGCTCAACTTATTTATCGCGGCTGCTTTATTGTGATATTCTTGTCCACCACTTAGGATCTTACTTGTTAGTTGCTTGGTTGCGAAGTTGCCTTTGGCCGGTTTGCACCTTTAGATCCGCCATGGCACGATCAACACTATACTCCCAATGTTTATGGTTTTCCCCTTTTATATTACACACTAGCTAAACAACGGCATAGGGGGCAGGGTGTCGGGGCCGGCGGTTCGACCGGCGGCCTGTGTTGTGTTCCGTAAGGGAAGAATCAGAGGGGAGGAAGAAGAAGGGTTAGGAGACGTAGGATCTTCATCCAACCTCCTGAACTGGTCGACTGACCCAAATGATGAAAGTCATGCGACTTCCATGCATACATTCCTTTATATTTAGTACTATCATCATAGTTGCTTACCACTACTCCTCAATCCATCAAGCTAAACAATGTGCCACTAATAATTCCAAACTGTTGCTCAAATACGAATCTGATTTCATGCTGATATTACTAAAACAAATAAGGATTAATTGGTCAGCTGATGTTCCCACTTTACTTTCGAAAATCACGTGCACCACATATAGAGAGACAATAGGGAGTTGCATTCTTAATGTGCTCTGGTTCATCCTGTGTGGACACTACGCAACAAACATTTTATTATCCTAAATCTGCTTGCTCTTCTTTAGCATGTTCCTCTTCTGTTCTTCTTTAATAAGTACTCTCTCCATTCATAAATACAAGTCTTTGTATAGATTCCACCATGGACTACATATGGAGCAAAATGAGTGAATCTACACTCTAAAATGTATGTGTATACATCTGTATGTCACCCATAGTGGAAATCTCTACAAAGACTTATATTTTGGAACAGAGGGAGTATAATAGTACAGTATAGTATGTTCCTTGTTGTGAAGAGGAGCAGAGACATTTGCAGTGTACATGTCTATTTGCTCGGTTGGGATGGACACATTCAACTCTTCGAGCCTCTTTGATTCGTAGGATTTTGTAAACATAGGAATAGGAATTGTAGTGGCCTACCGACTTGAATCTTATAAGATTAGCAATAAAATGCGAGGAGTTTTGTTGCCTTTGAGAGTTACACTGATATTAACAGTACGACAACTTCCGTTGAAGAGAGTTGTTTTCCGAAGCCTTTCTAGTCATACCGGCAATAGTAGCCCATATTTTCCAGCAAGTTCCACTTTCCTGATTTTACTTGTGATGCCTATAGTTTTCCAGTTATATCTACACTATGAACTATGTTGGTGCTTTGTGTCGCACTAGTAGCAGTTCACTCTTGAAGCTAAACAACACACCAATCATAAGTCAAAAGCTTACTTCTTCAAATACGAATTGTGTGAAGGAAATATGCCCTAGAGGCAATAATAAAGATGTTATTTGTATTTCCTTATATCATGATAAATGTCTTTTATTCATGCTAGAATTGTATTAACCGGAAACTTGATACATGTGTGAATACATAGACAAAATAGTATGCCCCTAGTATGCCTCTACTAGACTAGCTCATTGATCAAAGATGGCTATGTTTCCTAGCCATAGACATCAGTTGTCATTTGATCAACGGGATCACATCATTAGGAGAATGATGTGATGGACAAGACCCATCCGTTAGCATAGCACTTTGATCGTTTAGTTTTACTGCTATTGCTTTCTTCATAAATTATACATGTTCCTTTGACTATGAGATTATGCAACTCCTGAATACCGTAGGAACACCTTGTGTGCTATCAAACGTCACAACGTAACTGGGTGATCATAAAGATGCTCTACAGGTGTCTCTGAAAGTATTCATGGTGTTGGCATAGATCAAGACTAGGATTTGTCACTCCGAGTGTCGGAGAGGTATCTCTTGGGCCCTCTCGGTAATGCACATCATAATAAGCCTTGCAAGCAAATGACTAATGAGTTAGTCACGAGATGATGTATTACGGAATGAGTAAAGAGACTTGCCGGTAACGAAATTGAACTAGGTATAGAGATACCGACGATCGAATCTCGGGCAAGTAACATACCGATGACAAAAGGAACAACGTATGTTGTTATGCGGTTTGACCGATAAAGATCTTCGTAGAATATGTAGGAGCCAATATGAGCATCCAGGTTCCGCTATTGGTTATTGACCGAAGATGAGTCTCGGTCATGTCTACATAGTTCTCGAACCCGTAGGGTCCGCACGCTTAACGTTTGATGACAATCGGTATTATGAGTTTATGAGTTTTGATGTACCGAACGTAGTTCGGAGTCCCGGATGAGATCACGGACATGACGAGGAGTCTCGGAATGTCCGAGACGTAAATATTGATATATTGGACGACTATATTCGGACAGCGGAAGTAATCTGGAAAGTTTCGGAATTTACCGGAGTGCCGGGGGGTTACCGGAACCCCCTGGGGGAATGATGGGCCCTGGTGGGCCATAGGGGAGAGAGAGGGCTGCATCCAGGAGGTGGCGCGCCCCCTCCCTAGGAGGAGTCCGAATAGGACTAGGGGAGGGGGGCGCGGCCCCTCTTTCCCTCTCCCTCTCCCTCTCTTTCCTTCCCCCCCCCCCTTTCCTTCATTGGTGGACTCCTACTAGGAATAGGATTGCAATCCTATTCCTAGTAGGATTGCTCCCTAGCCGCACCATAGGAGGGCCGGCCGGCCTCCCCCCTTGCTCCTTTAAATACAGGGGCAAGGGGGCACCCAAAGACACACAAGTTGAATTGTTCTAGCCGTGTGCGGTGCCCCCCTCCAGAGAAACACACCTCGGTCATACCGTCGCAGTGCTTAGGCGAAGCCCTGCGCCGGTAGATACATCATATCCGTCACCGCGCCGTCGTGCTGACGAAACTCTCCCGTGAAGCTCAACTGGATCAAGAGCTCGTGGGACGTCATCAAGCTGAACGTGTGCTGAACGCGGAGATGCCGTACGTTCGGTGCTTGATCGGTTGGATCGCAAAGAAGTTCGACTACATCAACCGCGTCATTTGACGCTTCCGCTTCCGGTCTACGAGGGTACGTAGACACACTCTTCCCTCTCGTTGCTATGCATCTGGTAGATAGATCTTGCGTGATCGTAGGAAAAATTTAAAATACTACGTTCCCCAACAGTGGCATCATGAGCCAGGTCTATGCGTAGATGATATACACGAGTAGAACATAATGAGTTGTGGGCGATACTAGTCATACTGCTTACCAGCATGTCATACTTTGCTTCGGTGGTATTGTGAGATGAAGCGGCCCGGACCGACATTACGCGTACGCTTACGCGAGACTGGTTTCACCGTTACGAGCACTCGTTGCTTAAAGGTGACTGGCGGGTGTCTGTCTCTCTCACTTTAGCTGAATCAAGTGTGGCTACGCCCGGTCCTTGTGAAGGTTAAAACAGCACATACTTGACGAAACATCGTTGTGGTTTTTATATGCGTAGGTAAGAACGGTTCTTGCTAAGCCCGTAGCAGCCACGTAAAACTTGCAACAACAAAGTAGAGGACGTCTAACTTGTTTTTGCAGGGCATGATGTGATGTGATATGGTCAAGACATGATGAGTTATACGATTTTGTATGAGATGATCATGTTTTGTAATGTTATCGGCAACTGGCAGGAGCCATATGGTTGTCGCTTTATTGTATGAAATGCAATCGCCATGTAATTGCTTTACTTTATCACCAAGCGGTAGCGATAGTCGTAGAAGCAATAGTTGGCGAGACGACAACGATGCTACGATGGAGATCAAGGTGTCGCGCCGGTGACGAAGGTGATCATGATGGTGCTTTGGAGATGGAGATCAAAAGCACAAGATGATGATGGCCATATCATGTCACATATTTTGATTACATATGATGTTTATCTTGTTATGCTTCTTATTTTGCTTAGAACGACAGTAGCATTATAAGATGATCCCTTACTAAATTTCAAGGTATAAGTGTTCTCCCTGAGTATGCACCATTGCGAAAGTTCGTCGTGCCGAGACACCACGTGATGATCGGGTGTGATAAGCTCTACGTTCAAATACAACGGGTCTAAGCCAGTTTTGCACACGCAGAATACTCGGGTTAAACTTGACGAGCCTAGCGTATGCAGATATGGCCTCGGAACGCTGGAGACCGAAAGGTCGAGCGTGAATCATATAGTAGATATGATCAACATAAGATGTTCACCATTGAAACTACTCCATCTCACGTGATGATCGGACATGGTTTAGTTGATTTGGATCACGTGATCATTTAGATGACCGGAGGGATGTCTATCTAAGTGGGAGTTCTTTAATTAATATGATTAAATTGAACTTTAATTTATCATGAACTTAGTCCTGATAGTTTTTGCATATCTATGTTGTTGTAGATCAATGGCCCATGCTACCGTTCCTTTGAATTTTAATGCATTCCTAGAGAAAGCTAAGTTGAAAGATGATGGTAGCAATTACACGGACTGGGTCCGTAACTTGAGGATTATCCTCATTGCTACATAGAAGAATTATGTCCTTGAAGCACCGCTAGGTGACAAGCCCCCTCCCGCTAATGTAGACGCTTTGAACGTCTGGCAGTCGCGGTCTGATGACTACACGATAGTTCAGTGTGCCATGCTTTACGGCTTAGAACTGGGACTTCAACGACGTTTTGAACGGAATGGACCATATGAGATGTTCCAAGAGTTGAAGTTAATATTTCAAGCAAATGCCCGGATTGAGAAATATGAGATTTCCAATAAGTTCTACAGCTGCAAGATGGAGGAGAATAGTTCTATCAGTGAACACTTGGTCAGAATGTCTGGGTACTACAATCATATGACTCGACTTGGTTGCAAAGTTGACGAGGATAGTGTTATTGATAGAGTTCTTCAATCGCTGCCACCAAGCTATAAAGGCTTCGTGATGAACTATAATATGCAAGGGATTCAAAAGACAATTCCCGAGCTCTTCGCTATGCTCAAGGCTGCGGAGGTAGAAATCAAAAAGGAGCATCAAGTGTTGATGGTTAACAAAACCACTAGTTTCAAGAAAAAGGGCAAGGGAAAGAAGGGGAACTTCAAGAAGAATAGCAAGACAGTTGCTACTCCCACGAAGAAACCCAAGTCTAGAGCCAAGCCTGAAACTGAGTGCTTCTACTGCAAGGGGACTGGACACTGGAAGCGGAACTGCCCCAAGTATTTGGCGGATAAGAAGGATGGCAAGGTGAACAAAGGTATATATGATATACATGTTATTGATGTGTACCTTACTAATGCTCGTAGTAGTACCTGGGCATTTGATACCGGTTACGGTAGCTAATATATGTAACTCGAAACAGGGACTACGGATTAAATGAAGATTGGCTAAGGACGAGGTGACGATGCGCGTGGGAAATGGTTCCAAAGTCGATGTGATCGCCGTCGGCACGCTACCTCTACATCTACCTTCGGGATTAGTTTTAGACCTAAATAATTGTTATTTGGTGCCAGCGTTGAGCATGAACATTATATCTGGATCTTGTTTGTTGCGAGACGGTTATTCATTTAAATCAGAGAATAATGGTTGTTCTATTTTTATGAATAATATCTTTTATGGTCATGCACCCTTGAAGAGTGGTCTATTCTTATTGGATCTCGATTGTAGTGATACACATATTCATAATATTGAAACCAAAAGATGCAAGGTTAATAATGATAGTGCAACTTACTTGTGGCACTACCGTTTAGGTCATATTGGTGTAAAGCGCATGAACAAACTCCATAGTGATGGACTTTTGGAATCACTTGATTATGAATCACTTGGTGCTTGCGAACCATGCCTCATGGGCAAGATGACTAAAACTCCGTTCTCTAGAACTATGGAGCGAGCAACAGATTTGTTGGAAATCATACATAATGATGTATGTGGGCCAATGAGTGTTGAAGCTCGCGGCGGGTATCATTATTCTCTGACCTTCACTGATGATTTGAGCAGATATGGGTATATCTACTTAATGAAACACAAGTCTGAAACATTTGAAAAGTTCAAAGAATTTCAGAGTGAAGTAGAGAATCATCGTAACAAGAAAATAAAGTTTCTATGATCTGATCGTGGAGGAGAATATTTGAGTTATGAGTTTGGTCTTCATTTGAAACAATGTGGAATAGTTTCACAACTCACGCCACCCGGAACACCACAGCGTAATGGTGTGTCCGAACGTCGTAACCGTACTTTATTGGATATGGTGCGATCTATGATGTCTCTTACCGATTTACCACTATCGTTTTGGGGTTATGCTTTAGAGACAGCTGCATTCACGTTAAATAGGGCACCATCTAAATCCGTTGATACGACACCTTATGAACTGTGGTTTGGCAAGAAACCAAAGTTGTCGTTTCTTAAAGTTTGGGGCTGCGATGCTTATGTGAAAAAGCTTCAACCTGATAAGCTCGAACCCAAGTCGGAGAAATGTGTCTTCGTAGGATACCCAAAAGAGACTGTTGGGTACACCTTCTATCACAGATCCGAAGGCAAGATATTCGTTGCTAAGAATGGATCCTTTCTAGAGAAGGAGTTTCTCTCGAAAGAAGTGAGTGGGAGGAAAGTAGAACTTGATGAGGTAATTGTACCTTCTCCTGAATTGGAAAGTAGTACATCACAGAAAATTGTTCCAGTGATTCCTACACCAATCAGTGAGGAAGCTAATGATGATGATCATGAAACTTCGGATCAAGTTTCTGCTGAACGGCGTAGATCAACCAGAGTACGTTCCGCACCAGAGTGGTACGGCAACCCAGTTCTGGAAGTCATGTTACTAGACCATGATGAACCTACGAACTATGAGGAAGCGAGTATGAGCCCAGATTCCGCAAAATGGCTTGAGGCCATGAAATCTGAGATGGGATCCATGTATGAGAACAAAGTGTGGACTTTGGTTGACTTGCCCGATGATCGGCAAGCCATCGAAAATAAATGGATCTTCAAGAGGAAGACCGACGCAGACGGTAATGTTACTGTTTACAAAGCTCGACTTGTTGCGAAAGGGTTTCGACAAGTTCAAGGAGTTTACTACGATGAGACCTTCTCACCTGTAGCGATGCTTAAGTCTGTCTGAATCTTGTTAGCGATTGCCGCATTTTATGATTATGAAATCTGGCAAATGGATGTCAAAATTGCATTCCTAAATGGATATCTCAAAGAAGAGTTGTATATGATGCAACCAGAAGGTTTTGTCGATCCAAAAGGTGCTAACAAAGTGTGCAAACTCCAGCGATCCATCTATGGACTGGTGCAAGCATCTCGGAGTTGGAATATACACTTTGATGAGGTGATCAAAGCATATGGTTTTATACAGACTTTTGGAGAAGCGTGTATTTACAAAAAAGTGAGTGGGAGCTCTGTAGCATTTATAATATTATATGTGGATGACATATTATTGATTGGAAATGATATAGAATTTCTGGATAGCATAAAAGGATACTTGAATAAGAGTTTTTCAATGAAAGACCTCGGTGAAGCTGCTTATATATTAGGCATCAAGATCTATAGAGATAGATCAAGACGCTTAATTGGACTTTCACAAAGCACATACCTTGATAAAGTTTTGAAGAAGTTCAAAATGGATCAGTCAAAGAAAGGGTTTTTGCCCGTGTTACAAGGTATGAAATTGAGTAAGACTCAATGCCCGACCACTGTAGAAGATAGAGAGAAAATGAAAGTCATTCCCTATGCCTCAGCCATAGGATCTATCATGTATGCAATGCTGTGTACCAGACCTGATGTGTGCCTTGCTATAAGTCTAGCAGGGAGGTACCAAAGTAATCCAGGAGTGGATCACTGGACAGCGGTCAAGAACATCTTGAAATACCTGAAAAGGACAAAGGATATGTTTCTCGTATATGGAGGTGACAAAGAGCTCGTCGTAAACGGTTACGTCGATTCGAGCTTTGACACTGATCCGGATGACTCTAAGTCACAAACCGGATATGTATTTTTATTGAACGGTGGAGGTGTCAGTTGGTGCAGTTCCAAGCAAAGCATCGTGGCGGGATCTACGTGTGAAGCGGAATACATAGCTGCTTCGGAAGCAGCAAATGAAGGAGTCTGGATGAAAGAGTTCATATCCGATCTAGGTGTAATACCTAGTGCATCGGGTCCAATGAAAATCTTTTGTGACAACACTGGAGCAATAGCCTTAGCGAAGAAATCCAGGTTTCACAAGAGAACAAAGCACATCAAAAGACGCTTCAATTCCATCCGCGATCTAGTCAAGGAGGGAGACATAGAGATTTGCAAGATACATATGGATCTGAATGTTGCAGACCCGTTGACTAAGCCTCTTCCACGGGCAAAGCATGATCAGCACCAGGACTCCATGGGTGTGAGGAACATCACTTTGTAATCTAGATTATTGACCCTAGTTCAAGTGGGAGACTGAAGGAAATATGCCCTAGAGGCAATAATAAAGATGTTATTTGTATTTCCTTATATCATGATAAATGTCTTTTATTCATGCTAGAATTGTATTAACCGGAAACTTGATACATGTGTGAATACATAGACAAAATAGTATGTCCCTAGTATGCCTCTACTAGACTAGCTCATTGATCAAAGATGGCTATGTTTCCTAGCCATAGACATGAGTTGTCATTTGATCAATGGGATGACATCATTAGGAGAATGATGTGATGGACTAGACCCATCCGTTAGCATAGCACTTTGATAGTTTAGTTTTACTGCTATTGCTTTCTTCATAACTTATACATGTTCCTATGACTATGAGATTATGCAACTCCCGAATACCGTAGGAACACCTTGTGTGCTATCAAACGTCACAACGTAACTGGGTGATCATAAAGATGCTCTACAGGTGTCTCCAAAAGTATTCGTGGTGTTGGCATAGATCAAGACTAGGATTTGTCACTCCGAGTGTCGGAGAGGTATCTCTTGGGCCCTCTCGGTAATGCACATCATAATAAGCCTTGCAAGCAAATGACTAATGAGTTAGTCACGAGATGATGTATTACGCAACGAGTAAAGAGAGTTGCCGGTAACGAGATTGAACTAGGTATAGAGATACCGACGGTCGAATCTCGGGCAAGTAACATACCGATGACAAAAGGAACAACGTATGTTGTTATGCGGTTTGACCGATAAAGATCTTCGTAGAATATGTAGGAGCCAATATGAGCATCCAGGTTCCGCTATTGGTTATTGACCGGAGATGAGTCTCGGTCATGTCTACATAGTTCTCGAACCCGTAGGGTCCGCACGCTTAACGTTTGTGACGATTGGTATTATGAGTTTATGAGTTTTGATGTACCTAAGGTAGTTTGGAGTACCGGATGAGATCACGGACATGACGAGGAGTCTCAGAATGTCCGAGACATAAAGATTGATATATTGGACGACTATATTTGGACACCGGAAGTGTTCTGGCAAGTTTCGGAATTTACCGGAGTGCCGGGGGGGGTTACCGGAACCCCCCGCGGGAATGATGGGCCGTGGTGGGCCATAGGGGAGAGAGAGGGCAGCAGCCAGGAGGTGGCGCGCCCCCTCCCTAGGAGGAGTCCGAATAGGACTAGGGGAGGGGGGCGCGGCCCCTCTTTCCCTCTCCCTCTCCCTCTCTTTCCTTCCCCCCCTTTCCTTCATTGGTGGACTCCTACTAGGAATAGGATTGCAATCCTATTCCTAGTAGGATTGCTCCCTAGCCACACCATAGGAGGGCCGGCCGGCCTCCCCCTTGCTCCTTTAAATACGGGGGCAAGGGGACACCCAAAGACACACAAGTTGAATTGTTCTAGCCGTGTGCGGTGCCCCCTCCACAGAAACACACCTCAGTCATACCGTCGCAGTGCTTAGGCGAAGCCCTGCGCCGGTAGATACATCATATCCGTCACCACGCCGTCGTGCTGACGAAACTCTCCCATGAAGCTCAACTGGATCAAGAGCTCATGGGACGTCATCAAGCTGAACGTGTGCTGAACGCGGAGGTGCCGTACGTTCGGTGCTTGATCGGTTGGATCGCGAAGAAGTTCGACTACATCAACCGCGTCATTTGACGCTTCCGCTTCCGGTCTACGAGGGTACGTAGACACACTCTTCCCTCTCGTTGCTATGCATCTGGTAGATAAATCTTGCGTGATCGTAGGAAAATTTTAAAATACTACGTTCCCCAACATTGTGATATGATATTAATATTAGTTAACAGACACGCATTTAATTGGTCAGCTAATGCTCCCACTTGATTTTCCAAATGCATGTGGCCACATATAGAGAGACATCATGGAATTGTATTTCTTTGGGCGCTCTGATTCATGACTGGGCAACCAACATTGTATTGAAAGAAGCATAATCTCAATAATATGCTTCCTCTTCTGTTCTTTAGCATGTTCCTCTTTTGTTATTCTTTATTTAGTAAGTACAGTATGTTCCTTGTGAGGAAGGGCAGCAGGGACATCTGCAATCAACAGCTGATAGAGCTGGCCTGTAGGTGATCGATAGGCTTTCAATTAGCAGTGGCAATAAATCACCGTATTTTCCAGCCAGTTCCACTTTCCCGATTTATTTATGCTGGGTATAGTGTACCCTTTTATCTACACTACGATCTGCCTAGTTGCTATGTGCTCTTGTTATCATGCTTTGGCAATAAACTTTCTATACGGTATATTATGAACCTATCAGCTGCCGACTATCCTTACTTCTGGAGCTCCCAACAGGGAGCCTACTTTTTGTGTAGTTGTGCCAGATTATATTAATGCACGCACTATATTACAGCACACATGGGCTCTCCCATCAGAATCCAGTGATAGCACACGGGGGTTTACAGGGAGCCCCTATTATATTACAATATCATCTGCATTACAAAGATAATCTCACTACTATTTATATTTTCATGCTTCTCAGATATTGTACATAATCACAATTAATATGAGAATGCAGACATCATAAGAATATTACGGAACAGTGCAATGAATAATAAACTTGGCACCAAGGCATTGAGTTCCATTCCGAATGCAATGAAACTCATACTCTCCCCACCTACATACTCTCCCCATATATATGTCAAGATGCCATGCCCATCCATTATCAATATATATTACATCTACCATCATACCATGTTTTCCCACTCAAATGTTGTTCTTGTGTATCAGACATCAAAAAGGAAGAGGGTGATTGCCGAACCTAAAGGAGCACCAGCAAAGTCCTTGAAAAACGTGGTGGCGCCGGAGAAATTAGATAGCACCCCACTTATATTGGCTCTCCAACCAGTGACACAAAATGTAAGACTAACTCCAACAGACTGTACCCATACTTCACTGGCCACACCACTAGCCCCACCGCACAGGACCTGCACTCCAGCAAAAGGTATGCCCATTTCAATTGCCATAGAACCTGTCGTACCACAGAAAAATCCCACTGCAGCAAAAAGTACAACAAGTCCACCGGCGAAGACCTATCCCAACTGCAGAGACGGCCAGTACAGCAAGTCCACCGGCTAAGACCACTCAAATGCTTTCCATGTTGTTAGGAACCACGTGCATATATTCCCATCATGGGAAGATTATAGTGAAGACAAACACCATTTTCACATCTTCTTGTCCCATTTACGTGTAAGTGCTATTATTCATGGCGATTATTTTCCTATTTTCTGTTGATTGAGCACATCAATGATTTACATTACATTGTTGTAAGTAGGTGACGGTCAATCTGCATAGTCATGACAACCAAAGCTTGTTTGCGCTTTTCAAGGAAGCATTGCAGCAGTATCGGTGTTACCTGAGGAAAACACACTTTGATCGCAAGTATATAAATGAATTTCTAGTGAAGTCTCATGTGCTAAATTTAGAATACATTGAATGGAGAAACCTTCTTATGCACTGGTCTCATTCCCAGGATGAGGTACTATCTATGATATCAAATGACAATTTGAACTTCTACTTTTTCGCATGTGCCTTATGGATATCTTTTGCAGGAAATCGGCTCGAAGAAGAATTCTGGTTTGAAAAGGATGACATGATATCGCAAATATGTTGCTCGCTGCTTTGCTCTTGTTGGTACCTGTTGTCCTGTATAATTGTACTTGCATTTATACCTGGTTCTTTATGTGACAACAGTATGCATGATAGCTTGCTTATCAATTATTCGCTCCAAATTATCACATCTGTATTAATGGTTACATTAATGTATAATATACCTAATGCCAGTTAAATAGTTTAGCTCTGCTTGTCCTTCTAAGTACCTGCAACTTATTTTCCTTTGCCCTCCATTTTCTACACATCATATCTATATTTACTCTTACCATAAGGTTGGATAAAACCAATAGTACTGTAGAAGTTTAGCTCTGCATTGCTCTTGGCAGTACCTTTTTCCTGTATTGTTGTACTTACATTTATAGCTAGTTGGTTATGTAGCATCACTCTTCATCTTATCTTAAATGTTCTCCATTTTTTCTTATATTATAACATCTATATTTACTCTTAACAAAATGTAGAATAAAGGCAGTGCTTATGAAGAAGATTATGTGGTAAACTTCTTGAATTGCACCACCATCAGCATGGACAACGGCTTTATAGAGCCGGTCTTCACCACTAATGTAAGTTTGTTCTTCGAAAGGCTTCAAACTTTGTTGTGTATATTTGGTTAGGTATAACAGCAACAGCTGTTTATTTTTGGTTTTTGCATCAAATTGCATGTTTAAAGTTTATTATGTTCATAAACATAAGTTTGTCCTTCTCAATTTAAGTTTTCAGCTGTACAACCAAGTTCCTTCTTCATACCATGTAAACTAAACTATACAGAGCAAGTGATCTTCTTTTGCACTGCATGCATGCATCTATTCTTGATCTATAATCTAGTGGTGTTGTGAAGTTACCCAGTACAGCACAATGTCATATTCTGCAATGTCTTAACTATGAACAATGTTATATTATTCTACTATTATTTAAACTGTCTCTTTATTTGCCAATCTAAAATGTGATAAATTGACAACACACTAACCATTGATACTTATGCGTTCTTTAGCACTGCATTTATGCTTGAGCTCTTGATCTGTAATCCAGTGGTGTTGTGAAGCAGCCAACTCCTTTACAATGTAATTTCCTCCCATGTCTTAACCTGACAAATACCATATTGTCTTAATGTTATTTTAAACTGTGTCTCTTTATTCGCTAATAAGAAATGTGATGAATTGCCAGCACTGATACTTATATGTGCAAAATCTCACGTATGTCTGCTTGTTTCTCTTTCAGAGTGAGACCTCTGACCTCATGAAGAACTGCCACATTGATAGTGAGAAAAACCCATTGCATGTCCCTCTAACATATATTGCAGGAAAGAAGGCAAAACATATTGGAGATAGCAATACAACTCCAAAGTCATGTCTTGATGTAGCGTTGAACTTACTCACTAATAGCAGTGACACAAGCTCAATGAACTCGCCACCTGAATCTGTAAAACTTCTTCAGTCTTAACTTCAAGCAGCAATACATGGTTCAGCTGAACCCCTGCTTGAACTCCAATCTCTATGGAAGATCAACGAGAAGTCATGTGCGTCCATTGATGCTATGCAGCGAGAGTTGGAGGATATAAGCGTCAAACAGACGCAGTCTCATCAGCTTGCTCAGCTCCTTGCGCTTCAGCTCCCGAGCAGGGCTAACCTTTCTTGAACTCTATTAAAGTGCTATCGGTCTCGTATATTATTTTGTCGGTGTGTTTATTTTCATTGGTGGCGATCTTTGATGCCCAGTGTATGTAATATGATGTCTGCTTGTCCTTATTATTACTGGTGGCGAACTTTGATGCCCAGTGGATATGCCGTAATTTCTTTATTGTATAGTCTAGGTTTTTTCTTATTACGATACTGCAGTTATTTTACTGTATATATATCTTGTCTTCGCTCTAAAGTAAACGGACCAAAACGTAAAATTACGGTACATAATCTGTGCGGCATGATGGGCCGCATCGTGGGCCTAGCCATCTCGGAGCTTTAATAGGCCTAAACGTAAACTGGCCCACTAGTAGTTGGGGGCTTTTAAGAGGCCGAGTAAACTGTTGATCCTATTTTGGCTAGAAAATTCAATGGGATTTTAGTTGGCTGAAAAGTCGGTTGGGCCTGAAACATGTCGAACATCTCACGGGCCGACAGAAGGCCAAAATTGACCATGGCCCATGATTGTGCCAATCACATCAGGGGCTGTTAACAGGCCAAAATTCTCTCGGTTCTTGTTTGGCCCAATCAGATTATCGGCTGTGAGCAGGCCTGATGCAAAGCGGGCCATAATTAGGCCCAACTATATGACCAACTTTTAGCAGACCGATATAAATATAGGGCCAAAATGTTAAATGGGCCTTTAACAGGCCGAAACTAATATCAGGCCGTACTATTAAATGGGCCTTTAGCAAACATAAATCCTAACCGGGCCTCAAGGGGCCCAAAAGCACAACGTCCAGTTGACGGGCCGAATCTAATATGTGCCATAATTTAGCCCAAAGATTGAAAGCCTCTGAAAGGGTCGGATCTGATATGGGCCATAATATGGCCCAGAAAGTGGTAGGCTATTAACAGGCCGGATCTCTTATGGGCCCTTATTAGGCCCAGAACATGGCAGGTTGTTAATGGACTAGATCAAATATGGGCCGGAATTTGGCCCAAAACATGGCAGCCTCTTAACGGGCCGGCCCACTAGTGTCTTCAAAATCTTGTGGGCCTTTAGCTGGGCCAGCCCGTTAGGGTTTGCTAAATTTGATGGGCCTTTAGCTATGTTGGCCCATTAGTGTCTCCAAAATCTTGTGGGCCTTTAGCTAGGCCCGCCCATTTAATCTTTATGGGCCACATTTTGGCCACTCCACGTGTCAACATATCATAGGCGCATCTCGCCCATTGGATGAGTGACATCTGTGCCAACGTGGAACTGGCACGTGGTCCCTTCGGCCAATGAGAATTTTACACATGGAAAATCCCCATTGGTCTTGGTTGTTAACGGTTATCGGATCCAAAACTGGACCCGATAGGGTTAATGGCGTGCCGTTACGATGGATGCCACACGTCAGTAACACTTGACGAAAGCACTTCCATGACGCACTATTTATCATCATGGAAGTGGACACTTCCGTGATGATAATTTTGGTATTGTCATGGAACACTTCTACGACAGCACAGGTATGACTATCTTGATTCTGTCATAAAAACGTCATCAATGTACCTGCATGACAGAAAACGTGGCCTACTGTGAAAAACATGTATTGTCACGGAAGTGGTTTTTTCGTAGTGCAAGGCCACTATAAATATAGCTTAGCCACCACCATAGAAGGGGGGATCCGGATCCAGATCGAGGAGAGAGGTTAGCACCCACACACCCAGGACCACACCTCCTGAGGTTGTTAATCCACTGTACTAGTTCTTCCTCAGCCCACCTCGAGGCAATCCACCACATTGCATGAGTAGGGCAACTCACCGCTAGATGGCCTGAACCTAGGTAAACTACCCTGTGTCACCTTCCTTCTTATTCATCGAGCTAGTTCATGGAGACGGCGAGTAGGCAAATAGGGGAAGTTGAGTTCTTCACATGCACCCCAGTGTTCGAACTTAACAAGGGTTTTGCGGAGCCCAGAATCAGACATTTGGCGCGCCAGGTAGGGGCGCGTCCGAGTCTTTCTTCTTCCGATCGGTTCACCATCGCCTCACCTTCTCCATGGCAGATGCTCGTCGAGTTTGTGTTGAGCGTCGAGCTCCCCTCGCCGCCCGTGTGGCTCAGACTATGCCTCCAGGTGACGGCATCCCCCGTTGTTGTCCATTACCGGCGGCAGACGCTCCCGCGAGCAGCAAGATTCATCACTCCCGCTCTCCACGCGACGTGAAGGCCGCACTGCAACCCCATCACTGGCTCTAGCGGCTGCTTCATCCTCCCACGCCCGTCGTGGTCCGGCGAACTCATAGGCGCGCTGCTCATGGCGTGTGAGCTCCTGCGCTATCGCCCGGCCAATAACCTCTACAACGAATGGCTAGACCGCACCGCCGATCTCGTCAGCGCCTCGAGAGAAGTTCCAGCATCGTCTTGCTTGCTGCCTCCTCCACCACCTCAAGCGGGCGACCTGGCCCACGACGCATCTCCTCCTCCTCCTCTCCGCCATGACGTCGTCCTCGAGCCAAGGCACGAGGCTCCCCAGTGCGACCAGCCCCGCAGGGCGCCACGCGCGATGAAGAAAGCTGCCAGGTCGTGCAACGGCCCCAAGGCGAGGCGCCTGCACTCCCAACACGGCCACGTCAAGGTAGAGCACTGCCTCTCGCAGTGGTGTGTCAACACCGTGATCAAGCTCCACCTCAACAGCGGGCGCCCGGAGGCACGGCGGGCTGCCGGGCATTCACCCCAGAGTTGCGTCGCTTTGTTTGGCCCGGCAAGTTCAAGCCAGAACTGCCCCAATGCTACGATGGAACACTCGACCCCGTTGAGTTCTTGCAGCTCTACGAGCTGAGCATCGAGGTGGCCAGTGGCAACGAGAAGGTTATGACCAATTGGTTCCCCATGGCTCTCAAGGATGGTGCGTGCTCGTGGCTCCTGAACCTCCCAGCGGAGCCGATTTGCTCCTGGGAGGAGTTGCGCGACCGGTTCATCTCCAACTTCAAAGGGACTCATGACCGTGCCCCTTCGCTGGGCGGCCTACAGGGAATCAAGCAGCAACCATGAGAAACCTTGTGCACGTACATCCAATGTTTTACTGACGTCTACATCAAGATTCCCAAGGTATCAGACGAGGCCATCATGTCCGCGTTCATTGACGGCATCCGGGACGTCAGGATGAAGGAGGAGCTCGCCATTCATGAGGACATGTGCTCGGCTTTGGATATGTGCAATATGGTAGTCAAGTGTGCAAGGGTAGAAGAGGGTCGCCTCTCACTCGTCGTGCTCCCCAAAGCTGACCCAAGAGACAAGAAGGCCGAGACCAAGGAAGCCAAGCGCAAGGGACTAGTTGACCTTGCGTTTGAGCCTGAGATGAAGCACGGGTGCGACTACCCGAGTCTTCCAAAGTCAGCCGCCCGTTTTGCGTCTTCCACAACATACAGAGCCACAACACAAACAACTACCAAGAGCTTTGGGCCATCTGCGACGGGCGCCTCGGTCGTCGCCCCAAGCGCGCCGACCGAGGCTATGGCTGCAGAGGTGGTCGAGGTGGAGGACATTGGGAGAACCGTGAATCTCGCCAAGGCTTGCGCGATCAGCTTCGCGAAGACCACTGGCAGGGCCAGCCTCGTGAGGGCCCTTGGAGGGACCAGCCTCGTGAGGGTCCATGGAGAGACCGGCCTCGTGAAGACCGTCCACAAGGCAACGCTTGCCTTCCTCCACTGCCACCACCACCAAGAAGGAACGATGACCGCCACTAAGATCATGGGGCTGGGGGCTTCCAAGAGCCTCGTGCCATCGCTTGCATCCTGGGTGGCGCTTAGGCCCCAGCATCTCAGCGCATCTTCAAGCAGTTTGCTCGTGAGGTGAACACAGTTCTCTCCAAGCTTGAGGCAACGCGTCCGCTCAAGTGGTCCAAGTATGCCGTCACCTTCGACGCGGCGGACCAGCTCAAGTGCGCGGTTGCAGCCAGTGCCCTCCCACTGCTCTACTCGCCTACCATCAGCAATGTGCTCGTCACCAAGACACTCATAGATGGCGGAGTATGACTCAACATCCTCTCCGTCGAGACCTTCGACACGCTCCAAGTGCCATATGATCAACTTCAGCCTACCAGGCCCTTCTCAGGTGTGACCGATGGCTCCACCACCACGATAGGGCATATCTGCCTCCCTGTCACCTTTGGCGACCTCAAGAACTACCACACCGAGATCATCGACTTTGATGTCGCCCACATTCGTCTTCCATACAATGCCATCCTCGAGTATCAAGCCTTGGCCAAGTTCATGGCAGCGACCCACCACGGCTACAACATCCTCAAGATGCCAGGAAGCGGCGTCATCATCACAGTCGCCTGCAATGAGAAAGATGTGGTGTGCTCCCTCGAGCACGCCTAAAAGTAGTGGCAGTTGAGAACTCAGATGCCGAGGGATTTGCCTACCCACCTGAGGTTGTCCCCAAGAACAAAAAGCAGTTGCTGACCCTGGGGCCTCAGGAGGGCGGGACGCCTGACGGTCGTGCCTCAGGACCTGCGCCCGCGGACGGGGCGCCTTCCCCTCTCACATAGGAAGGTGCGCCCAGCGCCCCTCTCAGACTAGACTCAGGGGCTCTCATCTGGAGGGCCTCCGACCTGGCTAGCTTCACGAGGGAGGCGCTCGGGCACCATGTGGAGGCGTGCTTCAGCGCATGCTTCGGCGAAGAGAACACAGGGCGCGAGGCTCTAGGTGCTTAGGAGTTCATCACCAGGGCGATAAAGGATCTTCAGGAGGCAAGGGAAATGCAAGGCGAGCGTCGCCCTACGCCACCAGGCACCGCTCCCTCTACCGATGATGGCAGGGGGCTGCGAGTCTGCATCAACATCCCAGGCCTCAACAGAGTCACGTCTCAGGAGCTCTTCTGGCCGTCCCGAGTGGGTCGGTGCAAGGGTCCCCCTCACAGATACGTTCGCATGCCTTTTGGCTTGCCGAACAGCGCTGCCCTACACCAGCGCTGCATGTGGAACATCCTGGAAGCTAACGATGCCAAGCACCAGGAGATCCTGGCGGAGGAAGCACTAATCCTTTGTGAGACTCCTGGACCACAGGAGCCTCGCGAGACCAAGGAGCCAGGCGACTCATGAGGAGCGATCTCAGCGGCATGCATCTTTAGCTACCCTAACACTTTTCCCACAATGGTGCCAAGTGACATTTTTCGTTTTGATTAGTTGGGGTCACCCCTCGGGCTGCATCATCCCCAAGCCGTGTGGGTCCGTCCCGACGACATGTATGGTTTTTGCATCTATCAGAACTTTCCTTACCATAAATTATCATGTAATTATCACCTGCCTGTCTAGCGCTTCGTCGCCATAAATGTCGCGCACCCTCGTGAGGCCGCCCCTGACTGCCTCATGATTAAGGACTGGCATGGCGTCTGTGCTTGGGTCCGTCCCTGCAGTGTTGCTAAATCCAAGAGGCTGAGCTCTGGCTCACACGCCAGCTCCCGTGTACGTCACCTCCCATGGCCCTTGGTGCCTTGTTTTCGCATGAGCTAATCGGGAGTGGATGAGTCAAGGCGCGCGACCCGGTGCCTCGCGATCTCGGGAGCCGCGCGACAGTTGTCTTTCTTTAGGACCATTGCATGAGAAGACTGGGCACGATGTCTGTGCTCGGGTCCGTCCTTGCAGCGTCGACAAACCCAATGACCAAGCTTTGTCTGGAGGGCAGGTCCCGTTCACGTCACCTCCTAAGGTCGTTGGTGTTTGGCCTTCTCATGTGATATCCTCAGGAGATTCATTTGGCGTAGGTTACCTAACCACCTTGCAGGACCTTCACAAGTGTTCCAAGTCAAATTCAAGTGAAACCCGCCTTGAGATAGGGCCTTGTGAGTCCCGCGCTGGCTCACGAGTGCCCATAAACACCTCCTCCAGTCATGTCGTGCAAGCCACGTGTCAGGACGGGGCAGTACACGCCCCGTGGGCTCCACTTAGAGGGAGCCCCCACCCACGCACCAGTGGAAGCCCCATGCTCTGCGCTAGAGGATGACACTATCGAGGAGCGGCTATGCCCATGCAAGAGCGGAAGCACCATGCTCCGCGCTGGTGAATAAACAACTGAGGGTGCCCTCACGGCCGCAGGAACCTCAGGAGATCCACCAAGATCGCTCATCAGCCTCACCATGCTGCTTTCACTCGGGAGGGTAGCGCAAGGGGACTGGGCACGAAGGCTACGCTCAGGTCACACCTGGCGTATGCCACCTTGGTAGGTCCCTCGGACCTGGTCTTCGCGCGCCCCTCCCGAGAAAAAGCCCGGTGAGGAACATGTATGGAGGTTTGTTCATACGTCAATGGGGACCCCTAGGCATCGCGACCCAGGGGCCTAGCTAGCCACGTAGCCCCTCACCCCTTGGTCTCGTCCTGGTGATCCGGATGCCCCAATGGCGGCTGAGGTATGCGCGGGGTCGGGCCCTGCCAGCGCAGAACACTAGAACCTACACCCGCATCCCCTTCCTGAGAGCTGTTCAAATGTCAAGGGGGACCCCTGGGCATCACGACCTAGGGTCCTAACTAGCCACATAGCCCCTCACCCCTTGGTCTCGTCCTCATGATCTGAACGCCCCAACGGCGGTTGAGGTATGCGCAGGGCCGGGCCCTGCCGACGCAGAACACTAAAGCAAGCAGGAAGGGAGATAGTGAAGCTCTAGCTAATTATTGCAAAACATATTATCTCTCAGAGGTTCAAAGCGAAAGTTCTTACGCCTCCATGAGGCATGATAAATGTTGCAGGCATAAAACAGGAAGCAGCGGTGCCCCGTCCTCTTCTTCAGCCCTGGACGCCACCATGGCTTGCTAGGGGTGACCCATCCTCAACAACATCACCGTCGTCTCCTACATCGGCTCCCGCTGCCGCAGCTGCGGGGTCGACTGGACGAAACTGCTGCAGTAGAGCCTCCACCTGCTCCTTCGCGACCTTAGCACCGACACCTTGAGGCTCTGGAGCCGCGGGCTCAACCAGGGCGCCAAAGTCGAAGTTGGGGTCTCGGAGGTAGAGGTGGTGGTATCTCGGAGGTAGAGGTGGTGGTAGATGCACGTCGTGACCGAAGTGGAAAAGTCACGAGCCTCCACTTCCACCAAGGGGCCCAACCCGGCGACGACGCCCTCAAGCGACACGGCGAGCTTGGGGAGCAATCCGGCGGGGCCCTCCTTCGGTGTTGCCAGCGGCTTCTTATACCTTGTTCCGTACAGGGATCGCAAGGAGGTGCGAAGCCTCTTCTCGAGGGAGATGAAGGCGTTGCGATTCATGATGGCCACCTCGTCAGCCTCGGCAAGGGACCTACGGGCTGCTTCCACCTCCTTCTCCATCTTCTCTAGGCGGCCGTGCTCCATAGCCTATTGCTGGGCTGCTTGCTCCAGTTTGGCATCGCGATCATCAAGGTCCGCCTTCTGGGCCTTTTGCTCCTTCTCCTGCTCCTCAAGACGGCGGGCGTCATCAACACGCTTGGCGGTGAGGGTCTTCAGCTTGGCCTCCGCCGTGCGGTAGCGTTCCTCAGTAGCCTTTGCGTTGGCATGCGCCATGTCGCGCTCAGCCGCGACCATGCCAGTCACCTTCTTGCCCTCTTCAGCGGCGGTCTCAGACTCGCTCTAGGCTGTCCTCACGGACGAGTCGGCCTGGAGCCACCCCGAGATCAGCCCCAGACATCTCATCGCCATGGGGCGGTCACCATCGTGAAGATCGACCCGGAGCTGATTCAGTGCAGCGAAGGTATCCTCCAAGGCGCTAGGCATGGTAGTAGAGCCATGGCCCACTAGCGCGATGGCTTGAGGGGAAGACGGCGTCGGCGCCTGGGTCGGTGGAGCAGCATGAACATGGACGAGAGGAGGCTTCTGCGCGTTTGCACCCCCAGCAAGGTTGCTGGGGGCTGGGGCCTCTAGAGTCAGCCTGTCCATGCTTGTGGCCACCTCCTGAGCTTGGTTCTCCGATCCCCAAGAGGCATGCCCAGGTGTGGACAAGCACAAGGTCATGCCTTCCTTCCGCACCGAAGTCGTAGTAGCAGCAGGAACATGCACAACCTCAGAAGGCTTGGCCTCCTCCTTCCTCTTCTTCGTCGATAGCGGCTGTCGGATTCAGGGCTCCGCAAAACCCTTGTAAGTTTGAACACTGGGGTGCATGCGATGAACTCAACTTCCCCTATCTGCCTACTCGCCATCTCTATGATCTAGCTCGAGGAATAGGAAAGGAAAATGACAGAGGGCAGTAATACGTCTCCGTCGTATCTATAATTTTTGATTGTTCCATGCCAATATTCTACAACTTTCATATACTTTTGGCAACTTTTTATACTATTTTTTGGAACTAACATATTGATCCAGTGCCCAGTGCCAGTTCCTGTTTGTTGCATGTTTTTTCTTTCGTAGAATATCCATATCAAACGGAGTCCAAACGGAATTAAAACGAACGGAGATTTTTTTGGAATATATGTGAATTTTGGGAAGCGAACCTAACACGAGACGATGCTCGAGTGGGCCTCGAGGGTGGGGGGCGCGCCCCCTACCCAGGGAGAGCCCTGGGCCCTCGAGCCCACATCATAAGGTGGTTGATGTCCTTCTTTTGCCGCAACAAAGCTAATTTCTGGATAAAAATCGTGTCAAAAGATGAGCCAAATCGGAGTTACGGATCTCCGGGAATTTAAGGAACGGTGAAGGGCCAGAATCTGGGAACGCAGAAACAGAGAGAGACAGATAGACAGATCCAATCTCGGAGGGGCTCTCGCCCCTCCGCCACCATGGAGGCCATGGACCAGAGGGGAAACCCTTCTCCCATCTAGGGAGAAGGTCAAGGATGAAGAAGGAGGGGGGCTCGCTCCCCCTCGCTTCCGGTGGCACCGGAGTGCCACCGGGGCCATCATCGTGTGACGGCGATCTACACCAACACCTCCGTCATCTTCACCAACGTCTCCATCACCTCCCCCCATCTATCTATAGCGGTCCACTCTCTCGCAACCCGTTGTACCCTCTACTTGAACATGGTGCTTTATGATTCATATTATTATCCAATGATGTGTTGCCATCCTATGATGTCTGAGTAGATTCTCGTTGTCCTATTGGTGATTGGCGAATTGCTATGATTGATTTAAATTGCTTGTGGTTATGTTGCTGTCCTTTGGTGCCCATCATATGAGCGCGCGCGTGGATCACACCATAGGGTTAGTTGTATGTTGATAGGACTACGTATTGGAGGGCAAGAGTGAAAGAAACTTCAACCTAGCATAAAAATTGATGCATACGGGATTGAAGGGGGACCAATATATCATAATGCTATGGTTGGGTTTTACCTTAATGAAGGTTAGTAGTTGCGGATGCTTGCTAATAGTTCCAATCATAAGTGCATAGAATTCCAAGTAAGGGATGACATCCTAGCAGTGGCCTCTCCCACATAAAACTTCCTATCGGTCTAGTAACGTAGTCACTTGCTTAGGGGCAATTTTGCAACTCCTACCACCACTTTTCCACACTCGCTATCATTAACTTTAGTTGTGTCTTTATCTTAACAGCCCGTAGTTTTATTTGCGTTCTCTTTACATTCTTGTAAACCTATCCAAAAACACCTACAAACTACTTCTAGTTTCATACTTGTTCTAGGTAAAGTAAACGTCAAGCGTGCGTAGAGTTGTATCGGTGGTCGATAGAACTTGAGAGAATATTTGTTCTGCCTTTAGCTCCTCGTTGGGTTCGACACTCTTACTTATCGAAAGAGGCTACAACTGATCCCCTACACTTGTGGGTTATCAAGACATTTTTCTGGCGCCGTTGCCGGGGAGCAATAGCGTGGGGTGAATATTCTCGTGTGTGCTTGTTTGCTTTATCACTAAGTAGATTTTATTTGTTGTTCTAAGTTGTTCTCTATCTTTAGTTATGGATATGGAACACGAAATACCAAAAAAATTAGGTGTACTTGCTACTCATGGAGATGGGAAACCTCCTAAAACCCTCGATGCTCATTACGTGAAAGATATTATGTACTACTTTGATAATCCTGAGAAAACCCCATTCAACTATGTAATGGGACAAACGTTGGATCAACGTGAATACTTTAGGGATTATCACTTGACACAAAAAGGGAAACTTTTATGGGATCAAATTCATTTGTTGCATTGGTATGCTCGGCAACTATGCTTGAGATATGATTCTATTTGTTGCTCTAGGATGAAGGCTCCACACCTTCCCTTTTCATGCAAATTTAATGATAATAAAACCTTAACTTCTTATGCTAATGGTATATATGATTATTATGATGTGGAACAAATAGAAGAATTCGTTGCTTTTAAGGGTGCTTATGAAATTGAATCTCTGTTTAGAAAGAATGATGCTTTTGATGATGATGTTTCAAGGCCTGAAAATCTTGCTATATTGAAATATTGCTATTTGAATTATGAATATAACTCCAATATTGATGCGTTTATTGAGAAGGTCTCCGCTGTCCAAGAAGAGACTAATATTTTGCAGGAGTCTATGGAGAAGAAATTAATGATATTGTGAGCTCATTGGATGAAAAAGATGAGGAGGAGAGGGAAGAACAAAAGGAGGAAGAGCGGATTGATCACCCGTGCCCACCTTCTAATGAGAGTAACTCTTTATCCCATACATTGTTTAATTTCCCTTCGTGCTTACCGATGGATGAATGTTATGATGATTGTTATGATCCCGTTGATTCTTTTGAAGTATCCCTTTTTGATGATGCTTGCTATGCTTGTGGCCAAGATACCAATATGAATTATGCTTATGGATATGAACTTGCTATAGTTCCTTATGTTAAACATGAGATAGTTGCTATTGCACCCACACATGATAGTGCTATTATCTTTTTGAATTCTCCAAACTACACTATATCGAAGAAGTTTGCACTTATTAAGGATTATATTGATGGGTTGCCTTTTTCCGTTACACATGATGATTTTGATGAATATGATATGCATGTGCTTGCTGCTCCTACTTGCAATTGTTATGAGAGAGGAACTACATCTCCGCCTCTCTATGTTTCCAACATGATAAAATTGCAAGAAACTGCTTATACTATGCATTGGCCTTTAATTCATGTGCATGAATTGTTCTTGTATGACATACCTATGCATAGGAAGAGAGTTAGAATTCAATGTTTGATGACACATATCACTTTGTGCTCACTACTAAATGTCAAATCATTGCTAATTAAAATTGGCTTTGATATACCTTGGGATCCGGGTTGATCCATTACTTGAGCACTATATGCCTAGCTTAATGGCTTTAAAGAAAGCGCTGCCAGGGAGACAACCCGGAAATTTTAGAGAGTCATATATTTCTGTTGTGTGCTTTTTTAAAGTTTAAAAACAAAAAATAAATAAAGAGGGGAACCTAAAACTTTTTCAAAAAGAAAAGTGAAAGTAAGAAGGACGAGCACCGTTGAAATGGGGGAGCTCCTTGAACTTTGTTCATGCCCATGGAAACTTTGCAAATCTTGAATTATAGAAAATTTCATCAAAACTAATTATCCCCTTGTACAATTCCATTTTATTATAAAAATAATGTGCCAAGGTTTGCCTTTAGGATGTTTACAATGCTTGTTGGTTTGTTCGGTGCAGGACAGAAACTTTGGCTGTACTGCACGATTTTTCATTTTTTTTTCTAGAACGTAAAATGGTTCTGAAACTTTCTGCACTGTATTTCTATGCAAATTTTTGATTTGCCCTAATTTTGGCAGGATTTTTAAAGTATCAGAAGTATGGTGAATGTTCAGATTAGTACAGACTGTTCTGTTTTAGAAAGATTCTGTTTTTTGATGCATAGTTTGCTTGTTTTGATGTGGAGCCCCCTGCTCATATCCATATCCTTGCTCCTCGTTCCTCCTTCTTGCTTAGCCGTCTTGACGAAACATCCATGGCGCCAATAAGGAGGTTCTCTGCGGCGGAGAAGGGCAAGGCTCCTGGGAGGACATTGGGCCTCTCCCGCTGAAGAAGAGGCTTGGTCGTTCTCATGACGCCAGCAAAGGGCTTGAAGTGATGCGACCTTGGTTGGAGCGGCCACCGTCGGGCTTACCGATCCCCTTGCATCCTTGCGTGCAAGGCCCTGGGCAGGAGGGCAATGTCCCCCCTCGTTCAGGCCGTGATAGCAGAGGACCGGCCACCATCGAGCGGCCAGTTGGCCACGGGACCCATGCTGATGGCACCTCCCAGGAGTTCGTGGTGTGGACGGCGATGTTGCCGCCCTCGTGGATCCAGCTCCCGAGGTTCTTCGCCAAGCTGATGCCACCAAGGGGGCCTGCCGAGCTATTGTTGTAGCATGTTGGGTGCTGCAGCCAAGCTACGGAGGCGGAGGTGGAGGTCGTCCCCCTGGCTGGCATCTTCATAACTCGACAATGGGGCGAGATCGCCCACGCTTGCCGTCCGGAAGGAGTCTCCATCATTCACTTCGAGTACGGCGGAGTCTCCATGCTTTTCTTCAAGGTCTTATGTGAGGACGGCCTGCGCTTGGAATGCTGACCTGGGAGGGGCGATCCACGCGACATGGCAACGGGCACTGCTGCCCTTGGCCTTGCCAGCAGCTCCTCCAGCAGCGGGGCGGCGACGTCCACCCAACGTCACCGGTGATGCCCCTGGCAGGGGTTCCCCTAGCTTCCTTCTTTTGTTTCCCTATGCAGAATCATGTTAAGACCTGTGGGGGCATGTAAGAGGTTGCAACGCTTTCGATCGCTCCTCGTTTAGTATTGAGATCGTGTGTCTCGCCAAGGAAATATGCTCATTTTTGTACTTGTGGCACCCAGGTGCTCTACGCTGACAGGACCCAGTCCCCGGCCAGGCTTCAGCCATCGCTGGTATGCCAGGCGATGCCATGGTTAAGGCCAGGAGGTGAGCAGCCCAAGGTCCGGTAAGAGCCCTTGAGACGCGTTGCTCAAGAGGTCCCCTTTAGCGCGCAAGCAGATTCCTAGAGGCCGAAAAGGAAAAGGATGTTGCTCGAGCAAGATCGCAAAGGTAGAAACATCAAGTTACGCGGTTCTAGCTAACGTGCAAGGGCGACTTATCCTGCGATGAAATCCTTGCGGGGTGCCTGGCTGTGCCCTTGCGATAGCGCCTCTAGGAGAGGCTCGCGCCGGTCTTCTCCCCCTTAGCTCAGATAAGAGCTCTATGTCCTCGGGTTCCGGTCCTCGAGCGAAGCTCATCCGCTGCTGGTATGCTAGGCCGCGATGCCGTGGCCAAGGCCAGGGGGTGAGGGCTCGAGAGCCGAAATGAACCCTTGAGTCACGATGCTTAGGAGCCCCCCCTTTAACGTGAAGCGGGGCGTGTCGAGGGGACCGGCCGGTGAGGCCAGCCTAGCCTAACTCCAAAGGTCCGTGCAAATCAATCTGAGAAAGTGGTCATAGTATGTGGCAGCGCGAAGGCACTGAGGACCTAGTGAGGTGATGTGCGCAAGCTGGCCGTGAGACAGAGATGGGTCTCTCGGCTTTTTCGGTGCTGCAGGGAAGGACCCGGGCACAGGCGTCGTGCCAGTGATTCTTTGGAACGAGCAACCGGTAGGTTGGTAATGTGCGGGAGCCGCCGAGGGTGTCAGGGCACCAGGTGAACAGGTGATAATCACAGGATAACTCATGGAAAGGATAAGGCAAGTTCTAATAGATGCAAAAACGATATATGCAGCAGGGACGGATCCAGACGGCTTGGGGATGATGCAGCCCGAGGGGCGCCCCCAACTGAATGAGAAAAAAAGATGATACACACCATAGGGATGGACCCACACGGCTTGCGGATGATGCAGCCTGAGGGTCACCCCCAACTGATCAAAACGAAAAAATGTCATCTAACACCGTTGCGGGAGAAGTGTTGGGGTAGCTGAAGATGCACGCCGCTGAAGTCGCTCCTCATGAGTCGTCTGGCCTCTGGACCTCGTGAGGCTCTTGTGGTCCAGGAGGCTCACGAAGGATCAAAGCTTCCTCCGCCAGGATCTCCTGGTGCTTGGCCTCGCGTGCTGCCAGGATGCTCCACATGTGGCGCTACTACAGGGCGGCGCTGTTCAACAGGCCAAAAGGCTAGGAACGTAAATGTGAGGTGGACCCTCACACCGGCCCACTCCAGACGGCCAGAAGAGCTCCAGAGATGCGGCTCTATTGAGCCCTGGGATGTTGACACAGACTCGCAGCCCCCTGCCCTCGTCGGTAGAGGGAGCGGTGCCTAGCGACGTGGGGCAACGCTCGCCTCGCATTGCCCTTGCCTCCTGAAGATCTTTGATTGCCTTGGTGATGAACTCCTGAGCACGAGGCACCTCACGCCCGGTGCTCTCTTCACAGAAGCGCATGCTGAAGCACACCTCCACATGGTGCCCAAGCGCCTCCCTCGTGATGTTGGCCAGGTCGGAGGCCTTCCACAGGAGAGTCCCTAAGTCCAGCCGGAGAGGGGCATCAGGCGCGCCTTCTTATGCGAGAGGGGAAGGCGCCCCATCTATGGGTGCAGGTCTTGAGGCATGGCCGTCAGGTGCTCCGCCCTCTTGAGGCCCTAGGTTGAGCAGCTTCTTCTTCTTCTTCAGGACAGCCTGAGATGGGTAGGCAAAGCCCTCGGCATCTTAGTTCTCAACCGCTACAGCTTGGTAGGCACGCTCGATGGAGCACACCACATCCTTCTCATTGCAGACGACCGTTATGATGCTGCTGCTTCTCGGCATCTTGAGGATGTTGCAGCTGTGGTGGGTCGCTGCCATGAACTTGGCCAAGGCCGGGTACCCAAGGATGGCATTGTACGGGAGACGAATGTGGGCGACGTCGAAGTCGATGAGCTCGATGTGGTAGTTCTTGCAGTCACCTAAGGTGACAGGGAGGCGGACCTGCCCTATCGGGATGGTGGAGCCGTCGGTCACACCTAAAAAGGGCCTAGTAGGCTGAAGCTGATCATATGGCACTTGGAGCGTGTCGATGGTCTCGATGGAGAGGACGTTGAGTTCTGATCCACCATCGATGAGTGTCTTGGTGACGAGCACATTGCTAACGGTAGGCGAGCAGAGTAGCGGGAGGGCACCGACTAACGCCGCGCACTTGAGCTGATCAGCCGAGTCGAAGGTGATGGCATACTTGGACCACTTGAGTGGCCGGGTTGCCTCGAGCTTGGGGAGGACTGCATTCACCTCACGAGCAAACTACTTGAAGACGCGGTGAGATGTTGGGGCCTGAGCGCCATCCAGGATGCAAGCGATCACACGAGGCTCTTAGAAGCCCCTAGCCCCATCACCTCGTTCCTTCTTGGCGGCGGTGGCAGTGGAGGAATGCTAGCGTTGCCTGCGGACGGTCCTCACGAGGCTGGTCCCTCCATGAACACTCACGAGGCTAGCCCTTCTAGTGGTCCTTGCGAGGCTGATCGCACCAGCCTTGGTGAGAGTCACGGTTCTCTTAGCGTCCTCCACCTCGACTACCTCGGCGGTCGTAGCCGCGGTCACCGTGCTCGGGGCGACGGCCAAGGCGCCCGTCGCGGATGGCCCTGAGCTCCTGGCAGTCATTGATGTTGTGGTTGTGCACGTTGTGCAAGACGCAGAATGGGCGGCTGCCTTTGGAGGACTCGGGGTAGTCGCACCCACGCTTCATCTCGGGCTCGGCCACGAGCATAGCAGGTCCCTTGCGCTTGGCTTCCTTTGTCTTGGCCTTCTTGTCTTCTGGGTCAGCCTCAGGGAGCTCGACGAGCGAGAGGCAGCCCTCTTCTGCCCTTGCACACTTGACTGCCATGTTGAACATCTCCAGAGCCGAGCACAAGTCCTCATGAATGGTGATCTCTTCCTTCATCCAGACATCCCGGACGTCGTCAGTGCACGCGGAGGTAATGGCCTCGTCTGACACCTTGGGAATCTTGATGCGGACGTCGGTAAAATGCAGGGTGTACTTGCGCAAGGTTTCCCCGGCTACTGCTTGATATGCCGCAGGTTGCCTATCGCAGGGGCACGGTCACGCGTCCCTTCAAAGTTGGAGATGAACCGCTCACACAACTCTTCCCAGGAAGAAATCGACTTCGCTGGGAGGTTCAGGAGCCACGAGCGTGCACCCTCCTTAAGGGCCATGGGGAATTAATTGGCCATAACTTGCTCGTCGCCACTGGTCGCCTCGTTGCTCAGCTCCTAGAGCTGCAGGAACTCAGCGGGGTCGGCTGTTCCGTTGTACCGTGGAGGCAGGTCTCGCTTGAACTTGTCAGGCCAAACGACGTGTCGCAGCTTCGAGGTGAACACCCGACAGCCTGCCGCGCTTCCGGGTGCCCGCCGTTGAGGTGGAGCTTGATCAGGGTGCTCACACGCCGCTGCGAGAGGCGGCGCGTGACCTTGATGAGGCGGCGCTGGGAGCGCACACGCCTCACCTTGGGGCCGCTACACCACCTGGCAGCTTTCTTCATCGCGCACGCCTTGGCTCGGGGACGACGCCATGCCGGAGAGGAGGAGGAGGAGGAGGAGGAGGTGCTCCGTGGGCCAGGTCACCCGCCTGAGGTGGTGGAGTAGGCAGCGAGCGGGACAATGCTGGAACTTTTCCCATGGCACTGACAAGCTCGGCGATGCAGTCCAGTCATTCCTTGTAGAGGTCGTTGGTCGGGCGGTAACGTAGGAGCTCATGCGCCATGAGCAGCGCAGCCTGCGAGTTCGCCGTCCCACGACGGGCGTGGGAGGACGAAGCAGCCGCTGAAGCTAGCGACAGGGTTGCGGTGCGGTTGTCGCGTCATGCGGAGAGCGGGAGCGATGAATCTTCCTGCTCTCGGGCAGCGGGGCCGGTGGCAGCATCTGCCACCGGTGATGGAGAATGAAGGGGGATGCCCTCGCCTGGAGGCGCAGTCTGAGCCATGCGGGCATTGAGGTAAGCCCGACGCTCAACACGAACTCGACGAGCATCCACCATAGAGACGGTGATGCGGTGGAGAACCGGTCGGAAGAAGAGAGACTCTGACGCACCCCTACCTGGCGCACCAAATGTCAGATCCAAGGCTCCGCAAAACCCTTGTAAGTTCGAATAGTGGGGTGCGTGTGAAGAACTCAACTTCCCCTATCTGCCTACTCGCCATCTCTATGATCTAGCTCGAGGAACACGAAAGGAAAATGACACAGGGTAGTTTACCCAGGTTCAGGCCACCTATCGGTGAGTGGCCCTATTCCTGCAATGTGGTGGATTGCCACGAGGTGGGCTGAGGAAGAACTAGTACAGTGGTTGAACAACCTCGCAAGGTGTGTTCTTGGTTGTGGTGGTGAGGGAGTTCTGAATGATTTGCCCCTTCTATGTGGTGGTTAAGCTATATTTATAGTGGCCTTGGTCCTCTTCCCCCAAAATGTAGGCAGGAAGGGATCCCACAACAGCCAAATCTGAAGGGCGACAACTAGTACATCTTATCCTGACTAAAGGTGGTCTTCGCCTGCAAAGCTTCCGATCCTGACGCCATGGTGTGCTCCGTGATGACCTCCGTCCTGCCGTCCTGGCGATCCTGGCCTTGTTGCATGGAAATGGAAACCTTTGGTTGATTCCTCTTGACTCCACGCCTGCGCTTGCCTCTTTAGAACCAAAGAGGAAACATGTCGTCCTGCGCCCGCTGGCACCCGCCTGTCCTTAGTCGTCATGGCTTGCATCATCTGAACCTCCCAAGGTGGGGGCTTGCATAGAGATATATGCCCCTCGGGAGCCAGCCTGGTGAGGCTACTCCTTCGAGGGGTCTTGATGTCGTCTGCCTCGCGAGGATTGGCCCCTCACAAGGTTCTTGAGTGTCGATGTTGAAGATGGGCCGCACAAGGCCGGTGAAGGAGCCACGTCATGGGCCTCAGGCAGGCAAGTCTGGGTACCCTAATTCCCAGAACACCGATAGCGGCGGCCTGGCCATCAGGAGGAAGAGGCCATGAGTACAGTACCCAAAGCGGTAGCAGAAATAAGGTAAGACACTTACTGGTTGATAGCGACGTACACCCTCTTTTTGGACAGGAGCGAGGCGGCACCAAGCTTCTCGGCCACAAGACTCTCCGCGCCCTTAGGGGCGGGCGAGTGCGTGGCAGCGGACCCAGTGGCACCAGCGATCGGCGGCGAGGCAGAAGCATCACCCAGGAGAGGCGGGACCGTCCCGCCCTTCTTCGTGGCCCCACGCGTCAGCCTCTTCAAGGAGGTCACCCCAGCGGAGCGCGGCGATCCCTCCACCAAGTGCTCGCTGGCGTCATCATCATCAGAGAAGCCATGGAGGAGCTCGCTCTACCAAGGAGGAGAGGTCTCTGCTGTCTCCTGCAGGGTCTCCTCTGAGTCTCCCTCCCCTCCTCATCGGAGCTCTCGCCGGAGGACACATGCACTATGGGAGGAGGGGCGTGGGGGCTCATCGGCGGCACGAGCCCTTGCTCGTTGAAGATAGGCATGGCGACAACCACGTCTGCCCATTCGTCGCGGCTATACAGCGGGACGTAGCCGTCTGGAAGGTTACTAGGGTCCTTCTTGAGCAGGACGCGCACGACCTTGCCCAGTTCCTCGTCAGTCAGGGCCTCTGAGTGCAGCCGGAGCTTGTCATCCGCGGCCTGGAGGCTCCACAAGGGGCGTGAATGTGCTTGGAGGGTAGCAAGACGCTGCCTCATGAACCCCTTGACAAGCAAAGCCCTCGTTAGCTTCCCCGTGTCAGCTCCGTCGTCGTCATCTCCAACAACTGCTCTTCCCGGGGTTGGTGAGCTTCTCGTGAGCCCACCAGGCGAGCTTCTCTAGTGGCACAATTGGCAGCTCCAGCCAGACATGGGAACGCTTGGCATCCACGAAGACCCACTTGCATCGGAAGTCATCCACCTTCTTCTTCGACTGGGAGATCACATTGCCGGGGTGGACCGGGACGAAGGAGAGGCTCCCGGAGCGTTGGTCAGTACCGCCCCGAAGATAGAAGAAGTGGTGGAACAACGCAATAGAGGGCATCACCCCGACGAATGCCTCGCAGTAAAAGGCAAAGATCGACAGGAGGAAGGTGGAGCTAGGATGGAGAGGAAGGGCGTGGATCTGGTAGTAATTAAGGATGGTGAGGAAGAAACTGGAAATAGGGGAACGAGCCCTGCGAAGATGTTGTGCAAGAAGACGGGGTAGAACGACTTACCCAAAGATTCCGGCTTGGCAGAGCCAAACCGGGCCATCGTCTCCCCTCCCTCATTGTGGCTGGATGCTAGCAGTGAGAGCACGGTGGTTAGGTCCTTCTCCTTGGTTATGACGGAGACGCTGAGGACCAGCTCAGGATCAAGGGTCGGACCCGAGGGAGAGGTAGCGGGCTTTGTTTTCTCGGTGGCCATCAGAGCCGAACGCGGGGGCAAGACTCGGCAGATTTGGAGGCATTCACGGCGAGATGGGAAAGGGGATCTGGATCAAGACGAAAGGAAGGCGGTGAAGGTTTGGATGCAAGCACCAGCCTTTTTGTCAGCCCCACTTGCCCACGCAAGGAGATGGATATGACCAGGGGGCTCCACCCCTCCTCATTTATAGCAGGAAGGAGGCAAACCGCCCGCCTCCATGATCGCAGGTAATGATGTTCTTTTTTGCATGCAGCAGGCTCCTGTCAAGTCGAAACGGTTGCCACAGCAGCGTGGGGAAGTGGAGACGCCCGCGTCCCATCCTAGCGCCACACGTCAATCAGGACCACAGGCAGTTGGGGCCCGCGGAGCTTTGCCCTTTCCCCTTGGCTTCGCCTCGAAGCCAAGCCCGAGCGTGCCTTGCGCCATGGGGCTACTGTCGGCGTTCTGGCAAACAGGGTACCCAGACTTGCCTGCCTGCGTCCCATGACGTGGCTCCTTCACTGGCCTAGTACGGCTCTGTAATGCCCAGGATGGGACTATACCTCCTACGTGTCGAGGCACGACTTAAAGGTATAAGCCTATTCTGGAATGATCTCAAGTTTGGTATCTTTGCACGACTCATGTAAAAGAGGGATTAAATTGCAAAAGAGAGATAGTTGGTTTACACTCGCCACTTCACACAATACATTACATAAGCAAAACATCATTCAAAACATCACAACCCGACTACGGGCGAAGATCCAAAAGAAAGATACCAAAACAACATAAAGCCACAGGTCAGAATCGCCCCTTGTAGAAACCACTACTGATCGTCGAAAACGTCACAAGCATACGGCCACTATCTTCATCGAGCTCCCAGCGAAGTACTTGAACTAGCTCCTGAATCATTCTCGGCTGAACCTGCATCTGGTGTTGTAGTATCTGTGAGCCACGAGGACTCAGCAATCCCATAACCATGGGTATCAAAACTAGCAAAGCTTTGTGGGTAGGAAGGAGGTAAAGTGGTGAGGTTGCAGCAGCGGCTAAGCATAATATGGTGGCTAGCTTACGAGTACAAGAATAAGATGAGTATCTATGCAAACGGTCGCAACTAGTAGTGATCGCTAAAGATCCTGAACTACATACGAATCAAACATAACCCCACCGTGTTCTCTTCTCAAAGTGAAAAGAGACAGTCACGGTTACTCACACAGTTGTGTGTTTTACTTCGGATCCTCTGTCAAGTTTTCTACAACCGGACATTAACAAATTCCAATCTGCCACATAACCGCGGGCACGGCTTTCGAAAGATTATAACCCTGCAGGGGTGTCCCAACTTAGCCCATCACAAGCTCTCACGATTAGCTGAAGTGATAAATATAATATCATCACCCCTTATCTTAGGGAAATCCGATCAGGCTTGGTATCCCGGTGCACAAGACATTTCGACAATGGTAAAACAAGTCCAGCAAGACCTCCCGGTGTGCCGACACCCTGATAGTAGCCGCGCGTATCTCGTCTCAGGCCACAACCGGATGGGCGATGCTACAGGTAAAACCAATCCTTGAGTTTCCCCGTGGTGGCCCCGCAGGACCCCCGTTTGGGACCAACACCATCAGCACTGGCCCCCCTGTTATGTAGAATTAAGAACCCGGGGACATGACCCCTATGCAATTAATTAGTTAATTAAGTTGTTATTATGAGAAAATTAAAACCAATGCTGGGCCTTGCTGGAGGAGTTTTATTCAAAGTCGAACTGTCAAGGGGTCCCCATCCACCCATCGTGTAAGGAACGCAAAATCAAGGAACATAATGCCGGTTTATCGGCGCCTAAGGTGGCATGAGTGGAACAAAACACCGAGAAAAAGGCCAAGCCTTCCACTCATGCCCAGTATATAGGTGTGTTAATAATAATTATAGATATTGTGATATTCCAACAACAAGTTCCCTCCTGGAACGAATCTCATCTTCACCTGCAACTAACAACGCTATAAGAGGGGCTGAGCAAGCGAGTAACATAGCCAAACAGTGGTTTTGCTAGGAAGGTGTCAAAAGGTTAGAGGTTTCATGGCATCAAGGAGAGGCTGACATAAAAGATGGGTAGCGCGACATGTAACGATAGCATCGAGACAACTAAGCATGGCAATGGTAGTAAAGGTATCCAAGGGTATGATCATCTTGCCTGGGATTCCGCAAGGGAGAAGAACAAGTCCATGAAGTAGACGGAGCAACATAGTCGAGCGAATCCTCACAACTCCGGAACGAAACCGAAGCTAACAAGAGAAGCAACCGGAAAGAAGCAAACAACACGGTAAACACACAAGCATAAACATGGCATACGATGCACATCCAAGTATGATGCATGTCCGATTTAATTATGCATGGCATGGCAAAGTGCACAAACAAGTACTACAAGTTAAGTGGAGCTCAATATGCAACGAGTTGCATATTGACGAAACACCATATTTTAATTATTTAATTGACTCTCGTTTATTTACAAGACAAGATTAAATGTTTGTTAACATGGCAAGAGGTGAAGCAAAACAAACTACCTATTTAGGCATTTTAAATGAGGCCGGAAAATAACAACAACAATTCCGGAAAAATCCTCATGTGCATGTTTAGCAATTATTAAGCAAACAACAATTCACATGTTTTAATGTTGTTAACATGATGCGGATGCCATGATCAAGTTTCATGCAAATTATTAAAAGTTGACATGAAGATGATAAGGAGTATTTGTCACCGTGGTGGAAGGAAAGGGTGCCACGGCAACGATCCGAAGATGATGCAACGCAACATCTCGGTTCCGGTAACTCGTTGAGAGACCGGTGCAAAAGAAAAGGTGGCGTGAGCGAGCAGAACAAGATGAAAGGTGGGGGTGATCCCGTCACCGGGTTCCCACGGGTCGTCGACGAGGCAACAGAGGAGCACGACAAAAGATGATACGGGCACGGAGCACACAAGGGAAACATCTCATACAACACAACAAACATTCATCCACGGGTCATCGTCTCGGGTTATACCTTCGGAACATTTGTTTCGGGGGCGGTTCGAGATCGTCGAGGGACGTAGTGGAAGTAGTGGTACACGGGTCATAGAGGAAGTAGTCGTTCCGTAGAGGTACTCGTTATGTAGCCATTCTCGCGATTCGTAGAGGAAGTAGGCGTTCACGTTCGGAGAGGTACTTGACGAAACCAACATCTTCGGGGCGGCGGTAGTTGTTCACTCGACGGCCTTCGGCGACGGTAGTCGTACACGGTTCGTAGGCATTCGGGTATCCGTAGATGTACTTGGCGGGTCGTCGTGGTACTTGTCGGACTCGGGACTTGGCGACGGTAGTGGTACACGTTTTCTTGACGAGATCATGACGGTGGTAGTTGTACATGTTCCGTAGAGGTACACATTCGTAGATGTTCGGGGTCGGTGTCGAGGTACTTGTCGCATCGCTGATCGTAGTGGTACTTGCCGTCTCATCGTGTAGTCGTACTCGTAGCGGTCTTGCCGGACTCGGTTCTCGCGACGTAGTTGAACTTGCGGGTCTTGGCGACGGTGGTAGTAGAGGTACATATCATCTTGGCACTTGGCGAAAAAAACAACAGCAACAGCCACGGTGGTCTCGGTCACGGCCACGGCGAGGAGGAGAGGCAGCAAGCTGGCGGCGGGACTCTTGGACGGGGAGGACGGGGAAGCACCTTGGCGCTGCGGCGCTGGAGAAGGGCGTCGCACTGGACGGCAGAGGAACAGGGGCGGCGAGGAAGTAGCCGATGCGGAGTCGAGGCAGGGGCCTGGGGCGCTGGCTGGGACTCGAGGACGGGGAGCTTGAGACGCGGCAGCTCCGCTGGCCCGCGGGAGCAGACCACTCCGGTGCTTGGAGGTGCTCGGGAGGAGGCGCGCAGGGGCGGCTTCGAGGGCGCGTCCACGCGAGGGAGGAGGGCGGCGTTGCGGCGCTGGGGCTCTGGGCCTG
Organism: Secale cereale; assembly: GCA_902687465.1. Lineage (NCBI taxonomy): Eukaryota > Viridiplantae > Streptophyta > Magnoliopsida > Poales > Poaceae > Secale > Secale cereale. The sequence goes on along the minus strand of LR738711.1, from coordinate 569,535,273 downwards.
ACAGGGAGTCGAGGGAGCGAGGCGCCATGGCGCTGGATCGGGGAATGGGGCGCTGGGGAGCTCCTATCCCTGGCGATGCGGAGCGAGGATACGAGAGGCGCTCGGGCCTTGCTGGAGATCGAAGGAGTGGGACTCGGGCGTTGCGCTGGTGAGGAGGGAGCGGGTGCGAGGCTGAGAGATGGGGATCGATGGAAGAAGTGCGGCGCACGGGAGGAGAGGGAGAGGAGCGATGCGGGAGCCTGGGTCAAGCTAGGGTTAGGTCGCCGGAGTGGGCCTTGGGCCAGGAGGGATGGGCCCGAGCGGCTGGGAGGGAGGCCTGGGCCAAAAGGAGGCCGGCGGCTGGGCCTCCTCTCCATACTGCTGTTTCCAAAAAAAAACAAAGAAACAACAAGACGAAAGAAAAAAAGGAAGGAGGTGCTAGGAATAGGCTTAGGGCATGAGGTAAAATTCCCTGGACTCACAAAAATGTGAGGAATATAAATAAAATTGTTTGAAGATTTTTGGAAGATGAAAATTCAAAACACGTTTGAATAAAAGCCAAATTGTTTGACTTTAGAAATCCATTTAGATGGAATCCAAAAGAGCTCGAATTTGAGGATGGGGCTCGACAAACGGGAAAAGAATTATTGGCAAGGTTGACGATGAAACTTGAAGTGAAATAGGCATGGGGAAAAATTATGCAAGTGTGTTGCGGGTAATTCCAAAGAATGGAATATTTTAATATAGCTCCATATATTAGGAGGATATGTTATAAAGAGAAGTCATCCTTCCCTCGATTTAAATGGACCGAAGGTCCACACAATTTATTTGGTTGAAATGCAAAGATTAATGGCATGATGGCATGATGACATGATGCAAAACAAAATAAATAAAGCAAGCACAAAAGAAACACACGGGAGAACCCGGAACATCTGGAATCTTCTGGAATCTTCTGGGGCGTCGGTCTTCGGGCATCACAACTCTCCCACACTAACAGAGGATCTCGACCCGAGATCCTAGAGATAGCACCGGATAGAAAACGAAAAAGAAGAGGTAAAACAAAGTTGGTTCTTTGACAGACGAGTGAAACCAAAGAACCTTGAGAGGTTAAACAAGATGAAAGAATAATGCAACATAGATGAACGAAGAGGCATCAATAAAGAATATTTGGAGGACGAAGTTGAAAACTGAGAACGAAGAATCTTCTGAGATGATGGCCTTCGGAGGATCACAATGGAAAGAATTCATGAAATGCTTCGGATGGGTATAAAAATAATTCCTCACAATCGAAACAATAATGAGGATGGCATGAAGCTAGAACCACGAATCTTGGAAGAACGGATAAAGATTCAGGAGGAACTCGTCTTCGGGGCTTCAAAAACTGAGAAGACGATGAGATACACCACCGTGAATTGTTGAGCACTCCGGAATGAAGAATTAATAGGTTGAACCAATGATGAAAAAGAATTTGAAAGCGGTCGTGGAGAAGGCATGTGACTGATGGAAATCATTCTTACATCACACTTTGAAAAGAATTTAAGTATAACTCCGGAAAAGAAGAGTCAGGTAAGATCCTGGGAAAAGCCCTGTGGGTTAGGGCCCACTCAAAAGAAATCACCGTTGAAAGGATTGCTTAAGAGATATTGCACCGGTTGAATTAAATGGCTTGAGTAAGATAACAATCCTCAAAAAATAATTTGAACGGATTAAGAATGGAATTATGAATCTTCAGCACTCCGGATATGAATAGCAAGAGGAGAATGATTAATTGGTGCACCGGAATAAGAAAGCATTGTGAAATCAGGAAAAGGATAAGATCAACACCGAAATGTTGAATTACATCCACCGGCAGAATTTGAGAACAAAAGAATGATGAACTTGATACTCTTGAGCATCTTCACGAAAAATCACCGGATAAGAACATTGAAGGAAAAGAATGAAGAAACATCACATGAATAAAATGGATATTTCATTTGAGAATTTCTGGCTCCAAGAAAAAGAAGGGTGGGAGGGTGGGGAAAAACAAAGACAACTTGGGATGAATGAAACAGGCAATCGTCAGATTTCTCAACGACGTCCGTATGGAATAACTTGAAAAGAAGGCACACCGGTTGAAAAGGATTAACATGAAAATCTCGATGGTCAAGAAGGACTAGCACTCCCATAGAAATATGAGAACACCGATTAGGAAAGGTATGGAATCAACATTTGACATCGAAGCAACTCGAATACCAGAATCAAAACAACAACAAAGGATAGATATGTTGCAACATAATCTTCACAATATCATTCGAACAGAGAATTGAATGAATGAATTCCGTAGGTACAACAACTTGTCAAGAAGCCACTTGGGAAACAAAAGATAAATAAAAACAACAAGGAGCAGATAGAACAAATACAAGATAGAAGCTTCGTTCGACATATTCGTGCTGAAAGCTCATGGAACGTGTTACAAAAGGGTTTTGCAATCCCCGGATCAGCATAGCTAAGGACCCTTTAAGATGCAACTCCCGATCGGAACAGGCCCATAAAACCACTTCACTCAATGTAGAACCCCGAACTTCATATCATGCACTCGTTGGAAGAATGCCTAGAACTACTAGATGAACCCACCTATTAATTTCCGAAAGTTTCCAGTTATGCAATCAGGTGTTGGGGATACAGGGGAAGCACCGCGCACTCAACTCTAATCCTACATCCAGCTGTATCCATCCTTCAACACATAACCAGTTATCTCTGGAAACCGTTTACCTTGGACCTTCGAAACACATCCACTATACAAGCTATGGCAATACTCCCGAACTACCTCCCCAGTACTGGGTGATGTCGGGGTTATCTTGCCACTAACCGCATAGGAGAGTTTTCGATGTCGGCCGTCTTAAGTATTCCAGAACTGATGCGATATATTTGTGACAACAACACCTCGGAGCTCAACTCCCCGGGACACTGCCACAACCCCTAATGACAGGAGGCATCGAGAACAATGTTCTCGTCACAAAGACATCGGAACAATCCAAACAATACTCGCGTGATCCTAAAAAAAAATTGGTGCGATTTTTGAAAGTAGAAGAGGCAAGAGTAATCGTCAGGAGTCCTCACCAGAGTGAAAAGGGAAGAGGATCAAAAGAAATCCTACTCTCCGATATATATATATATAGGACTCAAAACATTTTCAAGTGTGTGCCTAGACTCAACCGTCAACGATTGGATCAATCAGTGGGGGCTCCTAGGTCGGAGAAGGCTCTGATACCAACTTGTAATGCCCAGGATGGGACTATACCTCCTACGTGTCGAGACACGACTTAAAGGTATAAGCCCATTCTGGAATGATCTCAAGTTTGGTATCTTTGCACGACTCATGTAAAAGAGGGATTAAATTGCAAAAGAGAGATAGTTGGCTTACACTCGCCACTTCACACAATACATTACATAAGCAAAACATCATTCAAAACATCACAACCCGACTACGGGCGAAGATCCAAAAGAAAGATACCAAAACAACATAAAGCCACAGGTCAGAATCGCCCCTAGTAGAAACCACTACTGGTCGTCGAAAACGTCACAAGCATACGGCCACTCTCTTCATCGAGCTCCCAGCGAAGTACTCGAACCAGCTCCTGAATCATTCTCGGCTGAACCTGCATCTGGTGTTGTAGTATCTGTGAGCCACGAGGACTCAGCAATCCCATAACCATGGGTATCAAAACTAGCAAAGCTTTGTGGGTAGGAAGGAGGTAAAGTGGTGAGGTTGCAGCAGCGGCTAAGCATAATATGGTGGCTAGCTTACGAGTACAAGAATAAGATGAGCATCTACGCAAAAGGTCGCAACTAGTAGTGATCGCTAAAGATCCTGAACTACATACGAATCAAACATAACCCCACCGTGTTCTCTTCTCAAAGTTAAAAGAGACAGTCACGGTTACTCACACAGTTGTGTGTTTTACTTCGGATCCTCTGTCAAGTTTTCTACAACCGGACATTAACAAATTCCAATCTGCCACATAACTGCGGGCACGGCTTTCGAAAGATTATAACCCTGCAGGGGTGTCCCAACTTAGCCCATCACAAGCTCTCACGATTAGCTGAAGTGATAAATATAATATCATCACCCCTTATCTTAGGGAAATCCGATCAGGCTCGGTATCCCGGTGCACAAGACATTTTGACAATGGTAAAACAAGTCCAGCAAGACCTCCCGGCGTGCCGACACCCTGATAGTAGCCGCGCGTATCTCGTCTCAGGCCACAACCGGATGGGCGATGCTACAGGTAAAACCAATCCTCGAGTTTCCCCGTGGTGGCCCCGCAGTACCCCCGTTTGGGACCAACACCATCAGCACTGGCCCCCCTGTTATGTAGAATTAAGAACCCGGGGACATGACCCCCTATGCAATTAATTAGTTAATTAAGTTGTTATTATGAGCAAATTAAAACCAATGTTGGGCCTTGCTGGAGGAGTTTTATTCAAAGTCGAACTGTCAAGGGGTCCCCATCCACCCATCGTGTAAGGAACGCAAAATCAAGGAACATAATGCCGGTTTATCGGTGCCTAAGGTGGCATGAGTGGAACAAAACACCGATCAAAAGGCCAAGCCTTCCACCCATTCCCAGTATATAGGTGTGTTAATAATAATTATAGATATTGTGATATTCCAACAACAAGTTCCCTCCTGGAACGAATCTCATCTTCACCTGCAACTAACAACGCTATAAGAGGGGCTGAGCAAGCGAGTAACATAGCCAAACAGTGGTTTTGCTAGGAAGGTGTCAAAAGGTTAGAGGTTTCATGGCATCAAGGAGAGGCTGACATAAAAGATGGGTAGCGCGACATGTAACGATAGCATCGAGACAACTAAGCATGGCAATGGTAGTAAAGGTATCCAAGGGTATGATCTTCTTGCCTGGGATTCCGCAAGGGAGAAGAACAAGTCCATGAAGTAGACAGAGCAACATAGTCGAGCGAATCCTCACAAGTCTGGAACGAAACCGAAGCTAACAAGAGAAGCAACCGGAAAGAAGCAAACAACACGGTAAACACACAAGCATAAACATGGCATACGATGCACATCCAAGTATGATGCATGTCCGATTTAATTATGCATGGCATGGCAAAGTGCACAAACAAGTACTACAAGTTAAGTGGAGCTCAATATGCAACGAGTTGCATATTGACGAAACACCACATTTTAATTATTTAATTGACTCTCGTTTATTTACAAGACAAGATTAAATGTTTGTTAACATGGCAAGAGGTGAAGCAAAACAAACTACCTATTTAGGCATTTTAAATGAGGCCGGAAAATAACAACAACAATTCCGGAAAAATCCTCATGTGCATGTTTAGCAATTATTAAGTAAACAACAATTCACATGTTTTAATGTTGTTAACATGATGCGGATGCCATGATCAAGTTTCATGCAAATTATTAAAAGTTGACATGAAGATGATAAGGAGTATTTGTCACCGTGGTGGAAGGAAAGGGTGCCACGGCAACGATTCGAAGATGATGCAACGCAACATCTCGGTTCCGGTAACTCGTTGAGAGACCGGTGCAAAAGAAAAGGTGGCGTGAGCGAGCGGAACAAGATGAAAGGTGGGGGTGATCCCGTCACCGGGTTCCCACGGGTCGGTGACGAGGCAACCGAGGAGCACGACAAAAGATCATACGGGCACGGAGCACACAAGGGAAACATCTCATACAACACAACAAGCATTCATCCACGGGTCATCGTCTCGAGTTATACCTTCGGAACATTCGTTTCGGGGGCGTTTCGAGATCGTCGAGGGACGTAGTGGAAGTAGTGGTACACGGGTCGTAGAGGAAGTAGTCGTTCCGTAGAGGTACTCGTTATGTAGCCGTTCTCGCGATTCGTAGAGGAAGTAGGCGTTCACGTTCGGAGAGGTACTTGACGAAACCAACATCTTCGGGGCGGCGGTAGTTGTTCACTCGACGGCCTTCGGCGACGGTAGTCGTACACGGTTCGTAGGCGTTCGGGTATCCGTAGATGTACTTGGCGGGTCGTCGTGGTACTTGTCGGACTCGGGACTTGGCGACGGTAGTGGTACACGTTTTCTTGACGAGATCACGACGGCGGTAGTTGTACATGTTCCGTAGAGGTACACATTCGTAGATGTTCGGGGTCGGTGTCGAGGTACTTGTCGAATCGCTGATCGTAGTGGTACTTGCCGTCTCATCGTGTAGTCGTACTCGTAGCGGTCTTGCCGGACTCGGTTCTCGCGACGTAGTTGAACTTGCGGGTCTTGGCGACGGTGGTAGTAGAGGTACATATCATCTTGGCACTTGGCGAAAAAAAACAACAGCAACAGCCACAGTGGTCTCGGTCACGGCTACGGCGAGGAGGAGAGGCAGCAAGCCGGCGGTGGGACTCTTGGACGGGGAGGACGGGGCAGCACCTTGGCGCTGCGGCGCTGGAGAAGGGCGTCGCACTTGACGGCAGAGGAACATGGGCGGCAAGGAAGTAGCCGATGCGGAGTCGAGGCACGGGCCTGGGGCGCTGGCTGGGACTCGAGGACGGGGAGCTTGAGACGCGGCAGCTCCGCTGGCCCGCGGGAGCAGACCGCTCTGGCGCCTGGAGGTGCTCGGGAGGAGGCGCGCAGGGGCGGCTTCGAGGGCGCGTCCACGCGAGGGAGGAGGGCGGCGTTGCGGCGCTGGGGCTCGGGGCCTGAGAGGGAGTCGAGGGAGCGAGGCGCCATGGCGCTGGATTGGGGAATGGGGCGCTGGGTAGCTCCTATCCCTGGCGATGCGGAGCGAGGAGACGAGAGGCGCTCGGGCCTTGCTGGAGATCGAAGGAGTGGGACTCGGGCGCTGCGCTGGTGAGGAGGGAGCGGGTGCGAGGCTGAGAGATGGGGATCGAATGAAGAAGTGCGGCGCACGGGAGGAGAGGGAGAGGGAGCGATGCGGGAGCCTGGGTCGAGCTAGGGTTAGGTCGCCGGAGTGGGCCTTGGGCCTGGAGGGATGGGCCCGAGCGGCTGGGAGGGAGGCCTGGGCCAAAAGGAGGCCGGCGGCTGGGCCTCCTCTCCATACTGCTGTTTCCAAAAAAACAGAGAAACAACAAGACGAAAGAAAAAAAGGAAGGAGGTGCTAGGAATAGGCTTAGGGCATGAGGTAAAATTCCCTGGACTCGCAAAAATGTGAGGAATATAAATAAAATTGTTTGAAGATTTTTGTAAGATGAAAATTCAAAACACGTTAGAATAAAAGCCAAATTGTTTGACTTTAGAAATCCATTTAGATGGAATCCAAAAGAGCTCGAATTTGAGGATGGGGCTCGACAAATGGGAAAAGAAGTATTGGCAAGGTTGACGATGAAACTTGAAGTGAAATAGGCATGGGGAAAAATTATGCAAGTGTGTTGCGGGTAATTCCAAAGAATGGAATATTTAAATATAGCTCCATATATTAGGAGGATATGTTATAAAGAGAAGTCATCCTTCCCTCGATTTAAATGGACCGAAGGTCCACACAATTTATTTGGTTGAGATGCAAAGATTAATGGCATGACGGCATGATGACATGATGCAAAACAAAATAAATAAAGCAAGCACAAAAGAAACACACGGGAGAACCCGGAACATCTGGAATCTTCTGGAATCTTCTGGGGCGTCGGTCTTAAGGTGTCACAGGCTCATCTTCAGCATCGACACTTAAGACCTTCGCGAGGGGCCAAGCCTCGCGAGGTGGACAACATCAAGACCTCTGGAAGGAGCAGTCTCACTAGGCTAGCTCCCGAGGAGCGGAGATCTCTATGCAAGCACCCACCTCGCGAGGTTCGGATGATGAAAGCCATGACAACCAAGGCCAGGTGGGCTCCAGCGGGCGCAGGACAGCAGATTTCCTCTTTTGTGCTAAAGAGGCAAGCGCAAGCGCGGAGTCCCGAGGAATCAGCAAAATGTTTCCATTTTCGTGCAACAAGACCAGGATCGCTAGGACGGCAGGACAGAGGTCATCGCTGAGCCCGTCGTGGCGTCAGGATCAGAAGCTTTGCAAGCGAAGACCGCCTTTCGTCAGAATAAGATGTACTAGTTGTCTCCCTTCAAATTTGGCTGTTGTGGGATCCCTTTCCGCCTACATTTTGGGCGAAGAGGACCAAGGCAACTATAAATATAGCTTAGCCACCACCATAGAAGGGGGATCCGGATCCACATCGAGGAGATAGATTAGCATCCACACACCCAAGAACACACCTCCTGAGGTTGCTCATCCACTGTACAAGTTCTTCCTCAGCCCACCTCGAGGCAATCCACCAAATTGTAGGAGTAGGGCCACTCATCGCTAGATGGCTTGAGCCTTGGTAAACTTCCATGTGTCAATTTCCTACTTGTTCATCAAGCTAGTTCATAGATATGGCGAGTAGGCATATAGGGAAGTTGAGTTCTTCGCACACACTCCAGTTTCGAACTTAACAAGGGTTTTGCAGAGCCCTGAATCTGACAATCATAATTTCCATCATCATTTCCACACATGGGACAATGCTCTAATAATGATGATCATCATACTTCTATTTAATTACAACTCGATACTTAGAACAAAATATGATTCTATATGAATGCCTCCGACGGTGTATCGGGATGTGCAATGATCAAGAGTAACATGTATAAAAATATGAACGGTGGCTTTGCCACAAATACTATGCCAACTACATGATCATGCAAAGCAATATGACAATGATGGTATGTGTCATAATAAACGGGGCGGTGGAAGTTGCATGGAAATATATCTCGGAATGGCTATGGAAATGCCATAATAGGTAGGTATGGTGGCTGTTTTGAGGAAGGTATATGGTAAGCGTAATGTACCGGCGAGAATTACGCGATACTAGAGAGGCTAGCAATGGTGGAAGGGTGAGAGTGCGTATAATCCATGGACTCAACATTAGTCTAAAAGAACTCACATACTCATTGCAAAAAATTATTAGTTATCGAAACAAAGTACTACACGCATGCTCCTAGGGGAAGGGTTGGTAGGAGTTAACAATCGCTTGATCACGAGCTCCACACAAAGGATGACAATCAATAAATAAATAATGCTCCGACTTCATCACATAACGGTTCACCAAACGTGCATGCTATGAGAATCACAAACTTTAACACAAGTATTTCTACCAATCGATAATTACTAACTAGCATGACTCTAATATCACCATATTTATATCTCAAAACAATTGAAAGGAATCAAACTTCTCATAGATTCAATGCTCCATATGAAAGTTTTTTTATACCCTCTTTGGATGCCTATCATATTAGGACTAAATTCATAACCTAAGAAAGTTAGCATACTATTTACGGACTCTTAGAATAATATAAGTGAAGCATGAGAGTTCATCAATTTATATCAAATAAAACCACTGCTGTTCTCTAAAAATATATAAGCGAAGCACTAGAGTAACTGACAAAATACTCCCAAAAGAAATAAGTGAAGACCAATAAGTAGTCAAATAATTAACTAGCTATGAGAAGACCCTCTCTAATTTAAGAATTTCAAATCTTAAGTACTTTATTCAAACAATAAGCAAAACACGATAAAATGTCATTGCAAGGATAGCACATATCATGTGAAGAAGAAAAACTTAGGCTCAACCGATACTAACCAATAATTGTTGATGAAGAAAGGTGGGATGCCAACTGGGGCATCCCCAAGCTTACATGCTTGAGACTTCATGAAATATTAAGTAGGGATGCCTTGGGCAACCCCAAGCTTGAACTTTTGTGTCTCATTAATTCCTCTCATGTCGCGGTTTCCCTAAATCTCAAAAACTTCATCCACACAAAACTCAACAAGAACTCGTGAGATAAGTTAGTATAAATCAACTCAAAACCTTATAATTCCGTACTATAGAAAATCACTAAAATTATAATTTAACATCGAATACTAAATGCCTCTGCATATTTAATACTCCTACCCTCAAATAGAATCATTAAACATGCAAACAATGCAAACATAACAACAATCTGTCTAAACAGGATAGTCTGTAAAGAGTGGAATTGTGCTCATACTTCCCGATCTCTAAAAATTCTGAAAATTTACCACATCATAGAGAACTTATTCGTCCTCACTGGGTAAAAATTTCGAGATTTTATCATGTTTTGACTATCCAGAAGAATTCGGACAACGATAGAAAACTTTCTGTTTTCAAACAACAACATAAAGACTTGCAAAATAAACATGGTAAAGACTATACTTCTCTTATTATTGAAATAAAAGATACAAAATCATATTCTAAATAACATAAAGCAAATATAAACAAAATAAAATGACGCTCCAAGGAAAACACATATCATGTGACGAATATAAATATAGCTCCAAGTGAGGGTACTGATAATTTTGAAGTCGAAAGAGGGAATGCCTTCCGAGGCATCCCCAAGCTTAGATGCTTGTATCTTCATTGAATAGTACCTTGGTGTGCCTTGGGCATCCCCGAGCTTAGGGTCTTGGCACTCCTTATTCTCCTCACATTGATATCCCACCCAAAACTTGAAAACTTCAATCACACAAAATTTAATGGAGTTCGTGAGATGCATTAGTATAACAAAGAAAATCATTCACTTGGATACTGTCAAAGACAAGATTCATAATTTTTCTCACACTATTCCTACTATATCTTATCATTTCCACAATTTATATCACTTAATATAAGCTACGGAAATACAAAAACAAGCAAACTATGCATAGAAAACAGAATATGTCAAAAACAGAACAATCTGTAATGATCCGGACAACCACCATACTTATGCAACTCTACAAATTCTGTCAAATTAGGAAGATGTAGGATATTTGTATATAAATCATTTGTAAATATTTCAGCTAATTATCATGTTCCAGTGATTTATAGAATTTTCTGTATAGGACGAAGAACTTTCTGTTTTTGCACAGAATCAAATCAACTATCGTCCACACTATCCCAAAGGATTTACTTGGCACTTTATTGAAACAAAAGCTATAAAACATGATTACTACAGTGTCAAAGGCTTGGACACACAAAAACAGTAGGTATAAGTATTGGGTTGTCTCCCAACAAGCGCTTTTAGTTAATGCATTTTTAGTTAGGCATGATGATTTCATTGGTCCTCACGTAAAGATAAGAATTGGGACAGAAAGGGATCATCATGAATCACATTGCAAGCATAGTTAATACACTTCCTATGCATAGTGATTTTGTGAGCAAACAATTTATGGGAACAAGAATCAACTAGCATAGGAAAGCAAGACAAGCACGACTTCAAAACTTTCAAAACATAGAGAGGAAACTTGATATTATTGCAATACCTACAAGCATATGTTCCTCTCTCATAATAATTTCCAGTAGCATCATGAATGAATTTAACAATATAAAAATCACATACAACACTCTTTTCATGATGCATAAGCATATAATTTTTATTACTCTCCACATAGGCAAATTTATTCACATTCATAATAGTGGGAGCAAACTCAACAAAATAACTATCATGAGATACTTGACTGACATCACGACGAAAAGTTTCATGGTTTTTAGTATTCTTTATAACATATGTGTCATCACAATAATCATCATAAATAGGAGGCATGTTTTCATCATAATAAATTTGCTCATCAAAACTTGGGCGACTAAATATATCATCTTCATCAAACATAGCATCCCCAAGCTTATGGATTTGCATATCATTAGCATCATGGATATTCAAAGAATTCATACTAACAACATTGCAATCATGCTCATCATTCAAAAAATTAGTGCCAACCATTTTATTGACTTCTTCTTCTATCAATTGAGAACAACTTTCCGTTCCATCATTTTCACGAAAGACATTATAGAGCTAAATAATATGAGGGAACCTCAATTCTATTTTTTGTAGTTTTCTTTTTATAAAACATACTAGTGATAAAACAAGAAACTAAAAGATTCAATTGCATGATCTAAAGATATACCTTCAAGCACTCACCTCCCTGGCAATGGCGCCAGAAAGGAGCTTGATGTCTACTACGCAACCTTCTTCTTGTAGACTCGTGTTGGGCCTCCAAGTGAAGAGTTTTGTAGGACAGTAGCAAATTTCCCTCAAGTGGATGACCTAAGTTTTATCAATCCGTAGGAGGCATAGGATGAAGTTGGTCTCTTTCAAACAACCCTACAACCAAATAACAATGAGTCTCTTTTGTCCCCAACACACCAAATACAATGGTAAATTGTATAGGTGCACTAGTTCGGCGAAGAGATGGTGTAACAAGTGTAATATGGATAGTAGATATATGTTTTTTAATCCGGAAATATAAAAACAGCAAGTTAACAAGTAGTAAAATGGAGCACAAACAGTATTGCAATGCTTGAAAACAAGGCCTAGTGTTCATACTTTCACTAGCGCAAAATCTCTCAACAGTGATTACATAATTAGATCATATAACAATCCCTCAATGTGCAACAAAGAATCACTCCAAAGTTCCTATCGCGGAGAATATAAGACGAAATTGCTTGTAGGGTATGAAACCACCTCAAAGTTATTCTTTCTGACCAACCTATTGGGTTATTCCAATAAGGGTTACAAACAGCCCTAGAGTTCATACTAGAATAACACCACGTGACACACATCAATCAACGATAATGTCACCTAGATACTCCAGTGTCACCACAAGTATCTGTGGGCTAATTATACGATGTGCATCACACAATTTCAGATTCATAACATTCAATCCAACACAAAGAACTTCAAGAGGATCCCGAGATTTCTATCGGAGAAAGGAATATGAAAACGCGTTCCAACCCCTATGCATAGATTACCCCAATGTCACCACCGGAATCCGCAAGTTGATAACCAATGCATACATCAAGTGGATCAATAGAACATCCCATTGTCACCACAGATATCCTATCGCAAGACATACATCAAGTGCTCTCACATCCAAAGATTCAATCCGACATAACAAAACCACAATGGAAAATACTCAATTCATGACAAGGTAGAGAGGGGGAAACACCATATGATTCAACTATAGTAACAAAGATCGGTACATCAAGATCGTGCCAAATAAAGAACACGAGACAGAGAGAGAGAGATCAAACACATAGCTACTGGTACATACCCTCAGCCCCAAGGGTGAACTACTCCCTCCTCATCATGGAGACCGCCAGGATGATGAAGATGGCCATCGGTGATGGATACCCCCTCCGGCAGGGTGCCGGAACGGGCTCTCGATTGGTTTTTCGTGGCTAAAGAGGCTTGCGGCGGTGGAACTCGCGATCTAGGTTTCTTTTTGGGGTTTTCCCTATTAATAAGAATGTTTGGTATTGGAAACAAGTCAAGGGGTTCCACGAGGCAGCTGCAAGACAGGCGGTGAGCCCTCCACCCTTGCCGCTTCCTCATGAAGCTTCTGGTCCATCTTCGATACTCCGTGGGCTTCTTTTGGTCCATAAAAAATCGTCGTAAAGTTTCGGCTCGATTGGACTCAGTTTGATATTCCTTTTCTGCAAAACTCAAAAACAAGGAAAAAATAAACTAGCTCTGGGCCCTGGGTTAATAGTAGTCCCAAAAATAATATAAAATAGCATATTGATGCATATAAAACATCCAAAACAGATAATATAATAGCATGGAGCAATCAAAAATTATAGTTACGTAGGAGACGTATCAAGCATCCCCAAGCTTAATTCCTGCTCGTCCTCGAGTAGGTAAATGATAAAAACAGATTTTTTGATTTGGAATGCTACCTAACATGTTTATCAATGCAATATTCTTTATTGTGGCATGAATGTTCAGATCCATAAGATTTAAAAAAAAACTTTACTATTCACATAAAACAATAATACTTCTAGCATACTAACAAAGCAATCATGTCTTCTAAAAATAACATGGACAAAGAAAGTTATCCCTACAAAATCATATAGTCTGACTATGCTCCATCTTCATCACATAAAGTATTAAATCATGCACAACCGCGGTTTTAGTCAAGCATTTATTTCATACTTTATTATTCTCAAACCTTTTCAACTTTCATGCAATACATGAGCGTGAGCCATGGATATAGCACTATAGGTGGATTAGAATATGGTGGTTGTGGAGAAGACAAAAAGAAGGAGATAGTCTCACATCAACTAGGCGTATTAACGGGCTATGGAGATGCCCATCAATAGATATTAGTGTGAGTGAGTAGGGATTTCCATGCAACAGATGCACTAGATTTATAAGTGTATGAAAGCTCAAAAGGAAACTAAGTGGGTGTGCGTCCAACTCGCTTGCTCACGAAGACGTAGGGCAATTTGAGGAGGCCCATCATTGGAATATACAAGCCAAGTTCTGTAATGAAAAATTGCCACTAGTATATGAGACTCTCTATCATGAAGATCATGGTGCTACTTTGAAGCACAAGTGTGGTAAAAGGATAGTAGCATTGCCCCTTCTCTCCTTTTCTCTCATTTTTTTGGTTTTGGGCTCTTTGGCCTCTTCTATTTTATTTGGGCTTCTTTGGCCTCTCTTTTTTTGTAAAGTCCGAAGACTCATCCCAACATGTGAGGGAATCATAGCTTCCATCATCCTTTCCACACATGGGATAATGCTCTAATAATGATGATCATCACACTTTTATTTACTTACAACAAAATATGACTATATGAATGCCTGTGGTGGTGTACCGGGATGTGCAATGACCAATAGTGACATGTATAAAAAAATGAACGGTGGCTTTGCCACAAATACTATGCCAACTACATGATCATGCAACGCAATATGACAATGATGGTACGTGTCATAATAAATGGGACGGTGGAAGTAGCACGGCAATATATCTTGGAATGGCTATGGAAATAAAATAATAGGTAGGTATGGTGGATGTTTTTAGGAAGGTATATGGTGGGTGTAATGTACCGGCAAGAATTATGTAATGTACCGGCAAGAATTGCGTGAAACTAGAGAGGCTAGCAATGGTGGAAGGGTGAGAGTGCATATAATCCATGGACTCAACATTAGTCATAGAGAACTCACATACTTATTGCAAAAATTTATTAGTTATCGAAGCAAAGTACTACACGCATGCTTCTAGGGTTAGGGTTGGTAGGAGTTAACCATTGCGCGATCCCGACCTCCACAGAAAGGATGACAATCAATAAATAAATCATGCTCCAACTGCATCACATAATGGTTCACCATACGTGCATGATACGAGAATCACAAACTCTAACACAACTATTTCTACCAATCCATAATTACTCACCAGCATGACTCTGATATCACCATCTTTATATCTCAAAACAATTGAAAGGAATCAAACTTCTCATAGATTCAATGCTCTATATGAAAGTTTTTATTATACCCTCTTTGGATGCCTATCAAATTAGGACTAAATTCATTACCTAAGAAAATTACCATGCTGTTTAGAGACTCTCAAACTAATATAATTGAAGCATAAGAGTTCATCAATTTCTATAAAATAAAAGCACCGCCGTGCTTTGAAAAGATATAAGTGAAGCACTAGAGCTACTGACAAACTACTCGAAAAAGATATAAGTGAAGATTAATGAGTAGTCAAATAATTAACTAGCTATGAGAAGACCCTCTCTCATTTAATAATTTCAAATCTTAAGTACTTTATTCAAACAATAAGCAAAACAAATTAAAATGACGTTGCAAGGATAGCACATATCATGTGAAAAGCAAAAACTTAGGCTCAACCGATACTAACCGATAATTGTTGATGAAGAAAGGTGGGATGCCAACCGGGGCATCCCCAAGCTTACATGATTGAGACTTCTTGAAATATTAAGTAGGGATGACTTGGGCATCCCCAAGCTTGAACTTTTGTGTCTCATTAATTCCTCTCATGTCGCGGTTTCCCTAAATCTCAAAAACTTCATCCACACAAAACTCAACAAGAACTCGTGAGATAAGTTACTATAAATAAACTCAAAACCTTATAATTATGTACTGTAGAAAATCAGTAAAATTATAATTTAGCATTGCATACTAAATGCCTGTACAAATTTAATACTCCTACCCTCAAATAGAATCATGAACACGCAAACAATGCAAACATAACAACAATCTGTCTAAACATGATAGTCTGTAAAGAGTGGAATTGTGCTCATACTTCCTGATCTCTAAAAATTCTGAAAATTTACAATGTCATAGAGAACTTATTCGTGCTCACTCGGTAAATAAAATTATATTTTATCACGTTCTGACTATCCAGAAGAATTTAGACAACGATAGAAAACTTTCTGTTTTCAAACAGCTACATAAAGACTTACAAAATATACATGGTAAAGGCTATACTTATCTTTTTTATTGAAATAAAAGAACCAAAATCTTATTCTAAATAACAGCCAGAAAATCTAAAGAAAAGAAAATGATGCTCCAAGCAAAACACGCACATATCATATGACGAATAAAAATATAGCTCCAAGTGAGGTTACCGATAATTTTGAAGCCGAAAGAGGGAATGCCTTCCAGGGCATCCCCAAGCATAGTTGCTTGTATCTTCCTTGAATATTATCTTGGTGTGCCTTGGGCATCCCCAAGCTTAGGGTCTTGGCACACCTTATTCTCCTCATATCGATATCTCACCCAAAACTTGAAAACTTCAATCACACAAAACTTAATGGAACTTCGTGAGATGCATTAGTATAATAACATGAATCATTCACTTGGATACTATCAATGACAAGATTCATAATTTTTCTCATAAAATTCCAACTATACCTTTTCATTTCCACAATTTATATCACTTAATATAAGCTACAAAAATACTAAAACAAGCAAACTATGCATTGGAAACATAATCTGTCAAAAACAGAACAGTCTGTAATGATCTGGACAACCACCATACTTATGCAACTCTACAAATTCTTTAAAATTAGGAACATGTAGGACATTTGTATATAAATCATGTGTAAAAATTTCAGCTAATTATCACGTTCCAGTGATTTATTGAACTTTCTGTATTGGACGAAGAACTTTCTGTTTTTGCACAGAATCAATCAACTATCATCCACACTGTCCCAAAGGCTTTACTTGGCACTTTATTGAAACAAAAGCTATAAAACATGATTACTACACTGGCTTATTCATGTGGACACACAAAAACATTAGGTATAATTATTGGTTTGTCTCCCAACAAGCACTTTTCTTTAATGCCTTTTTAGTTAGGCATGATGATTTCATTGGTGCTCACGTAAAGATAAGAATTGAGACAGAAAAGGGAGCATCATGAATCACATTGCAAGCATATTTAAGTCTAACCCACTTCCTATGCATAGGGATTTTGTGAGCAAACAATTTATGGGAACAAGAATCAACTAGCATAGGAAGTCAAGACAAGCATGACTTCAAACTCTCAGCACATAGAGAGGAAACTTGATACTATTGCAATACCTACAAGCATATGTTCCTCTCTCATAATAATTTCCAGTAGCATCATGAATGAATTCAACAATATAACAATCACATTCAACACTCTTTTCATGATGCATAAGCATATAATTTTCGTTACTCTCCACATAGGCAAATTTATTCGCATTCATCATAGTGGGACAAACTCAACAAAATAACTGTCATGAGATACTTGACTGACATCATGATGAAAAGTTTCGTGGTTATTAGTATTTTTTATAACATATGTGTCATCACAATAATCTTCATAAATAGGAGGCATGCTTTCATCATAATAAATTTGCTCATCAAAACTTGGGGGACTAAAAATGTCATCTTCATCAAACATAGCATCCCCAAGCTTATGGCTTTCCATATGATTAGCATCATGGATATTCAAAGAATTCATACTAACAACATTGAAATCATGCTCATCATTCAAAAATTTAGTGCCAACCATTTTATTGACTTCTTATTCTATCAAATGAGCACAACTTTCCTTTCCATCATTTTCACGAAAGACATTATAGAGATGAATAATATGAGGCAACCTCAGATCCATTTTTTTGTAGTTTTATTTTTGGAAAAAAACTAGTGACAAAACAAGAAACTAAAAGATCCAATTGCATGATCTAAATATATACATTCAAGCACTCAGCTCCCCGACAACGGCGCCAAAAAAGAGCTTGATGTCTACTATGCAGCCTTCTTCTTGTAGACTTGTGTTGGGCCTCCAATCGCATAGTTTTGTAGGACAGTAGAAAATTTCCCTCAAGTGGATCATCTAAGGTTTATCAATCCGTAGGAGGCGTAGGATGAAGATGGTCTCTCTCAAACAACCCTGCAACCAAATATCAAAGAGTCTCTTGTATCCCCAACACACCAAATACAATGGTAAATTGTATAGGTGCACTAGTTCGGCGAAGAGATGGTCATACAAGTGTAATATGGATAGTTGATATAGGTTTTTGTAATATGAAAATATAAAAACAGCAAGGTAACAAGTAGTAAAACGGAGCACAAACGGTATTGGAATGGTTGAAAACAAGGCCTGGGGTTCAAACTTTCACTAGCGCAAAATCCCTCAACAGTGATAACATAATTGGATCATATAACAGTCCCTCAACGTGCAACAAGGAATCACTCCAAAGTTCCTATCACAGAGAACATAGGACTAAATTTCTTGTAGGGTATGAAACCACCTTAAAGTTATTCTTTTTTATCAATCTATTGGGCTATTCCTATAAGTGTCATAAACAGCCCTAGAGTTCACACTAGAATAACATCACGTGACACGCATCAATCAACCATAATGTCACCTAGATACTCCAATGTCACCACAAGTATATGTGGGCTAATTATACAATGTGCATCACACAATTTCAGATTCTTAATATTCAATCCAACACAAAGAACTTCAAGAGTGTCCCAGGATTTCTATCGGAGAAAGGAATATGAAAATGCGTTCCAAATCCTATGCATAGATTACCCCAATGTCACCACGAGAATCTGCAAGTTGATAACCAAGGCATACATCAAGTGTATCAATAGAACATCCCATTATCACCACGGATATCTTATCGCAAGACATACATCAAGTGCTCTCATATCCAAAGATTCAACCCGACATAACAAAACCTCAATGGAAAAGACTCAATTCATTACAAGGTAGAGAGGGGGGGCAACACCATATGATTCAACTATAGTAACAAAGCTCGCGGTATGTCAAGATCATGCCAAATCAAGAACACGAGAGTGAGATCAAACACATAGCTATTGGTACATAGCCTCAGCCCCGAGGGTGAACTACTCCCTCCTTGCCGGGACCCCGATCCTAAGTCACACCGGTCTAGCATGTAACACATCATATCACTTTGCGGCCTCACGCACGGTATTCCCACGGGTGCCACCTTACCTGGCCCGGTACCGTTTGCGAATTTTGGCTCACGTATATGATAGTGTCGCTAGCATCCATATGACAAAGAACCCGGGCCGACATGACTAGTTATAAACCCAAGGTGGCACTAACTTACAGCGACAAGCATACATGACCCAGCAACGAACGTGTTGGTCATCAACGTAAGAACCCAAGTCGTAGCAAGCTACAAGGACTTAAAGGAACAACGCGTGACATTTCCCCAAGGGACAGACACATGAACGAAGAAGGACACACGCCGGCCAGCCTAAGTGTTCCGGAGTAGTAACAAGCTACCATGGCTCAGTGGAAGCACTAGGAGACATTTGCCCATAAGAGAGGCTACTAAGAGGAAACAACTAGGTTGTCGGATCCCACACATAACAAGCATTTAAATAACATACACACAATATGCTCGATATGTGCAAATACAACATGGCATCACAACAAGACTCTATGAAACAAAGTATTTATTCATTTGGCTCCGAGGAGCCAGATATTACAAACACGGGTGTCATGACCCAACATTCAGAGCATACAAGCAACAAGCGGAAGCATAACATGTCTGAGTACAGACAACTACAAATGAAAAAGGCTGAAGAGCCTGACTATCTACAACACTCGTACAAGATCGTAGCTGAGGTAACAGTCTACTTGTTGAAGTCCAAGCGGAACTACTAGTGAGATTGAAGTCTCCTCTGCAAAACATAAATTAAGCAAACATGAGTACAAAGGTACCCAGCAAGACATACATCAGATCCTTTGTACATGCATTTGTATCAAGAAGGAAAAGTGGGGTTTAGTTGCAGCAAGCTAGATTTGACTCAGTGGCTATCCTATACTACGACTGCTGGTAACTCTTTTGAGGTTGCGCACATGAGTCCACAAATCACCACTCAATACGCCACTATGGATTCATCCCCGTCTCCCTACGAGAAGGCCATCCATAGCACTCACACTTGTCTTGAGTATTTTAGAGTATCCACTTCAAGTTGTCTATGTACCACGTAAGCATCCAAGAAGTCCATAACCGTGGACCCGGCTATTCGAACAGATCATGTTAACTCGATAGGGTTGTACTTCTTCACACATGCTCTCGCCACTTACCGCCATGTACACGTCGTGTATCTCGGCAACCTTCAAGCGGAAGCCTCGTGAGGGTGTCGCCCACGACCTGACTAACCACACAAGACTCTAGTCTAGGTTTATCGCCTATTCGGGTTCCATCCGCAAGGAGATCCGGCTGGGGTGTCGCTCACGGCCCCAAACGATGTGCGCAGGGTTCCCAAGCCCACCTCGCCGGATGGATCTATGCTTGGTACACCATGCCATGGTGCCTAGTCTGTCCCAAGCCCACCTGGCCGGGTGCCACTTGGTAGACTACTAGCACTACCTACAAACACGAGAAACTAGTTGTAACTCCTGTACAGAGATCATGTTGATTAAGAAGTCGAG
Organism: Secale cereale; assembly: GCA_902687465.1. Classification (NCBI taxonomy): domain Eukaryota; kingdom Viridiplantae; phylum Streptophyta; class Magnoliopsida; order Poales; family Poaceae; genus Secale; species Secale cereale. The sequence goes on along the minus strand of LR738711.1, from coordinate 569,514,575 downwards.
AGGGGTCGAGTTACCGGAACCCAATGTGTGGTAGTAGCTAGTCATTGGACAACATACACAGAACTCGGTTCTTAAGGACGGTTCTAGTGAGACAACCCACCTTGTACTCCTACATGGCCTCTCACCGCTACCTTTACCAAAACGTGTTCACACACTTAACTCTCAGCATCAGAATATAGCATCACACTCCAATTCATTCCCAATGAATCAGACCTGACACACTCTAAGCAATAGCAGGCATGGCATGGTAGGAAAACAACATGGCTCAATCAACTCCTACACATTCTAGTGAGTTTCAACTATTTACTGTGGCAATGACAGGTCATGCATAGGAATGGGTTCAACTACCGCAGCAAAAAGTAGCAGTTGATTCGTTGTTGTCCTAATGCAATAACAGAGAGCAGGAGCGAGAGAGTGGGATTGTATAGGAATGACCAAGGGGGTTTGCTTGCCTAGTAGAACAACGGTAGAGCACTGCTCCTCTGATAGGTACTCTGGAACGGTCTCCGGAGCTGGACCTATCAAGAAGGATGGTACCGACAATCAAACACAAGCATATGCAACAATATGATGCATGAACATGGCATGAAAATGTGATGTTGTTTGAGCTAATGCAACTAGCATTCATTTGGGTGAAGTCTATTTGAACCAAGGGCTCAATTGGAACTCCAAACTTAAGCATTTAAAATGCCATTTATGTGTTTTCAAATATTCAGTAGGTTTAACTTCTTTTGTCATGCATGAAACTAGTACAAATGGATATATTGAATTTTTCTGATAATTTTTCATATATAAATTATTTCAATCCGAGCTACGGTTGAATTTCTGTGATTTTTTGAAGTTTAAACAATTTCCTGGAATTTCCTGAGTTAAATAATCCCATAAAAGCATTTATTGCATCAGCACTGCGTCATGCCTGTGTCAGCAAGTCAGCAGCGCTGACTAAAGTCAAACCTGACATATGGGGTCCACACGTCAGTGACACATGGCTAACATACGGGATTAAACTAACTAATTTAAAGGGTTAGTGGTGCTGGGGCCCACTGTCAGCGTCTCAGGGGGTTAGTTAGTTGGTGATTAGCCTTAAGCTAATCATCTAGCAGGCCGGGCCCGTACGTCAGTGAGCCAGGGGAGGTCAAACCCCTGCTCAGACGGGGCTGACCTACCGGCGGCTCGTCGCCGACGTCAACAAACGTGGCGGAGTGGTGCGGAAAACGCCCTCCGGCGTCCAAATGGATCACCGAGGCCATCTACGGGACGAGGGGGATTGTCTGCATCCATCTACGCAAGCGGGAGACTGCAGGGGCGCTGGAGCTCACTGGAAACGAGCTCGGGGCGGCGGCCGGAGCAACGGGAACGGCGGGTTCGGCGCTAGGAAGCACGGCAGGGGGCGCAGAGAGGTTCTACGGCCTCCTGGGTGTGTGGCGAACGCGGTGACGTGCTCAAATCCGAGCTGTGGTGGCTCTGGCGACGGCGCGACATGGCCGGCGACGGTGAGGTCTCGGCCTCGACGGCTAACCTAGCTATGGCGCGCGAAGGAAGGAACAGAGAGGGGAGGAAGGAGTAGCAGCTCACGGCGGATGCAGCGGTGCATACGGCGAGCTCGGAGGAGGGTCGGAGCGAGCAAGGCGGCGGAGGGGATCTCCGGCGGCCGGCGATTAAGATGACGGTGGTGAATACTCCACGGGGCATCCTGCGACGCACAGCTTGACGGGGCGGTAGCGGGCGACGTGGCGGAGCTGGTGGACTAGTCAGAGGGGCGAGGTTGTGGCTGTGGGCACGGCAACGGCGAATGGCGGCGGCGACAGCGTTCGACAGTGAGAGAGAGAGAGAGCAAGGGAGAGGGAGACAGGGTGAGTCAGGGGAAGAGCTCGATCCGGACGGCACCGAAGAGAAGGCTCGTGGCGTCGCGCTGTCCCGGGGACGCATGCAGGTAGCTGGTGGCGTGGCGCTCTTGCCATGCGCGCGCGTCGACCACACGCCAGCTGACTGGCGCCAGGAGGACAACGGCGCTGGTGGGCTGACCCGGCTGGGCCACACAGTGGTTGGGCCGGGTGGCCGCCAGGTGAGCGACAGGTAAGGCCCAGGTAAACTCTCTCCTTTCTTGTTTTGTTTTGTTTTCTATTTCTGACATTTTTTTTGATTTAGTTTTTGAACCAAATCAATTTTGTTGCTTCTGACAATTTTCGTAGGGACTAAAAAAAGTATTCCAAAGCCCCTCACAAAAATTTAGAATTATTGGACCTATATTAAATATATAACAAATATTTATCCAATGCTAATAATTATTGCATTAATTCCAAAAGCCCAAAATAAATATTTATCAGCTCCTAAAAATATTGGTTTGAATTTTACTTCTGACCAATATTTTCAGAGAGAAGAATGAACATTTTCTTGGACTCTTTTGGTACAATTTTTATTTGAGTCATTTTCAAAAAGATTCTTGAGGCTTTCACATGTCCCCATTTCAATTTCATTTGAAATTTTAAATATGATGCAAACACCAAAGCTAGCCTAGTGCATACCAGAACTAGGGTTGTGACAACTCGCCCCCACTCAAAAGAATCTCGTCCCGAGATTCAGGAGTCGGTGGAAAGAAAGTGGGGTACTCCAGTCGGAGACAATCTTCTTGCTCCCAAGTAGCTTCTCTCTCGGAATGATGAGAGCACTGAACCTTGAGAAATTTGATGTTATGACGTCGAGTGACACGCTCTGCTTGATCCAGAATTCGAACGGGGTACTCTCGATATGTGAGGTTATCTTGGAGATCAAGTGTTTCGTGTTCCACTCCGCGGATGGGATCCGAGAAGCAACGCCTGAGTTGAGAGACGTGGAAGACATCATGAACTCGAGAAAGATGTGCGGGTAGTTCCAATTGGTAGGCAACCTCTCCTTGTTTAGCGAGAATGCGAAAAGGACCAATGTAACGAGGAGCCAACTTGCCCTTGATACCGAAACGATGGGTACCCTTCAAAGGAGTAACCCGAAGGTAAGCTTTATCGCCAACTCCATAAGCCACTTCCTTGTGATGACGATCATACTGGCTCTTTTGATGAGACTGGGTTGTTCTCAAATTTTCACGAATAATGCGAACTTGCTCTTCTGCTTCCTGGATCATATCCGGTCCAAAGAATTGTCTCTCATCGGTTTCTGACCAGTTCAAAGGTGTTCGACATCTTCGTCCATAGAGAATCTCAAAAGGAGCTTTCTTGAGAGTGGATTGATAGCTATTGTTATAAGCAAACTCGGCGAAAGGAAGACATTTCTCCGAATCCATACCGAATGAGATAACGCAAGCTCTAAGCATGTCTTCGAGAATTTGGTTGACCCTTTCCACCTGACCACTTGACTAAGGGTGGAAAGCAGTACTGAGGGAAAGATGGGTGCCCATGGCAGTCTGGAAACTCTCCCAGAAATGAGAAATGAAAAGACTACCACGGTCTGAATTGATCTCTAGTGTAACACCACGAAGTGACACTATTCGAGAAATATATAAGTCAGCAAGCTGATTAGCGGTGATACTCTCTCGAACAGGAAGGAAGTGAGCCACTTTGGAAAGACTATTAATGACTACAAAGATAGCATCATTCCCTCTCTTGGTCCTGGGAAAGCTGGTGATGAAGTCCATACCAACTTTCTCCCATTTCCACTCAGGAATAGCTAAAGGCTGAAGGGTGCCAGCAGGTCTTTGATGCCCTGCCTTAACGCGACGACAAACGTCACAGTTAGCAATGAACTAAGCGATTTCTCTCTTCATCCTAGTCCACCAGAACCTCTGGTGTAGGTCCTGATACATCTTAGTACTACCAGGATGGATCATGAGAGGTGATTCATGAGCCTTCTTAAGGATCAATTGCCGAAGATGTTGCTTCTTGGGAACCACCAGGTGGTTCTGGAAGAGAAGAACACCTCGATCATCTATCGAGAAACATCCACCAACTCCCTTCTTAGTGTTTCTCTTGATCCGGGTAATACATGTATCATGCTTCTATGCTTCTATGATATGATCCACAGGAGAAGTGGTTGGCCTTGGTGCGACATGAGATTGTTACAATAGGACTTACGACTCAATGCATCAGCCATGACATTGGCCTTGCCTGGGGTGTAAGTAATCCCTATGTTGTAATCTGATATCAACTCCAACCAACGTCTTTGCCTAAGGTTCAAATCTGGTTTGGTGAAGATATACTTGAGGCTCTGGTGATCGGTGTAGATCTCGCAACGTTTACCAAGAAGGTAATGTTGCCAGGTCTTAAGTGCATAGACTACGGTTGCAAGCTCTAGATCATGTGTGGGATAATTCTCCTCATGTGGATGCAACTGTCGAGATACATAGGCAATCATATGACGATCCTGCATAAGAATGCAACCTAGTCCCTCTCGTGAGGCATCACAATAGATAACAAAGTCCTTGGTGAAATCCGGTGGCACAAGTATGGGAGCAGAAGTCAGGTGTCTTTTCAGTTCCTGAAAACTGTGCTCACACTATGGGGACCACTCAAACTTTTTATCTTTCTTGAGAAGTTCCGTCAGAGGTTTGGCCACTTTAGAGAAGTTTTCAACAAAGCGGCGACAATAGCTGGCTAGACCAAGGAAACTCCTAACTTGTTTAACTGTTTCAGGTGGAGTCCAATCAAGAACGGCCTGAACTCTCTCGGGATTGACACAGCAATGCCCTTACCAGTGATTACGTGGCCAAGATAGGTCACTTCTGGCAACCAAAATTCGCACTTGGAGAACTTAGCGTAAAGGTGGTGCTCTTTGAGTTTTTCTAACACAAGTCTAAGATGTTCGGCATGCTCTTCCTTGTTCTTCGAGTAAATAAGAATATCATCGAGGTAAACCACGACGAATTTATCTAAGTACTCCATGAAGATCGATTTCATCAAGCGGGAGAATGTGGCTAGAGCTTTGGTTAGACCGAAGGACATGATGATGTATTCATACTGGCCATAACGAGTGACAAAAGCCGTCTTGGGGATGTCCCCGTTTCTAATCTTGATTTGATGGTAGCCTAACCTCAAATCCATCTTGGAGAAGACTGAGGATCCAGCGAGATGATCATACAGGTCGTTGATCCTGGGGAGCGGATACTTGTTCTTCACCGTGACCAAGTTAACGGGACGATAATCTACAACCATCCGATCTGTACCATCCTTCTTCTTGACGAAGAGGACGGGGCAAGCCCAAGGAGAAGAACTAGGATGGATGAAACCCTTTTCCAAGGACTCATCAAGTTGTTTCTTAAGCTCAGCTAATTCTAAGGGTGCCATCTTGTAAGGTCTCCTAGAAATTGGAATAGTTCCTGGGATAAGATCTATGACAAACTCTACATCTCTGTCAGGTGGAACACGTGGCAGTTCCTCTGGAAAGTCACGGACTATCGAGATATCTTCAAGGTCTGGAAGAGGGCTGGTATTAAGGGAATATAGTTGACGCTTTGCAACTCTACTGGTGACAGAGACTATCTTGCCAAATGGGTGTGTAAGCTGAACAGACCTAGTGTAACAATCAATCTTGGCATGATGAGCTGTCATCCAGTCCATACCCAAGATGATATTAATATCTGAAGACTTGAGGGCTACAAGTGATGCAAGGAACACAAGTCTGTCAACAAGGATTTCATTACCATGGCTTACACTAGAAGTTTTCCATTTGGATCCAGGAGTTTGAATGAGTAGTGGGGAGGGCATATCACAAAATGACATGTCGTGCAAGAGGGCATAGCTTTCGGAAATGAAAGAATGAGATGCTCCAGTATCAAACAGAACCGGTGCCGGATGACAATTGACAAGGAGTGTACCAAGAACGACATCTGGATCATCATGAGTGTTTTTGGCTGAGACGTGATGTACACGTCCATGTTCAGTGGGAGCTGACTTGACACTGATCATCTTGCATGATGGCTTACCACGGCCAACAGACTTCTCGGGATGGGGTGGAGCAACATGGGTCTGAGTGCAATTACGGGCAATGTGGCCTGGCTCTCCGCACTTGTAACAAATCCTAGAGGTAGGACGTGGACCCGCATTGGCAGGCGGTCCACTAATAGACCTGGGTGGAGCATACTGCTGAACTGGATGAGGTACCACATAACATGGCATCGGTGTATAGCCGGGTGGAAGAACAGAGTTCGGAACCCAAATCTGGCGCTTTTGAGAACTAGAACCGGAGGAAGATCCCAAATCACGGGTGTGCTTACGAGACTCCTCGTAAGTGAGCTGAGTTGTCTCTACATTAATGGCCTTGTTGACAAGAGCCTAGAATGTATTGCAATGATGCAAGTGGAGATCACGACGCAGCTTGGGGTTGAGACCCTTCCAGAACCTAGCCTCCTTCTTGGCGTCCGTGGACACCTCCTCTGTAGCATAGCGGGCGAGGTTCTCAAAATTTCTACTATAAGCATCAACAGCCATCTTAGCCTGGGTAAGACTACATAACTCTTCTCTCTTGCAAACGATAAGGGCTTGAGGAATGTGATGCTCGTGAAAAGCCTCTGTGAAATCTCTCCAGGTAGGAATCTGGCTAGCTGGAATCATGGCCTCATAGTTCTGCCACCAAAGACTAGCAGGACCTTCCAGGTGATATGTGGCATAGGTGACCTTGTCGCCTTCGACTACGTTCGCGGAATGTAGCTTGTGAGTGATACTGTGGAGCCAGTCATGTGCATCGAGTGGCTCAATGCGATGATGGAAGGTGGGTGGTTTCAGACCAATGAATTCATGGATGGTCACTGACTCTTTGCACTGATGTCCGGTGTTCTCCTCAATACGTGCCAACAAGCGGTTAGACTCACGCTTGTTTCTCTCCATATCTAACATTAACCCTACCAACGAAGGCTGGTTGGGAGGATACTCTTCATCCCTACCACCTTCGTGGTTCTATCTACGAGCAACTGAGCTTCGCTTAACTGAAGACATCCTGAGAACGAAACCGAGGACGGAATCATCATCAACTAAAGGATGCATAAGGTAGAACAAGAAATTAGTATCTCTCGAACTCCTAGGACAATTCCGGCAGCATAACGGTAGTAAAATGCTCAGAATGAGACATCCTGCTAACAAAGGGGTAGTATAACAACTCAACATCATCACTCAAGGTTCTGTGATAGTACTAAACAAACTACACCGAAAGAACTTGAAGACAGGAGTATGACTCTGATCATCCAATCCTATGGGACTACGGAGTAGTAACTCGTGATCCTAATAGGCAGAAGAGAAAGCCTAGTTCCTTAACCCCGTAGGAAGGATAGGATGACTCAGATCAGAAGACATGAGGTATAAGGAGTAAAAGAGCCTTACGTTCCCTTCCACAATCAATTCCCTTATATAACTAAATAATTTCTAGACTCAACTTCGACAAGTTTGGCTTAGTAATCCTACAGGCAGTCATGCTCTGATACCAAAACTATCGGGACCCCGATCCTAAGTCACACCGGTCTAGCATGTAACACATCATATCACTTTGCGGCCTCACGCACAGTATTCCCACGAGTGCCGCCTTACCTGGCCCGGGACCGTTTACGCATTTTAGCTCACGTATATGATAGTGTCGCTAGCATCTATATGACAGAGAACCCGGCCCGACATGACTAGTTATAAACCCAAGGTGGCACTAACTTACAGGGACAGACATACATGACCCAGCAACGGACGTGTCGGTCATCAATGTATGAACCCAAGTCGTAGCAAGCTACAAGGACTTAAAGGAACAATGCATGACATTTCCCCAAAGGGACAGACACGGGAATGAAGAAGGACACATGCCGGCCAGCCTAAGTGTTCCGGAGCAGTAGCAAGCTACCATGGCTCAGTGGAAGCACTAGAATACATTTCCCCATAAGGGAGGCTACCAAGAGGAAACAACTAGGTTGTCGGATCCCACACATACCAAGCATTTCAATAACATACACACAATATGCTCGATATGTGCAAATACAACATGGCATCACAACAAGACTCTATGAAACAAAGTATTTATTCATTTGGCTCTGAGGAGCCAGATATTACAAACATGGGTCTCATGACCCAACATTCAGAGCATATAAGCAACAAGCGGAAGCATAATATGTCTGAGTACAGACAACTACAAATGAAAAAGTCTGAAGAGCCTAACTATCTACAACACTCGTACAAGATCGTAGCTGAGGTAACAAGCTACTTGTCGAAGTCCAAGCGGAACTACTAGTGAGACTGAAGTCTCCTCTGCAAAACATAAATTAAGCAAACATGAGTACAAAGGTACTCAGCAAGACTTACATCAGATCCTATCGTACATGCATTTGTATCAAGAAGGCAAAGTGGGGTTTAGTTGTAGCAAGCTACCTTTCACTCAGTGGCTATCCTATACTACGACTGCTGGTAACTCTTTTGATGTGGCGCACACGAGTCCACTAATCACAACTCAATACACCACTATGGATTCATCCCCATCTCCCTATGAGAGGGCCATCCATAGCACTTACACTTGTCTTGAGTATTTTAGAATATCCACTTCAAGTTTTTTATGTACCACGTAAGCATCCAAGAAGTCCATAACCGTGGACCCGGCTATTCGAATAGATCATGTTAACCCTGCAGGGGTGTACTTCTTCACACACGCTCTCGCCACTTACCACCATGTACACGCCGTGTATCTCAGCAACCTTCAAGCGGAAGCCTGGCCAGGGTGTCGGCCACGACCTGACTAACCACACAAGACTCTAGTCCAGGTTTATCGCCTATTCGGGTTCCATCCGCAAGGAGATCCGGCCGGGGTGTCGCTCACAGCCCCAAACGATGTGCGCAGGGTTCCCAAGCCCACCTCGCCGGATGGATCTACGCTTGGTACACCGTGCCATGGTGCCTAGTCTGTCGCAAGCCCACCTGGCCGGGTGCCACTTGGTAGACTACTAGCACTACCTACAAACACCAGAAACTAGTTGCAACTCCTGGACAGAGATCATGTTGATTAAGAAGTCGAGAGGGGTCGAGGTACCGGAACCCAATTTGTGAGCTAGTCATTGGACAACATACACATAACTCAGTTCTTAAGGACGGTTCCAGTGAGACAACCCACCATGTACTCCTACATGGCCTCTCACCGCTACCTTTACCAAAACGTGTTCACACACTTAACTCTTAGCATCATAACATAGCATAACACTCCAATTCATTCCCAATGAATCAGACCTGACACACTCTAAGCAATAGCAGGCATGGCATGGTAGGATAACAACATGGCTCAATCAACTCCTACACATGCTAGTGGGTTTCAACTATTTACTATGGCAATGACAGGTCATGCAGAGGAATGGGTTCAACTACTGCAACAAAAAGTAGCAGTTGAATCATTGTTTTCCTAATGCAATAACGGAGAGCAGGAACGAGAGAGTGGGATTGTATTGGAATGACCAAGGGGGTTTGCTTGCGTGGTAGAACAACGGTAGAACACTGCTCCTCTAACAGGTACTCTGGAACGGTCTCCGGAGCTGGACCTATCGAGAAGAACGGTGTCGACAATCAAACACAAGAATATGCAACAATATAATTCATGAACATGGCATGAAAATGTGATGTTGTTTGAGCTAATGCAACTATCATTCATTTGGGTGAAGTCCATTTGAACCAAGGGTTCAAATGCAACTCCAAACTTAAGCATTTAAAATGCCATTTACGTGTTTTCAAATATTCAGTAGGTATAACTTCTTTTGTCATGCATGAAACTAGTACAGATGGATATATTGAATTTTTTTGATAATTTTTCATATATAAATTATTTCAATCTGAGCTACGATTGAATTTTTGTGATTTTTTGAAGTTTAAACAATTTTCTGGAATTTCTTGAGTTAATAATCCCAGAAAATCATTTATTGCGTCAGCACTGCGTCATGCCCGCGTCAGCAAGTCAGCAGCGCTGACTAAAGTCGAACCTGACGTGTGGGGTCCACACGTCAGTGACACAGGGCTAACAGAGGGGATTAAACTAACTAATTTAAAGGGTTAGTGGCGCTGGCGCCCACTGTCAGCGTCTCAGGGGGTTAGTTAGTTGGTTCACCTGGCAGGCCGGGCCCACACGTCATGTGAGCCAGGGAAGGTCAAACCCATGGTCAGATGGGGCTGACTCGCCGGTGGCTCGTCGTCTGTGTCAATAGACGCGGTGGAGAGGTGCGAAAAACGCCCTTGGGCATCCAAATGGATCGCCGAGGGCATCTACGAAACGAGGGGGGTCGTCCGCATCCATCTACGCGAGCGGGAGACTGCGGGGGGCATCGGAGCTCACCGGAAACGAGCTCGGGGCGGCGGCCGGAGCAACGAGAACGGCGGGTTCGGTGCTAGGAAGCACGACAGGGGGCGCGGAGAGGTTCTACGTCTTCCTGGGTGTGTGGCGAACGCGGTGATGCGCTCAAATCCGAGCTGTGGTGGCTCTGGCCACGACACGACACGGTCGGCGGCAGTGAGGTCTTGGCCTCGGCGGCTAACCTAGCTACGGCGCGCGAAGGAAGGAACAGAGAGGGGAGGAAGGAGTAGCAGCTCACGGCGAATGCAGCGGTGCAGACGACGAGCTCGGAGGAGGGTCGAAGCGAGCAGGGCGGCGGAGGGGATCTCTGGCGGCCGGCGATGAAGACGACGGCGGTGAAGACTTCACGTGGCGTCCGGCGACGCACAGCTCGACGGGGAGGTAGCGGGCGACGTGGCGGAGCTGGTGGACTAGTCAGAGGGGCGAGGCTGTGGCTGTGGGCGCGGCAACGGCGAACGGTGACAACGACAGCGTTCGGCCGTGAGAGATAGAGAGAGAGAGAGAGAGAGAGAGAGAGCGAGGGAAAGGGAGACAGGGCGAGTGAGGGGGAGAGCTCGATCCAGACGGCACCGAAGAGAAGGCTCGCGGCGTCGCGCTGTCTCGGGGACGCAGGCAGGCAGCTGGTGGCGTGGCATTCTTGCCGTGCGCGCGCATCGACCACACGCCAGCCGACTGGCGCCAGGAGGACGACGGCGCTGGTGGGCTGGCCCGGCTGGGCCACACAGCGGTTGGGTTGGCTGGCCGCCAGGTGAGCGTCACGTAAGGCCCAGGTAAACTCTCTCCTTTCCCGTTTTGTTTTCTTTTTTATTTCTGACATTTATTTTGATTTAGTTTTTGAACCAGATCAATTTTTTTGCTTCTGACAATTTTTGTAGGGACTAGAAGATGTATTCCAAAGCCCCTCACAAAAATTTAGAATTATTGGACTTATATTAAATATATATAAAAATATTTATCCAATGCAAATAATTATTGTATTAATTCCAAATGCCCAAAATAAATATTTACGAGCTCCTAAAAATATTGGTTTGAATTTTACTTCGGACCAATATTTTCAGAGTGAAGCATGAACATTTTCTAGGACCGTTTTGGAGCAATTTTTATCTGAGTCATTTTCAAAAAGATTCCTGCGGCTTTCACATGTCCCCATTTCGATTTCATTTGTAATTTTAAACATGATGCAAACACCAAAGCTAGCCTAGTGCATACCAGAACTAGGGTTGTGACACTCCTCGTCATGGAGACCGTCGGGATGATGAACATGACCACCAGTGATGGTTTCACCGTCCGACTGGGTGCCGGAACAGGCTCCCGATTGGTTTTTCGTGGCTATAGAGGCTTGCGGTAGCGAAACTCGCGATCTAGGTTTCTTTTCGGGGTTTTCCTTATTTATAAGAATTTTTGGCATCGAAAATAAGTCAGCGGGGTCCACGAGGCAGCGGCAAGACAAGGGGCGCACCCTCCATCCTTGCCGCTTCCTCGTGAAGCTTCTGGTCCATCTTTGATACTCCGTGGGCTTCTTTTGGTCCATAAAAAATATCGTAAAGTTTCAGCTCGATTGGACTCCGTTTGATATTCCTTTTCTGCAAAACTCAAAGACAAGAAAAAAACTGACACTGGGCAGTGGGTTAATAGGCTAGAACCAAAAATAATATAAAATAGCATATGAATGCATATAAAATATCCAAAACAGATAATATAATAGCATGGAACAAGGTAAAATTATAGATACGTTGGAGACGTATGAAGCATCCCCAAGCTTAATTCCTACTTGTCCTCGAGTAGCTAAATGATAAAAACAGATTTTTTGATGTGGAATGCTACCTAACTTATTTATCAATGCAATCTACTTTATTGTGGCACGAATGTTAAGATCCATAAGATTCAAAACGAAAGTTTACTATTCACATAAAAATAATAATACTTCAAGCATACTAACAAAGCAATCATGTCTTCTCAAAATAGCTTGCCCAAACAAAGTTATCTCTACAAAATCATATAGTCTGGCTATGCTCCATCTTCATCACACTGTGACACCCCGATAATTACGCCACAGTAACTCCAGGCTAATGATGCCAAGTCATCATCATTATGCCCTAAGAAAAACATTTAAGAAATATTTCAGTCTCAAGTTTAAATTTAAAATAAAGTCAAAATAATAGTTATCCAAACATAAAAACTAAAGTGTCCACAATATTGCAATAATTCCCAAACCTATTATAAAAATAAAACCAACATTATCTAACACTCCATAATGCTCCTGGATATTTTTGAATGGCCCAACAACACCCTTCCAAGCACGTTTAAATCTAAACCAAAAACCAAATGTTTTCAAATAGGGTTAAACTTTTTGTGGTAGTGCCAATTAATGCAATCTAAATTATGTGGCTACTTGCTTATTTTACAAAAGTCAATTGGTACTAAATAAAGATGCAAAACTGAAAATAAATAAACAGAAACAAAAAGTAAAAGAAAAGAGAACATTTGCTACTACTGCACTGGGCCCTAGTGGCCATAGTGCAGCCCAGCCCATCCCCTGTTTTCCCCTTCCTCCTGCTACAGGAAGCAGAAGGGATCGTGGAGGCCATCCATGGCACCCCGGCCTGGTGTCGGCCATCCACGACCTCCCCCTCGTCTATAAGATCCCGACGCCCTCTCCCCAAACCCTAATCCCCTCCCTCGCGTTCGGCCTCGTCGTTCTTCTCTACCCCATCTCGTCCATCGTCGTCTCGTCGTCGACCACCGCTGGCCTGAGCTCCGGCGCCTCCCAGACACCTCCCCTCGCATGCTGTTCCACACCTACAGGGCCTGGTGAGGCACCCGGATCGATTCCCCCTACCCCTCTCGTTTTCGTCGTCGTAGCCGCCCGTGCATCGCCATGGCCGTCGGAGCCCCGTGACATAGCCACGCCCCCGCGCTCAGCTACATATAGCTACGCCGCTGCCCGTTCACGTCCGCGTGTGCGCGCCAGCAACCGCGCCCGATGAGCACCGCACTCGCCCACCACCCTGGCCGGCCCGCGCCGCGCCCTACATCCACCGGCGCCCAGCCGGCACTCGTCGCACCCACGACCTAACCCCGTTGCTCCCGCATGCCTGCAGTTTATCCCGCTCGCACGCCCCATGTCGCCTGGTCAACCGTCGCGGCCTGTCGTCCTTGCCGCGCCCACGCCATGCTGCAAGCCCCGCCTCCGCCCGTTCTCGGAGAGCTGCTCCTGCTGATTCTAGCTGCCGCTGCTCCCTGCGTGCCGCCGCGTTGGTTGCCGCGCCGTGGCCGGCCCCTGCCTGCTTCCGCATGCTCGCGAACCCATAGCCGTGCTGCTCCACCTGCCCGCGCCTAGACACCTCCCCGCGCCCGCTCGCTGGTTGCGCCTCTGCCTTCCCGCTCGCGCCCAGCCGCCGAGCCACTCCTGCCGAGCTCGCCTCACCCTCCCCTAGCCTTGCCGCTGCCGCCTCGCGGCTTCCTGGCCATGGCCATGGCCGGTCGGTGCTAACGCACGGCTGCGCGTGTGGCCAAAAGGGCCACTGCCACATGGGGCTAGAACCTTATTTAATTAGGGCTCCTATTTTAGTGCTAACAATCCCATAAGTAGCCTATGACAGTGGGGGCCCGATGGTTAGTTAACCCATTAGTTAAAACAAATGTATTGTTAATAAAAAATGTGGCACTGACACGTGGGTCCTACTGGACCCGTTGACCGGTCAATGGTTGACCCTTGACAAGTCAGCTACTTAGTCAGTAGTTAGATGGCCCCGCACGTCAATGAGTGTGGCTGGGTTTGGTTGTGTACTACTAAAAGTATTTAGTATTTTAATTCAAATTAAAATAAATGGAGAAAATTGTTTAAAACTTCAAAAAAACATAGAAAATAAACCGTAATTCGGATGAAAATACTTTGTACATGAATGTTGCTCAGAACAACGAGACAAATTCGAATCCGTAGTTTGTTCGTTCACCACACGTCCCTAGTATAGCGAACCTGCAACCGTCTCCCTCGGGTCCGTCTGTCCGAAAATGCGAAACACTGAGAATTCTTTACCGGATGCTTCCCCCTTCGCCAGTATCGCCTAGTACCACATTAGGGCACACCTAGCACCGTTTATTGCCATGTCATGCATCGTCATGCATATGTTTGCATCGTATTTATTGTTTCTTCCCCCTCTTCTCTCTGATAGACTTCGAGACTGATGCCACTACTGTTGCCCCGATCGACTACGGTGTTGACGACACGTCCATCTTTGCCGAGCTTCCAGGCAAGCCCCCCCTTGTTCATCCTGATATCGCCTACTCTTTCCCTGTACTACTTGCATTAGAGTAGTTTAGTTGTTACTGCTTTCGGATGAACTTATTCTACTGCATAGCATGCCCTTGTTACTTCTGTTGTTACCTTTACCTATTATCCTAAATGCTTATTATAGGATGCTAGTATTCCATCAGTGGCCCCAAATTCTTGTCCGTCTGCCAGGCTATTCTATTGGGCCATGATCACTTCGGGAGGTGATCACGGGTATATACTATATACATTATATACATGATATATGTTGTGACTAAAGTCGGGTCGTCTCACAAAGTACCCGCAGGTGATTCTCGGAGTGGAGGCTAGAGGGACAGGTGGTTCTATCCATGTAGTGATGGGCCTGGGTTCCCGACGGCCCCCACTTGATTCTTTGCGGTGGAGCGGCACGGAAGGTTGCGACCACCTAGGAGACAGTTGGACCTAGTCCCTGGTCATTGTCCGATGTTACTTCATAATAACATGATTAACGAGTTTGGATATTTGATCTGAGTCTGGCAACAAGCCTATACGCACTAACCAGCTACGCAGGAACAGTTATGGGCTCTCGACGTCGTGGTATCAGCCAAAGCCTTCTTGACGTCAGCGCCTGAGTGGCACGCACCAGATTGGAATGGAACGCGTGTTGTGGCATTAGTAGAGGCCAGGTCTGCTTCCGGCCGCCCATGCAACGTTCAGGTGTGCAATGGGCGATGGGCCCAGACCCCTGCATGCTTAGGATTTAACCGGCGTGCTGACCTCTCTATTGAGCTCAGTAGGGCTGTGACGTGTTGATCTTCCGAGGCCAGGCCTGTCCCAAGAAAGTGTGTCCGGCCAGAGGGATCGAGTGTGTTGGGTAATGTTGTGCACCCCTACAGTGAAGTTTATCTATTTGAATAGTCGTGTCCCTCGGTAAAAGGACGACCCGGAGTTGTATTCTGACCTCATGATAACAAGAACCAGATACTTAATAAAACACACCCTTTCAAGTGCCAGATACAACCCGGTGATTGCTATCCCACAGGGCGACAAGGGGAGGATCGCCAGGTAGGATTACGGTATATGATGTTACTTGGTGAACTTTCCAACTACTCTCCTCTACTGCTGCAAGATGGAGGTTGCTAGAAGCGATGATACTTGTTACTTCCCAGCTACTCTCTTCTACTGTTACAAGGTGGAGGCTGTCAGAAGCGTAGTCTTCGATAGGCCTAGCTTTCCCCATCGTATTCTGGCATTATGTAGTTTAGCCCCCAGATATTACCCCTTTACACTCATACCATTGCATATGTAGTGTAGATCCTTTGATTGCGAGTACTTTGGATGAGTACTCAAGGTTGCTTTGCTGCACCTTTTCCCCCTTTTCCCTTCTTCTCAGATGATCCAACCAGATGGTGGAGCCTAGGAGCCAGACGCCACTGCCGACGACTACTACTATCCCGCCGAAGCCCACTACTATGTGGAGTCTGCCGACGACCATGAGTAGTTTAGGAGGATCCCAGGCAAGAGACACGCGCCTCTTCGATATGTATCCATGTTTGTGCTAGCCATCTTATGGCAACTTGTTTAACTTATGTCTGTACTCAGATATTGTTGCTTCTGCTAACTCGTTTATGATCGAGCTTATGTATTCGAGCCCTCGAGGCCCCCGGCTTGTAATATGGAGCTTCTGTGATATTTAAATTGTGTATAGAGTTGTGTTGTGATATCTTCCAGTGAGTCCCTGATCTTGGTCGTACACATTTACGTGCATGATTAGTGTACAGTCAAATCGAGGGCATCACAAGTTGGTATCAGAGCCGACTGCCTATAGGAATCCCCCTTTCCAACTCCTTTGCTGAAGTTGAGTCTAGTCATTGAAAAACTTTTACTAACATGGTTGTGTGGCTTATGGGCCCACGTCGCTATTGGGTGGTATTAGGATCTTTTATTCCTTGTCTTTACTCTGGGATTGTGATCTCTCTCCTCTTTGATTTAAATGCTTTCGCTAACTCTAACTCTAGGATCTCTTAACTACTTTCTACCAGAGAGCCCCTCACTCCAGATGATTGCTTGGTGTACCAAAGGATTCCAAAGATACTCTCCAATGTTCTCTCGAGACTTTGTGTCCGTTGCATTTGCAATTCCCTACCACCGAAATATCCCTATGGATAAATACATACACATGTCGTTCTTACTTGTATTCCGAGTTGATCTTATTATTACAAGATACCCCGAAATTCTCTCTATCGTTTTGAGAATACTTTGTGCCTAGTGCCTTTGCAGTTCTTTGCCACAGGAATACCCCTACGGATAATTCCTCGCAGATGCCGAGTATTCGTTCATCCCTAGTTGTTCATGTGTTTCACAAAGGTCGTTGAAATACTATTAGATCTTCCGAAAATCCTTAGCAACTTATTGCTCTTGAAATTCTTGCTTGCTTGCATTATGATTAATCCCATAAGTCTGGTAATGTTATTGGCATCCTTTGCCATTATCATTTTGAGTCCGTTGATACAAGCGAATGCTCGCAATCCTCAATCAGATCCTAGAAATCATCCTTTCGGCTCAGACGTCATTTTAAGCATGGGCTGGATCTCGACCAATCAAATTGTCGTTGATTGTACCCCCCAAGTCTATTCAGCTTGCCCATCCTTGACCAGAGCATTTGCATCTGATCCCTTGATACAGAAATCATAATTCCTTTACATTTGAGCTTTGAATTACTCAGTTGTTTCTGTAATATGATCTCCTTGCATTCTTTCTTTTTCTTGTTGAGTACTGATGCTCACATCAGATCCCTTGTGGACCACCAGATCCTTTGTTGGATTTTTATCCGACAGTGTCCTTCATAGTGATTAGCCATGTGAGCCTTTCCTCAGAGACATAATGCCATTGGTAAACCTATTCTTTGATTTGGCCAACCATGCTCTGCTTTTGAGCTGGTGGTATTTACTCTTGAAGCTTGTGGTATATGTTCCTAAGATGCCCCGATGGGTTGAACCTATGCCTTTCCTAATCTGTGTGAACCCGGAAAACTTCTAAGGGACATACCCTTATGGTGTTATGCCAGATAGAATCTCAACACTACAATTGCATCAAAAACGAGAGGTGAATGAAAGGATGTGCATTGAAGAAGTGGGAGTCGACCTTGAACCTTTTTGTTCATGCCCATGGACCCGATGTAGAACTTATCATGGAAGCTGCTCGTAAAAATATTTATTCCCTTAGTAAAAATTCATCTTGTATCTGTGAATTGGTCATTTGCAATCGTGGTCCAAATCATGTTGTTCTCCTTTGATTCCATTTTTCAGAAAAGTTAACGTGCTTGCCTTCTGTAGATCAATACACCCCACTTCAACATTTAATTAGATATGCCTTCTAGTGGTATCTTGAGGATATCATGCCATTGCACTACATCTTATGAATTTGTGCTGGACTAATATCTTTACCTGATGGTTCTGGGTTTTCGTCAACCCAGAACACCGAATAGTGAATTGAGTCCGCACTCGATTCAATAACTCTTGGTAAACATTTATTGCTTACGATTTTGTACTCATTCATGCCATCCCCAATCGACTGACTACATCATCATCATCATGCTAAAGCTTAATCGTACAACTTGTGTCCTTCATCCTCGGAACATATTCTCGATAATGCGCTAAGCTAAATCGAGCTTTCAACATCTTATTATCTGACTTGAAAGACAACTCTGACTCTGATGCTTGCAATCTTATTTGTGGTTCCGATAACCTTTCGCTTCATCATTCCTTTTGCTTGGTGTCAACGATGATCGACTACATCTTCAAGTAACCTCTCGACAAATGTGTCTTGATCATCGTTAACATTTTAACTTCTTTCGAGATATCAATTGAATTCATGATGATAAAATACTATCTTTGCCCCTCGATGATTTGTGATATCATCGACCACATCCATGCCTTCCTTCCAAAACACAATCTTGTTTTGAATAAACTTTAAGCTCCTTGCTATCCAACTTATGTTATGTTCTGCCTTGGAGTATTACCATCTCTTATGTCAGAATGTGGTGAGAATTTCACCACCTCTCAAGAATTCTTGATATAGTAATACTTCTCGCCATGTCCGTTCATATCTTGGTCCCCGTGTTGCTTCTAACCGGACTGACCATTGAACTATGAGGTGTGAATTCAAAACTTCTAGCAACCCTTTTGCTTTCAAGTGAATGCTCGATTGTTTCATTCCAAATCTTTTGGTTATTGAATCACCAACATCGGTCGTGCTCCTTAGTCCATCCTTCTAGGTGCATGTTTTGATCAATGTTCAATTGTGTATATTTTCCTCGAGCATACTTCATTATATCATTTGATCCGGCAAATGTTATCTCCTTGTTCATATATTTGTGGAAATCCATCTTTTTGGAAATCTCAATGAATTGGCACTGAGTCCATCAGTCACCTCCTCACCCTCTCGTTGATTTAATGATGAACTCGCTTTCATAGTTAATTTCCCGAGGATCTTACAATGTCATCTCATCAATTTGTGTTGCACCTTTTTTCTCTTAGGCATCTTGAGTCTCAGATATCCTGACCCCAATCAGATCTGAATCTCGGTCAGATATGATGGTTGGAACATATTCCCAAGAGTTATAGCATTGCTCTTTGACCCGATAAGGTGATGTCATGCCTAGCACCCCTGGTCGGAGAACCTATTGTTATAGTTCTTCCTTTTAGCAACATTATCGATTCTTCCATGTGGAAATTGTAGGACTTATTCTATAAGTTGTTCCTGAGGAATCCTTTGAGTATCCAAAGTCCGACCTTGCTTGAAGACCATGATAATGCTATCTCGGAGCATGTTTGAGGTAATCCGACTTTCAACAAGAACATTTGAAGCCCAATGCTAAATGTTTCTTGCTCAAATTATCCAAACACCATTGTATGGGTAATGTCATGAAATTTCTCCCCCCTTACCTAAAGGATTTCTACATTATATCATGTCATGGACATCATGCTCTGCTTGTCCTTGGGAAGGATATACCCCTGAAATATGTGTTTAAACACATTTTCATTTCCATTGTTTTGTTTGATCTGATAATCACATTTTCCTTTCCATTGTTTTGTTCAACATGTCTTGTGATCTAATGATGTCGGAGTACAAAAGAATGGGACCATCTTTGTACCCCTTACTTGTGCGCGGACAGTCGGAGCCGCGCCCACAACCGCAACAAGCAGAGCAGGAGAAGTGGACCGAGGTAAAACCGAAGCCCAAGACAATCAAGACAAACGCCAAGGCAGACAGCACGAGAAGACCAAGCAAGGAGACAGGCTCCCCCGGCAAGGACTCTTGCCGGGGCGGCCTGCGCGCCACCCGGCAAGGGCTCTTGCCGGGGCGATCCACTCAGATGCTTCCATCGCGGCCACCTTCGAAGCCTATGGGCTCCAACAATATCAACAAACAGTGGAGCCAAAGGCTCGGGAAGCGCCCACGTGATGGCATCCAGATCTTTGGGAAGACAAAGATCTGTGACTCCCAAAATAAGATCCAGAAGACATGGCGATCGCGAGGTTCCTTTCCGAGGATGCCCCGGCAAGGCTCCTTGCCGAAGACAGCCCAAAGCCCCGACAAGCCTCTTGCCGCAGGGCACTCACGGAGGCCCCGACAAGACCCTTGCCGGGAACGGTAACAAGCCAGCGGCAAGCTCTTGCCACCCCGTCGCCGACCCAGCTCGGCGGCCGACCCGCTGGCCCAGGCAGGCACCCACGTGGCGATACGTGGTTCCTGGGCCAGCTAGCCAAGCACCTACGTGGTGGCATGCAGATCTTCGTGAATACCCTACCGCGACGCCACCTCAGCTGCCTGGGTCGCTGGCCTAGACGCGTGTCACGACCAGACAGAGCGGCCACGGACGGGACGGGCTTCTTTCCTGTCCCCGATAAAGTAAATAGACACCTAAGCAGCGCATTGAATGCGCCTTGTCCCGTAATGGCACGGGATAAGCCTATACAATTTACACCTTTCCACCTCCTGTGTGCCACTATGGCAGCCCCTTTAGACCATAAAAGGAGGCCCGTGGCGTACTGGAGGAGGATTCGGATCTTGGAAAGCTGGAGAGGCATGATAGCTAGCTGAAGAACACTCAATTATACACCAAAGCAGGACTAGGGTATTACGCATCCTCGCGGCCCGAACCTGGGTAAACGATCGATGTGCTGACTCTTAGACCTGCTCTTTGCACAACTCCGCGCCTGCCAACCGTAGAAGGGATTCCAGTGATCCCATATGTGTCATTTCACACCGACATCTTTTGCGCGCCAGGTAGGGGGCGCAGTTGTGAAAATCTGGTCTAGTAGTTAGGGTAGCGATTCCTCATCAGCATGGCTCCTAAGAAGAAGACGATTGCGGTGGTCGGCTCGTCTGCAGCCGAACGGCTCGTGCCGGCACAAGCTGGTGACGGGGTGGTCGCGGATGGAAGCCGAGGCGCAATCCGCGAACACCCACGCCGTTCCAGTAGCCGAAGCCTGGCAAGTGGCGTCGTTCATGCGCGAGACGACAAGCCACACGCCACCAAGCCCAAGGGCGGAGCCAGGCCCCCCGCGGGTGGCGCGGGGCCCTCCAAGAGCGGCGTCGTACCCCGCACAGGCGACGCAGTGACTTCTAAGACGCCCATGGCAGCGCCCACGGCGCGTTCCTCCCAGGTCGTGCGCGATGAGCATCATCGTCGTGCGGGGGACCTCGGGCGCCGCTGCGAGAAGAGCCCCTCGCATCAGTCAAGAGATGCAGAAGATCGGCATGCTTGCCGAGGCGCTGGTGAGGTTGGCGTGCGGTTGCGGGACCGTGATAGAGCTCCTTCTAAAATTGTTAGAAGTCGTAGCGCGTCTCAATCCGCGCAGCTCTCCCCGCCACCCATGCCAGCAGAAGCTTTAGCACGAACGCAGTTGCTCCTCGACTTCCCTCCTGCAGTGGAGAAGCTCGACGAATGGAGAGCTACCGTTTGTAGCCTTGTCGCCATCGCCAACAAGGACGGACCTCGGCCGGCGGGGCCTTCGGGCCGACGCTCTCCCGAGCCACCACACGCCAGCGGTGGAAGGACAGGGGGCGCCGCGGCTACGGTACACTCTCCTCCCCCTTGCCAGTTATCACGCGTGCCGGCCCATCGGGACAACGCTCGCGACGACGTATCCATAGCGTCGTCCGACCCACGGACCCACCATGATCAGCGCCAAGTTCTTCGAGAGCGTGCCCACGAGGATGCTTGACCCACCATCGAACGCCAACGCGAGGCGCGCCACCAGTCGGATAAACGGGTAGGGCCTGCTGTAGACAACCTAGCACCGGGAGGATCTGGGGGCTTACCTTACGAGGTAGGCTGCCCAGCCTTTACTCGTGAGCTGCGGCGTTTCTAGTGGCCCACCCACCGCACCTTCAAGCCTGACGTCGGCGAGAAATACAATGACAAGACTCATCCATCAGACTTCCTCAGCATCTACACCATCGTGATGCAAGCTGCCGGGGCGCGCAACGATAAGGTGCTCGCTAATTATTTCCCGTTGGCGCTTAAACCCAACGTGATGTCATGGTTGATGCACTTGCCATCGGATTCCATTTCTTCCTGGTCGGATTTGTGCCATGAGTTTGTTGGCGCTTTTACGGGAGGCCACCGGGCTCATGGCCAAGCAAGCGATTTGCATGTTATCCCCCAGAAGGAAGGTGAAAGCCTGCGCAAGTGCATACAGAGGTTCAGCCGAGTGCAGTATGACATCCCAGGCGTTCATCCTGCCGCCATCATTAGCGCGTTCCACCTGAACATGCGCAACTGCAAGATGCGGGAGGAGCTGGCGATAAACAAAGTCAAGGATGTGGCCGAACTTTACATTCTAGCCGACAGATGTGCCCGGGCTGAAGAGCCCGGCGAAGACGCCGGTGTGGAAACCGGTTCCTCCCATGAAGACGTCGTTGCCCCAACGAAAAAGGATCGACACCGTAACAGAAAACTCAAGGGGAAGGCTATGCTTGCCATTGAGGTATCCGACGACGCTGGCGCCGCCAAGAAAACCAAGGCAGACGACCCCGGCTAGGAAATTGCCGGATGTGTCGCCTGCCGGGCCTTGGCGGCCGCCGACAAGCCGGGAAGCTCTGACAAGCAATATTGCAAGATCCACCATACCAAAGGCCATGACCTCCAGAACTGCCGACAAGTTGAGCAGCTCGCGGAGAAGCAAAAGGCCAACTACGAGAGGCTAGACAAGGAGAAAGGCCAAGACGACACTGAAGGATCTGGCAAGAAACGTGGCAGCCAACCTGGCCGCCGCGGCAAAGATAACCAACAAGAACAGCCCGCCCGGGGCCGTGACAAGAAGCGAGAAGATGATGATGGCGAGGAGGACGACGAGTCCGGCGAGCAAGAGTTTCAGAAAGCCACGGAGGACATGTGCGTCGACGGCGGCGCCTCTTTGCACTCCTCCCACCGCCAACTTAAACAGGGGGCACATGAGATCACAGCCGTGGAGCCGTCGTTCGATGCCTAGAAGCCGCTGAGGTGGTCCAGCACTCCTATCATCTTTGACACCGAGGATCACCCTGACCGCACGACTGCGGTCGGGTGTCTGTTGCTGCTGGTCTCACCAACGATACGCAATCTCAAGGTGACGAAGATGATGATTGATGGCGGGGCCGGCCTGAACTTAATCTCGCCCATCGTGGTCAGAAGGCTGCAAATCCCTGATGGGGACCTCGAGGAGACAGACTCTTTTCAAGGAGTCAACTCAGGGAGAAGCCAACCCAAGGGTAAAATCACGCTACCCATGACGTTCGGGAGCGAGCTAAACTACATGACGGAGAGGATTGTTTTTTATGTAGCCGAGATCCCCTTGCCTTACAACAGGATCCTCGGCCGCCCAGCATTAGCCAAGTTCATGGCGGCGTCACACTATGCCTACAACACGCTGATGATGCCCGAGCCGATGTCCATCATTACCGTCCCCTGTGACAAGAAGGATGCACTGATCTGCGCTGACCAGCTTTACCGGGAGGCAGTTGCAGCGACTGCTGCCAAGGCGCTTGCTCCTGCCACTGAAGCCCCTAGAGGAAATAGGATCAGGAAGACATCTCGCGCCTACTCCGGCAAGCGCTCCTCTTCGGAGTGTAGCGTTCCCGTCGAGAACACGCCAGAGAGCTCCACCGGCAAGAGCAAGAAATCTAGAGCTGCTCCACCAGAAACCAAGCAGATATCCGTCAACAAGGATGGCACGGGAGGGGCTTTCACCATAAGCACTGCCCTCGACGGTAAATAGGAAGACGCGCCCGTCAGCTTCCTGCGGGTGAATGTCGACGTGTTTGCATGTTAAGCGTCTGACATCCCCGACGTTCCCAGGGAGGTGATTGAGCACCATCTTGCTGTCTGCCCTCATGAGCGAACCATCAAGCAGAAGGTCGGGAAGCAAGCTCTGGAGCGGCAAGAGTTCATCAGAGAGGAGACCAGGAAGTTAGAGGCAGACGGCCTAGTGAGAGGAGTGCCTCATCCAACGTGGTTGGCCAATCCGGTGGTAGTGCGTAAGGCAAATGGGAAGTGGAGGCTGTGTATAGACTACACACACATTAATAAGGCTTGTCCAAAAGACCCTTTCCCATTACCACGCATCGAAGAGATTTAGCAATCCATAGCTGGGTGTGACTTGTTATCATTCCTCGACGCTTACTCAGGCTACCACCACATCTTCATGATGAGAGAAGATGAAGAAAAGACATCATTCATCACCCCATGTGGTACGTATTGCTTTATACGGATGCCTTTCGGATTGAAGAGTGCTGGCTCAACATTTGCGAGGGCGGTCCAGATAGGTTTTGAACCTCAGCTACATAGAAATATGAAGCTTATATGGATGATATAGTGGTCAAAACTAGGGAGAAAGCAACGCTCGTGCAAGATTTAGGAGAGACATTCACGAATCTACGCAAGATCAACCTTAAGCTGAACCCTAAAAAGTGTGTCTTCGACGTCCCGTCCGGCAAGCTTCTCGATTTCTTCGTGTCACAGCGTGGAATTGAAGCAAATCCCGACAAGATTAGGGCCATCGAGCAGATTGAAGCGCCTAGGCGAATCAAGGATGTGCGTCGGCTTGCTGGGTGCGTTGCTACCATGGGCAGGTTCATTTCCAAATCTGTCGAGTGCGCCCTCCCCTTTTTCAGAATTTTGAAAAAGCAGGGCCCGATGGAGTGGACCCCAGAAGCCGAAGCGGCACTTCAAGATTTTAAGAAATACCTCTCCTCCACACCGGTACTGGTCGCGCCTAAACCATAAAAACCGTTGCTGCTGTACCTAGCGGCAACGAACCAAGTGGTCAGTGCCGCACTAGTGGCCCAGAGGGAGGTCAATACAGAAGCAATAACAGCGACAACACCTGATGCTGCTGGGGCCGAAGAGATCCGACCAAATGGAGTGATGCAGAAGAAAAAGATGATGCAGCAGCCGGTTTACTTTGTCAGCTCCCTATTAGAGGGGGCTAGGTCAAGGTACTCCGGCGTGCAGAAATTGCTCTTCGGCCTCCTTACGGGCTCGAGGAAGCTGCGTCATTACTTCCAAGCACATGAAATCACCATCGTCACCCGCCTCCCGTTGCAACGAATATTGCTTAACCCAGATGCGACTGGGAGGATTGTGGAGTGGGCCCTAGAGCTGTCAAGCTTCGGTTTGAAATTTCAAAGCACTTCGATGATTCAGAGTAGAGTCTTGGCAGAGTTTGTTGCAGAATGGACCTCAACGCCCGACGAGGAGATCTAGGAGACTACCCTCCCCGGCAAGGGTGAGAGTCGCGACTCGTTTATGTACTTTGACGGGGCTTTCTCGCTGCAAGGCACTGGTGCTGGTGTGCTGCTCGTTGCACCCACCGGAGAACACCTCAAGTATGTGATCCATATGCACTTCCCCAGGGAGGTATCCACAAACAACACTACCGAGTATGAGGGACTGCTCACCGGTCTCAGGATCGCGGCGGACCTCGGGATCAAGAAGCTCATCGTCAGACAAGATTCGCAGCTCGTCGTCAGGCAAGTAAACAAAGATTACCAGAGCCCGTTGATGCAAGCCTACGTGGATGAAGTCAGGAAACTGGAGGAGCGTTTCAATGGTATACAAACTGAACACGTCCCCCGAGCAGAGAACGAAATCGCTGATTGCCTGTCGAAACGCGCCGCCCTCAAACTACCTATGGAACCAGGTACCTTTGTGCTCCGATTATTTCACCCATCTGTTGAACCATCGACTAAGCCGAGCAAGCAAAGGAAATCAAGCCCCAACAAGTACTTTCCTGTCGAACCCGCAAGGGTGGCCGGCAAGAGTGTTGTCGGAGACGCGGAGCCCACCGTGGGGCAACAGACTCTGGCGGGGCGTCAATGTAATGCCCCAGATGTAATACTTTCCCTTTTGGGCATATAATATATCTCCGGCTTCATCTATTCCATTTCGGGTTCTTTGACTTTCGGGTTTGCGTCGTTTTGTTGTGTGCGTGTGTGGCATTCATTCATATCATATAGTCTTGTGCATCGCATTGCTTTTGTGTTGTCGTTTGCATCCGGTTCCACGCGTTCCTTCCCGTTGTCCGTTTCGCGTTCCGGAGCTCCCTCACGTGTCCGTGGCATCCCGTAGGCCTACTTTGATGTTTGGCCGTGTAACGTTACCGGTTTGGCGCGAGACTTGTCGTGTGTTGTTGTTTTGGTGTGTGTAACCCGCCTGTCAAATCTCGTCGCGTTTCGAGTCCGTTTGCTACCCCAACAATTATTCTCGTGGGCTCAAAGTGCCTCCACTTTGAGGCCCAAGACACCCCTCCAATAGCCCACCAAACCACTCCTAGCCACTTCTATCATCTAGGCCATCCAATCCTGATCGTGTGGCCGAAAACCACACCCCAATTGGACAACCCAAGCTCCTTGTGCCTATATATTTGTCCACCTTCCCTAATTTTTGCCCCAAATATAGGAAACCCTAGCCCCCATCTTCTCTTTCCTCCAGCCACCACCACCTCGCCGGAGCTTCGCCGGAGCTTCGCCGGAGCTCCACCCCCTCGCCGGAATCCGCACCCCAACTCCACCACCAGCCTCTTCCCGCACCGCCGGGGTGCCGCACCACCTTCGGCCAGCCACCGCCCGGAGCCACTTCGCTGCTCCTTCCCGTCGAACGCCGCCGCCAGCGCTGGATCGGGAGGATCCAGCCGGATCGATCCAGATCCAGGGTCAACGCCCGATCCCTCCACCGCTTCCTCGATCGCCAGGGCCCAGCGGCCCGAGCGCCTCACCCCAGCCGCCTCCCTCGACCGCTCCCAGCGAGCAGATCCAGGCCGCCGCGGCGCCCAGGCCGGCCTCCCCTCGCCCGAGGCCCACCGGGTCGCCAGGCCCAGCACAGGCCAGATCCGCCGCGCCAGGTGGGTTCCTCCCGTCGCCCGAAGGCCCAGCGCCTTCGATCTCCTCAGCCGCATCGACCGAGCCACCTGGGCCAACTCCTCCGCAGCGCCTGGACCTCGCCTCTCCTCCGCCCGAGCGGGCCGCGCCATCCAAGCCAGCTGCTGCGCCAGGCTGCAGCGCCGCCTGGGCCGCTCCACCGCACCAGGCCCGAGGCCTACTCCGCCCTCTAGCAGCCTCGCGCCGCCGCCTCGCCTATGCGGGCTGAGGCCCGTCTTCACCTCTCCTGCCGCCGAGGCCCGAGCCCGATCCAGCCCGTGATTCCAGATCTGAGGTTCTTTTCAAAATCCCTAAGTCCCTGTTGTTTTGTGTGCTGATGCTATCTTGCAATAGTGATAACTTTGTGTGTGTTGCTTCGATTTGAGTGAATGACATGTCCACACGTTCGTGGTGACTTGCACTACGTTTCATTTCATTGTTCCATGCATGTTTGAGATCATCTAGATGCTTATTTTTCTATTGCAAGAGTGCATCCCGATATAAACTGCTGCTATGTGTTGTTTTTATGTCATCTTTGCATAGTGATAACTTTTAGCTTGTTTGTCCGAATGATGCAAATGACATGTCCACGTGTTCGTCTTGCCATGCTCTACATGTTGTTTGTGTTAGGTTGCATGATAGATTTATTCTTTCCATGTTTATCCTCGTTGCAAAGTGCTATGTGGCTGTTTAGTTGTTTAACTTGTTATGAGATGCCATCTTGTTGAGCTCGTTGCTATCGTTGTGTTTATCTCCATGATGCATGCTTGTATGTTTCGGAATCACCATCATGTGTACTTTGATGTGGTGCTTACCACTTGCCATGTTTAGTTTTGAGGTGACTTAAACTTGCGCTCGAAGATGCCATGATGAAACTGCTGTTTTAACACTTAGTGGAATTTCACTAAGTCTGGAATCTGTAATTTCCATATGCCATGTTTGCTTGTTGTTCTAGGAAAATCCATGATAGTTTTGGGGTGACTCTTGATGGTTCCTTGTAGTATATATTGTTGGGTATCCATTCATGCTCTCACATGCTTATTTGAGTGGCTGTAGCATATTTAACTTTTGCTCCAAAGTTGCAATAAATTATTGCTGTCAGGATTTTGTTGTCAAGTTGAATATGTCCAAGCTTGTTGCTATTGATCCGTGGCTCCTTTGGGGGTGCACCTTTGGACTTATTTGCTGCAGGATATGTCTAGTTTATGTTCATGCTCTTTGCCATGATGTTTGAGTGATGTAGCTTATTTATCTAGTGCTCCGAAGTTGCTATGTGGCTGTAATTTTCAGCTTTCGCATGTTTCTTGTTTCGGGCATAGCTTTTAGTCCGTAGCTCCGATTGCAGCGAGTCTTATATGAAACTTGATTGATTTTCCGTGTAGATTCATAATATCCTATTGTTATCATGTTTTGAAGCTTTTGCTTGAATGCTTATTTTCCGTGCTCCGTGTGCTCTCATAGTGCATCAACCATGCATCCATCATTTTGGTGTGCGCATTGCATCTTGTTGATTCGTGCCTTGTGTGATTGTATTGTTTAGAGCCGGAAGCTGAGACCGAGTACGAGTACGAGCACGAGGTTACTACCGAGCTTGAGAACGAGGACCCCTCTTACGATCCTATCGACAACTCTTCAGGCAAGATGACCGAACCCGGATACCATTACTATTTTTGCCTATTGCTAGAAGTCTCGATCTATAGTTTTGCCTCGATGCCCATGTCTTTCCTGTCAGCCTCCTACTTGTAACCATGATCATGTTTAACCACCCTACCTATGCAAACCGTTGAATGGCTAAGTACGCTTCGCTCAGCCCCTCTTATAGCATTGCTAGTTGCAGGTGAAGATTGAAGATGCTTGCTTCATGTTGAAGTTTTGTTGGGTTATATCACACTATATAAATGCTTAAAAATGAAATCATCTATATATTGGCAATGGGTGGAAGGCTAAGCCTTTTGCTTGGTGATTTGTTCCACTCATGCCGCTAGGAACCGTATAAACCTGTGTTATGTTCCTTGATTATGCGTTCCTCACACGGTTGGGGTTTACGGGGCCCCCTTGATAAACCGCTAAGTGCTAAGTCTTTTCCAGCAAGTCCCAATATTGGTACTATTTGCCTAATAACTAAATAAACTTGCATAGGGAGTAATTAACCCTCTTTCTTAATCAACAACCCCGGGCCAGTGCTCCACATGAGTGTTGGTCCGAAACGGGGAGTCTGCGGGGCCACCACGAGGAAACTCGAGGTTTTGTAAAAACCTGTAGAATCGCCCATCCGGTCGTGGCCTGAGACTAGATACGCGCGGCTATTGTCAGGGTGTCGGCACACCGGGAGGATTTGCTGGATTAGCCTTACCTTAGTTCGGAGTATCTTGAGCACGGGATTCCGAGAATACTCGGGTCTTCCCACCTTGGAGTTGCGACTCTGCGGATCGTGGGCTTGTAATGGGCCAAGTTGGAACACCCCTGCAGGGTTATGAACTTTCGAAAGCCGTGCCCGCGGTTATGTGGCAGATGGGAGCTTGTTAATATCCGGTTGTAGATAACTTGACACCATGTTCTAATACACTACCAGCGTATGTACCGTGACTGTCATTTTCCGAATAGGGATTCAGGAGATGAACATGGTGGGGTTATGTTTGACGTGTTGTAGCTAGGATCACTTCGTGATCATCTCTCGACCGAGGCACTTCTCTTCTCGCACTCTTTCACGTAAGCTAGTGCTAGTTGCTGCTGCAGACTCTTATTCTTTTCTTCAGCCTTATCCTCACCCAAGGCTTAAATAGTCTTGTTACCCGGGAACGGGATTGCTGAGTCCTCTGTGGCTCACAGTTACTTCACCACACCAGATGCAGGTCCGATGGTGAGCTATCCAGGTGATGGCACCGAGCTAGACTAGGAGTTCGACGAGGAGCGTAGTCGTTACTATGTTCGTTATCCTGATGATCAGTAGTGGTGACTTCTACTAGGATTCGATCCGACCTGTGGTTTTAAATGATGTTTGGTATCTTGTCATTTGGATTTTACCCTTAGATGGGCTGTGATGTTCTTTTGTATGATGATTGAATCATGTAATGAATTTGTGTGACGTGGCGAGTGTAAGCCAACTATTTTTATGTTTTCCATCCCCATCTTTTACATGAGTTGTGCAAAGGTACCAAACTTGCGATCATTCCAGCATGGGGTTATGTCTCTAAGTCGTGCCTCGACACGTAGGAGATATAGTCCCATCCTGGGCATTACAAGTTGGTATTCAGAGCCTTCTCCGACCTAGGAGCCCCCACTGATTGATCGAATCGTTGACGGTCGAGTCTAGGCACACACTGAAAAATATTTTGAGTCCTATATTATATCGGAGAGTAGGATTTCTTTGCTTCTCATCCCCTTTCTCTCTGGTGAGGACTCCTAACGACTACTCTTGCCTCTTCTACTTTGAAAAATTGCACCAATTTTTTTTAGGAATCTCGCGAGTATTCTGGGATTGTTTCGATGTTCTTGTGACGAGAATATTGTTCTCGATGCCTCCTGACATTAGGGGTTGTGGCAGTGTCCCGGGGAGTTGAGCTTTGGGGTATTGTCGCCACAAGCATATCGCGGCAGTACTAAATACTTAAGACGACCGACATCGAAAATCTCTCCTATACGGTTAGTGGCAACATAACCCCGACATCACCCAGTACTGGGGAGGTAGTTCGGGAGTATTGCCATAGCTTGGTATAGTGGATGCTTTTCGAAGGTCCGAGGTAGACAGTTTCCGAGAAAGACTGGTTATGTGTTGAAGGATGGATACAGCTGGATGTAGGTTTAGAGTTGATTGCGCGGTGCTTCCCCTGTATCCCCAACACCCGATTGCATAACTGGAAATTTTCGGAAATTCATAGGTGGGTTTATCTAGTAGATCGTAGGCATTCTTCCAACGAATGCAGGTTAGCGAGTTTGGGGTTCTACATTGAGTGAAGTGGTTTTATGACCGATGTTCCGATAGGGAGTTACATCTTAAAGGGTCCTTGGCTATGCTGATCCGGGGATTGCAAAACCCTTTCGTAATGCGTTCATAAGCTTTCAGCACAAAGATGTTAGAACGAAGCTCCTATCTTGTGTTTGTTTCCATCCGTACCTTGTTGTTTTTCTTATTTTACCTTTTGTCCCCTATGTGGCTTCTCGTGAAGATTGATGTTATCATTTAACTGAGAATTTCATTCGTTCCTCTTGTTCGAATGATTATTGTGAAGACTTGTTGCAATTCATTCCATTGATTCAGCTTTATCTTCTTTCAATCAATTGCTGATTCGTGGTCATCTCTTTCAGGATGGCTCCGAAACGGGTTCCCAACGCTAACCCAGAGGGTGAAGAGGTCCCAGATCGTCCTCCTTCCCCTCCTCCTCCGTCTGAGGCTTGGAGAGCGATTATTCAGACTACAAATCAGAACATCCAGTTGTTGATGCAGATGATGCAACAGATGCAAGCTAATCAAGCTAATCAGGGTGTTCCAGGGAATCAAGGCAACTTCTTCAACCAACAGCACCATGCTACTCTCAACCAGTTCTTGGCCAATAATCCAAAAGCTTTCAGTTACTGTGTCGACCCTCTTGATGCTGAAGATTGGTTAACCGATATAAAGAAGCATTTTGAGTGCAGTAACGTAAGAGAAGAGGATTATGTGAAATTTGCAGCCTTCCAACTCAAAGACCAAGCAGCTGACTGGTGGCAGCAGTACAAAGACTCCAGGCCAGGTCGTGTGATCTCTTGGGAGGATTTCTGCAAGGACTTTCGCTCTCACCATATTCCAACAAGTGTCATCGAGGGTATGCATGAGCAATTCCGCAACCTGAAGCAGGGCTCTATGACAGTCTACCAGTATAATGTCAAGTTCCAAAACCTCGCCCGCTATGCTAAGCAAGACATTCCAGATGCCAAGAGCAAAATCTATCAGTTCCGAGGAGGTCTCAAGGATGAACTTCAACTTGCTCTCACCTTGTTCGAGCCCGATGGGTTCGACAAATTCTATAACATGGCGCTCAAGCAAGAGGCAGCTCAGCTCAAGATGGAGGCTTCTAAAAAGAGGATTCGAGATGCCGTTCACTCTTCCTCATCGTCTCAGATGGTCTCGAAACAACAGAAATTTTGGCTTCCTCCTCCTCCAGTGATTCGAGCTCCTTACAACAACTCCAACAGCAACAAGAACTCAGGTGGTCGTGGTTTCTCCCACCCACCCAACCCGAGCAACCAGTCGAGGAATCAGTTTCAGTCTCAAGGTTCCAAGTCAAGTGGTTCTCATTTCCATCCTCTCTCAGAAGTGACTTGCAACAAGTGCACTCAGAAAGGTCACTATGCCAACAAGTGCCCCAACCCGAAGCGCCTTCCACCTCCTCCACCTGTGAGTTCAGCTATTGTCAAGCATGTTCCAAAGTCTGCAAGGGTCAATCTGATGAATGCAGCGCAAGCGAAGAATTCTTCTGATGTGATTTTGGGTAACCTCTTATTTAACTCTTTTCCAGCTAAAGTGTTGTTTGATTCAGGTGCTACATGTTCCTTCATGTCATATCCATTTGCATCCAAGCACAATGTTGTCACTTCAAATTTGCCTCAGAAGTTGCAAGTTGTTTCTCCGGGCAGGATTATGACTTCTAGTGTCTATGCTCCGGATGTATCTATTCGCATGGGTGATTATTGCTTTCTGGCTAAACCGGTGGTTCTTGGCAATTCTGACATTGACCTCATCCTCGGGATGGATTGGCTTTCTCAGCATGATGCTCATATTGATTGTGCATAGAAGGAAGTCAAGATGACTCATCCTGATGAAGATGTGATTATCTTTGCCTCCAGGGATAACACTATCAGGCTTTTCTCTCTCAATGATAAGGGCGAAATTAATGCCATATCTCAAATTCCGGTGGTAAACGAATACCAAGACGTCTTTCCTGAAGAACTTCCAGGCATGCCTCCACACCGTGAGGTGGAATTCGTCATTGAACTCGAGCCGGGTACTGAGCCAGCATGCCGGCGTCCGTACAAGCTCTCTCCCAAAGAGTTGAAGGAATTGAAGAAGCAGCTTGATCAACAGGAGCGTATGGGTCTCATCAGGACTAGTACGTCTCCTTGGGGTTGTGGTGTCTTATTTGTCAAGAAGAAAGATGGGACGGAGCGTCTCTGCGTTGATTACCGACCATTGAACAAGAAGACAATAAAGAACAAGTATCCGCTCCCCAACATCAACGAACTGTTCGAGCAGCTCAAAGGAGCTAAAGTGTTCTCTAAGATCGATCTCCGAATGGGCTATCACCAAATTCGCATTCGCGAGAAAGACATTCCCAAGACTGCCTTCAGAACGAGTTTCGGTTCATATGAGTATACAGTCATGTCCTTTGGTCTCGCCAATGCTCCTCCTACCTTATCGAGAATGATGCACTACATCTTCAACCCCTACACCGGCGAGTTTGTGCTTGTGTATCTGGATGATATTCTGGTGTTTTCCAAGAATGAAGAAGATCACGAAAAGCACTTACGTCTGGTTCTTGATCGACTCCGTGAGCATAAGTTCTATGCCAAGTCCTCCAAGTGCGAATTTTGGCTTGATAAGGTTTTGTACCTGGGCCATATCATCTCCGCTGACGGTATTGCGGTGAATCCCGAGAAAGTTGAAGCAATTGTCAACTGGGAAGCTCCTCAGAACGTCAAGCAACTCCGCAGTTTTCTGGGTCTTGCCAGCTATTGCAGAAGGTTCGTTGAGAACTTCTCCAAGATTGCCAAGCCTCTTTCCAACTTGCTTCAGAAGAATGTCAAATACTTTTGGTCTCCAGAGTGTGAAGTGGCATTCAGAACTCTCAAAGAAAAGCTCGTCTCTGCTCCAGTTCTTACTCCTCCAGATGAGTCCAAGCCCTATGAAGTATTCTGTGATGCTTCTCTTCAAGGACTTGGTGGTGTGCTTATGCAAGATAAGAGAATTGTGGCATACACTTCTCGTCAGCTGAAGCCAAGTGAGAAGAACTATCCCACACATGATCTCGAGATAGCAGCTGTGGTACATGCTTTGATTACGTGGAGACATCTGTTGTTGGGCAGAAAGCTCGACATCTTCACTGATCACAAGAGCTTGAAGTACATCTTCACACAGCCAAATCTGAACCTCCGCCAGACTCGTTGGGTTGAAATGATCCAAGAGTATGATCCCAGCATCGAATACACTCCTGGCAAGGCGAATGTGATTGCAGATGCATTGAGCAGAAATGCATATTGCAACAGCCTTCTTATCAAGCCGTTCCAGCATGAGCTTTGTGAAGCATTCAGGAAACTCAACCTCCAAGTTGTTCCGCAGGGTTTTCTTGCAAATCTTCAAGTTGCTCCCACCTTGGAAGATCAGGTCCGTGAGGCCCAACTCAGTGATGCCATGGTGCAGAAGGTGAAACATGGTATTGCAAAGGGTACTCCTAAATACAAGTGCTACCGCGTTGATGAGAGAGATACCTTGTTCTTCGAGGACAGACTCGTTGTTCCAAAAGGTGATCTCAGGAAGCTCATAATGGAAGAAGCACATGATTCTCTCCTTTCTATTCATCCTGGCAGTTCCAAGATGTACCAAGACCTCAAGCAATCTTACTGGTGGACACGCATGAAAAGGGAAATTGCCCAATTCATGAATGAATGTGATGTTTGCAGAAGAGTGAAAGCAGAACATCAACGTCCAGCCAGTCTTCTCCAACCTCTTCCTATTCCCGAGTGGAAATTCGACCACATTGAAATGGATTTCGTCACTGGCTTTCCTAAGTCCAAGAGAGGGAATGATTCTATCTTCGTGGTGATTGACAAGCTTACCAAAGTCGCTCACTTCCTTCCAGTCAAAGAATCCATCAATGCAGCTCAACTTGCAGAGTTGTACACTTCCAGAATTGTGTCCTTACAAGGCATTCCTCAAGTTATATCCTCAGACCGTGGAAGTTTGTTCACTTCAAAGTTCTGGGACTCCTTTTAGTCCGCCATGGGCACTAAGATCAGGTTCAACACTGCTTTTCACCCTCAGACTAGTGGTCAAGTCGAGCGAGTGAATCAGATTCTAGAAGACATGCTCAGAGCCTGTGTCATCTCTTTTGGCATGAAATGGGAAGACTGCCTTCCATTTTCCGAGTTCTCTTACAACAACAGCTTTCAAGCAAGTGCCGGCAAAGCTCCGTTTGAAATCCTCTATGGCAGAAAGTGCCGTACCCCTCTCAACTGGTCTGAGACAGGAGAACGTCAACTTCTTGGCAATGACTTGATCTCAGAAGCCGAACAAATGTGCAAAGTAATACGTGAGAATCTCAAGGCCGCTCAGTCGCGTCAGAAGAGCTACTATGACTGCAAGCATCGTGATTTGGTCAACATTGGTGATCATGTCTATCTCCGTGTTTCTCCGATGAAAGACACCCAGAGATTCGGTATCAAAGGAAAGCTTGCTCCTAGATACGTCGGGCCTTTCAAGATCCTGGGCAAAAGAGGCGATCTAGCCTATCAACTTGAGCTCCCTTCCAACTTCGCCAATGTTCATGATGTGTTCCATGTGTCTCAACTCCGCAAATGCTTCAAGGCACCTGAACGCATGATTCCGTTTGAAGAGATTGATCTTCAACAAGATCTGTCTTACCGAGAGCATCCCGTTGCTATTCTCGAAGAAACCGAGCGCAAGACCCGCAACAAGTCCGTCAAATTCTTGAAAGTCAAGTTGTCACACCATACCGACCGAGAAGCTACGTGGGAACGAGAAGATCATCTTTGTTCCGAGTACCCTTCCTTTTTCCAGTCCTAGATCTCGGGACGAGATCTTTTTGTAGTAGAGGAGAGTTTGTAATGCCCCAGATGTAATACTTTCCCTTTTGGGCATATAATATATCTCCAGCTTCATCTATTCCATTTCGGGTTCTTTGTCTTTCGGGTTTGCGTCGTTTTGTTGTGTGCATGTATGGCATTCATTCATATCATATAGTCTTGTGCATCGCATTGCTTTTGTGTTGTCGTTTGCATCTGGTTCCACACGTTCCTTCCCGTTGTCCGTTTCGCGTTCCGGAGCTCCCGCACGTGTCCGTGGCGTCCCGTAGGCCTACTTTGGTGTTTGGCCGTGTAACGTTACCGGTTTGGCGCGAGACTTGTCGTGTGTTGTTGTTTTGGTGTGTGTAACCCGCCTGTCAAATCTCGTCGCGTTTCGAGTCCGTTTGCTACCCCAACAGTTATTCTCGTGGGCTCAAAGTGCCTACACTTTGAGGCCCAAGACACCCCTCCAACAGCCCACCAAACCACTCCTAGCCACTTCTATCATCTAGGCCATCCAATCCTGATCTTGTGGCCGAAAACCACACCCCAATTGGACAACCCTAGCTCCTTGTGCCTATATATTTGTCCACCTTCCCTAATTTTTGCCCCAAATATAGGAAACCCTAGCCCCCATCTTCTCCTTCCTCCAGCCACCACCACCTCGCCGGAGCTTCGCCGGAGCTCCACCCCCTCGCCGGAATCCGCACCCCAACTCCACCACCGGCCTCTTCCCGCACTGCCGCGCTGCCGGGGTGCCGCACCACCTCCGGCCAGCCACCGCCCGGAGCCACTTCGCTGCTCCTTCCCGTCGAACGCCGCCGCCGGCGCTGGATCGGGAGGATCCAGCCGGATCGATCCAGATCCAGGGTCAACGCCCGATCTCTCCACCGCTTCCACGATCGCCAGGGCCCAGCGGCCCGAGCGCCTCACCCCAGCCGCCTCCCTCGACCGCTCCCAGCGAGCAGATCCAGGCCGCCGCGGCGCCCAGGCCGGCCTCCCCTCGCCCGAGGCCCACCGGGTCGCCAGGCCCAGCGCAGGCCAGATCCGCCGCACCAGGTGGGTTCCTCCCGTCGCCCGAAGGCCCAGCGCCTTCGATCTCCTCAGCCGCATCGACCGAGCCGCCTGGGCCGACTCCTCCGCAGCGCCTGGGCCTCGCCTCTCCTCCGCCCGAGCGGGCCGCGCCGTCCAAGCCAGCTGCCGCGCCAGGCTCCAGCGCCGCCTGGGCCGCTCCACCGCACCAGGCCCGAGGCCTACTCCGCCCTCCAGCAGCCTCATGCCGCCGCCTCGCCTAGGCGGGCCGAGGCCCGTCTTCACCTCTCCAGCCGCCGAGGCCCGAGCCCGATCCAGCCCGTGATTCCAGATCTGAGGTTGTTTTCAAAATCCCTAAGTCCCTGTTGTTTTGTGTGCTGATGCTATCTTGCAATAGTGATAACTTTGTGTGTGTTGCTCCGATTTGAGTGAATGACATGTCCAGACGTTCGTGGTGACTTGCACTACGTTTCATTTCATCGTGCCATGCATGTTTGAGATCATCTAGATGCTTATTTTTCTGTTGCAAGAGTGCATCCCGATATAAACTGCTGCTATGTGTTGTTTTTATGTCATCTTTGCATAGTGATAACTTTTAGCTCGTTTGTCCGAATGATGCAAATGACATGTCCACGTGTTCGTCTTGCCATGCTCTACATGTTGTTTGTGTTAGATTGCATGGTAGATTTATTCTTTCCATGTTTATCCTCGTTGCAAAGTGCTATGTGGCTGTTTAGTTGTTTAACTTGTTATGAGATGCCATCTTGTTGAGCTCGTTGCTATCGTTGTGTTTATCTCCATGATGCATGCTTGTATGTTTCGGAATCACCATCATGTATACTTTGATGTGGTGCTTACCACTTTCCATGTTTAGTTTTGAGGTGACTTAAACTTGCTCTCGAAGATGCCATGATGAAACTGCTGTTTTAACACTTAGTGGAATTTCACTAAGTCTGGAATCTGTAATTTCCAGATGCCATGTTTGCTTATTGTTCTAGGAAAATCCATGATAGTTTTGGG
This sequence comes from Secale cereale, assembly GCA_902687465.1. Taxonomy (NCBI): domain Eukaryota; kingdom Viridiplantae; phylum Streptophyta; class Magnoliopsida; order Poales; family Poaceae; genus Secale; species Secale cereale. Next base: position 569,476,810 of record LR738711.1, on the reverse strand, counting down.
GTGACTCTTGATGGTTCCTTGTAGTATATATTGTTGGCTATCCATTCATGCTCTCACATGCTTATTTGAGTGGCTGTAGCATATTTAACTTTTGCTCCAAAGTTGCAATAAATTACTGCTGTCAGGATTTTGTTGTCAAGTTCAATATGTCCAAGCTTGTTGCTATTGATCCGTGGCTCCTTTGATGGTGCACCTTTGGACTTATTTGCTGTAGGATATGTCTAGTTTATGTTCATGCTCTTTGCCATGATGTTTGAGTGCTGTAGCTTATTTATCTAGTGCTCCGAAGTTGCTATGTGGCTGTAATTTTTAGCTTTCGCATGTTTCTTGTTTCGGGCATAGCTTTTAGTCCGTAGCTCCGATTCCAGCGAGTCTTATATGAAACTTGATTGATTTTCCGTGTAGATTCATAATATCCTATTGTTATCATGTTTTTAAGCTTTTGCTTGAATGCTTATTTTCCGTGCTCCGTGTGCTCTCATAGTGCATCAACCATGCATCCATCATTTTGGTGTGCGCGTTGCATCTTGTTGATTCGTGCCTTGTGTGATTGTATTGTTTAGAGCCGGAAGCTGAGACCGAGTACGAGTACGAGGACGAGGTTACTACCGAGCTTGAAAACGAGGATCCCTCTTACGATCCTATCGACAACTCTTCAGGCAAGATGACCGAACCCGGATACCATTACTATTTTTGCCTATTGCTAGAAGTCTCGATCTATAGTTTTACCTCGATGTCCATGTCTTTCCTGTCAGCCTCCTACTTGAAACCATGATCATGTTTAACCACCCTACCTATGCAAACCGTTGAATGGCTAAGTACGCTTCGCTCAGCCCCTCTTATAGCATTGCTAGTTGCAGGTGAAGATTGAAGATGCTTGCTTCATGTTGAAGTTTTGTTGGGTTATATCACACTATATAAATGCTTAAAAATGAAATCATCTATATATTGGCAATGGGTGGAAGGCTAAGCCTTTTGCTTGGTGATTTGTTCCACTCATGCCGCTAGGAACCGTATAAACCGGTGTTATGTTCCTTGATTATGCGTTCCTCACACGGTTGGGGTTTATGGGCCCCCCTTGATAAACCGCTAAGTGCTAAGTCTTTTCCAGCAAGTCCCAACATTGGTACTATTTGCCTAATAGCTAAATAAACTTGCATAGGGAGTAATTAACCCTCTTTCTTAATCAACAACCCCGGGCCAGTGCTCCACATGAGTGTTGGTCCGAAACGGGGAGTCTGCGGGGCCACCACGAGGAAACTCGAGGTTTGGTAAAAACCTGTAGAATCGCCCATCCGGTCGTGGCCTGAGACTAGATACGCGCGGCGGTGTCGGCACGCCGGGAGGATTTGCTGGATTAGCCTTACCTTAGTTCGGAGTATCTTGAGCACGGTATTCCGAGAATACTCGGGTCTTCCCACCTTGGAGTTGCGACTTCGCGGATCGTAGGCTTGTAATGGGCCAAGTTGGAACACCCCTGCAGGGTTATGAACTTTCGAAAGCCGTGCCCGCGGTTATGTGGCAGATGGGAGCTTGTTAATATCCGGTTGTAGATAACTTGACACCATGTTCTAATACACTACCAGCGTATGTACCGTGACTGTCATTTTCTGAATAGGGATTCGGGAGATGAACACGGTGGGGTTATGTTTGACGTGTTGTAGCTAGGATCACTTCGTGATCATCTCTCGACCGAGGCACTTCTCTTCTCGCACTCTTTCACGTAAGCTAGTGCTAGTTGCTGCTACAGACTCTTATTCTTTCTTCAGCCTTATCCTCACCCAAGGCTTAAATAGTCTTGTTACCCGGGAACGGGATTGCTGAGTCCTCTGTGGCTCACAGTTACTTCACCACACCAGATGCAGGTCCGATGGTGAGCTATCCAGGTGATGGCACCGAGCTAGACTGGGAGTTCGACGAGGAGCGTAGTCGTTACTATGTTCGTTATCCTGATGATCAGTAGTGGTGACTTCTACTAGGATTCGATCCGACCTATGGTTTTAAATTATGTTTGGTATCTTGTCATTTGGATTTTACCCTTAGATGGGCTGTGATGTTCTTTTGTATGATGATTGAATCATGTAATGAATTTGTGTGACGTGGCGAGTGTAAGCCAACTATTTTTATGTTTTCCATCCCCATCTTTTACATGAGTTGTGCAAAGGTACCAAACTTGCGATCATTCCAGCATGGGGTTATGTCTCTAAGTCGTGCCTCGACACGTAGGAGATATAGTCCCATCCTGGGCATTACAGTCAAGCCCTAGCCGTAGAGACAATCGCTCCCATAGCAGAAGAAATTCCTTTGGTCCTTGCCGTCGAGCCCCAGGCTCCAGCATGAGCGCAGCATACCGTCCAATTCCTCCAGACCGGGGAGCTTCCTGAAAAGTAGGAAGAAGCAGAGAAAGTATCCCGTCGGTTCGCCATGTACCAGTTCGTGGACGACGTCCTGTACAGGAAAAGACCGAACAACATGAAATTGTAGTGTATCACTCGGGAGGAAGGACTGGAGCTATTGGCAGAGATACATGGAGGCATATGTGACTCCCACATAGGGTCAAGGGCCCTTGCCGGCAAGGCATTCCGACAGGGTTTCTTCTGGCCCACTTCCCTCCAGGATGCAACGACACTAGTAACCAACTGTGAAGCGTGTCAGTTCCATTCAAAGACACTTCATCAACCAGCTCAAGCTCTCCAAACAATCCCTCTCTCCTGGCCATTGTCGGTCTAAGGGCTCGACATATTGGGCCCTTTTCCCCATGATGTCGGGGGCTTTGAGTACTTGTACGTAGCAATCGACAAGTTCACAAAGTGGCCGGAGGTGGAGGCAGTGAGGAAGGTAACATCACAGTCGGCCGTCAAGTTCTTCAAGGGCCTGGTCTGCCGTTTTGGTGTACCAAACAGAACTATCACCGACAATGGCACGCAGTTCACAAGCAATACCTTCATGCAATGTATGCAAGACCTCGGCGACAAGGTCTGTTTCACTTTTGTTGCACATCCACGAAGCAACGGTCAGGCAGAAAGGGCAAATGCTGAAGTACTGCAGGGCCTCCAGACAAGGACTTTTGACAGGCTACACAAGTGCGGAAAGTGCTGGACCGATGAATTGCCAGCAGTTCTTTTGTCGATCAGGAAAACACCAAATCGAGCCACCGGCCAGACACCCTTCTCCGTCGTTTACAGGGCGGAGGCAGTTCTCCCCACAGAACTCACATACGGGTCACCTCGAGTGCTCGCTTATGATGAGCTTGAGCAAGAGCGACTGCGGCAAGATGACGCGACGCTCCTCGAGGAAGATCGTCTTCAGGCAGTTGTACAAGCAGTGCGCTACCAGCAGGCCTTGTGCCGCTATCATAGCCGCAAGGTTCATGCCCGAAGCTTTGAGGAAGGCGAGCTTGTTCTTCGGCATGTTCAGTCGGCCAAGAATTCCAAAAAGTTGACGCCAAAGTGGGAAGGCCCTTATCGAGTAATACGAGTCACCAGGCCTGGCGCAGTCCGCCCGGAGACCGAAGATGGGATCCCAGTGAGTAACTCCTGGAACATCGAATATCTTCGCAAGTTTTACCCGTAAGGTGCGGTTGCCGGGCCTCCCGGCAAGCTACCCTTTTGTAAAAGCCTTGCCGGCAAGGCATGTAACCCTTCGTACAAAGCCAGGCGTGATGGGCCTCGAACCCCTCGTTGGTTACCCCAAGTGGAAGGTGTAAGATGCAGTAAGTAGAAGTGTTTTCCCTTAGCAAAGATGCCAAGGATCGAATCCCCAGAGACTCCTAGGTTCAACAGGTAGGTGTCAACTGCTAACGGCGCAATTAGCAATCAACGTGGACCTGCACACAGATACAAATAACTTTGCTCCCAACGAGTACAGAGAGGTTGTCAATCTCTCCGGCCTTGTAGTTCACAAACGGTTAAAAGCAATATGATAGTGGTGATAGATAGTGTTTTGCAATAGTAAATAAATAGCGGAAAAGTAAATAGTGTATGTGATCAATGATGGTAATATGGACCGGAGTCACATGATGTTCACTAGTGATGTCTCTCTCCCAAAAGACGATAAAACAGCTATGTGAGGTAACAAATTACAGCTGGGCAATTGACAGGACCACGAACGCAAACCAATGCTGACTACATTGCAAGAAAGGTTGAGGTTCAAAGCATGGGCGGTACGCCAAAGTAAGTAGACCGAAATCCATCTGCATCTACTACTAATCATCCACCTTGAGATATCTATCCAGAACATCTCGCTGGTATTAAGTTGCGAGTCCCACCCATAGTGTAAACTCAATGCAACAGACAACTGCATTAAAAGAACTTTGCGTAAAGTAAACAATCCTTGCACCCGCGGGCACAAGCACCGCTGTTTTCCCCCCTTGTGGCAACAGCACATCCCCTAAACTCATGTTTCTGTCACTCAAGCTAGTCATCGAGGGGCATGAACCCACAATCGAGCATAACGTTCCCTCTTGGAGTCACTACCTACTACTCGGCCAAAGCAATAAATAACAACGGAGACCATGCAAGAATTACTTATGAACTAAAATATAAAAGAGGTGAATCAAATATATTACTCAAGATCAATCTGAACATAATCTCATAATCCATTGGATCCCAGCAAACTCAACATAGCAACAGCATAAGGATTACATAGGTGCCTCGATCATGTAGGGCAGCTCACGAGGACTAATTAGTGAAGCACAAGAACGGGTGGAGAACATCACATAGCTACTGGTCATGGACTCATGGTCCAAGGGAGACTACTCACGAGTCATCCGGGAGGCGTCCATGGTGGTGGAGAAGCTCCCGGTGGTGATCCTCCCCTCCGGCAGGGTGCCGGGAAGAGTTCTCCTGGTGCTCCCGATATTGGAAGCGGCGGCGGCGGCGGAACAGAGATGGGATCGCGAAAAGAAGTGTTGTTTCCTGTGGTGATCCTCCCCCCAGGCTGCCCTTCGGACGCAGTGTTGTTTCCTGTTCGCTGATTTTTTATATAATTTTTCTGGATTTTTCTGGGCAGTTCTCGAAACGTGAAAACCTGAAATACAAAAACAGCCGAAAACAGAAACTGGCACTGGGGTGCACTGGATTAGTAAGTTAGTCCAAATATGATCAAAAGTGTATGGAAGTGTATGAATATCATAGCAATATCACCCAAAAGTGGCATGGAGCAAGCAGAAATTATAGATACGTTTTGGACGTATCAACATCCCCAAGCTTAATTCCTGCTCGTCCTCGAGTAGGTAAATGATAACAAGAATAATTTCTGTGGTGACATGCTATTAACCATATAGGACTTTCTCATAGTCATATGACAAAAGCTTACTGAGACAATGATTCTAAAGTAATTAAGTTGTCTCAAGAGAAAATCACAAATAACTGAAAGTTTTACAATATGAAACTGAAACATCAAAAAGATTTGCAATGAATATGATGTGCAAATATGATCAAGTGATATCTAGCTTGCCCCCTTTAGTGATGCAAAACATAAGTGCAGGGGCACCTTCAAGGTTCAAGTGATGACTAGATACAATCATTTCAAAATAAACGATATCACAATCATTCAAAAGACAATGCTACTTTGGGACAATGCACATTACACTCAGAATGACAATCATGCTCTCAGTAGTTGGTGCTTGAAGTGCTAGAGCTTTTTATTTTGAAACATGGAAGCAATTGTGTCAATGGTAGTAGTACTTCATATGTGTCATGCGTAAAACATCCTATAAGTTGAAAGCCTCATGCATCGAATACTAATAGTGCTCGCTCCTTGTCCTAATTAGCTCGGATTCCCATGGGTTATCATTGCATTGCATATGTTTTAACCAAGTGTCACAAAGGGGTACCTCTATGCCACCTGTACAAAGGTCCAAGGAGATAGATCGCATTTGATTTCTCGTTTTTGATAAATCTCAACTTGAGGACATCCATACCGGGACAACATAGAAAATAGATGATGGACTCCTCTTTAATGCACAAGCATATTCTCATGAGAGATTGAGGATTAAGGTCCAAGCTAAAACTTCCACCATGATGCATGGCTTTGGTTGGCGGCCCAATGTTCTTCTATAATAGTATGCATATTAATTCAACCCACGGTAAATCACCCTTACTTCAGACAAGACGAACATGCATAGCAACTCACATGATATTCAACAAAAGTGTGACAGTTGATGGCGTCCCCAGAAACATGGTTACCGCTCAGCAAGCAACTCATAAGAAATAAGATACATAAGCAACATATTCTTTACCACAATAGTTTTTAGGCTACTTTCCCATGAGCTATGTATTGCATGGTTAATTTTCTTAGTGCAGGTGTAGGTTAGCAAAAGACTGGGAGCGACCAACTAAGAGAGCAATGACGGTCATAATCATACAGAGCGACAAAGCAATATTGAATTAGGCATGGTAGTTATATCGCTACTTAGAAACAAAAGATCATCAAGGCTTGACAGACTTTCTTTAAAGTCTTGAATATGCGTGAGCATACGCCAAGTCAATCAAAATAAATTCTCGAAGGAAGATATTACTAAACCATACCACATCATAGGCAAACAAACCAAGTTGGTACTCCAATGACACATTGGGAACCCCCCAGCTATTCGAGATTAACCAAAAGAAAACCTGAACTACTAAGCACCATCATGAAAGTAGCATCTTTATCATAGACACATTAACCAATGCAACGGAAGCAAACTCTCTCAATAAGGTTAGCATGGTAATTAAAGAGAGTTCAAGCAACCAACTAAATAAAAGCTCTTGAAGAGATAAGCATGAATACTAAGAGCAGAGCACGATGGTAGCTATTAAAAGATAAAGAACACACACAGCATAGATAGACATGAAAATTCTATGTAATGTTCTAGGTAGAGGTGGAGCGTGTTTCTCTCCCACATAAAGGAATGCTGAGTTCCGACTCGTTATGAAAAACTAAAAAGAAAACTAAAAGCAAGACGCTCCAAGCATAGCACATAACACATGAAGTGATAAAAATATAGCGAAACGAAAGACGAACTGATAATGTTGATGGAGAAGGGGATGCACGGGGGGCATCCCCAAGCTTAGACGCTTGAGTCTCCTTGAATATTTCTTGGGGGTGCACGGGGGCATCCCCAAGCTTGAGCGCTTGACACTCCTGAATCTTTTTATCATCTTCCCTCGCACACTTGAAAACTCCCTTCATACATAACTCATCATAATCTGATTAGCGAGGTTAGTACCCTTAATAAAATAATTATACCTTGCTGGAAATAAGGATATTCTTGAATTTCTACTGTTTCTCAAGATTGCCAAAAGGTTTTTGCAAAGAAAAAGCAAGTTCTTAATTTGCAAAGTGAAGGTAAGGCAAAACAGGACAGAATCTGTGAAAAACAGAACAGCAGGCAGTAATTGACCTGTTCGGTATACTTCTGCAACTCAAATCAAAAAACTCAGAACTGACGCACGAAAGACAATTATATAGGTAACGCTGTCGAAAAAATTCAGACCAAAAGGATGATCTAGTGATTTTATACGAATTTTTCTATCCAAGGACAGAATCTGTTTCCTGGACAGCACCTCACAACTTTTGAACTTTCTAGCAATCAGAGGCTATACTTGGCACAAATACGAAAAGCAAAGATACAATGATGATGCTACAGCAGTAAACAACATCAAGACACAACAAAAGCAAAAAATTTATTCATGTGGGCTGCCTCCCAAAAGCGCTTTCTTTTACGCCTTTAAGCTAGGCATAAGACTTTTAATGATGCTCTCGTAGGAATAAGAGTTGAAGAACAAAAGAGAGCATCAAGAAGCAAATACCAAACACATTTAAGCCTAACATGCTTCCTATGCATAGGAATATTGCAATAGAATAATTCATTGAAGCACAAAGGAATAAGCATAGGAAGACAAAACAAGTGCAGCTTCAAAACCTTCAACATAAAGAAAGGGAACTTGATATTATTGAAATATCTATAAGCATATGTTCCCTTCTCATAATAATTTTCAGAGGGATCACGAATAAACTCAACAATATAAGCATCACATAAAGCATTGTTACCATGATCCAAATGCAAAAAGGTACTCTTACTCTCCACATAAGTATCATGAAGAGGATAAAACTTAGTATAAAAGAGAGACATAAGCTCTTGCCAATCAAGCAAGTGCGAGTTATCGAGAAGCTTATACCAATCTGAAGCCTTATCTATAAGTGATACGGCGAACAATTTCCTCATGACAAACTCCCTTGATACACCTGCAAGCTTAAATAATGAACATAGTTGTGACAGATATAGCAAGTGTTCACCGGGATGTCTGTCTCCTGCATAACGATTAGCCAAAACATAATCGATAATACCAGCTGGTATTTTATAGGGCACAATTTCAGTAGGGGGAGGAGCAACCACCACAGGTGTGGGGCGTCTTCCCGCAAGCAACGATCCAATAGAAAGGTTGTCCATAAGCATAACTAGTGAAATACATAAAGAAAACTGAAAGGTAAACTAACAAGACTAAAAAGCAAAGGTAAAAGATAGCGTGCAACTCCCCTATCCTGAAGAGTGGAGTCCCTGGCAACGGCGCCAGAAAATACTACTTGATGGGCCTCGAACCCCTCGTTGGTTACCCCAAGTGGAAGGTGTAAGATGCAGTAAGTAGAAGTGTTTTCCCTTAGCAAAGATGCCAAGGATCGAATCCCCAGAGACTCCTAGGTTCAACAGGTAGGTGTCAACTGCTAACGGCGCAATTAGCAATCAACGTGGACCTGCACACAGATACAAATAACTTTGCTCCCAACGAGTACAGAGAGGTTGTCAATCTCTCCGGCCTTGTAGTTCACAAACGGTTAAAAGCAATATGATAGTGGTGATAGATAGTGTTTTGCAATAGTAAATAAATAGCGGAAAAGTAAATAGTGTATGTGATCAATGATGGTAATATGGACCGGAGTCACATGATGTTCACTAGTGATATCTCTCTCCCAAAAGACGATAAAACAGCTATGTGAGGTAACAAATTACAGCTGGGCAATTGACAGGACCACGAACGCAAACCAATGCTGACTACATTGCAAGAAAGGTTGAGGTTCAAAGCATGGGCGGTACGCCAAAGTAAGTAGACCGAAATCCATCTACATCTACTACTAATCATCCACCTTGAGATATCTATCTAGAACATCTCGCTGGTATTAAGTTGCGAGTCCCACCCATAGTGTAAACTCAATGCAACAGACAACTGCATTAAAAGAACTTTGCGTAAAGTAAACAATCCTTGCACCCGCGGGCACAAGCACCGCTGTTTTCCCCCTTGTGGCAACAGCACATCCCCTAGACTCATGTTTCTGTCACTCAAGCTAGTCATCGAGGGGCATGAACCCACAATCGAGCATAACGTTCCCTCTTGGAGTCACTACCTACTACTCGGCCAAAGCAATAAATAACAACGGAGAACATGCAAGAATTACTTATGAACTAAAATATAGAAGAGGTGAATCAAATATATTACTCAAGATCAATCTGAACATAATCTCATAATCCATCGGATCCCAGCAAACTCAACATAGCAACAGCATAAGGATTACATAGGTGCCTCGATCATGTAGGGCAGCTCACGAGGACTAATTAGTGAAGCACAAGAACGGGAGGAGAACATCACATAGCTACTGGTCATGGACTCATGGTCCAAGGAGACTACTCACGAGTCATCCGGGAGGCGTCCATGGTGGTGGAGAAGCTCCCGGTGGTGATCCTCCCCTCCGGCAGGGTGCCGGGAAGAGTTCTCCTGGTGCTCCCGATCTTGGAAGCGGCGGCGGCGGCGGAACAGAGATGGGATCGCGAAAAGAAGTCCTGTTTCAAGGGTTACGAGGAACCCTTTAAATATCTGCCAAAGTAGGGCACCGGGGGACTCTCGGGGGGCCGAGGCGCCCCCCCGGCGCGGCCCAGGGGGGGGGGGCGCGCCCACAGGGCGCCTGGAGCCCCTGTGGCCCCCCCAGGCTGCCCTTCGGACGCAGTGTTGTTTCTGGTTCGCTGATTTTTTATATAATTTTTCTGGGCAGTTCTCGAAACGTGAAAACCTGAAATACAAAAACAGCCGAAAACAGAAACTGGCACTGGGGTGCACTGGATTAGTAAGTTAGTCCAAATATGATCAAAAGTGTATGGAAGTGTATGAATATCATAGCAATATCACCCAAAAGTGGCATGGAGCAAGAAGAAATTATAGATACGTTTTGGACGTATCAAGGCGCAGACCCTGAGCATAACTAAATGAAGCGATGGCACCCTAAGTTATAGCATGCATGCTAGGTTGAGTCCTTTCCTCGGTTAGGGTTGATAGTGCTTGGTGGCGACTAACCCCTAGCCTAGAGGTTGGCTGTGCGTCTTTTCTGCCTTCTCTGATCCACGGGTCTTTCCCGCTGAGCCACTTGGTAAAAGAGGAACGAACTGACACCCCAACCCCGGCAAGGCAAGCCTGTCGAGGGCTGAAGATATAAGAATCCAACCACGGCGAGCCAAGGTTGCTGGGGGCTGCGGATTCAGATAAGTTATTCATCCCCCTGCTATACATTTCCGTATGGAACTGGGACATGTGGAACCTCGCTTTTGTCTTAAAACCACTGTACTCCCTTTTTCCTTGTGCCCGAGAGTTACTTCCTGGGTCAGAATTTGGTAGTAGTTGCGACGGCGAAGAAATGAACGAGGAGCCTAACTCTACTTCGCCCCCGCCTCCGCCAAAAGCGTGAGAACGGTAGGACGAAGAAGAGAAACGGGAAGGCCTGTTGCCGGGCGATAACATTTATTATAAAAATAACAAGGATTCATCCTTGGCATGGGCCTCGCTCACGCACGAAGAACCTGGCAAACACCCCTTTTCATTAAAAACACCCCGTACATGTACAGTTCGTATGGAAAGAAAAACATGGACAAGGGGGATTACAAGCTTTAAATTCAACAAAGGCCCGTAGGCTTAAAAACTAAAAAGAGATAAGATGCCCATAATTGCTTTCTTGTCCCTCTCCTCAGAAGATGGAATAGGATAGCAGGAGGGCAAACAGAGCGCCTGGGTGAGGTGCGAAGAGCTGAAAGCTGGAAGATAAGGTAGCGGCCTGCCAGTACGCGACGAAGGCGTCGGTGCCCGCGTGCTCCGAGTTAACAGCCGTCGCCCGCCTTCTTCGCCTTCTCCGGCCCTCCTACGCCGGCCGCCCAAGGAGACGATGGGGATCACCCTGAAGGAGAGCTTGGCGAGGATGGCCCTCGGCAGGGCGCGTGACTGAGGGAGGAGCGGCGCGGTCAGTCGAAGTCGGAGTCGGCATTCTGCCGCTCGGCCCCCTCGTCGTCGCTGTCACTGTCCTCCTCATCACTCCTGCTCGAGGAAGAGTCTCCATCATCGGAAGAGCTCTCTATGCAGCACTTCAAAAGAGTCCCAAGATCTCCAAAGACCTTGACGGAGAGCAGGCCGCCCTCCATTAATTTGAAATAGAGGACGAGCCCCACCGTCAAGCTATGGATGCAGGCAAACATCTTCCACCCGCGACGGAGATACATGACGTGAGGGGCGGGAAAGTCAACATCGACTCGCGTACTCCCGGTCCCGCAGCCCCTCATGTGCAACCTTAGGGTCTCGGGCAGGTCGAGCTCCATCTCCGCTGCAAAGGGGGTGGCGAGACGGAGACTACGGCGCGGTGGCCGGCGCAGCCTAATGAAGAACTCATGGGGCCAGTCCCCGACATGACCCTCCATCGCTGGAGGCACCGCTGGTAGAGGCATGACCACCGCGCCACCTCGTGCCCCTCTCCCCCGACCGCCGCGGCGACCTCGGCAACGCCCCCTCCCCCTTCCTCTTGTGGCTGGCTACACCGCCACAGGCTCAAGGGAGAGAGAGACGCGCTGACGAGCGGTGACCCTCGCTGCCACCGACAAAGGCCCAAATCCTCCTCTCACCATGGCACACGAGAGGAAGACGAAAAGAGGAAGGAGGATGGATACTGACGAATGTGGGGTGGCGCTCCCTCTCTCCCCCTCTTTATAAAGAGGCTGGGTCGAGACCCAGCCGCCCCACTCAGCCTGCCCAGCGATCAAGGGCGCAAGGAATCGGGATCGACCCGCTGCCCCAACTAGCGATGGCCCGGTTTCCCGCCTCCAAAGCTCGCCACCTGCATGAAGGACGCGTGGCGAACGTATAGGGTCGAAATGACGGGTGAGGCAACCGTTCCCCACCCTCGTGATCGGGGGGGGGGAGCATGGGCGCCTTCAAAACTACGACCCAAGACCGCCCAGTAAAAGACCGCGCCTCCACACCTCCATCTTTTTACGGGGAAGGCGCGGGCCGCCTCTTTACTGCGATATGATGCATGTGTGCGGGAACCGCCCCACGCATGCCACCCACGTCACGCGCACCCCTCCACGTCGCGCATTCAATGCGGGTCGAGGGAAGTGCAGCGCGCAAAAAGTTTTACCTCGGTAAAAATCGCCCACTTGCCCGCACATCGTTTTGGGCCTGGCCCATCAACGTGTCGCGCTCATGTGTGGCCCAGGCCCGGGGGCTCCTGTCGGTGTACAAAAGAAGGGGTGCATCTTTGTACCCCTTACTTGTGCGTGGACAGTTGGAGCCGCGCCCACGGCCGCACCAAGAAGAGCAGGAGAAGTGGACCGAGGTAAAACCGAAGCCCAAGACAATCAAGACAAACGCCAAGGCAGACAACACGAGAAGACAAAGCAAAGAGACAGGCTCCCCCGGCAAGGACTCTTGCCGGGGCGGCCTGGGCGCCACCCGGTAAGGGCTCTTGCCGGGGCGATCCACTCAGACGCCTCCGTCGCGGCCACCCTCCAAGCCTATGGGCTCTAACAATATCAACAAACAGTGGAGCCAAAGGCTCGAGAAGCGCCCACGTCATGGCATGCAGATCTTTGTGAAGACAAAGATCTGTGACTCCCAAGATAAGATCCAGAGGACATGGCGATCACGAGGTTCCATGCCGAGGACGCCCGCGAGGCCCCGGCAAGGCTCCTTGTCGAAGACACCCCAAAGCCTCGAAAAGCCTCTTGCCGTAGGGCACTCACGGAGGCCCCGGCAAGACCCTTGCCGGGAACGGTAACAAGCCAACGGCAAGCTCTTGACGCCCCGTCGCCGCCCCAGCTCTGCAGCCGACACGCCGGCCCAGGCAGGCACCCACGTGGCGATACGTGGTTCCTGGGCCAGCTAGCCAATCACCTATGTGGTGGCATGCAGATCTTCGTGAAGACCCTACCGCGACGCCACCTCAGCTGCATGCCTTGCTGGCCTGAACGCGTGTCGCGACCAGACAGAGAGGCCACGGACGGGACGAGCTTCTTTCCCGTCCCTGATAAAGTAAATAGACACCTAAGCAGCACATTGAATGCGCCTTGTCCCGTAATGGCATGAGATAAGCCTATACACTGTACACCTTTCCACCTCCCGTGTGCCACTGTGGCAGCCCCTTTAGACTATCAAAGGAGGCCCGCGGTGTACTGGAGGAGGATTCGGATCCTGGAAAGCTGGAGAGGCACGATAGCTAGCTGAATAATACTCAAATATACAACAAAGCAGGACTAGGGTATTACGCATCCTCGCGGCCCGAACATGGGTAAACGATCGCTGTGCTGACTCTTAGACCTGCTCTTTGCACAACTCCGCGCCCGCCAACCGTAGAAGGGATTCCAGTGATCCCATAGGTGTCGTTTCGCACCGACAAATGATCTAAGCAGTAATATTCTTCTGCTTATGTAAACACCTTGCTGTACAACCATATCAGCAAGACCCTGTTACTTTTGTTGATGACATTCCGGTAACCACGAATGGACGAGAACCTTGCCTATTGGTCCGCCTCGTTCAACGAGCAGGAAAATGGTTCTCTTCGACCCTCGCCCTTGGTACCGATGTTGTTGCCGACATAACTGATAGTCTATCCTCTTACATGCCTAGCTATCATAACCATGCAAGATGTCACCGCTCTTTCTACTTTTAACCCACATGGTGGGCCCATAACCCACAGTTCCGCAGGATCGAAACTTGACTCTCCTGTACCCCCACCTGTTCACAAAGTTATTCATCGTGCGTGGCCTCATACGTAATTCATGAGCCACCTCCCGAGAGATCATCAATTCTGGCATCACACACAAAACTTATTCTCGCTCCTGTGAACCCCTTTCACGCGCTGTTTTCAGGCATCGAACGGTTGCCTGCTCGCTCGAAACTTCTCATGGTACCTTCTTAGTTTGCTCTTGATATCTTCTTAAGTTTCAATTTGGGAGTTACTTTCCACCACCTTACCCGATGTTATCTACCAGATAGTCAACCTTGAAGAGGTCCATTCTCTCGGAATACCCCGCTCCCTTATTCTTTCGTAAGTACGACGGATTTCCCGAAGAAAGGGTTTCGACTTCATCATGATGGCCTGATGCAGAGAGATGAAGACATCGACGAAATGGATCGACCTCTTCGAGAAGAGCAACCAAGACCGAGAAGATCTGTTAGAATTTCGTAGCCAGATCTTTCCCCCTCTCTCCACCTCCTAAATCTCAGGATGAGATTCTTGTAGTAGAGGAGATTTGTGACACCCCGATAATTACGCTACAGTAACTCCACGCTAATGATGCCAAGTCATCATCATTATGCCCTAAGAGAAAGATTTAAGAAATACTCCCTCCGTTCCTTTATATAAGGTGTATTTGTTTTTTGAAAAGTCAAACGAGTGCAAGTTTGACTGAGTTTTTAGAAAAAAGTATCAACATTCACAATACGAAATTTGTATCATTTGATCCATCATGAAAATAGTTTCATACTTTATCTACTAGGTATTGCAGATGTCGTTATGTTATTCTATAATCTTGGTTAAACATTCAAATGGTTGACTTGCACGGAGACCAATACACCTTATATTTTGGAACGAAGGGAGTATTTCAATCTCACGTTCAAATTTAAAATAAATTCAAAATAATAATTATCCAAACAGAAAAACTAAAGTGTCCATAATATTGCAAAAATTCCCAAAGCTATTATAAAAATAAAACCAACATTATCTGACACTCCAAAAAGCCCCTAGCTATTTTTGAATGGCCCAACATCACCCTTCCAAGCACGTTTAAATCTAAACCAAAAAACAAATGTTTTCAAATGGGGTTAAAAAATTGTTGGTAGTGCCAATTAATGCAATCTAAATTATGTGGCTACATTCTTATTTTACAAAAGTCAATTGGTACTAAATAAGAATGCAAAACTGAAAATAAATAAATAGAAATAGAAAGTAAAAAAAAGACAACATCTGCTACTAATGCACTGGGTCCTAGCGGCAACAGTGCAGCCCAGCCCACCCCCTGTTTTCCCCTTCCTCCTGCTACAGGAAGCATAAGAGATTGTGGAGGCCATCCATGGCGCTCCGACTAGGTGCTGGCCATCCATGGCCTCCCCCTCGTCTATAAGACCCCGACGCCCTCTCCCCAAACCCTAATCCCTCCCTCACGCCCCCGGTCTCCACTCCCTCGCGTTCGGCCTCGCCGTTCTTCTCTGTCCCATCTCGTCTGTCACTGTCTCATCGTCGACCACCACCGCACTGAGCTCCGATGCCTCCCTGACTCCTCCCTGCGCACGGTATTGCACACCTATAGGGCTCGATGAGGCACCCAGGTCGATTCCCCCTACCTCCCCTCTCATTTTCGTTGTCGTAGCCGCCCGTGCATCGCCATGGTCACCGGAGCTCCGTGACGTAGGCACGCTCCCACGCCTAGCTGCATATAGCCACGCCCCTGCCCATTCATGTCCGCGTGCGCGCGCCAGCAACCGTGCCGGAGGAGAACTGCACTCGCCCGCGACCCTGGCCGCCCCACGCCGCGCCCTACATCCGCCGGCACCCAGCCAGCGCTCGCCGCACCCATAGCCTCACTCCGCTGCTCCCGCATGCCTGTAGCTCATCCCGCCTGCACGCCCTGCGTCGCCTGGCCGACCGCCGCGGCATGTCGTCCTCGCCGCGCCCACTTGCTCCTTCCCGCGCCCACGCCATGCTACAAGCCCCGCCTCCGCACATTCCCTGCGAGCGACTACTACTGATTCTAGCTGCCGATGCTCCCCGCATGCCGCCGCGCTAGTTGCCCTGCCGTGGTCTGCCCCTTCTTCCGTGCGCATGCTCACAAACCCGCAGCCGTGCTGCTCCACCCGCCCGCGCCTAGCCTCCTCCCCGCGCCCGCTCGACGCTGGCCCTGCCCGATCGTTGGTTGCGCCCCTACCTCACCGCTCGCGCATGGTCGCCGAGCCACTCCCGCCAAGCTTGCCTCGCCCTCCCCTAGCCTTGCCGCCGCCGCCTCGCGGCTTCCTGGCCATGGCCATGGCCGGCCGGTGCTAACGCACGGCTGTGTGTGTGGCCAAAAGGGCCACTGCCACAATGGGCCAGAACCTTGTTTAATTAGGGCCCCTGTTTTAGTGCTAACCATCACATAAGTAGCCTATGACAGTCGGGGCCCGCTGGTTAGTTAACTCATTAGTTAAAACAAATGTATTGTTAATAAAAAATTGTGGCACTGACACGTAGGTCCTACTGGACACGTTGACCAGTCAATGGTTAACCGTTGACAAGTCAGCTGGTTAGTCAGCAGTTGACTTGCCCGACGCGTCAATGACTGTGGCTGGGTCTAGTTGTGTACTAAAACTATTTATTTTAATTTGTATTAAAATAAATCCAAAAGATGGTTTAAAACTTTGGAAAACATATAAAATATACCGTAACTCGGATGAAAATACTTTGCACATGAAAGTTGCTCAGAACGACGAGACGAATCCGAATACGCAGTCCGTTCGTTCACCACATGTCCCTAGTATAGCAAACCGACAACCGTCCCCCTCGGGTCCGTCTGTCCAAAAACACGAAACATCGGGAATACTTTCCCGGATGCTTCCTCCTTCGCTAGTATCGCCTAGTACCGCATTAGGGAACACCTAGCACCGTTTATTGCCATTTCATGCATCGTCATGCATTTGTTTGCATTGTATATATTATTTCTTCCCCCTCTTCTCTCCAGTAGACTTCGAGACTGATGCCACTGCTGATGCCTCAATCGACTACGGTGTTGACTACCCGTCCTTCTCTGCCGAGCTTCCAAGCAAGCCCCGCCCCCCTGTTCACCCCGATATCGCCTACTCTTTCCCTCTACTACTTGCATTAGAGTAGTGTGGATGTTACTACTTTTGGATGAACCTATTCTGCTGCATAGCCTGCCCTTGTTACTTATGTTGTTACCTTTACCTGCTATCCTAAATGCTTAGTATAAGATGCTAGTATTCAAATAAAGGCCCCAAATTCTTGTCTGTCTGCCAGGCTATTCTATTGGGACATGATCACTTCGGGAGGTGATCATGGGTATATACTATATACAAACATGATACATGTTGTGACTAAAGTCGGGTCAGCTTGTAGAGTAACCGTAGGTGATTCTTGGAGTGGAGGCTAGATGGACAGGTGGTTCCAACCAGGTAGTGATGGGCCTGGGTTCCTGACGGCCCCCACTTGATTCTTTGTGGTGGAGCAGTAGGGCGGGTTGCGACCACCTAGGAGACAGGTGGGCCTGGTCCCTGGTCGTTGTCCGCGGTTACTTCATAATGACACGATTAACAAGTTTGGATATATGATCTGAGTCTGGCTATGATCCTATAAGCACTAACCAGCTATGTGGGAATAGTTATGGGCTCTCAACATCGTTGTATCAGCCGAAGCCTTCTTGACTTCAGCGACTAAGCAGCAAGCACCGGATTGGACTAGAACGCCTGCTTTGGTATTAGGAGAGGCTAGGTCTGCTTCTGGCCGCCCACGCAACATGCAGGTGTGCAATGGGCGATGGGTCCAGACCCCTGCGCGCTGAGGATTTAGACCAGCGTGCTGACCTCTCTATTGAGCCTAGGTAGGTCCGCGACGTGTGGATCTTCTGAGGTCGGGCATGACCCAGGAAAGTGTCCGGCCAGAGGGATCGAGCGTGTTGGGTAATTTGGTGCACCCCTACAGGGAAGTTTATCTATTCGAATAGTTGTGTCCCTCGATAAAAGGATGACCCGGAGTTGTATTCTGACCTCATGATTACTAGAACCAGATACTTAATAAAACACACCCTTTCAAGTGCTAGATACAACCCGGTGATCTCTTTCCCACATGGCAACAAGGGGAGGATCGCCGGGTAGGATTATGCTATACGATATTACTTGGTGAACTTTCCAACTACTCTCCTCTATTGCTGGAAGATAGAGGCTACCAGAAGCGATGATACTTGTTACTTTCTAGCTACCATCTTCTACTATTGCAAGGTGGAGACTGCCAGACGCGTAGTCTTCGATAGTCCTAGTTTTCCCCCTCATATTCTGGAATTCTGCAGTTTATCCCCCAGATAGTACCCCTTTACACTCGTACCATTGCAAATGTAGAGTAGATCCTTGGTTGCGAGTACTTTGTATGAGTACTCATGGTTGCTTTGCTCCCCCTTTTCCCTTCTTCTCGGACGATGCAACGAGATGGTGGAGCCCAGGAGCTAGACGCCACTGACGACGACTACTACTACCCCGCTGAAGCCTACTACTGTGTGGAGTCTGCCGACGACCAGGAGTAGTTTAGGAGGATCCCAAGCAGGAGGCCAGCGCCTCTTCGATCTGTATCCATGTTTGTGCTAGCCATCTTATGGCAACTTGTTTAACTTATGTCTGTACTCAGATATTGTTGCATTCGCTGACTCGTTTATGATAAAGATGTATTCGAGTCCTCGAGGCCCCTAGCTTGTAATATGAAGCTTTTATGATCTTTAAATTGTGTATAGAGTTGTGTTGTAATATCTTCTAGTGAGTCCCTAATCTTGGTCGTACACATTTCCGTGCATGATTAGTGTACGGTCAAATCAGGGGCGTCACATACACAAAGTATTAAATCATCACAACCCTGGTTTTAGTCAAGCAATTGTTTCATACTTTAGTATTCTCAAACCTTTTCAACTTTCACGCAATACATGAGCGTGAGCCATGGATATAGCTGTATAGGTTGAATATAATATGGTGGTTCTGTAGAAGACAAAAAGAAGGAGATACTCTCTCATAAACTATGCATATTAACGGTCTATGGAGATGCCCATCAATAGATATCAACATGAGTGAGTACGGATTGTCATGCAACAAATGCACTAGAACTATAAGTGTATGAAAGCTCAAAACCAAACTAAGTGGGTGTGCATCCAACTCGCTTGCTCACGAAGACCTAGGGCAATTGAGGAGGCCCATCATTGGAATATACAAGCCAAGTTCGATAATGAAAAATTCCCACTGGTATATAAAAGTGACAGAATAGGAGACTCTCTACCATGAAGATCATGGTGCTACTTTCAAGCACAGGTGTGGTAAAAGGATAGTAGCATTGTCCCTTCTCTCTTTTTCTCTCATTTTTTTGTTTTGGGCTCTTTGGCCTCTTATATTTTCTTTGGGCTTCTTTGGCCTCTTTTTTTGTAAAGTCCGGAGACTCATCCCAACTTATGAGGGAATCATAGCTTCCATCATCCTTTCCTAACTTGGGACAATGCTCTAATAATGATGATCATCACACTTTTATTTACTTACAACTTGATACTTGGAACAAAATATGACTCTATATGAATGCCTCCGGTGGTGTACCAGGATGTGCAATGACCAAGAGTGACATCTATAAAAATATGAACGGTGGCTTTGCCACAAATACTATGCCAACTACATAATCATGCAAAGAATATGACAATGATGGTACGTGTCATAATAAACGGGACGGTGGAAGTTGCATGGCAATATATCTCGGAATGGCTATGGAAAAGCCATAATAGGTAGGTATGGTGGGTATTTTGAGGAAGGTATATGGTGGGTGTAATGTACCGGTGAGAATTGCGCGATACTAGAGAGGCTAGCAATGGTGGAAGGGTGAGAGTGTGTACAATTCATGGACTCAACATTAGTCATAATGAACTCACATAATTATTGCAAAAATTTATTAGTTGTTCAAACAAAGTACTACACGCATGCTCCTAGGGGAAGGGTTGGTTGGAGTTAACCATCGCGCGATCCCGACCTCCACACAAAGGATGACAATCAATAAATAAATCATGCTCTGACTTCATCACATAACGGTTCACCATACGTGCATGCTACGGGAATCACAAACTATAACACAAGTATTTCTACCAATCCACAATTACTCACTAGCATGACTCTAATATCACCATCTTTATATCTCAAAACAATTAAAAGGGATCAAACTTCTCATAGATTCAATGCTCTATATGAAAGTTTTTATTATACCCTCTTTAGATGCCTATCATATTAGGACTAAATTCATAACCTAAGAAAATTACCATGCTGTTCAGAGACTCTCAAAATAATATAAGTGAAGCATAAGAGTTCATCAATTTCTATAAAATAAAAGCACCGCCATGCTCTGAAAAGATATAAGTGAAGCACTAGAGCTACTGACAAACTACTCCAAAAAGATATAAGTGATGATTAATGAGTAGTCAAATAATTAACTAGATATGAGAAGACCCTCTCTCATTTAAGAATTTCAAATCGTAAGTACTTTATTCAAAAAATAAGCAAAAAAAATAAAATGACATTGCAAGGATAGCACATATCATGTGAAGAAGCAAAAACTTAGGCTCAACCGATACTAACCAATAATTGTTGATGAAGAAAGGTGGGATGCCAACCGGGGCATCCCCAAGATTAGATGCTTGAGACTTCTTGAAATATTAAGTAGGGATGCCTTGGGCATACCCAAGCTTGAGCTTTTGTGTCTCATTAATTCCTCTCATGTCACGGTTTCCCTAAATCTCAAAAACTTCATCCACACAAAACTCAACGAGAACTTGTGAGATAAGTAAGTATAAATCAACTCAAAACCTCATAACTCCTACTTTAGAAAATCACTAAAATTATAATTTAATATTGCGTACTAAATGTCTCTGCATATTTAATACTCCTACCTTCAAATAAAATCATTAAACATGCCAACAATGCAAACATAACAACAATCTATCTAAACAGTACAGTCTGTAAATAGTGGAATTGTGCTCATACTTCCCGGTCTCTAAAAATTCTAAAAATTTACCAAGTTACAGAGAACTTAGTCATGCTCACTGGGTAAAAATTTCGAGATTTTATCACGTTTTGACTATCCAGAAGAATTCAGACAACGATAGAAAACTTTCTGTTTTCAAACAGCAACATAAAGACTTGCAAAATAAACATGGTAAAGGCTATACTTGTCTTTTTTATTGAAATAAAAGATACAAAACCTTTTTTCTAAATAACAGCAAGCAAATCTAAACAAAAGAAAATGACGCTCCAAGCAAAACACGTATCATGTGACGAATAAAAATATAGCTCCAAGTGAGGTTACCGATAATTTTGAAGTCGAAAGAGGGAATGCCTTCCGAGGCATCCCCAAGCTTAGTTGCTTGTATATTCCTTGAATATTACCGTGGTGTGCCTTGGGCATCCGTAAGCTTAGGGTCTTGGCACTCGGATATCTCACCCAAAACTTGAAAACATCAATCACACAAAACTTAACGGAACTTCGGGAGATGCATTAGTATAATAAAGAAAAACATTCACTTGGATACTGTCAAAGACAAGATTCATAATTTTTATCACGCAATTCCTACTGTACCTTATCATTTACACAATTTATATCACTTAATATAAGCTATGAAAACAATAAAACAAGGAAACTATTCATTGAAAACAGAATCTGTCAAAAACAGAACAGTTTGTAATGATCTGGACAATCACCACACTTATGCAACTCTCAAAATTCCGAAAAATAGGAAAACATAGGAAATTTGTATATAAATCATGTGTAAAAATTTCAGCTATTTATCACATTCCAGTGATTTATTGAATTTTCTTCAATGGACGCAAAACTTTCTGTTTTTGCACAAAATCAAATCAACTATCATCCACACTATCACAAAGGCTTTACTTGGCACTTTGTCGGATTTCAGGTTCCGCAAACCCTTGAGAGGTTCGAACTCTGGGGTGTGCATGAATAACACTCTCTCCACAACGCGTCGCCCTATGATTCCACAGCCTAGCTCGACGAACTCAAAGAACAAGGGACACAGAGGATTATACTGGTTCGGGCCACCTGGTGGTGTAATATCCTACTCCAGTGTGTGTGGTGGATTGCCTTGTATGGCTGAGGATGAACGAGTACAAGGGATGAACAACCTCTGGAGGAGGGGTGTTCTTGGGCTCGGATGAGCTTGTGATGTATCAAGGACGGAATTGGTCCTCCCTTCCATGGTGGTGGCTAGGTCCTATTTATAGCGGCCTCGGTCCTCTTCCCAAATACCGGCGGGAAGGGATCCCACAATGGCCAAATTTGAAGGGGAACAACTAGTACAAGTTTTCCTGACAAAAGTGGTCTTCCCCTGCCAAAGGCTATGGTGGTAATGCCACGCCAGGCTCCACAATGACCTCCATTCTGCCGCCCTGGCGGTCCTTGGTCTTGTTGCACCAATATGGAAACATTTTCTTGATTCCTCGGGACTCCGCGCCTGCGCTTGCCCCCTTAGAACCAAAGGGGAAACTGGTACACTGCGCCCATTGGCACTCATCTCGCCATGGTCGTCATTGCTCACGTCACGCGAACCTCGCGAGGTGCACCTTGCATAGATATCTCTGCTCCACGGGAGCCAGCCTAGGGAGACTGCCCCCAGGGAGGTCTTGCTGTCGCCCGCCTCGCGAGGCTTGGCCCCTCGCGAGGGTCTTGAGTTGCAGTTGCTGAAGTTGGGCCGTACCAGGTCGCTGATGGAGCCACTGAAGGAAATATGCCCTAGAGGCAATAATAAAGTTGTTATTTATATTTCCTTATATCATGATAAATATTTATTATTCATGCTAGAATTGTATTAACCGGAAACTTAGTACATGTGTGAATACATAGACAAAACAGAGTGTCCCTAGTATGCCTCTACTAGACTAGCTCATTGATCAAAGATGGTTATGTTTCCTAACCATAGACATGAGTTGTCATTTGATCAACGGGATCACATCATTAGGAGAATGATGTGATGGACAAGACACATCCGTTAGCTTAGCACTATGATTGTTTAGTTTTACTGCTATTGCTTTCTTCATGACTTATACATGTTCCTATGACTATGAGATTATGCAACTCCCGAATACCATAGGAACACCTTGTGTGCTATCAAACGTCACAACGTAACTGGGTGATCATAAAGATGCTCTACAGGTGTCTCCGAAAGTGTTCGTGGTGGTGGCATAGATCAAGACTAGGATTTGTCACTCCGAGTGTCGGGGAGGTATCTCTGGGCCCTCTCGGTAATGCACATCATAATAAGCCTTGCAAGCAAAAGACTAATGAGTTAGTCACGAGATGATGTATTACTGAACAAGTAAAGAGACTTGCCGGTAACGAGATTGAACTAGGTATAGAGATACCGACGATCGAATCTCGGGCAAGTAACATACCAATGACAAAAGGAACAACGTATGTTGTTATGCGGTTTGACCGATAAAGATCTTCGTAGAATATGTAGGAGCCAATATGAGCATCCAGGTTCCGCTATTGGTTATTGACCGGAGACGAGTCTCGGTCATGTCTACATAGTTCTCGAACCCGCAGGGTCCGCACGCTTAACGTTTGATGACGATCGGTATTATGAGTTTATGAGTTTTGATGTACCGAAGGAGTTCGGAGTCCCGGATGAGACCGGGGACATGACGAGGAGTCTCGAAATGGTCGAGACGTAAAGATCGATATATTGGACGACTATATTCGGACATCGAAAAGGTTCCGAGTGATTCGGGTATTTTTCGGAGTATATGGGCCTTATTGGGCCATACGGGAATAGAGGAGAAAGGCCAAAAGGAAGGAGGCGCGCGCCCCCCCTCTGGTCCGAATTGGACAAGGGGTGCAGCCCCCTTTTCCTTCTCCCTCTCCACCTCTTTCCTTCTCTCCTACTCTGGAAAGGAAAGGGGAATCCTACTAGGACTTGGGAGTCCTATTAGGACTCCCCACACTTGGCACGCCCCCTCTAGGGCCGGCCTCTCCCTTGCTCCTTTATATACGGGGGCAGGGGGCACCCTAGGACACACAAGTTGAATTGTTTAGCCGTGTGCGGTGCCCCCCTCCACAGAAACACACCTCGGTCATACTGTTGCAGTGCTTAGGCGAAGCCCTGCGCCGGTAGATACATCATATCCATCACCACGCCGTCGTGCTGACGAAACTCTCCCGTGAAGCTCAATTGGATCAAGAGCTCGTGGGACGTCATCAAGATGAACGTGTGCTAAACGCGGAGGTGCCGTACGTTTGGTGCTTGATCGGTTGGATCACGAGGAAGTTCGACTACATCAACCGCGCCACTTGACGCTTCCGCTCCCGGTCTACGAGGGTACGTAGACACACTCTCCCCTCTCGTTGTTATGCATCTAGTAGATAGATCTTGCGTGATCGTAGGAAAATTTTAAAAAACTACGTTCCCCAATAGTGGCATAATGAGCCAGGTCTATGCGTAGATGATATGCACGAGTAGAACACAATGAGTTGTGGGGGATACTAGTCATACTGCTTACCAGCATGTCATACTTTGCTTCAGCAGTATTGTGAGATGAAGCGGCCCGGATCGACATTACGCGTACGCTTACGCGAGACTGGTTTCACCGTTATGAGCACTCGTTGCTTTAAGGTGACTAGAGGGTGTCTGTCTCTCTCACTTTAGCTGAATCAATTGTGCCTACGCCCGGTCCTTGTGAAGGTTAAAACAACACATACTTGACGAAACATCGTTGTGGTTTTGTATGCATAGGTAAGAACGGTTCTTGCTTAAGCCCGTAGCAGCCACGTAAAACTTGCAACAACAAAGTAGAGGACGTCTAACTTGTTTTTGCAGGGCATGTTGTGATGTGATATGGTCAAGACATGATGAGTTATACGGTTTTGTATGAGATGATCATGTTTTGTAAAGTTATCGGCAACTGGCAGGAGCCATATGGTTGTCGCTTTATTGTATGAAATGCAATCGCCATGTAATTGCTTTACTTTATCACTAAGCGGTAGCGATAGTCGTAGAAGCAATAGTTGGCGAGACGACAACGATGCTACGATGGAGATCAAGGTGTCGCGCCGGTGACGAAGGTGATCATGAAGGTGCTTTGGAGATGGAGATCAAAAGCACAAGATGATGATGGCCATATCATGTCACATATTTTGATTGCATGTGATGTTTATCTTATTATGCTTCTTATTTTGCTTAGTACGACGGTAGCATTATAAGATGATCCCTTACAAAATTTCAAGGTACAAGTGTTCTCCCTGAGTATGCACCGTTGCGAAAGTTCTTCGTGCTGAGACACCATGTGATGATCGGGTGTGATAAGCTCTATGTTCAAATACAACGGGTGTAAGCCAGTTTTGCACACGCAGAATACTCGGGTTAAACTTGACGAGCCTAGCATATGCAGATATGGCCTCGGAACACTAGAGACCGAAAGGTCGAGCATGAATCATATAGTAGATATGATCAACATAAGATGTTCACCATTGAAACTACTTCATCTCACGTGATGATCGGACATGGTTTAGTTGATTTGGATCACGTGATCATTTAGATGACTAGAGGGATGTCTATCTAAGTGGGAGTTCTTAAGTAATATGATTAAATTGAACTTTAATTTATCATGAACTTAGTCCTCGTAGTATTAGCATATCTATGTTGTAGACTAATAGCTCACGATGTTGCTCCCCGTTTATTTTTTATATGTTCCTAGAGAAAACTAAGTTGAAAGATGTTAGTAGCAATGATGCGGAATTGTTCCGTGATCTGAGGATTATCCTCATTGCTGCACAGAGAATTATGTCCTTGATGCACCGCTAGGTGACAGACCTATTGCAGGAGCAGATGTAGACATTATGAACGTTTTGACAAAAGCTCGGTATGATGACTACTTGATAGTTTAAGTGCACCATGCTTTACGGCTTAGAACCGGGACTTCAAAAATGTTTTGAACGCCACAGAGCATATAAGATGTTCCAAGAGTTGAAATTAGTATTTCATACTCATGCCCATGTCGAGAGGTATAAGACTTCTGACAGTACTTTGCCTAGAAGATGGAGGAGAATAGCTCAACCAGTGAGCATGTGCTCAGATTGTCTGGGTACTACAATTACCTGAATCAAGTGGGAGTTAATCTTCCAGATAAGATAGTAATTGACAAAGTTCTCTAGTCACTATCACCAAGTTAGTAGAACTTCGTGATGAACTATAATATGCAAGGGATGACGAAAGTAATTCCCGAGCTCTTCGCGATGCTGAAGTCGGCGAAGGTAGAAATCATTAAAAAGCATCAAGTGATGATGGTTAACAAGACCACTTGTTTCAAGTAAAGGGAAAAGGGATAGAAGGGGAACTTCAACAAGAATGACAAGCAAGTTGTCTCTCCCGTGAAGAAACCCAAAGCTAAAACTCAAGCCTGAAACTAAGTGCTCCTACTGCAAAGGAAATGGTCACTGGAGGTGGAACTGCCCTAGATACTTGACGGAGAAGAAGGATGGCAAAGTGAACAAAGGTATATTTTGATATACAGATTATTGATGTGTACTTTACTAGTGTTCATAGCAACCCCTGGGTATTTGATACCGGTTCAGTTGCTAAAATTAGTAACTCGAAACGAGAATTGCAGAATGAATAGAGACTAGTTAAAGGTGAAGTGACGATGTGTGTTGGAAGTGGTTCCTAGATTGATATGATCATCATCGCACATTCCCTATACTTTCGGGATTAGTGTAAAACCTAAATAAATGTTATTTGGCATTTGCGTTGAGCATGAATATGATTTGATCATATTTGTTGCAATACGGTTATTCATTTAAAGTCATAGAATAATTGTTATTCTGTTTACATGAATAAAACCTTCGATGGTCATACACCCAATGAAAATAGTTTGTTGGATCTCGATCGTGGTGATACACATATTCATAATATTGAAGCCAAAAGATGCAAGGTTAATAATGATAGTGCAACTTATTTGTGGCACTGCCGTTTAGGTCATAATGGTGTAAAGCGCATGAAGAAACTCCATAGTGATGGACTTTTCGAATCACTTGATTATGAATCACTTGGTGCTTGCGAACCATGCCTCATGGGCAAGATGACTAAAACTCCGTTCTCCGGAACAATGGAGCGAGCAACAGATTTGTTGGAGATCATACATACAGATGTATGTGGACCAATGAGTGTTGAAGCTCGCGGCGGGTATCGTTATTTTCTGACCTTCACCGATGATTTGAGCATACATGGGTATATCTACTTAATGAAGGACAAGTCTGAAACATTTGAAAAGTTCAAAGAATTTCAGAGTGAAGTGGAGAATCATCGTAACAAGAAAATAAGAGTTTCTACGATATGATCTTAGAGGTAAAATATTTGAGTTAGCGAGTTTGGCCTTCAGTAAAAACAATGTGAAATAGTTTCACTACTCACGCCACCTGGAACACCACAGTGTAATGGTGTGTCTGAACATCATAACCGTACTTTATTAGATATGGTGCGATCGATGATGTCTCTTACCGATCTACCACTATCGCTTTTGGGGTTATGCATTAGAGACATCTACATTCACGTTAAATAGGGCACCATCTAAATCCATGGAGATGACACCGTATGAACTATGGTTTGACGAGAAACCTAAGCTGTCATTTCTTTAAGTTTGGGACTGCGATGCTTATGTGAAAAAGTTTCAACATGATAAGCTCAAACCCAAATCGGAGAAGTAAATCTTCATAGGATACCCAAAAAGAAACTGTTGGGTACACCTTCTATCACAGATCCGAAGGCAAGGTCTTTGTTGCTAAGAGTGGATCCTTTCTAGAGAAGGAGTTTCTCTTGAAAGAAGTGAGTGGGAGGAAAGTAGAACTTGATGAGGTAATTGTACCTTCTCCCGAATTGGAAAGTGGAACATCACAGAAACTTGTTCCAGTGATTCCTACACCAATTAGTGAGGAAGCTAATGATGATGATCATGAAACTTTAGATCAAGTTTCTGCTGAACTTCGTAGATCAACCAGAGTTCGTTCCGCATCAGAGTGGTACGGCAACCCGGTTCTGGAAGTCATGTTACTGGACCATGATGAACCTACGAACTATGAGGAAGCAATGATGAGCCTAGATTCTGCAAAACGGCTTGAGGCCATGAAATCTGAGATGGGATCCATGTATTAGAACAAAGTGTGGACTTTGGTTGACTTGCCCGATGATCGGCAAGCCATCGAAAACAAATGGATCTTCAAGAGGAAGACTGACGCTGGCGGTAATGTTACTGTTTACAAAGCTCGACTTGTTGCGAAAGTTTTTCAACAAGTTCAAGGAGTTGACTACGATGAGACTTTCTCACCCGTAGCGATGCTTAAGTCTGTCCGAATCATGTTAGCAATTGCCGCATTTTATAAAATCTGGAAAATGGATAACAAAACTGCATTCTTTAATGGATTTATTAAAGAAGACTTGTATATGATGCAACCAGAAGGTTTTGTCAATCCTAAAGGTGCTAACAAAATGTGGAAGCTCCAGCGATTCATCTATGGACTGGTGCAAGCATCTCGAAGTTGGAATATACGCTTTGATATGTTGATCAAAGCATATAGATTTATACAGACTTGCGGTGAAGCCTGTATTTACAAGAAGTGAGTGGGAGCACTACAACCTTTCTGATAAGTATATGTGAATGACATATTGTCGATCGGAAATGATGTAGAATTTTCTGGAAAGCATAAAGGAGTGTTTGAAAGGAGTTTTTCAAAGAAAGACCTTGGTGAAGCTGCTTACATATTGGGCATCAAGATCTATAGAGATAGATCAAGACGCTTGATAAGACTTTCGATGAGTACATACCTTGATAAGATTTTGAAGTAGTTCAAAATGGATCAGTCAAAGAAGGAATTCTTGCCTGACTTGTAAGGTGTGAAGTTGAGTAAGACTCAAAGCCAGACCACGGCAGAAAAATATAGAGAGAATGAAAGTCATTCCCTATGCCTCAGCCATAGGTTCTATAAAGTATGCCATGCTGTGTACCAAACATGTTGTGTACCTTGCCATGAGTTTGTCAAGGGGGTACAATAGTGATCCAGGAGTAGATCACTGTACAGCGGTCAAAATTATCCTTAGTAACTGGATGACTAAGGAAATGTTTCTCGGTTATGGAGGTGATAAAGAGTTCGTCGTAAAGGGTTACGCCGATGCAAGCTTTGACACTAAATCCAGATGACTCTAAGTATCAATCTGGATGCGTATTGAAAGTGGGAGCAATTAGCTAGAGTAGCTCTATACAGAGCATTATAGACATAGAAATTTGCGAAATACATACGGATCTGAATGTGACAGACCCGTTGACTAAACTTCTCTCACAAGCAAAACATGATCACACCTTATTACTCTTGGGTATTAATCACATAGCGATGTGAACTAGATTATTGACTCTAGTAAACCCTTTGGGTGTTGGTCACATGGCGATGTGAACTATGGGTGTTATTCACATAACAATGTGAACTATCGGTATTAAATCACATGGCGATGTGAGCTAGATTATTGACTCTAGTGCAAGTGGGAGACTGAAGGAAATATGCCCTAGAGGCAATAATAAAGTTGTTATTTATATTTCCTTATATCATGATAAATGTTTATTATTCATGCTAGAATTGTATTAACCGGAAACTTAGTACATGTGTGAATACATAGACAAAACATAGTGTCCCTAGTAAGCCTCTACTAGACTAGCTCATTGATCAAAGATGGTTATGTTTCCTAACCATAGACATGAGATATCATTTGATCAACGGGATCACATCATTAGGAGAATGATGTGATGGGCAAGACCCATCCGTTAGCTTAGCACTATGATCGTTTAGTTTTACTGCTATTGCTTTCTTCATGACTTATACATGTTCCTATGACTATGAGATTATGCAACTCCTGAATACCGTAGGAACACCTTGTGTGCTATCAAACGTCGCAACGTAACTGGGTGATCATAAAGATGCTCTACAGGTGTCTCCGAAAGTGTTCGTGGTGTTGGCATAGATCAAGACTAGGATTTGTCACTCCGAGTGTCGGAGAGGTGTCTCTCGGCCCTCTCGGTAATGCACATCATAATAAGCCTTGCAAGCAAAAGACTAATGAGTTAGTCACGAGATGATGTATTACGGAACGAGTAAAGAGACTTGCTGGTAACGAGATTGAACTAGGTATAGAGATACCGACGATCGAATCTCAGGCAAGTAACATACCAATGACAAAAGAAACAACGTATGTTGTTATGCGGTTTGACCGATAAAGATCTTCGTAGAATATGTAGGATCCAATATGAGCATCCAGGTTCCGCTATTGGTTATTTACCGGAGATGAGTCTCGGTCATGTCTACATAGTTCTCGAACCCGCAGGGTCTGCACGCTTAACGTTTGATGACGATCGGTATTATGAGTTTATGAGTTTTGATGTACCGAAGGAGTTCGGAGTCCCGGATGAGACCGGGGACATGACAAGGAGTCTCGAAATGGTCGAGACGTAAAGATCGATATATTGGACGACTATATTCGGACATCGGAAAGGTTTCGAGTGATTCGGGTATTTTTTGGAGTATATGGGCCTTATTGGGCCATACGGGAATAGAGGAGAAAGGCCAAAAGGAAGGAGGCGCGCGCCCCCCCTCTGGTCCGAATTGGACAAGGGGTGCAGCCCCCTTTTCCTTCTCCCTCTCCACCTCTTTCCTTCTCTCCTACTCCGGAAAGGAAAGGGGAATCCTACTAGGACTTGGGAGTCCTAGTAGGACTCCCCACACTTGGCACGCCCCCTCTAGGGCCGGCCTCTCCCTTGCTCCTTTATATACGGGGGCAGGGGGCACCCTAGGACACAAGTTGAATTGTTTAGCCGTGTGCGGTGCCCCCCTCCACAGAAACACACCTCGGTCATACCGTTGTAGTGCTTAGGCGAAGCCCTGCGCCGGTAGATACATCATATCCGTCACCACACCGTCGTGCTGACGAAACTCTCTCGTGAAGCTCAACTGGATCAAGAGCTCGTGGGACGTCATCAAGCTGAACGTGTGCTGAACGCGGAGGTGCCGTACGTTCGGTGCTTGATCGGTTGGATCGCGAACAAGTTCGACTACATCAACCGCGGCACTTGACGCTTCCGCTCCCGGTCTACGAGGGTATGTAGACACACTCTCCCCTCTCGTTGCTATGCATCTAGTAGATAGATCTTGCGTGATCGTAGGAAATTTTTTAAAAACTATGTTCCCCAACAGCCACGTCATGGGCTGCAGGCAGGATAGTCTGGGTACCCCCGTTCCTAGGAAGCCAACAGTAGCCCCCGGGCCCAAGGCGTCTCGGACTTGGCTTCAAGGCGAAGCCAAAGGGGCAAGGGCGAAGCACCGCGGGCCCCAATCGCCTGCAGCCTTGGTCGGCGCGTGGCATCTTGATTGGACGTGGGCGTCTCCGCTTCCCCACGCCGCCTCAACAACTGCCCTCATCTGGCAAAAGGCTGGTGAGTGTTGTTGGGTTTTCATTACATTCCTTCGTCTTGCTCCAGATCCCCTTCTCCTTTCTGCACCAAGAATCTCCAGGTCCGCTTGAGTTCTCCCCCGAGTCTGTAGTCGATGGCGCTGGACAAGGTGAAGGCCGCTCGTTTGCCCTCCTGGTTCGAGCCCGCCTTGAGCGCGCCCACGGTCTCGGAGAAGAACCTCACCACCATGTGCCTGATGGTGGTCGACGGTGGTGATGAGGGGAAGGAGCCTGAGCTTTGGGCAGGCTTCGCCGTGTCGGAGCCCTCAAGCAGGAATTTTTACCCTTTCTTTATGCACATCGTCTTCGCAGGGCTAGTTCCCCTTTCTTTGACTTCATCCTCGCCGTCTCAAGGAGTCCTGGATCGGGGGGTCCTCATGTGGCCGGAAAAACTCCTGGTGGGCCCGACTGGTGGGTCGTGAAGATTATTATAGAAGATCATCTCTCGTATCCGGATAGGACTCCTGGATTCTTGTAATGGCAAGTTTTAGGCTCGGGTGTAGATTTTCCTTCCTCTACAAGATGATATGTACAAACCCTAGGCCTCTCCGGTGTGTATATAAACCGGAGGGTTTAGTCCATAGAGGCTAGGGAAGAATCATAATATCATCATAGGCTAGACCTAGGGTATAGCCATTACAATCTCGAGGTAGATCAACTCTTGTACACATATTCACTCATACTAATATAGCAGGAAGTAGGGTTTTACCTCGATCAAGAGGGCCTGTACCTGGGTAAACATTGTGTCCCCTACCTCCTGTTACCATCGATCCTCAGACACATAGTTCGGGACCCCCTACCCGAGATCCACCAGTTTTGACACCGACATTGGTGCTTTCATTGAGAGTTCCACTATGTCGTCGATGGAAGGACTGATGGATCACATGGTCAACTGCAACGGCGACGTCGAGGGGATTTTCCCTCCCAGCCAATTTTTCATGTTCGGCTGCTTCGCGCTTCGTGCCAACACTGAAGGCCACCTTGAGCAGATCGAGAGCTACGCCCCTGGCCATCATGTCAGATTCGGTAGCTTGAACTACATTGTTCATATTCGTGGAGACTTGATCTTCACCGGATTCGAGCCAGTGGCAACCCCTCTCCGCCACCACGATTATCATGACTTAACTCTATCATCGGATCAGGAAATAGCACCTGCAACGGTTCTGGCCCTAGATCCAGAACAGATTGCATCACCCCAAGATGGGAAGCTCAACCCCACCACGGGAGCCGCAGACTCTACGATGTTGGAGCCACACACGGACTCAACGGATGGGGTCTGTGTTACTGGAACCCCAGACTCGGCTCCGGTCTCTGATTCCGAACTGCGCGTAACTGCGCCCCTCAAATTCAATCAGGCACCAATCGCCGAATTCTGTGCTGCGGATATTTTCCAGCACTCACCATTTGGCGACATGTTAAGGTCGTTAAGATCTCTCTCCTTGGATGAGAGCACACAGCCGCACTATATCCGGTTCGAACTGGAGGCTGATAAATAGCCGGGCTATACCCAGGGGGGTGAAGAATTTCGTTCCCCACCCACCACCCACTTGGTAGCCACGGTTGAATATCTAACCGATCTATGCGACTACACTTCAGAAGACTTCGACGGGATGGACCTCGAAGCTGAAGCAGATACAGATCAAAGCCGACCCATAACAGGGCGGCGGAAAGCTATGTCTTCATACGACGTGTATATGGTGGATACACCCAAAGAGGCGGAAGGCAACGGCGGAAACAATCCCGTAGAGGATAAACCCGCCAAAGAACCTCCCAAGCGTCGGCGTCCGAAACACCGAACAAAATCCCGTAAAGGAAAGGATAGCAACACCGTGACTAATGATGGTGATATTCCGGAACAAGCCGAAGACCTCGCAGATCCAGCGATAGAGCAGGAGGAGCGAGAGGACGATGAACAGAGTCCGAAGCCACAGTCCGATGACAATGATGCCGAAGATGGTGACTATGAACCATTCTCCAAAGAAGAGGCTATCCTTGATGACGATGAATATACCGTCCCAGAAGAACCCTCCAAACAAAAACGGTTCCATCGGCGGCTTATAGCCACTGCATGGAGCTTAAAAAATCAGCAAAGACAGCTTCGAGCCGCACGAGACACGCTCAATGATAGATGGAATGAGGTGCTAGACGCCGAACAGAAACATGGCTTTAATGGCCAAACCAAAGGCTATCCCAAGCGCAAGTTGCTGCCCGAATTCGACGACGAGGCCGTTGCGCCCGTCCCACTGCAAAATAACACCGCCAACAAGCCGGCCCGACCACCTCGCGGACGGGATAGAGTCGCTAGCAATGGCGTAAATAAGCCCCCAACCATAAAGGAAATGAGGGTGCAGCCCAAGTCCGAAAACACGATCTGCGTGAGGACCTAAACAAAAAAGCTTGCAAGACCAGGTCTATATTCGGACCCAGAGATCGAGCTCCCGCACGGGACGGCGGCTATCAAGCCAATCGTGCCGGTGACATACCAGTTCGGAGTCAATACCGAACACCACAACCATCGAACATACGCCACGATATAGCAAGATACAAAGGATATTCACACCCTCTATGCTTTACCAATGAGGTGCTGGGTCATGATTTCCTAGAAGGGTTTAAACCCGTGAACATCGAAGCGTATGATGGAAAAACGGATCCTGCCGTATGGATAGAAGATTTTATTCTTCACATCCACATGGCTCGAGGAGATGATCTCCACGCCATCAAATATTTACCCCTCAAGCGAAAAGGACCAGCTCGACACTGGCGAAACAGTCTCCCAGAAAACTCCATTGGGAGTTGGGAAGAACTTGAGGATGCTTTTCGGGCCAATTTGCAAGGGACATATGTCCGGCCCTCGCATGCTGACGATTTAAGTCACATCATCCAACAACTCGGGGAGTCAGTTGATACGTCTCCAACGTATCTATAATTTTTTATTGTTCCATGCTATTATTTATGATGTTTTGGATGTTTAATGGGCTTTGTCATACACTTTTATATTATTTTTGGGACTAACCTACTAACCCAAAGGCCCAGTCCATATTGTTGTTTTTTGCCTGTTTCAGGGTTTTACAGAAAAGGGATATCAAACGGATTCCAAAAGGAATGAAACCTTCGGGAGATATATTTTTGGAGAAAATCACGCACGGGAACTTGAGAACCACGGAGTAGGGCTTACGTGGTGCCCATGAGGGTGGGGGGCGCCCCCCTTAGGGTGCGCCCCTCTGCCTCGTGGGTCCCACGTAAGGCCCCGGGTGCCCTCCTTCCTCCTATATAAGTCTACGTACCCCGAAACCATCAGAGGGAAGAGAAAACCCTAGTTCCACCGTCGTAACCTTCTGTTCCCGTGAGATCCCATCTTGGGGCTTGTTCCGGAGCTCAGCCGGAGGGGAGGGGGGGAGTCTACCTTGGAGTGCTTCTACATCATCATCATCGCCTCACCATGAGTTGTGAGTAGTTTACCACAGACCTTCGGGTCCATAGCTAGTATCTAGATGGCTTCTTCTCTCTCTCTGGATCTCAATACAAAGTTCTCCTCGGTCTTCGAGGAGATCTATTCGATGTAATCTCTTTTTGCAGTGTGTTTGTCGAGATCCGATGAATTGTGGGCTTATGATCAAGATTATCTATGAGAAATATTTGGTTCTTTTATGAACTCTTTATGTATGATTATAATATCCTTGCAAGTCTCTTCGAATTATTGGTTTGGTTTGGCCTACTAGATCTATAGTTCTTGCAATGGGAGAAGTGCTTGGCTTTGGGTTCAATCTTGCGGTGTCCTTTCCAAGTAACAATAGGGGAAGCAAAGCACATATTGTATTGTTGCCATCGAGGATAAAAAGATGGGGTTTATATCATATTGCTTGAGTTTATTTCTCTACATCATGTCATCTTGCTTAAGGCGTTACTCTGTTCTTATGAACTCAATACACTAGATGCATGCTGGATAGCGGTCGATGTGTGGAGTAATATTAGTAGATGCAGAATCGTTTCGGTCTACTTGTCTCGGACGTGATGCCTATATATAATAATCATGCCTAGATAGTCTCATAATTATTTGCTTTTCTATCAATTGCACAATAGTAATTTGTTTACCCATCGTCGAATATCGCTATCATGAGAGAATCCACTAGAGAACACTATGGCCCCCGGGTCTATTCTCAACATATCAATCTACACCTACTTTACTTTTTCTGCTTTTACTTTCTGTTCTTATAATCAAAAATACCAAAAATATAAACTATCATCTCTATCAGATCTCACTTTCGTAAGTGACCGTAAAGGGATTGACAACCCCTTATCGCATTGGCTACGAAGTTCTTATTTTTTTGTGCAGGTGTGAGGGACTCGCGCGTGGTCTCCTACTGGATTGATACATTGGTTCTCAAAAACTAAGGGAAATACTTACGCTACTTTGCTGCATCTCCATTTCCTCTTCGAGGGAATACAACACAAGCTCAAGAAGTAGCAAGAAGAATTTATGGCGCCATTGCCGGGGAGGCTTACGCAAAAGTCATATACCAAGTACCCATCACAAACCCTTATCCTTCGCATTACATTTTTGCCTCTCATTTTCCTCTCCCCCACTGCACCCTTGCTGGTTTATTTGCCCTTCTTCTGCCGTGTGTTTATCGTTCGCTTGCTTTTTGTTTGCTTGTGTGGGTTGGATTGCTTGCTTGTCACTATGGCTCAGAACAATAGCAAATTGTGTGACTTTTCCAATACCAACAATAATGATTTTATTAGCACTCCGATTGCTCCTATTACCGATGCTGGATCTTGTGAGATCAATGCTGCTTTGTTGAATCTTGTCATGAAAGATCAATTCTCCGCCCTTCCTAGTGAAGATGCCGCTACTCATCTAAACAACTTTGTTGAATTGTGTGATATGCAAAAGAAAAGGGATATAGATAACGATATTGTTAAATTGAAGTTATTTCCGTTTTCACTTAGAGATCGTGCTAAAACTTGGTTTTCCTCTTTGCCAAGAAATAGTATTGATTCGTGGAATAAATGCAAAGATGCTTTTATCTCTAAGTATTTCCCTCCTACTAAGATCATCTCTCTTAGAAACGATATTATGAATTTTAAGCAACTAGATCATGAGTATGTTGCAGAAGCTTGGGAGAGATTCAAACTAATGATACGTAATTGCCCTACACATGGTTTGAACTTATGGATGATTATTCAGAATTTTTATGCTGGCTTGAATTTTGCTTCTAGAAATCTTTTAGATTCCGCCGCAGGAGGCACGTTCATGGAAACTACCTTAGGAGAAGCTACCAAACTCATAGATAATATTATGGTTAATTATTCTTAATGGCACACTGAAAGATCTACTAGTAAAAAGGTGCATGCTATTGAAGAGATTAGTGTTTTGAGTGGAAAGATGGATGAACTTATGAAATTATTTGCTCCTAAGAGTGCTTCTTTTGATCCTAATGATATGCCTTTGTCCACTTTGATTAAAATAACAATGAATCCTTGGATGTGAATTTTGTTGGCAGGAATAATTTTGGTAACAATGCTTATAAAGGGAATTTTAATCCTAGGCCTTTTCCTAGTAATTCCTCTAATAATTATGGTAATTCCTACAACAACTCTTATGGAGAGATGCCTTCTGAATTTGAAACTAGTGTTAAGGAGTTTATGATCTCGCAAAAGAATTTCAATGCTATGCTTGAAGATAAATTGCTTAAGATTGATGAATTGGCTTGAAGTTTGGATAGAATTACTCTTGATGTTGATTCTTTGAAACTTAGATCTATCCCACCTAAGTATGATATCAATTAGTCTCTCAAAGCCACGGGAATTTTGATTGATGAATGCAAAGAAAGAAACGCTAGGATGTGTGCTAAAAGAGAGAATTATATAAGAGCGTGTTGTTCTAGTTATCATGAAAATAAAGATCAAGATCTGAAAGTTATTGATGTGTCTCCTATTAGATCCTTGTTTTATAGTATAAATCTTGATGAAGATAGGATTGGAGATGATTCTACTTTAATTGTTCCCGATGATTCAGAGTTTTTAGATCTTGATGCTAAAGTTGTTAAAAGTGGGAGTGAAGAGATTAATACTTTGCATAGCGATGAACCCACTACTTTGGATTTCAAAGGATTCAATTATGATAATTGCTCTTAGATTGATTGTATTTCCTTGTTGCAATCCATACTAAACTCTCTGCATGCTTATAGTCAAAATAAAGCTTTTACCAAACACATAGTTGATGCTTTGATGCAATCTTATGAAGAAAAACTTGAATTAGAAGTTTCTATCCCTAGAAAGCTTTATGATGAGTGGGAACCTACTATCAAAATAAAAATTAAAGATCATGAATGATATGATTTGTGTGATTTGGGTGCAAGTGTCTCCACTATCCCAAAAACTTTGTGTGATTTGCTAGGTTTCCATGAGCTTGATGATTGTTTTTTAAATTTGCATCTTGCGGATTCCACTATTAATAAACCTATGGGAAGGATTAATGATGTTCTTATTGTTGCCAATAGGAATTATGTGCCCGTACATTTCATTATTCTTGATATAGATTGCAATCCTTCATGTCCTATTATTCTTGGTAGACCTTTCCTTAGAACGATTGGTGCAATTATTGATATGAAGGAAGGAAATATTAGATTCCAATTTCCGTTAAGGAAATGCATGGAACACTTTCCTAGAAAGAAAATCAAACTACCATATGAATCTATCATGAGAGCCACTTATGGATTGCCTACCAAAGATGACAATACCTAGATCTATCCATGTATCGTGCCTAGCTAGGGGCGTAAAACGATAGCGCTTGTTGGGAGGCAACCCAATATTATATTTTTTGTTTTTGCTGCTGTTAGGGAATAAATATTGAATCTAGCTTCTGTTTAGATGTGGTTTTGTGTTTTGTTTAGTGTTTGTGCCAAGTTGAACCTTTGGGAAGACTTGTGTGAAGTTTATGTGACCTTGTTGTGAAAAACAGAATCGTTAGCGCTTGCTAGAATGCTCATCAGATTTTACCGAAGCGTCCTATTTAGTTGATTCTTTTTGTGGATGATTAATAGACAAATTCCTCACGTTTACCAATTTAGTTTGAATTTTTTTTGGAGTTACAGAAGTATGCAAAACCGGCAGATTTCTACAGATTGTTCTGTTTTTGACAGATTTTGTTTTTCGTGTGTTGTTTGCTTATTTCAATGCATCTATGAGTAATATTGGGAAGTATGAACCATAGAGAAGTTGGAATACAGTAGGTTTAACACTAGTATAAACAAATAATGAATTCATTGCGGTACCTTTGAGTAGTGGTTTGCTTTCCTATACTAACGGAGCTCACGAGATTTTTTTCTAAGTTTTGTGTTGTGAACTTTTCAAGTTTTTAGTATTGCTTTGATGGACTATGGAACAAAGAGTGGCAAGAACCTAAGCTTGGGGGTGCCCATGGAACCCCAAGGTAAAATTCAAGGACTACCAAAAGCCTAAGCTTGGGGATGCCCCGGGAAGGCATCCCCTCTTTCG
This sequence comes from Secale cereale, assembly GCA_902687465.1. NCBI lineage: Eukaryota > Viridiplantae > Streptophyta > Magnoliopsida > Poales > Poaceae > Secale > Secale cereale. The sequence goes on along the minus strand of LR738711.1, from coordinate 569,437,761 downwards.
TCTTCATCCATCGGTAACTATACTCGGAGCTATATTTTTATTCACCACATGATATGTGTTTTGCTTGGAGCGTCTTGTATAATTTGAGCCTTTTCTGGTTAGTTTGCCACAATTATCCTTGCTGGACACACCTATTTGAGACAGTTAAATATGGCCTAGGAATTGTTAGAACACTCTATATGCTTCACTTATATCTTTTGAGTTGAATAGTTTTTGCTCTCGTGCTTCACTTATATCTTTTAGAGCACGATGGTGATAATATTTTGAAGAAATTGTTGAACTCTCATGCTTCACTTATATCCATTTGAGAGTCTATTAAAACAGCATGGTAATGTGCTTAGGCTATAAAACTAGTCTTCACATGATAGACATCCAATATCAATGTAGTAAAAACTTTCACACTAAGTGCATTGAATATGATGAGAAGTTGGATGCTTGATAATTGTTTTGAGATATGAGGATAGTGATATTAGAGTCATGCTAGTGGAGTTATTATGAAATTGATAAATGCTTGTGTTAAGGTTAGTGATTCCCGTAGCATGCACGTATGGTGTACCGCTATGTGACGAAGTTAGAGCATGTGGTATTTGTAAAGTGTCAACCTTTGTGTGGAGGTCAGGGGCGCGCGATGGTTAACTCCTACCAACCTCCCCCCTAGGAGCATGTGTTGATTGCTTTGTTTTGATGACTCATAGATTTTTGCAATAAGTATATGAGTTCTTTATGACTAATGTTGAGTCCATGGATTATACACACTCTCACACTTCCACCATTGCTAGCCTCTCTTGTATCGCGCAACTTTCGCCGGTACCATACACCCACTATATATCCTTTCTCAAAACAGCCACCATATTATTACTCAAAACAGCCACCATACCTAGCTATCATGGCATTTCCATAGCCATTCCGAGATGTATTGCCATGCAACTTTCCACTGTTCCGTTCATATGACACACTTCATATTGTCATATTGCCATGCATGATCATGCAGTTGACATCGTATTTGTGGCAAAGCCACCATGCATAATTTTTCATACATGTCACTCTTGATTCATTGCACATCCCAGTACACCACCGGAGGCATTCCTATAGAGTCATACTTTGTTCTAGTATCGAGTTGTAATAAAAGTGTGATGATCATCATTATTAGAGCATTGTCCCATGTGAGGAAAGGCTAAATCAATAAAGCCCCTCGACAAAAAAGAAAAAAGAAAAAGAAAGGCCAAAGAGAAAAAAGGCCCAAAAAAAAGAAAAAAGGAAAAAAAAGAAAAGAAAAAGGGACAATTGCTACTATCTTTTTCCACACTTATGCTTCAAAGTAGCGCCATGTTCTTCATGATAGAGAGTCTCATACTTAGTCACTTTCATATACTAGTGGAAATTTTCATCGTAGAACTTGGCTTGTATATTCCAATGATGGGCTTCCTCAAATGCTCTAGGTCTTCGTGAGCAAGCAAGTTGGATGCACACCCACTAGTTTCTTTTGTTGAGCTTTCATTCATATTTAGCTCTAGTGCATCCGTTGCATGGCAATCCCTACTCTCTCACATTGATATCTATTGATGGGCATCTGCATAGCCTGTTGATACACCTAGTCGATGTGAGACTATGTCCCTCCTTTTTGTCTTCTCCACAACCACCTCTCTATTCCAACCATAGTGCTATGTCCATGGCTCACGATCTTGTATTGCATTAAAGTTGAAAGGTTTGAAAGAATAGAGTATGAAAACAAGTGCTTGGCTGAAATCGGGGTTGTGCATGATATGAATATTTTGTGTGATGAAGAGGGAGCATAGCCAGACTATATGGTTTTGTAGGGATAACTTTCTTTAGCCATAGTATTTTGAGAAGACATGATTGCTTTGATAGTATGCTTGAAGTAGTATTATTTCTTATGTCAATATAGACTTTTGTCTTGAATCTTTCAGATCTGAACATACATGCCACAATTAAGAGAATTACATTGAAAAACTATGTTGGTTAGCATTCCACATCAAAAATTCTGTTTTTATCATTTACCTACTCAAGGACGAGCAGGAATTAAGATTGGGGATGCTTGATACGTCTCCAACGTATCTATAATTTTTGATTGTTCCATGCTATTATTTATGATGTTTTGGATGTTTAATGGGCTTTGTCATACACTTTTATATTATTTTTCGGACTAACCTACTAACCCAAAGGCCCAGTCCAGATTGCTGTTTTTTGCCTGTTTCAGGGTTTTACAGAAAAGGGATATCAAACGGAGTCCAAACGGAATGAAACCTTCGGGAGAGATACTTTTGGAGAAAATCACGCACGAGAGACTTGAGAACCACGGAGTATGGCTTACGTGGTGCCCACGAGGGTGGGGGCGCCCCCTCCCCCCTAGGGCGCGCCCCCTGCCTCATGGGTCCCACGTAAGGCCCCCGATGCCCTCCTTCCTCCTATATAAGCCTACGTACCCCGAAACCATCAGAGAGAAGAGAAAACCCTAGTTCCACCAAAGTAACCTTCTATTCCCGTGAGATCCCATCTCGGGGCCTGTTCCGAAGCTCCGCTGGGAGGGGGGTCTACCACGGAGTGCTTCTACATCATCATCATCGCCTCACCATGAGTTGTGAGTAGTTTACCAAAGACCTTCGGGTCCATAGCTAGTATCTAGATGGCTTCTTTTCTCTCTCTGGATCTCAATACAAAGTTCTCCTCGGTCTTCAAGGAGATCTATTCGATGTAATCTCTTTTTGCGGTGTGTTTGTCGAGATCCGATTAATTGTGGGTTTATGATCAAGATTATCTATGAGAAATATTTGGATCTTTTCTGAACTCTTTATGTATGATTATAATATCCTTGCAAGTCTCTTCGAATTATTGGTTTGGTTTCGCCTACTAAATCTGTAGTTTTTGCAATGGGAGAAGTGCTTGGCTTTGGGTTCAATCTTGCGTTGTCCTTTCCTAGTGACAGTAGGGGCAGCAAGGGACGTATTGTATTGTTGCCATCGAGGATAAAAAGATGGGGTTTATATCATACTGCTTGAGTTTATCCCTCTACATCATGTCATCTTGCTTAAGGCGTTACTCTGTTCTTATGAACTCAATACACTAGATGCAGGCTGGATAGCGGTCGATGTGTGGAGTAATAGTAGTAGATGCAGAATCGTTTCGGTCTACTTGTCTCGGACGTGATGCCTATATATAATAATCATGCCTAGATAGTCTCATAATTATTCGCTTTTATATCAATTGCTCGACAGTAATTTGTTTACCCACCGTAGAATATCGCTATCATGAGAGAAGCCACTAGAGAACACTATGGCCCCCTGGTCTATTCTCAACATATCAATCTACACCTACTTTACTTTTTCCGCTTTTACTTTCTGTTCTTATAGTAAAAAATACCAAAAATATAAACTATCATCTCTATCAGATCTCACTTTCGTAAGTGACCGTAAAGGGATTGACAACCACTTATCGCGTTGGCTACGAAGTTCTTATTTGTTTGTGCAGGTGCGATGGAATCGCGCGTGGTCTCCTACTGGATTGATACTTTGGTTCTCAAAAACTGAGGTAAATACTTACGCTACTGTGATGCATCTCCCTTTCCTCTTCGAGGGAATACAATGCAAGCTCAAGAAGTAGCATCAGTCCGCAAACGTTGGAACCGATTTCTCACTAAGAAGAACCAGATCGTCGACTGTCCGAACACCGAAGCCTTAGCGGCATTCAAGCACAGTATCCGGGACGAATGGCGAGCTAGACACCTTGGACGGGAAAAGCCGAGGACAATGGCATCCCTAACTACACTCATGACTCGCTTTTGCGTGGGTGAGTATAGCTGGTTAGCTCGTAGCAGCACCAGTGACCCTGGAACATCCGAAGTCAGGGATGGCAATGGAAAACCACGACGTAACAAAAACAAACGTCGAAACAATTCTGGAAGCCTAGATGATACAGCGGTTAACGCTGGATTCAGCGGCTCCAGACCCGGTCAACGGAAGAAGCCATTTAAAGGCAACAAAGACGGTCCATCAAGTTTGGACAGGATATTAGACAGGCCCTGCCAAATCCATGGCACCCCAGAAAAATCTGCCAACCACACCAACCGTAACTGCTGGGTTTTCAAGCAGGCCGGCAAGCTAAACGCCAACCACAAGGGGAAGGAGCCTCAGAGCGAAGACAAGGATGAACCTCGCCAGCTGAATATAGGGGGACAGAAGAAATTTCCACCGGAGGTCAAAATAGTGAACATGATATATGCCACTCATATCCCAGAAAGGGAGCGCAAGCACGCACTCCGATATGTCTATGTCATTGAGCCCGTCGCCCCAAAATTCAACCTATGGTCAGCCTGTCCGATCACTTTCGATCGCAGGGATCATCCGACCAGTATTTGGCATGGGGGTTTGGCTGCCTTAGTGCTCGACCCAATAATAGATGGATACCATCTAACCCGAGTCCTTATGGACGGCGGCAGTAGTCTCAATCTGATATATCAGGACACTGTCCGCAAGATGGGGATTGACCCATCAAGAATCAAGCCAAGCAGCACGACCTTTAAAGGAGTGATACCGGGCGTTGAAGCTTGCTGCACGGGCTCTTTAACGTTGGAGGTTGTATGCGGTTCTCCCGACAACTTTCGAAGCGAAGAACTACTCTTCAACATACCTCCGTTCTGAAGTGGCTACCACGCTCTACTCGGAAGAACGGCCTTCGCCCGCTTTAATGCAGTCCCAGATTATGCCTATTTAAAGCTCAAGATGCCTGGACCACGTGGTGTTATCACGGTCAATGGAAATATGGAGTGCTCTCTCCGTACAGAGGACGACATTGCGGCCTTAGCAACCGAAGTCCAATGCGGCCTACTCAAGCTGGATAATCTATCAACAGCGGACACAGCTAAACGTGTCCGGCAAATGCTTCAGTGAGGCAGCTCAGATGAACCCAAGCAAGATTGACAGCTACGCTCCCGTCGACTGCCCCATAAAGTGATAGCATATGTGCCACGAGTACATAATTATGCCTTAAAAATTCCTTGGACAACGACCGGGGGCACCTGCATATAGTCCATAGTTCGGCTAGACCCAATTCGGACTTTAAACTTACCTTCTTTAGGTTCATTAAACGAACCAGACTTGTTATGGCCACACCGGATCAATTTATTCTTTTCCAGGTTTACTTTTTTCCTTTCTACAGACGGCCATCATACTCACGCCTTCAAGGACACATTACAAATGAGGAAACGGCGTAGACGTGCAGCAGGAACCTGCACTAAGGTTTCTCTTTTAGATTAAGACCCTGTGTAAACCTTTTTTTTCTCTTTCGTGTTATATACCTTCTTGGCATGTAAAATGTCCAAAAAAGGTCATCGGCATTCTCTGTAAAGTTTGCGGCTCGCCGTACTATAGAGGGATATTAATAGAACATTTTTATTCGTATTATGTCCAGAGTTTTATTCACTCGCCATGGAATGTTCTTTTCCCGTATCAGATTGCCATATATGCCTTGTCAATAAGGTTTTATCACCAGGGGATATAGTCAGCCCTGGTACATATCAAAAAGACCGAACACCTATAGGGAGTGTTCGGCGTCCTAGATATTTGCATTATATGCATCAGTTCCGATTCATGTCTTGGGTCACTAGTTGGGTTGCCCTGGTCCTGTCCTTATCCCGACGTTCCCGATTGTTCGGCTAGGGTGTAAAGGGATAACTACTGCGATAGTACTTTCGCTAGTCCGGTAAAGTACCTCAGTAGAGAAAGCCAAAAACTGACTGTCATGATAAGCGAGAACCAGGTGTGCAATCCGGTGACTTAGTTTTATACTACGATCGATAGAGATCTACCCCGTGTTATACAAAGGGTTGGTTTTTCGCCCAGCCAAGTGTAATTGGATACTTCATTCGCACCAGGGGCTAGTACCTAGCCCCACTTGTCAAACTCCTACGACTAAGTGAAAGGAATAACGCCGCATAGTATGATTGCCTGGTTCGCTCCGCATACACCTACTATACGGACCAAGACGTTGGATAAAGCATGTATTTGCATATGACCGAACACCCCAATACTATGTACCTGGGGGCTGAAGCCGATGACAGGAAACTTTCAGATTTAAAATAAACAGTCACACGGGAGGAAAAAGACGCTGATATTATAATAGCGCAAAAGTTATACATATTGGATTCATAAGCATAGTCCTTACATCCGGATACAATCATTCGGAGGCAACATCCTTCGAACACTGGCCTTCTACAAGGCGGGCGCCGTCGATGACGTCTTCAAAGTACTTCTCTGGCTTGCGGTGCTCCTTGCCTGCAGGCGGGCCATCAATAGTTATATGCACTCGTTCATCTTCGCCCAGTGCACTTTGACACGAGCGAAGGCCATCCGAGCACCTTCTATGCAGGCCGAACGCGTTAGTGCGTCGACCCGCAGACTTGCCTCGACGAGCCGCTTCACCAATCCGAAGTAGCTACCTGGGATTAGCTCTGCGATCCATAGCCGGACTATTAAGTCCTTCATGGATGAACCCGCCATGTTGTGCAGCTCGACCAGCTGCTTCATCTGGTTGTTAAGGGGAACTGGATGTTGTGGCGCATAAAACTGCAACCAGAACAATTTCTCCGTGTCGTTCCCCTCCTGGGCTCGGAAGTATTGAGCGGCATCTGCGCTGCTCCACGGAAGATCAGCAAACATGCCTGGAGAACTCCACAATCGTGTCAGCCCAATATAACTTCCGCCCTCCGAAGATGCTTTGTAAGAGAAATATCTTACAAGATGCTATCTGTCGTGCTTGTTTGATTTCTTCACAGGCATTGCGCGCCTCGCCTCACGCGTCCTGGGCAGACTTTACTGCCGCAGACAGCTCGGTCGCTTGCTCCGAACCCTTCTTCTCCGATGCCTCACACTTACGGATGGCATCTTGGAGCTCGACCTCGACTTCGGACACCCGAGATTTGTGCTTCTCGCACTCTGCCTTTTCGGCCTCCAAATCAGCAGCCGCTTTATCACCGGCCGCCTTGTTCGCCTCGGCCTCCTTCTTGGCCTTGGCAACCTCGCCCTTAAGGGCTTCAAGCTCAGCGGCGCCAACTGTGTAATATAGAATAGAATATTAGAGTTTGTAAACATACTCAATCAATTAGATCTTATTGACATTTAAAAAAAATATGCATACCTTGCATTTCATCAAAACGCCGGTTGATGCGGTCGAGGTCCGCGTTCGCCACCTCGAGCTTCCGATTTAGTTCGGCCACCTCTATATCTCGCGCAGTCGCCGTGGCTAAGGAAGCCTACACAACAGTTCAGCTCTGTAGGTATGTTGTTCTATGGATAGTTCGTCTGGTTCTTTTCAGAATCACACAAAGCATTAGGCGCTACTAGTTATACAGGTGTATTTAAAACAAATAAAATTTCTTAAACAGCATTACATTGCTTACCTCAAAGCCCGTTAAAAGGCTATTGAAGGCTTCATTCAGTCCACCCTTGATGGACTGAATCTTCTTCATCACCGCACCCATCACGGTGTGGTGTTCTTCAATGGTGAGAGCACTTTGCAGTGCTCCCTCCATAAAATTCGGCGCCTCCGGATTAACTCCGGGCGTCGCTGTATCCTCCTCCGCTTGAGGAGCCGGGTCTTCGGACCCCGGAGCCACGCTAGGCTCCGGGATGGTGTTCGGTGGGGCCCCAAACTGTTTGGGCCCCACGTCTTCGGTCTCCATGGGGGTCGTCACCCCATGGTCAGCAGCCGCCGAGGTATTACTCTCGGCCGCCCTGTCTCCTGCCCCGCCCTCATCTCCTTGGACTAAGAGAACCCGCTGGGATGACACTTCGGTGTCCCCGCCGATTACGGGCGATGGAGCCCGGACTGGCGGGTCACTGTCCATCTCCCCAGGCTCCAGAGAGTTCCCCTTCGATGATTTAACATCGGCGTTTACACCGGGAGGGATGTAGGTCAGCAGGATAAAAATATTAAGTAAAATACAAGAAAAGCTGAATAAAAAGAGGTGCGGCACTTGAGTCTGGACTGACTTATGTCTCGGGTAGGGGTTTTTCCCTGGGCTTCATCACATAGCTATGTTCGGATGAACTCGAACTAGCTCCAAGGTTTTGTTTCTTTCGGGGCACGGCTGTACCACGTCAGCGACGGCCCCCTCTTCCTCCCCCTGCCTTGCGCAGGGGGCATGTCTTCCTCTTCCTCCTCCTCCTCATCATCTTCCTCCGCCTCGTCAGCGGAGAGGATGTGGAGGTCCTCGGGCTTCTTTCCCGCAGGACGGGGGCTGTCTCCGGCTCCCTTGCCCTTTGTCTTCCTGGGCTTCTTGGTTGGCGCCTTGTACGGCGCCAGAACCAGCATCGCCATCAGTAGAGGCAGCGCTGGCTCTTCGGGCAAAGGCGTCGGACACTTAATTCGTGACACCTTCTTCGCCCAGCCCTGTATATCACGTAAAAATTCCAACTCCCATTATCATTAAATAAGGGAAAGGGTAAGTGTTCGGCAAGGATTATTATTAACTCTGTGGCAGAAACTTTGGTGCTTAAGCCCGCATCCTCGGCCTCTTTGGGCCATTCCTTCTGGCTCTTGAAGAGGTGCATCTAGATCTCTTTGTGTGTAGAGCCGAAGAGATGCTTCAGCGGCTTGTCTCCTGCCGGATCGAACTCCCATAGGGAGGAATCCCGGCTTTGGCAAGGGAGAACAAGCCAGGTCAGCATCACCTGGATCACGGAAGAGAGCAGGTGCCCCTTGGAGATTACGCCGGACACACGACCCACGAGAGTCGTTACCTCAGTATGCGACCCCCAGTCCACACCCTTTTTGGTCTATGAGGTCAACCTCATTGGGGGTCCGGATCTGAAAGCAGTTTCCGCCGTCCACTCGGTGTCGCGGGGTTCGGTGATGTAGAACCATTCCTGTTGCGAGACCTTGTTCGTTTCCATGAACGAGCCCTCGGGCCATGTTGCGTTCAGGAGCTTGCTGATCATGGCGCCCCCGCACTCTGCATGTTCCTCGTCAACCACCTTCGTCTTCACGTTGAAGGTCTTAAGCCACAGGCCGAAGTGTGGGGGGATGCTGAGAAAGGCTTCACTATGAAAGCAGATATGTGAAGAATTGAGTTCGGGGATAGATCATGGAAATCTAGCCTGTAGAAGAACAAAAGACCCCGAACAAATGGGTGGAGTGGAAACCCTAGCCCCCTAACAAAATGAGAGGTCAAAACTACCCTCTCGTCTGCCTTAGGAGCGGGAATCACCTGGCCCTTAGGAAGGACTCGGTGTGCGATGTCGCCGGCGAGATACCCCGCGCTCCGTAGATCCTCCACGGTCTTTTCGGTGACCGTGGAAGCCTCCCACTTGCCTCTGGCACCGGATCCAGCCATGGCTGGGAAGAGGAGTGGTGGTTGAGGAACAAGGAGCTGTGGGCGCAGGAGATGAGAATACGGGGGCAAGGGAGATTGGAGAGCTCGAGCTTGAGGAAGGTGTAGGGCTGGTGAAAGGATTGATGTCCTTTTATAACGCTACGAATACAAAGCGTCCCCCCACTTTAGCCATAAAACTTGCCGGTTCCCAAAGCGATCGTGCGTAATGCGCGGCATGATGCTCACCTCACACTGATAAAGAATCCCACAATAAGCGGGCACGATCTCTTTTCTTATGGGACATGCCAATGAGGATATACCTTGAAACATGAAACTAGGACCAAATAAAACGGTTCGATATGTTAGTGGGTTGGACGTGATGCTTCACCCAAAAGTTGCCAGTAGAGACACATTATTCATTTTCTTTAAGAGCCTTGCCTTCGAGGCTAAGGGTTGTACTAATCTTGCAGAGCCGAACACAATCCGTCTATCTGAACCAAATTTGCCAACACGGATAGGAAGTAAGATCTCCACTTGTGCAGTTCCACTAAGATCAAGCAATCAAGCAACGTTGTTGGTGTGACATTTTGGTTGAACTGCACAAAACACTCTTAAAATAGAAGTGTTTTGTGCAGTGCAACAAAAGGTCACAATGGCAGCGAGGTGAAGTAGATAACCCTGTTTACACAGAGGTGCAAAGGAAACAACTAGTGGTCAATAACGGTGGATGACATAGAAGCCAACAAAAAGAAGCATCTACCTTATCTAAATGGGAAAGATAGAAATACAGTAGCATTTCTCAAACGGAGGCATTGATTAATATTAACAGAGAGATTATATTAACAATAAAATTCATTAAACATGTAATTTGCTTTTAACTGTGGCATTGCATCAATTTTCCAGCGGCATTACTAGAGGGTGCTTGTTTACAGGGACATTTTGGTGGAGGGACTAAAAAAACTCCGTGCCAGTCCCATCTAAACCAAAAAGGAGGGACTTTTAGGGACTAAAAGTGGGCATTTGGGACTAAAGAAAGAAGTCCCCGAGGGAGAGTCTTTTTGGGACTTTTTCCAACAGTTGCCCCTGCCACACATGGCACCTTGTCTCTATTAGTTCATTACTAGGGGTAACATGGTCTTTTAGCATGTCATTTAATAACCTCTAGTCCATGTTTAGTCCCTGGAACCAAGCAAGTAGGGACTAGGGAGTTTTTAACCAAACAGGGCCTTAGATTAACAACACATAAAGAGTTGCCCGGGACAGTGGACGCACCAGCACCATGTGCATCTACCGATGTACTGGGGTGATGCACAGTCTGTTGCAACAAAGAACAAACAACCAAGGAGCATATTTGTGTTGGTCCCAGTTTTGTTATCTTTAGACACATTTCACTATGTGAGTGCAGCAAATCTAGTCCTGCTCAAACTCTACATCCTTGTCCCCCGAAACAAAAGATCAGTTCGTTACAGATGTGCGTACTGTGTTTGTCATTGTTTTCCCTTTTCGACCAATGTAGGTGTTGGATAGCCAGTCTGTACTAGTACTTTCCCCACTTCCTTTCCCCTGTGAACCACGTCCTAGATTTATGCTATACAACTTTCCCCACTACTTTCCCCCATTCTTGTCATCTTTGAACCACGTCTTAGATTCATGCGATACAACTTTCCCCACTACTTTCTCCCTTCCTTTCCTTTTTGAACCACATCCTAGATTCATGCTATACAACCTTTTCCACTACTTTCCCCCATTCCTTTCCTCTTTGAACCACGTCCTAGATTCATGGTATACAACTTTCCCCATTATTTTCCTGTTTGATCCAACACCTAGATTCGAGTGCAGAAGCGGAAAAAGCCCACATCCAGCTAGAGCAATGCATGTGGAATAAGTAAATTATACCTTAAGGTTCTTGGGGTGTGGTTCGGTGGGCGACCGGAGGCCATTCGAACCACACTATGTACGGCAGAGAAGAAGAAGGGGTCGGAGGCCCTCCCGCGCCGCTGCTGGGTGAAAGTGAACAGTTGCGCCGGTAGTGGATTCCCTCCCTCGCCGACGGCGACAACGTTAAGCCTCCTTCCCTTCCCGTCGGATGGATCCAGCCGGCTGAGCGAGTGTGAAGAGAGCAACTACAAGTAGACCAGCAGTGAGGGGAGAGAGAGAGGCCAAGAAGTCTTGTTTAGATCCGGAGAGGGTGAGAGAGTGTGAAGAGAACAACTACAAGCGATGAGGCTGCAGCGTGTATATATATAATTGAGAGAGTGTGAAGAGTGCAAATCCTAGAAAACAAGCGTCGATGCTTCAGCTTATACGTGATGAGGTGATTATACGGTCACTACGAGATCGTATAGCTCCGTATCCATCCATTTTGACCAGTCAAAGAATCCTCCTGGCACGAATTATGCTCAAGTGTAGTTATCGAAACCGAGACCTCAAGTTTGATGAGCGAATAGGCTAACCAGCTACACAACCCTCCCATTATGTTCAACGAGAGGAAAATAACCTTTTATACATTTTTTGTGTGTGTGGGAGTCATTGGGATTTAAATCATAATCGTGTCATGTGGCTTTGGTGGTAAGACTATCCAAAGTGGTGCAAAAATAATGCAGCCTTACATTTTTTGTGTGTGTGGGGGTCATTGGGATTTAAATCATAATCGTGTCATGTGGCTTTGGTGGTAAGACTATCCACAGTGGTATAAAAATAATGCAGCCTTAGTCACCTTACCTCTCTCCACGTAGTACGTTGGGTCCCACCAGTCAGAGGGTAAAACAAACAAATTAATAAGAAAAATTAAAAGCGTCAGCAGTGTATCTTACCTCACACATCTTGCTACTGCTCGGGAACACTGTCCAATTAATCCCTGTGTTCGCTCACGTACTATTTTAAGTGAATCCTTATTATAACATGCACACAATTTTGGGCACTTATATTCGAGCTAAGTCAGTGTGCCATCGTATCTCGTACAACTCCCTCCGTCTAGGTGTAATAATTCACGTTAGAAGGTGCAGCGGGACCAAGGTGCAAGCAGATTGGAGGAGAAAGAGAAACTTGACCGGTCATTCCTCCAATCAAAGCCCTGATTTCTGTCTCTAAACGCAACAATTGATCCAAACAACTAAGAGATGCCGTTTTAGCTACCATGTAGGGCCACGTATTAACTCGCATGCAAGCCGACTTTGATTTCTTGACTGATCAATGCGTAGTTGCGCTCCATGCATTGGGTTTCAGGGGGAGATAACAAGGCAGAGTAAGGAGCGTTTGGTTACATTGCTTAGGCTGGTCATAGTTTGTACGTACTCCATTTGTATCTCCCTTCCTATGGCTTCGCACTCGCACGATTTTCCTATTCTGTGAACCTGTGCGTGCGTGTGCATGTGTGTGTGTGTGTTTAACAGCATGTGTGTGTTAGAGAGAGCAACAGATCAACCTACTCCTACAGAGAGATGGTGTGTAGTGTACGATTTTAGCCACGAGAGTCGGTGCATCCTCTCATTTTTGGGCGTCTGGTAGGGACAGGCGGATAGCTGCCACGCCCGCTCCTGACCAGCCTGGCCCACCCAAAGCCCCTCCATCGCCCGCGCGCGCTTCCCGCCCAGCGCCGCTCCAAAGAATCAGTGCCGCATTCATGCACGGGCAGAGCGGACGCGACCTCTCACTGGCGCCTGCGTTGAAGGGAGAAGCGGATTCAAGAGTGATGGTTGCTTCGTCCATCCAACTTACTGCTGGTTCTATGTGATTTGATGGTTCATTGGTCATTATTACTGAGGTGGTAGCACTGCTGGATGTCCCACGCTTTCGCCAAAAGGAGGTACTACTATATTACAATTTTCTCCATTCTTACGGCGGCGGAGTGCAAGAGTAGTGAAAACACGTAGGCTCAGTGATTACATGGCCCACCTCACACTATCACCATATTTTCTCGACACCGTGCAACACCTAACTCTATACATCGTACAATCGCAAAAAAAACTCTTTACATAGTAATAGTACTTCCTCCGTTCCTAAATATAAGTCTTTGTAGAGATTTCACCATGAACCACATACAGATGTATATAGATGCATTTTAAGTGTAGATTCATTCATTTTGTTCCGCATGTAGTCCACCTAGTGGAATCTCTACAAAGACTTATATTTAGGATCGGAGGGAGTACGTACTGTAATTTATCAGCGAGATAGTACAATGCTATGAAGCTTCCAGCTTCTGTTACATGTATCTTGCGTCCATGGTTGCCCGTTGCAACAATTCATCAAATACAAAGGAGACTAACATGCATGCTATTGCATCTCAATGATTGATAGATCATAGCAAATATGTACTCCCTCTGTTCCAAAATAAGTGTCTCAACTTTATGCTACATAAGGAGCAAAATGAGTGAATCTACACTCTAAAATACGTCTATATACATCAATGTTTGGCATATGTACTAGTAGTTCATATTAAAATCTACTAAAGGACATATATATTCCAAACAATATGATAATCTCTCTAACCAAGGTAGTAGGGACGAGGAGTAAACGGAGGGATTAGTAAAATTTTCTCCTTGTCCTGCGAGCCACCACGCGTGTGGGCGAGGGAGCGGGCGTAAGGCGTAGTAAGCAAGCTTCACCTCGTCCTGCGAGCCATTGCGCCCATGGGCGGGGGAGACGATGTACTAAGCAAGCTTCTGCTCGTTCCAAGTTGATGGGACACATCAAAAGTACTCCAGTGTATAGAGCCTTGCCTCTAAGGTAAGCCCACATGGTTTGCCTCTTTTTTAACATAACGCGTCAAGTCGCAATTTGTTTGTTCACCCGTGGTAGAGCAAGTATATTAGGCTGATGTAAGTGGGCTATAAGGGTTGCCACCTCAGATTTAGGATGATGTGGAGGAGAGAGGAGAGGAGAGAGAAGAGGAGTGGACTGTAAACTTGTAGCCAGCTGCAGCACAAGCTCCAATGCATTTTGTCAGAGAAGAAAGTGGGGTCAAGCATTAACTACATGATGTATAGAGCCAGCAACTATTATATGAATGGGCTTTTAGGTTGGCTATAAATGAGGTGGCACAAAGATAGAGCTAGCAGCCGGCTATGTTATTAATCTCGGTCGTAGACGATCCTCCCTCCATCTAGTGGACAACCAGTACACGTGTCAAGTTACCACATGGGTTGCCTTTTTGTACAGAAATGAGCTCCACCGTGTACCCGCGCAGGTGTGGTTGGGAAAGAGACGGGAGTACATGCGCCGTGCGTGCACCTCTTCTCTTTGTGCACGTCCCCCACCTACGTGGGTGTGTGTGAGAGACACAAACCTAGACAAATGGCTTGTGTGTGTTCGTGAGTGTTTTTTGTTTTGGGGGGGGAGGTTGATTTCATGAATGTAGTTGTGGGAATATGTGTCGATGACATCTCAAACAAAATTTTGCATGCAATGTGTGTGAACTGGAGGCCTATCCATATCATATGAGGGTCGGGCGATCCATGAGAAGAGAGGGAGGGGTCATAGATATCGATAGAGTCGAAGAGAGGATCAAGTGAGTGGGTGCGAGATCGATGAAGAGAGCCGTCGAAATTGTGTGTGTGTGCAAGTCAAAGATATAGGGCGACTGACCTAGCTACTAGAACATCAGAGGGCACAGGTCAAGTTTGTGTGTGGCAGGAAGACATGACTAGAGCGCTCGATG
>LR738711.1:569408092-569422693 GCA_902687465.1 Secale cereale | reverse complement strand
GGGGTTTGGAGAGGAGTAGGCAGAGGCCTAACTACAGAGGTAGAACGCCTCTATATGTATTGAGAAGGAGAGACCCAGCTATGTCTTGAGGGAGATGGGACGACATCCATACATAACTGAAGGACGGGAAATAGGATGGGACAGAGAGAGAGAGGAGAGAGAGAGGGAGGGAGAGGGAGAGGGGTAGAGTGTTGGATGGGTGAGGGAGTTGCTTCTCGAAGATGGTGGGAGAGGCCTACTAGACAAACTAAGGGTGGAACTACAATATTATCAATAAGAGTGGGGATGTGTTTCTGTGTGTGCATGTGCGTGATAGATCTGTCGGGACACATCCATGGATGATGAAGGGGAAGCATGTGTTTGGTAAGCAAACCTAATTAGATCGGTAGATCAATTGTTGTTTGTCGGAGGAAGGGAGAGACATAACTAATGAGGTAGATCGATCGACGCGTGGGGAAAAAATGAGTTATAAGGACCTAGCTAGCTATATGTATAGCGGGAGATCGGTGGATGTACGTCCATTTGTTAGAGGCAAATAAGGCCCGACGAGACGGATAGACAGAGAGAATGGAGCTAGGAGGTGGTGCGAGAGGCCCAGCTACTAGCTAGATAGGGGGAAGAGTGTGCGGTTGTGAGATCGATGAAAAGAGGGGCGAGAGTTTGCACGTGTGTGGGACCGTATGAGAGACACGAGGCAAGGACACATAAAGGAGGAGATTGGAGGTGCATGTGTATGTTGTAGGCAGACATCGCTGGAGAGGTTTATTGATCGGTGTGTGTCGGAAAGGAGTTGTGGAGACTGAAAACAAAATGAATGTGCGCGATGGATAGAATGCTGAGGGAGGGGGAGGGCGAGCAGGGCGTGTGCATGCACGAGAGAAATTTAGTGGTAGCTACAAAGGTTAGAGGATTGTGTGGGTGTAAGAGACTAACAAAGATCATAATTTGATATGAAAGTGGATTCATATATTTGAATATGAGATCATAGTGTTTAAAACATATGCAAATCAACATAAAGTGGATTCAAAAAATCGAGTTCGAGTTCATATAGTACACATAGTTCCTATGTAACTCGAGACTAATGATGTGGTGTGCTGTGAAGATAATACACAAACGATGGTTTAACTTGACAATAATGACAATTGTAGATCTTATTAAAATAGAGAAACGAATTCAAATGCTTTGACTTCACAACAATAATTATTGTAGATCTTATTCAAATGGATAAACGAATTCAAATTTAGTTCATATTGAAGCGGTAGTATATACGTTTGGAATGCACTAAAATGTTCATTTGAGTACTAGGTTGCATGCATTATACACGCAGCGAAATATTTTAATTGAACATAACATGAATTCAAAGTTTTGAATGACATTTGTAGTGCGAATTGATTTGGTACAGTACACGTTAGGCTTGTCCGAAAATTTCAACCCGCGCCTTGTTAGCCCGAAATATTTAAGATATATCGTTGTCTCGTTGTGCTCCGACAACTCCCTCCATCTCAACTCGCGCCTTGCTATTCCAAAACTTCAACGCGCGCGAAAACTCCCACATCCTGTGAAATCCCGACACGCGAAATTCCCGTGATACCCCTGAACCGAAAGAACCGCCTAAAATTTGTGGGGGTACTTTCGTAACTTACCCCACATTTCGGACAAGCGCGTCCCTAAGCCATGGTTCCCCACTCCCATCCCATTCGCCCACCGATTCGTACACCGAGGCCGGCAAAACTCGTGAAGCCCCACACCCTCCTCCGTCTGCCACCAAGCCGGAGCCTCTTCCCAGATGACGTCGTCCCCAGCAACACCTCGACGTCCCTCATTCACCGTACCGGATGAGGATCCGTCGTCGATTTGGTCTTCCCGCCGGTTCAGCCACCCCGTCCTCCACCTCCAAGGAGCTGCCCCGACGTTCTCCTTGTCTTTCGCGCCACCTCCATTCCCACACCGCCGTCTTCACCTGCACCACCGAAAGAGCATCATCATCACTGTTTCCTCGGATGAAGCTGCGTCCTAATCGGCGCCACCAAAGAGGTTGTACATTAATCGCCGCATTTTCTTCTTGATTCGATCTCACGGTGCTGCCAGCGCTCGGTCCCGAGCCAACACGGCGCGGCTCCATCCACGGTGGCGTCACCGGCCACTTCCTCCACGGCATCGCTCCCTTGGCGGCGACATCCACATCAGCAGGAGCTGCTGCTGCTTTAGCTCTCGCTCGCGCTACTGCTCTGCTCTTGCTCTCAGTCCCCTGCATGGTCTGCTCTTGCTCGCGATGGTGCTCTCGCTCTTGCTCTTGCTTGCGATGCTCCTTCGATTTAGCTACACTTCAGTCGACTGGATCGACTTTTGGGCCAGTCGATTTTCAGGGGGTGGGGGGTGTGACGCCCGAAGACCGACGCTCCAGAAGATTCCAGATGTTCCGGGTTTTCACCGTGTGTTTCAGTTGTGCTTGCTCTATTTATTTTGCATTGCATCATAGCATCATGCCATCATGTCATAATTCTTTTGCTTTTCAACTAAATAAATTGTGTGGATCTTCGATCCATTTAAATCGAGGGAAGTGTGATTTCTCTTTAAAACATATCCTCCCAATATTTAGGGAGCTATATTAAATTATTCCATTTGTTTGTAATTCACCATAACACACTTGCATATTTTCCCCATGCCTTCTCTTTCTCAATTCCTTGCCTCAAACCTTGCCAACTTTTCCTTTCCCTTTTGTCGAGGCTCCTCCTAAAGTCTCAACATTTTTGGACACTTCAAAAATCAGTCTTAGTTCAAACCCATTTGAAGTAAATTCAAATATGTTTGAATTATATCTCGATCATGCCACTTCTATTTTCTTGGATTACGCTCATTTTTATGACCCCGAGAAAAATAACCTCTTGCCCAAATTCTTCCCCTAAGCTCCCCTTCTTTTCTTTCTCTTCTTTGTTTTGTTTTTTTTCATAGTTAGAGAGAGAGTAGAGCCATGTTACCTGCAGGAGGCCCTTTTGCCTCGAGGCCTAGCCACAGTGGGCAGCCCATATCGGCCAGCCGCTCCTCCATCGCCCTAGGCCCAGCCGGCAGCCTAGCCAGGCCCAACCGTCCTTCCAGCGCATGACCTCTAGCGCTAACACTAGACACACCCCGTCGCTCCCTCCTCTGCCCCGCTCCCCCTCCCTCAGCGCCGCAGCGCCCCCTCCCGACCTCGATCTCCATCACACCTCGCAGCCATCGCCCGCTCGAGCTCCCTCCATTCGTCCCCATCTCTCCCCGTGCCTCCCTCTCGTCCTCACCCCTCCCCGTCGCCTCGCACGCCGCCATGGAGCCCCGCCGGCCTTCGAGCCCAGGTCGTCGTCGCTGCCTTCCGTCGGCAGCCAGCAGCGACCGCCTCCCCCTTCTCCTCGTCCGTGTTCGCGCCGGAGCGAGCCGCCGTCGCCGTTCAAGCGCACCACCGCCGCCTGAGAGAGAGGGCAGCGCCGCGCCCTTGCCCAGGCTCGCCGGCGCCTTTCGCCGTGCTTCCTCGTGCTTCGCACCTCACACCGGCCGCCCGTTGACTTCCTCCCTTGGCGCCGCGATCTCCTGGCCGCAGCTTGCCGGGGAGAACCCCGATGTGACCCTATTGACGCTAGGCTTCTCCAGCGTCGGAGCTTGCCCCGCTCCGTCCCCGACCTCCGTCCTCGTCTCGGCGCTGAGACGCCCGAGCTCTCCCTGAGCGCCACCGGTCCCCATCGTCAGACTC
Source organism: Secale cereale (assembly GCA_902687465.1). NCBI lineage: Eukaryota > Viridiplantae > Streptophyta > Magnoliopsida > Poales > Poaceae > Secale > Secale cereale. Next base: position 569,418,969 of record LR738711.1, on the reverse strand, counting down.
CTGCATCCGCCGTTGCTTGCTGCCTCGGACTCCATGGCCAAGACCACCTCAAGTTTGACTTTGGATTGCTGCCCCGACCGAGACCCATGCCCGGATACGCCAAGGTCGACTACGCCCAACGATGCGTCAAGTTCATCTTCGAAACGAGAATGACTAAGACGAAGCGCCAAGTACCTCCACGACGACCCGAACATCTACAGAAAACGAGTACAACTACACCGCCAGGACCTTCGAGTTCGACTTCATGGACCGACAAGTACCACTACCGTCGACATGCTTTTTACCAAGTACCACTACCGTCGTCGAAGACCCGTGTACAACTACCGTCGTCGTGTAATACTACTTCCAGTACTCCCCCTCGTTGACTTGAACCACCCCAAAACGCATGCTCCGAAGGTATACCGCTGAAACGATGCCCGTGAACGAATGTTGCATGTTGTATGAGTTGCGCCTTATGTTTGTACCATGCCCGAATCGTCGCTTGAGACGTTCCTTCCTGTTGCCATGCCGTTGTCCCGTGGGAACCCGGAAACCGGGAGCACCCCATCTCTTTTGCATGTCACGCTCTTCGTCATCTTTTGCATCGGACTCTCAACGAGCTACCGGAACCGATATGTTGCGTGGCATCATTTTCGGATTCGCCGCCGTGGCCCTTTCTTTCTACCACGGTGACAAATACTTCACATCTCTTCATGTTAACTTTTACTAAAAATTGCATGAAACTTGATCATGTCATCTGCTTCATGATAACAACTTTTAAATGACTAAAATTGTTGTTTGCTTTAATAATTGCTATTTATGCACATGGGGAGTTTCCGGGAATTGTTGTTGTTATTTCCGGCCTCATTTAAAATGCCTAGATAATGTAGTGTTGCTCATGCTTCACCTTTTGCCATGTTTAATAAAAACATTTAATCTTGTCTTGTAGATAAACGAGAGTCAACTAAATAAATAAAATGTGGTATTTTGTCGATATGCAACTCGTTGCATATTGAGCTCCACTTAAAGTGTAGTATTGTTTGTGCACCTTGCCATGCCATGCATATTTAAACGGGACACGCATCATAATTGGTTGTGCATCATGCCATGGTTATGATATGTGTGTTTACCATGTTGTTTGCTTCTTTCCGGTTGCTTCTCTCGCTAGCTTCGGTTTCGTTCCGGAGTTGTGAGGATTTGTTCGACTACTTCTTCGACTCGTTCTTCTTCCTTCCGGAATCCCAGGCAAGATGACCATCACCTTGGATAGCTTTACTACTTTGCTATGCTAGATGTCTCGATGCTGTCTCTATATGTCGCGCTACCTATCTTTTGTTGTCAGCCTCTCCTTGTTGCCATGAAACCTCTAACCTATGACACCTTCCCAGCAAAACCGTTGTTTGGCTATGTTACCCGCTTGATCAGCACCTCTTATAGCGTTGTTAGTTGCAGGTGAAGATGAAGATTGTTCCATGTTGGAACTTGATGTTTTGGGAATATCACAATATATCTTATTTATATTAACACACCTATATACTTGGCAATGGGAGGAAGGCTTGGCCTTTTGCTCGGTGTTTTGTTCCACTCATGCCGCCTTAGGAGCCGATAAACCGGCATTATGTTCCTTGATTTTGCGTTCCTTGCACGGTTGGGTATATGGGGACCCCTTGACACTTCGTCTTTGAATAAAACTCCTCCAGCAAGGCCCAGCATTGGTTTTAATTTGCCTCATAATAACAACTTAATTAATTAATTAAATTGCATAGGGGGTCGCATCCCCGGGGATTCTTTCTACATAATAGGGGGGCCAGTGCTGATGGTGTTGGTCCCAAAGCACTGTGCGGGACCGCCCCTTGGCAACTTGGGGTATCTGGCTCCTGTACGCTTCGCTCATCCGGACGTGGCCTGAGACGAGATACGCGCGACTACTATCAGGGTGTCGGCACGCTGGGAGGTCTTGCTGGACTTGTTTTACCATTGTCGAAATGTCTTGTGCACCGGGATTCCGAGCCTGATCGGATTGTCCCTAAGATAGGGGGTAATACTATTATTACTTCTACTGATCGTGAGAGCTTGTGATGGGCTAAGTTGGGATACCCCTGTAGGGTTACGATCTTTCGAAAGCCGTGCCCGCTGTTATGTGGCAGATTGGAGATTGTTAATGTTCGGTTGTAGAAAACTTGATAGAGGATCCGAAGTAAAACACACAATTGTGTGAGTAACCGTGACTGTCTCTTTTCACTTTGAGAAGAGAACACGGTGGGGTTATGTTTGACTCGTAGGTAGTTCAGGATCTTTAGCGATCATTACTAGTTTGCGACCGTTTGCGTATATGCTCATCTTATTCTTGTACTCGTAAGTTAGCCACCATATTATACTTAGCCGCTGCTGCAACCTCACCACTCAATCTCTTCCTACCGATAAAGCTTTGCTAGTCTTGATACCCATGGTTATGGGATTGTTGAGTCCTCGTGGCTCACAGATACTACAACACCAGATGCAGGTACCGCTGAGAACAGTGCATGAGTTGGTTCAGAACTTCACTGGGAGCTCGATGAAAAGAGTGGCCGTATGTATGTGACGTTATTTGACGATCAGTAGTGGTTCCTACTAGGGGCGATCGGACCTTGTGTTATTTATGGTATCTTTCATTTGGATCTTCGTCCGTAGTCGGACTCTGATGTTATTTGGATGATGATTGTTTATGTAATGCATTGTGTGAAGTGGCGAGTGTAAGCCAACTACTCTTTTGCAATTTCACCCCTCTTTTACATGAGTCGTGCAAAGATACCATACTTGAGATCATTCTTGTATGAGCTTATGCCTTTAAGTTGTGCCTCGACACGTGGGAGGTATAATCTCATACTAGGCATTACAAGTTGGTATTCAGAGCCTTCTCCGACCTAGGAGCACCCACTGATTGATCGAATCATTGACGGTTGAGTCTAGGCACACACATGAAAATGTTTTGAGTCCTATATATATATCGGAGAGTAGGATTTCTTTTTACTCCTCATCCCTTTTCGCTCTGGTGAGGACTGTTGACATTATTCTATCTCTTCTACTCTCAAAAATTCACTAAATTTTTTTTAGGATCGCGCGAGTATTGTTTGGATTGTTCCGATGTCTTTGTGACGAGAACATTGTTTTCGATGCCTCCTGTCATTTAGGGGTTGTGGCAGTGTCCCGGGGAGTTGAGCTCCGAGGTGTTGTCATCACAAATCTATCGCAGCAGTTCTGGAATACTTAAGACGGCCAACATCGAAAACTCTTCTATGCAGTTGGTGGCAAGATAACCCCGACATCACCCAGTACTGGGGAGGTAGTTCGGGAGTATTGCCATAGCTTGTATAGCAGATGCGTTTCGAAGGTCCGAGGTAAAAGGTTTCCGGAAATAACTGGTTATGTGTTGAAGGATGGATACAGCTGGATGTAGGATTAGAGTTGAGTGCGCGGTGCTTCCCCTGTATCCCCAACACCTGATTGCATAACTGGAAACTTTCGGAAATTAATAGGTGGGTTCTTCTAGTAGCTCGTAGGCATTCTTCCAACGAGTGCATGATATGGAGTTCGGGGTTAAACATTGAGTGAAGTGGTTTTATGGGCGTTGTTCCAATTGGGAATTGCATCTTAAAGGGTCCTTGGCTATGCTGATGCGGGGATTGCAACCTTTTGTAACACGTTCCATGAGCTTTCGGCACGAACATGTGGAACGAAACTTCTATCTTGTATTTGTTCTACCTGCTCCTTGTTGTTTTTATTTACGTTTTGTTCTTCCGAGTGTCTTCTCGTCAAGTTGATGTACCATTAAGCTATGGAATTCATTCGCTGTTCGAATGATATTGTGAAGATTATGTTGCAACATATCTATCCTTTGTTTTTGTTTTGATTCTGGTATTCGAGTTGCTTCGATGTCAAATGTTGATTCCATACCTTTCCTAAGCGGTGTTCTCATATTTCTATGGGAGTGCTAGTCCTTCTTGATCATCGAGATTGTCATGTAAATTCTTTTTCAACCGGCGTGCTTCTCCTCAAGTTAACCCGATCCTTTTAATTTGTGCAAGACCATTCTCAACGGTGTCTGTTTCATTCATCCCAAGTTGTCTTTGTTTCCCCGCCCTCCCTCCCTTCTTCTTCTCGAAGCCATAGATCTCAAATCAAGTATCCATTTTATTCATGTGAGGTTTCTTCATTCATTTCCTTCAATGTTCTTATCCGGTGATTTATCATGAAGATGCTCAAGAGCTCCAAGTTCATCATTCTCCATTCTCGTTTCTTCTCCGGTGGAATAAATTCAAGCTTCGGTCATGATCATATCTCTTCCTTTTTGTTTAACATGTTTTACCATGTTGAAAATTATTATCCGAAGGCTCTCTTATTCATTCAACTCCCCTATCCATATCCGGTGTGTACAAGGTATCTCAGAGGACTCGTGTTTCCATTTTCAATCTGTTTATTATATTTTGAGGACTGTCATCTTATCCAAGCCATGTAATTCAACCAGTGCAATATCTCTTAAGCACTCTTTTTCAACGGTGATTTCTTTTGAGTGGGCCCTAACCCACAGGTCTTTTTCCAGGATCTTACCCGACTCTTCTAATTTTCCGGAGTTATTCTCAAATTCTTTCCAAAGTGTGACGTAGGAATGATTCCCATCAGTCACATGCCTTCTCCAAGACCGCTTTCAAATTCCTTTCAACTTCAGGTCAACCTTCCTCTTTTATTCTTCCAGAGCATTTCATGAATTCTTCCAATTGTGATCCTCCGAAGGCCATCATTTTAGAATATTTCTTTGTTCTCAGTTTTCAACTTTGTCCTCCAAATATTCTTCATTGGTGCCTCTTCGTTTGTCTCCATATTCTTACGATGGTTCATTCAAGATTACTCTTCCATTGTTATCGTACCAATTCATTTGTTCTTTTCATAATCCTACCGATGGTTCGTGGAAGATTACCCAAGTTTGTGCGAGATCTCTCTTTAATTCTTTGCAACAAGAATAAGTAGTATGCCAAATCCATTATTTGTCATCAATTTAAATTGGTGAAGGATACGCATAACATAATTCTTATTCTTATTTCCTCCAAGTGTTTAATTCCTTTATCTAAAGTTCGTTCATGATATCAAAGTATTGATTGTTCATCGTTTCTTTCTGGAGTTCAAGTTTTCTCTCGTTATCTTGTCATGAAGCTCCATCTAAATCTTTGCAAGATCTTCTTGTTCTTTTCAACTTTCACTCCCTACCACTCCTTTTGTTATCGGAGTTCTTCATGGTGGTACATCATGACTTAATTCTTTCTTAAAATGTTCTCCAATATTCTTGCCGGAGGAGCCCAAGTATTCTTCATCTTGCATTTTGAAGTGCAATTCTTTCTACCTTGTCATTTGAGATGGTGTTATGTCATTCTTGACAGTTTCCCTTCGTGCTTCATGATTCACAAGTTATCAAGAATGAGATATTTAAACCCATCATTTTCTCTCCGTTCAAGAGATCTTTCAACCCTTCAATCTCTATGTTGGAGTTATTTGGATTATATTTCACCTAAAGCTTACCCTAATGATTGTTGCTATTGGGGTGCTTATAATGACCCAAATTCTTCATCTATCCTCTCGGTGAAAGAATTTTTATCTCTTCGGTGCTCTCAATCAAATCAATTGTTTAAGTTAGTGGCAGAATTTCACCTCAAGTTTTGAGATGTTTTCCATAAGCCCACATCAAGCTTATTCTTTTCGTTGTTGATTTTTCCAACAACTTCATTCAATCATTTTGTCTGAGGATGCTTTTCAAATTCATTGTGGGAGAAGTTGTCATTTTCTTCTCCATTGTTTTCTTTCCATTGATTAGCATCTATTCTTTCATTTCGGAGGCATTGTGATGTTGCTCTCTACAAACCATCATCTCGATTTATCGAGATCATGTTCTTTCCTTGCTTGTCCTTTTAACCGGAGTGTTGTGTCCTCTTTTCAAGTTCTCTCATCCTATCAAGTTTTGCCTCTCTTTTCAACCGGAGTGTTGTCTGAATCCTTCTTACCCCTTGTGCCATTCTTTCAATTGTTTCAGAGGCAATATGCTATTGATTTCATCAAGATCATCCAATCTTCTCAAGCTCATGTTAATTCCTTCCATTTACGGTCGAAATGTTGTCCAAATTATTTCGTTCTTATTCCTTCTCCATCTTGTTTTAACCGGAGTGGTTTTGAAATTCTTTCATCATCCATGAGCTCTTGTTTCATGTCTTTAAACCTACAAGGTTCTCATAATGTTCCTTGTTCCTCTTTTCTAACGGAGTGTTTTCATCTTCGTTCATGTCCTTGCAACTTTCAAATTCTCGTGGTGTCCCTTGTTCCTCCTTTTTACCGGAGTGCTCTTAACTTCGTTCATCTCCGTTGTATTCTTTCTTTCAAGTTGTTCAACCTCTCAAGGTTTGTGGTTTCACTCGTTTGTCGAAGAAGCAACTTTGTTTTACCTCTTCCTTTATCCTCTTCTATCTGGTGCCATCTTCAGGATCTCAGGTCGAGATCCTCTGTTAGTGTGGGAGAGTTGTGACGCCCGAAGAGCGACGCTCCAAAAGATTCCTGATGTTCCGGGTTTTCACTGTGTGTTTCAGTTGTGCTTGCTCTATTTATTTTGCATTGCATCATAGCATCATGTCATCATGTCATAATTCTTTTGGTTTTCAACTAAATAAATTGTGTGGATCTTCGATCCATTTAAATCGAGGGAAGTGCGATTTCTCTTTAAAACATATCTCCCAATATTTAGGGAGCTATATTAAATTATTCCATATGTTTGGAATTCACCATAACACACTTGCATATTTCCCCATGCCTTCTCTTTCTCAATTCCTTGCCTCAAATCTTGCCAACTTTTCCTTTCCCTTTTGTCGAGGCTCCTCCTAAAGTCTCAACATTTTTGGACACTTCAAAAATCAAGTCTTAGTTCAAACCCATTTGAAGTAAATTCAAATATGTTTGAATTATATCTCGATCATGCCACTTCTATTTTCTTGGATTATGCTCATTTTTATGAGCCCGAGAAAAATAACCTCTTGCCCAAATTCTTCCCCTAACCTCCCCTTCTTTTCTTTCTCTTCTTTGTTTTGTTTTTTCATAGTTAGAGAGAGAGTAGAGCCCTGTTACCTGCAGGAGGCCCTTTTGCCTCGAGGCCCAGCCACAGTGGGCAGCCCAGCTCGGCCAGCCGCTCCTTCATGGCCCTAGGCCCAGCCGACAGCCTAGCCAGGCCCAACCATCCTTCCAGCGCACGACCTCCAGCGCTAACCCTAGACGCACCCCGTCGCTCCCTCCTCTGCCCCGCTCCCTCTCCCTCAGGGCCGCAGTGCCCCCTCCCGACCTCGATCTCCATCACACCTCGCAGCCATCGCCCGCTCGAGCTCCCTCCCTTCGTCCCCATATCTCCCCACGCCTCCCTCTCGTCCTCACCCCTCCCCGTCGCCTCGCACGCAGCCATGGAGCCCCGCCGGCCTGCGAGCCCAGGCCGTCGTCGCTGCCTTCCGTCGGCAGCCAACCGCGACCGCCGCCCCCTTCTCCTCGTCTGCGTCTGCGCCGGAGCGAGATGCCATCGCCGTTCAAGCGCACCACCGCCGCCTCAAAGAGAGGGCAGCGTCGCTCCCTCGCCCTGGCTCGCCAACGCCTTCCGCCGTGCTTCGTCGTGCTCCGCACCTCGCGCCGGCCGCCCGTTGACTTCCTCTCTTAGCGCCGCGATCTCCTGGCCGTAGCTCGCCGGGGAGAACCCCGATGCGACCCTATTGACACTAGGATTCTCCAAGGTCGCAGCTTGCCCCGCTCCGTCCCCGAACTCCGTCCTCGTCTCGGCGCTGAGACGCCCGAGCTCTCCCTGAGCGCCGCTGGTCCCCGTCGTCAGACTCCTGTTGCCGCCGTTGCTTGCTGCCTCGGAATCCATGGCCAAGACCACCTCAAGTTTGACTTTGGGTTGCTACCCCCACTGAGACCTGTGCTCGGATACGCTAAGGTCGACTACGCCCAATGATGCATCAAGTTCATCTTCGAAACGAGAATGACTACACGACGAAGCGCCAAGTACCTCCACGACGACCCGAACGTCAACAGAAAACGAGTACAACTACACCACCAAGACCTTTGAGTTCGACTTCTTGGACCGACAAGTACCACTACCGTCGACGTGCTTTTTACCAAGTACCACTACCGTCGTCGAAGACCCGTGTACAACTACCGTCGTCGTGTACTACTACTTCCACTACTTCCCCTCGTTGACTTGAACCGCCCCGAAATGCACGCTTCGAAGGTATACTGCCGAAACGATGCCCGTGAACGAATGTTGCTTGTTGTATGAGTTGCGCCTTATGTTTGTACCGTGCCTGAATCATCGCTTGAGACGTTCCTTCTTGTTGCCATGTCGTTGTCCCGTGAGAACCCGGAAACCGGGAGCACCCCATCTCTTTTGCATGTCACGCTCTCCGTCATCTTTTGCACCGGACTCTCAACGAGCTACCGGAACCAATATGTTGCGTGGCATCATTTTCGGATTCGCCGCCGTGGCCCTTTCTTTCCACCACGGTGACAAATACTTCACATCTCTTCAAGTTAACTTTTACTAAAAATTGCATGAAACTTGATCATGTCATCCGCATCATGATAACAACTTTTAAATGACTAAAATTGTTGTTTGCTTTAATAATTGCTATTTATGCACATGGGGAGTTTCCGGGAATTGTTGTTCTTATTTCCGGTCTCATTTAAAATGCCTAGATAATGTAGTCTTGCTCATGCTTCACCTTTTGCCATGTTTAATAAAAACATTTAATCTTGTCTTGTAGATAAATGAGAGTCAACTAAATAAATAAAATGTGGTGTTTTGTCGATATGCAACTCGTTGCATATTGAGCTCCACTTAAAGTGTAGTATTGTTTGTGCACCTTGCCATGCCATGCATATTTAAACCGGACACGCATCATACTTGCTTGTGCATCATGCCATGGTTATGATATGTGTGTTTACTGTGTTGTTTGCTTCTTTCCGGTTGCTTCTCTCGTTAGCTTCGGTTTCATTCCGGAGTTGTGAGGATTTGCTCGACTACTTCTTCGACTCGTTCTTCTTCCTTGCGGAATCCCAGGCAAGATGACCATCACCTTGGATACCTTTACTATCTTTGCTATGCTAGATGTCTCGATGCTATCTCTATATGTCGCGCTACCTATCTTTGGTTGTCAGCCTCTCCTTGTTGCCATGAAACCTCTAAACTATGACACCTTCCCAGCAAAACCGTTGTTTGGCTATGTTACCCGCTTGCTCAGCCCCTCTTATAGCGTTGTTAGTTGCGGGTGAAGATGAAGATTGTTCCATGTTGGAACTTGATGTTTTGGGAATATCACAATATATCTTATTTATATTAACACACCTATATACTTGGCAATGGGTGGGAGGCTTGGCCTTTTGCTCGGTGTTTTGTACCACTCATGCCGCCTTAGGAGCCGATAAACCGGCATTATGTTCCTTGATTTTGCGTTCCTTGCACGGTTGGGTATATGGGGACCCCTTGACACTTCGTATTTGAATAAAACTCCTCCAGCAAGGCCCAACTATGGTTTTTAATTTGCCTTATAATAACAACTTAATTAATTAATTAAATTGCACAGGGGGTCGCGTCCCTGGGGATTCTTTCTACATAACAGGGGGGGCAGTGCTGATGGTGTTGGTCTGAAATAGAGCACTGTGCGGGACCGCCCCTTGGCAACTTGGGGTATCTGGCTCCTGTACGCTTCGCTCATCCGGACCTGAGACGAGATACGCGCGGCTACTATCAGGGTGTTGGCACGCTGGGAGGTCTTGCTGGACTTGTTTTACCATTGTCGAGATGTCTTGTGCACTGGGATTCCGAGCCTGATCGGATTCTCCCTAAGATAAGGGGTAATATTATTATTACTTCTGCTGATCGTGAGAGCTTGTGATGGGCTAAGTTGGGACACCCCTGCCGGGTTATGATCTTTCAAAAGCCGTGCCCGCGGTTATGTGGCAGATTGGAATTTGTTAATGTCCGGTTGTAGAAAACTTGACAGAGGATCTGAAGTAAAACACACAACTGTGTGAGTAACCGTGACTATCTCTTTTCACTTTGAGAAGAGAACACGGTGGGGTTATGTTTGACTCATAGGTAGTTCAGGATCTTTAGCGATCATTAGTAGTTTGCGACCGTTTGCGTATATGCTCATCTTACTCTTGTACTCGTAAGTTAGCCACCATATTATGCTTAGCCGCTGCTGCAACCTCACCACTCAACCTCTTCTTACCATAAAGCTTTGCTAGTCTTGATACCCATGGTTATGCGATTGCTGAGTCCTCGTGGCTCACAGATACTACAACACCAGATGCAAGTACCGCTGAGAACAGTGCAGGAGTTCGTTCAGAACTTCACTGGGAGCTCGATGAAGAGAGTGGCCGTATGTATGTGACGTTTTTCGACGATCAATAGTGCTTCCTACTAGGGGCGATCGGACCTTGTGTTATTTGTGGTATCTTTCATTTGGATCTTTGTTCGTAGTCGGACTCTGATGTTATTTGGATGATGATTGTTTATGTAATGCATTGTGTGATGTGGCGAGTGTAAGCTAACTACTCTTTTGCAATTTCATCCCTCTTTTACATGAGTCGTGCAAAGATACCATACTTCAGATCATTCTAGTATGAGCTTATGCCTTTAAGTCGTGCCTCGACACGTGGGAGGTATAATCTCATACTGGGCATTACAGGGGGCTCGCCGGAGTTAAGGAAGAACCAGCCGCAGCGGGGAGGGGGGCTCGCCGGAGAGGTACCTCACTATATATCTTAGGGTTCAGGGTGGGGTGGTGGTCACCAGCGGTGGTGGGGCGGTGGCGTGGGGATCGACGGAGAAAAAGCTTGGCACG
>LR738711.1:569372736-569408005 GCA_902687465.1 Secale cereale | reverse complement strand
CTGGAGGCTCAGGGGGGTGGAGGTTGAACATGAACTACAGGCTCTTGATTTTGTATCCAACGGCCGCAAAATCGACTGACCAGAGATGAAAAAGTCAGTCGACTGACGTGTAGCCTCACCTCTAGTGCGTTCAGGTTCGACAGCAAAATTCAGTTTCTGCAGTTAAGTTCAGTTTCGACAGTTAAATTCAGTTTCGACAGCAAAATTTAGTTTTGACAGTTAAGTTCAGTTTCGACAGTTAAATTCAGTTTCGATAGTTAAGTTCTGAGATGAGCTGCTGATGTATACATCTAGCACTTTGTGGTTATGTATTTTACGTCATCTATTGGAGATATTAGAATTCCACTCAGGTTAACGTTGTCTCTCTTGTCCTGCTTCAGCCTCGGCGTCGTACAACTCACCGGAGCTGCTCCAACAATGAAACCCTCCATCATAGTGGAGCAGTACCTCGAGCTCCATCTCCGGACGCCTAAGATCTTCTTCCCCTCCTCCAACAGCCAAGTCAGCCGGAGCATCCTCACCGGCCAAACCAATCACTCTAAGATCGACATGGCTTCGCCAAAGATGTTGTACACTTCTTTTGGTTTGACTTATTCTCACCATGCTTCTTTGCATCATGTGATCTTCCAATTCTTGTGAACCAAACACCCAGATTGGCAGAAATCATGTGTTTTTAAATTCTCTGTTTTGCATGTGCATTCCTATCCTATTCATGTCTATTTCCTATCCCTACATTGTTAGAATCCTCAAATTCAAACAAGCCCTTACATAATTACTTCTGTTACAGACATGTGTCAAAGAAAACCTTGTGTGGTTTGTCCTGCTCTTGCGGTGCTTTGTTCCACCCCTAGCTTAGCTGCTCCAACGACGGGAGGGTTCACCACAGCAGGGATCCGCTCTCCAGACTGTCTTTCGCCGCCTCAGATCTTCTTCCCCGCCGCCGGCAGCCACGACAACTGCATTACCATCATCAACTGAGCAGATGACCTTGAGGACTACACGGGTCCGCAAGAGAGGTCGCACTCTTCCGTGTCTGCTTACCTTATGCATCGCTTAATATGATGACATGCTACTTTATCGTCATGTTCAACTATTAGACTCCGACTCAGGTCCAAACTTATGCTGAAACTTGAGTTTTTAAATGGTTGTGGGGTACATATTGGGCCATTAATCAGTACTATATGTCTACTATCTGGTTAATCTCGGGTGTCTACTATGAGTTTCATGTTGGGTGCAAACAAACATTAAAGAAGCCATTATCTGTATTTTTTAACTAAAGCTATTATCTGCCTGCTATCATTGGTTTAGGGTCTATCCACAGTTTGCTACCTTCACTCTGGATTTGTGCATGCACTCCTTACATAATCTCACTATGTTTTATTCCTATGCATGTCAGTTATTGTACACAATGGAACTGAACATGTAGAGCAAAAGAGATGAGCCTTGCGTGGCAATAAAATTTCATGCAGACGTCACTCCATGGTGGGCGCAAAGGCAGCCCCCCTCCACCCATTTTGGATCGTAATCAAGAGGAAGATAACTCCTCAGAGGAGGATTCAGAGACAGATGACCAGTCCTATTCCCCCCCCCCCTGAGGTGCATGCTCTAACTTGACAGGGTTATGTTGCTCATATCGTGCATATGATATCTTGCATTGCTATGTCATTTGCTTAGTTTAGACATGATTTGTGTGAATGCCACCTGTTTAGTGTCTAATTACCATATATGTGAATTATGCAATGACATCTTTTTGCAAGACATTATATATGTGAATTATGCAATGCTATCTTGTTGCAAGGCATTATATATGTGGATTATGCAATGCCATGTTGTTTAGCCAAGCGTCATATATGTGAATTATATCATGCTGTCCTTTTTTTGTATTTCTCATTGCTTTTGTCGACAATGTTTGTATATTCAACTGCTCTTCCTATGCATCAGCCATTTGAATTGGTGATGGAGAATTCTGGAGTGAAAACAAGGTCTTCAGAGCAGACAATGCTACCTGGTGAAGCACATATCTTACTGGTTACAGATAGCTCTTCAGAGGAGGATTCAGAGGCAGATGACCAGTCCTATTATCCCCCTGAGGTGTATGCTCAAACTTGGCAGGGTTATATTACTCATATCATGCATATGTTGTATTGCAATGCTTAGTTTTTACATCATATACACGATATTGGATGCCATCTCTTTAGTTGACACATCATATATGCGATTGCCCTCTGCTCACTTCCTTACTACATAAATCATATATTTGAATTATATCATGCCATGATGTTTACATAGACAGCATGTATCTGAATTATGACATGCCAACGCTTTTTCTAAAGACATAATATAGTTATGTCATCTCATCCTGTTCACATAGTCATCATATTTTGAATATGACATTCTATCCGTGAATTATATCATGCCATCATGTTACCATCGACGACATGTTTGTGATTTATGGCATACCAACCACTTTAATAGACACATCGCATAGTTATATCATGTCATCCTGTTTACATAGTCATCATATTTTGAAGTATGTCATTCTATCCTGTTTAGTTAGCCATCATACATGTGAAATTGGGTCATGCTATCCTGTTTAATTAGCCATAATATATGTTAAATTATGTCCTGCTATTCTGTTTGGTTAGACAACATAAATGTGAATTATTTCATGCGATGTTTTCTTCCCTACTATCCACACCTGTCTATCTTACAATGTATGTACATTCAATTACTTTTCTTGTTTATCAGCCATTTCAATTGGAGGGGGTGATGGCAGTATCTGTGGGAGTAAAAGCACGGTCTTCAGAAAAGATCGTGCTACCTGTCGATGGAGATAGAACCACGGTTGTACTTTCCCAAGAACCATCCCCACCACACATAACCCAGACTCACACATATTGTACCCCTACCCAGTTGGACAGAGAACCAGCTACACCCCTTCTAACCCCAACCCCCGCAGATGGTAACCCAGTTCCCGTTGACACAACACCGTCTCCACCAGAGAGCACACTAACACGAGCAGTTAGTAAGGCAACTGCAGTGCCCAAAGCACGAGGACCACCACTCCAAACCCCAAGCAACGCTTAAAGAAGAAGAAGAATTGTTCTCAAGTCAGGTTCCGGAGCTATGGTTCATACTACTTTGCTCTTGCATCACTGTATTTACTCATACCAACTAATTTCAAATTTTAAGGATGCAATTGAAACTCCAATGGCGCAACAGGTATGTTTTAAACCTGGTTCTTTAACGTGTTTGCTATTGTAACTTGCTCTATGTTGATTTTAGTTTCAATTGAATAAACAGTTATATTCTCATGCCATGCACCTTACAAGTGTTGTTATTGCTGTGTAGTTTCCCACACTTATATTCTGTCTAAGCTGCTTTGTCTTAAATAGATATGATTCGAACTGTATCTATCTTGATTTGGCAACATAAACTAGAATGATATAGACCATACATTTACCATACTACATAGATATATGTTTGTTTCATGTTGTTATCCTGTCCACCTTACTACTGAACTGGTTCACCAAAATGAGTTTCATATACTACATTGTAAACCTGTGATGTGTTTGTTTGTTTTTGTTTTAGAATGCGGATAAAATATTGGAGAAGAGAACCCCGTTATACAATGGTACATGAAGTAATGCAGATAAGGTTCAAGATAGTGAGACATCCCTGTTGGTCTCCAAGAAAGCTGATAAAAACTATATTGAAGACACTGAGACAACCCCAAAGTCATGTCTTGATGTAGTGTTCGAGTTACTGGCTACTACTGCTGGCAACAGCTCTTCAAACTCGCTGCCTGAATCAGTTCGGCTTCTTGAGTCTCAACTTCAAGTTGAAAGACATCGATCAGATGTTATGCGACAGGAAGCCGAAGGACTGAGGAAGTCCCTGCAGAATTCAGATGCATACTTTCTGGTGCAACAGCAAGTGCTGGAGGATTTAAGCGCCAAACAAGAGAAAGTTAATAAGCTTGCTAAGCATCTTGCCAGCATTATGTGTACCCAGGATATTGTTTCTTGAGCTCTTCTGAAGTGGTTTCAGTTCTGGACTTGTTTTGCTGCGGCGTTTATATGCTGCTTTGTTCCCTATATTTGCACTGGTGGCGAACTTTGATGCCTAGTGGATGTAATATGTGTAATAGCCGTGATAGCCTAGCATAAGTTTCTTGCATATTTATTTCCTTATTGTCTTGTTTATTTGTTTTCTTGTAATCAGTGCAGTTCTTTTTCCGTGGTTTGCTAGTGGCCGCAATAGCCAATTTTTTAAAACTAGGCCACATTAACCATGGGCTACATATTTACTGTAGTTAACATGGGCCTCTTACGGGCCGTAGAAACAATGGGCCTACTAAAGGCCATAGAAACAATGGGCCTTATACGGGTCATAGACACAATGGGCCTTATACGGGCCATATGATCGGTTGGCCAAACATCGGCCAATAAAAGACCACATTATGGTCGTAAATGGGCTAGAGTTGAAATCGTCCGTTCATGGGCCGACCATAACGGGCCGTCGTTAATCGGACTGAATTTGGCCCAATGTATTAACGGGCCACAAACGGGCCGACTGTAACCACGGGCTGAATTTGGCCCACAAGCAGAAAATGACAGTAACGGGCCGAAAGTAAATGAATGCTGGAAATGAGCCCAAGAATAAATGGGCCCTGAGAAGGCCGAAAGATAACATGGGCTGGAAACGGCCCGACAGAATAATGGGCCATTAATGGGTATAAAGTAAATCACTGTTCAATACGGGTCAGTTTTACATAATCTCAGCCGTTAATGGGCCGAGGGTTACTAAGGACCTAATATGGGCCGAAATACGTCATGGGCCATACATGGGCCGGAAGTTAAAACGGGCTGGAATTATATTGGACGCCCCAGATGACGCTACTGGGCGTAATTCGGATAGGCCGTAAACAGGCCCTGGGTTAGCGGGCTGTAAATGGGCTATATGCAAACATGTCGTTAACCGGCTTGCCGTGGACCGGCCCGCCACCTTTTGACCAAGTCAAACGGGCCGGCCTTTTCACAGGAATGGGCCTCTGTTGAGCCATGCCATGTGTCGACGTATCATAGGCGCTTTTGGTCCAATGAGTGGATGACATCTGTCCCAACGATGAGCTGACACGTGTTTCCTCCAGCCAATGATGATTTTACACGTGGAAAATCCCCATTGGTCGGTGCCGTTAATGGGTTATCGGATCCAGAACCGGACCCGATAGCTTTACGGTCTTCCGTTACAATGGATGCCACGTGTCGGTCACCCTTGACGAAAGTACTTCTGTGACGCGCAATTTATCGTCATGGAAGTGGACACTTTCGTGATGATCCTTTTGGTAATGTCATGGAACACTTCTACGACAACACATGTATGACTATCTTCATTCTGTCATAAATTTGTCATGGATGTACATGCATGACAGAAAACGTGACCTACTGTGACAAACACGTATCATCACGGAAGTGTATTCCTTTTTGTAGTGAGGGGGGCTCTATCACCCTCGCTTCCGGTGGCGCTGGAGTGCCACCGGGGCCATCATCGTGCGACGGCGATCTACACCAACACCTCCGTCATCTTCACCAACATATTCATCACGTTCCACCATCTATCTACAGCGGTCCACTCTCCCACAATCCGCTATACACTCTACTTGAACATGGTGGTTTATGCTTCATATTATTATCCAATGATGTGTTGCCATCCTATGATGTCTGAGTAGATTTTCGTTGTCCTATCGGTAATTGGTGAATTGCTATGATTGGTTTAATTTGCTTGTGGTTATTTTGTTGTCCTTTGGTGCCAATCATATGAGCGCGCGCGTGGATCACACCATAGGGTTAGTTGTATGTTGATAGGACTATGTATTGGAGGGCAAGAGTGACAGAAGCTTCAACCTAGCATAGAAATTGATGCATACGGGATTGAAGGGGGACCAATATATCTTAATGCTATGGTTGGGTTTTACCTTAATGAACGTTAGTAGTTGCGGATGCTTGCTAATAGTTCCAATCATAAGTGCATAGAATTCCAAGTCAGGGATGACATGCTAGCAGTGGCCTCTCCCACATAAAACTTGCTATCGGTCTAGTAACGTAGTCGATTGCTTAGGGACAAGTTCACAACTCCTACCACCACTTTTCCACACTCGCTTTACTAACTTTATTGCTTCTTTACCTAAAAATCCCCTAGTTTTTATTTATGTGCTCTTTATATTTTTGCAAACCTATCCCGTTACACCTACAAAGTACTTCTAGTTTTATACTTGTTCTAGGTAAAGCGAACGTCAAGCGTGCGTAGAGTTGTATCTATGGTCCATAAAACTTGAGGGAATATTTGTTCTACCTTTAGCTCCTCGTTGGGTTCGACACTCTTACTTATCGAAAGAGGCTACAATTGATCCCCTATACTTGTGGGTTATCAAGACCTTTTTCTGGCGCCGTTGCCGGGGAGCAATAGCGTGGGGTGAATATTCTCGTGTGTGCTTGTTTGCTTTATCACTAAGTAGATTTTATTTGTTGTTCTAAGTTGTTCTCTATCTTTAGTTATGGATATGGAACACGAAATACCAAAAAAAAATAGGTTTACTTGCTACTCATGGAGATGGGGAACCTCCTAAAATCCTCGATGCTCATTATGTGAAAAATATTATGTACTACTTTGATAATCCTGAGAAAACCCCATTCAACTATATAATGGGAGTAAAT
Organism: Secale cereale; assembly: GCA_902687465.1. Classification (NCBI taxonomy): domain Eukaryota; kingdom Viridiplantae; phylum Streptophyta; class Magnoliopsida; order Poales; family Poaceae; genus Secale; species Secale cereale. The sequence continues at coordinate 569,401,289 of LR738711.1, read as the reverse complement.
TTGGATCAATGTGAATACTTTAGGGATTATTGCTTGACACAAAATGGGAAACTATTATGGGATCAAATTTATATGTTGCGTTGGTATGCTCTGGAATTATGCTTGAGATATGATTATACTTGTTGCTCTAGGATGTAGGCTCCACAACTTCCCTTTTCATGCAAATTTAATGATAATGAAACCTTAGCATCGTATGCTAATGGTATATATGATTACTATGATGTTGAACAAATAGAAGAATTTGTTGCTTTATTGGGTGCTTGTGAAATTAAATGTTTGTTTGAAGAGTATGAAAATTATGATGATGTTGTTTATAGATCTGAAAATCTTGCTATATTTAAATATTGCTATTTGAATTATAAATACAATGCCAATATTTATGCTTTTATTGAGAAAGTCTCCGCTGTCCAAGACGAGACTAATATTTTGCAGGAATCTATGGAAGAAGAAATTGATGACATTGTGAGCTCATTAGATGAAGAAGATGACGAGGAGAGGAGAGCGAAGAACAAAAGGAGGAAGAGCGGATTAGCTACCCGTGCCCACCTTCTAATGAGAGCAACTCTTCAACTCATACATTGTTTAATTTCCCTTCGTGCTTATCGAAGGATGAATGCTATGATCCCTTGGATTTGTTTGAAATATCCCTTTTTGATGAACTTGATGCTTGCTATGCTTGTGGCCAAGGTGCCAATATGAATTATGCATATGGAGATGAACTTGCTATAGTTCCTTATGTTATGAATGAAATTGTTGCTATTGCACCCACACATGATAGTCCAGTTATCTTTTTGAATTCTCCCAGCTACATTATATTGGAGAAGTTTGCACTTATTAAGGAATATATTGATGGGTTGTGTTCTACTACTACACATGATGATTTTGATATATATAATATGCATGTGCCTGCTGCTCCTACTTGCAATTATTATGAGAGAGGAACTACATCTCCACCTCTCTATGTTTCCAATACGATAAAATTGCAAGAAACTATTTATACTATGCATTGGCCTTTACTATGTGTGCATGAACTGTTCTTTAATGACATGCCGATGCATAGGAAGAGAGTTAGACTTCATTGTTGCATGATATATGTTACTTTGTGCTCACTACTAAATCACAAATCATGTTAATTAAAATTGACTTTGATATACCTTGGGTTCCGGGTGGATCCATTACTTAAGCACTATATGCCTAGCTTAATGGAAAGAAAGCGCTGCCAGGGAGACAACCCGGAAGTTTTAGAGAGTCATTTATTTATGTTGTGTGCTTTTATAAAGTTTTAAAAAAAAATTAAGAGGGGAACCTAAAACTTTTTCAAAAAGAAAAGTGAAAGTGAGAAAGACGAGCATTGTTAACGTGGGAGCTAGCTTGGAACTTTGTTCATGCCCATGGAAACTTTGTGAACCTTGATTACAGAAACTTTTCAACAAAAATAATTATCCTTTTGTACAATTCCATTGTATTATAAAAATAATGTGCCAAGAGTTTCCTTTAGGATGATTAAACTGCTTGTTGGTTTGTGCGGTGGAAAAACAGAAACTTTGGCTATAGTGCGTGATTTTACATTTTTTACTGGAATTTCTGAAGGACCTGAAACATTTTGAAAAGTCTTTCTATACAAATTGTTGATTTTTCCTAATTTTTCGGAATTTTTAGAGTTACAGAAGTATGGTTAATGTTCAGATTACTACAGACTGTCCTGTTTTCACATATTGCTGTTATAGCTTCATTATTTGCATATGTTTGAATTCTTGTTGAAACCTCCTTGACTTGGGGCCATAGAATTGTGATTGCATACAGTGGGTAATGTTTGTTAATAATTATACGATAATGTTATATCAGTACATGATGGGATTTCATTGATCATATGCACTAGCCCCGCCACTAAAAGTTCGGTTAAGTTTTGTGTGGATGAAGTGTTCAAAGATCGAGGAGGTCTTGAAGTGAGGAGAAGGAGGAGAGGCAAGAGCTCAAGCTTGGGGATTCCCAAGGCACCCCAAGTAAATATTCAAGTAGACTCAATCGTCTAAGCTTGGGGATGCCCCGGAAGGCATCCCATCTTTCTTCAACAAGCGTCGGTATGATTTCGGATTCATTTCGTTCACATGATATGCGTAAACTCTTGGAGCATCGTGTGCTTTTTATTTTTCTTTTAATAAATGCACCATGCTAGTATGAGATAGTCCTTGGTTGATTTATATAATGCTCTTTGCACTTCACTTATATCTTTTGAGTATGGCTTCATAGAATGCTTCATGTGCTTCCCTTATATCATTTGAAGTTTGGATTGCATGTTTCTCCTTACATAGAAAACCGCCATTTGTAGAATTATATTTTGCTTCACTTATATTTGTTAGAGCATGGGCATATCTTTTGTAGAAAGAATTAAAACTCTCTTGCTTCACTTATATCTATTTAGAGAATATGAACAAGAACTTGAAGCAGATGATTCAATTGAACAAGCAGGCGAATCTGATAGCTTTAGGATTTTATTTTTGTATAGTTTCTCTAGGATTTGGTTACTTGTTGGTCATCACTCGTTAGAAATGTTATTAGTGTGGTGTAATGTGCTTTAGGATTTTGTTAAATTTGTGGATCATGTGCTCTAGCATTTGCTTAAATTTGTGGATCATGTGCTCTAGGATTTGCTTAAATTTGTGGATCATGTGCTCTATGATGTGTGTTGCTTAATTTGTGGATCATGTCAGTTTCGTCAGTTTTGTACACTTTCAGTTTCTTCAGTTTCGTCAGACAACACCGACCGTCAAAGGAAAAAAATATAGTTCTAGGGCCCAAATTGAAACTAAGCTCTGGTTGGGCCGTCGCATTGTGTTGAGTGTCGTAGGCCCACAAAGATAAAAGAGGCCTAGAAAATAATGCATGCACTGGCTCTGTTTTTTTTGCTTGATTATTGCCATTGTAAATCCAATTATTGCCATGCCGAACAAAAATAGTGGATGGTGGTAAATCGATTTATTGTTAGCAGTACAAACTTTGTCCCGTGGCATTTTTGTACAGATAATTTCCAAGGTGAACTTAAGAATAACTTTTTCCATGTCATTGTTAGTGTAGATACCATGAAAAATTCTTTATTGAACTTGCCCATGTCAAATTTATTTGTACATATCGTGGCACTTTCCTTCTGTATATAGCCTACGGCACACCACTTTGATTTTTTTACATGCGGGTATTATAAACATGTTTTTGTTGCAAGAAAAATATTATATCCACGATTTTTTTTGGTTTTACACATTTTTTTTGTAGAACATGGCAGATTTAATTGTGTAGATCATGATATCCATCAGAAACCACATCTAAAATAAAGTCCGGTGGCACCATTAGCCACCATATCCATCAAGAGAGCATGTCTAGGGCTCGGCTACGGCACCATATCCATCTTGAGAGCATGTCTAGGGCTCGGCTACGGTGCCATATCCATCTAGAGAGCATGTCTAGGGCTCGGCTACGGCACCATATCCATCTAGAGAGCATGTCTAGGGCTCGGCTATGGCACCATATCCATCTAGAGAGCATGTCTAGGGCTCGGCTACGACACTATATCCATCTACCGATATCTCACGCAACAATCATACATCCATAACATAGAAAGTAGCAAGCATAGCATAGTTCTTACATAAAACATAGGGTGCATAAAAGAGTTCAAGGTACAAGCAACGACATAACATAAAAAACATAAAAAGCCCTAACGGGCAAGATAAGCTTCACGAGACCGGTCGGGCCTTCACCACCATCTTCACTGCGCCTTCTCTTCAGTGCTCCTCCTCCACGCCGTCCTCGCCGAGGTAGTAGGGTAGGCTGTGCATACCGTCGCGGGTGGGGAAGATGCAGTCGAAGTTTGTGAAGATGTTGTGGGTTGTGAATGCGATGAATTCGCATCCACGCCAAAACACCTTGCCGAGGAGGTAGTACGCATCAAATCTGTTGGCGAAGTTAATGATGAGTCCGAGCGGTGGAGTGCTAGAGTTTGGATGCACATCCTCTAGTTGGAACATCACCGGCGAGCCCGCCGGGAGGTGCGTGAAGCCCGTAGCGAGGAACCCCTGGGCAAAGTCCCTTGCACCCCTCCATCGTGAGAACGCCCACACGCAGAGCGTCCTCTCCACGATATGGTCGGTGGGAGCTGGAAGGTGGGGCCGTTGTACTGCATTCTCACCTCGCTTTGAGAGTGCTCTGGGTTTGGGTGAAGAAGAGAAGGGGGCGGCGCAAATGGATGTGTGGAGAATATGTGGAGGGGTGGGTGGTTTAAATAGGGAAAGGGGAAGGGAAGGAAAGTGGCACTGGCCGCGCTTTGGATTTGCTACGCTCAAACGAGCCGCGTCGATCGATATGCTACCTTGATTGCCAACATGTTTTAATTGCCACGTTGAAAAGATGTGAGTGGATCGAAAAGTGTGAAACAATGTTGTCCATTGAGGAGACATGTGTGCGAGATGAGACAAACCAGCGGGAGCGACCGTCCCTGCGTCATGGCGGCTCGCATGCAGAAAGGGCCCGGTTAGTGTCTGTGGCGGCTCACGTGCAGAAAGAGGTCGGTTAGCACATCGTGGTGGTGGGCAGCGGCGCATGCAGGTAGGCTAGCTACGTGCATGCATAGAATGCTAGCTGGACATGTCGTGCATGCATAATAGGCTTCTGTCGTTGTGGCGCGCGCACGGCCCAACAGTCTAACCACGGCCCAACGGGCGAACAGCGGCACCGTCCGACACGACCCCACTCATCAGGTTAACTGTCAAAGCACTGACGCGATGGCATCCACCATTTGTGACCATTTCTGAGGGTTTAAGACAAGAGAGTGGGGAAAAGTGAGCAAATGTTAAGATCGTGGGGATAAATGAGTATCGCTCAGGAACTAGGGGCACATATGTAAAAAAACAAATAACTATCATGAGATACTTGACTGACATCATCTTGAAAAGTTTCATGGTTATTAGTATTCTTTATAACATATGTGTCATCACAATAATCATCATAAATAGGAGGCATGCTTACATCATAATAAATTTGCTCATCAAAACTTCGGGGACTAAAAATATCATCTTCATCAAACATAGCATCCCCAAGCTTATGGCTTTGCATATCATTAGCATCATGGATATTCAAATAATTCATACTAACAACATTGCAATCATGCTCATCATTCAAAAATTTAGTGCCAACTATTTTATTGACTTCTTCTTCTACAATTGAGCACAGTTTTCCTTTACATCATTTTCACGAAAGACATTACAGAGATGAATAATATGAGGCAACCTCAATTCCATTTTTTTGTAGTTTTTATTTCTATAAAACAAACTGGTGATAAAACAAGAAACTAAAATATTCAATTGCAAGATCTCAAGATATACCTTCAGTCACTCACCTTCCTGGCAACGGCGCCAGAAAAGAGCTTGATGTCTACAATGCAACCTTCTTCTTGTAGACTTGTGTTGGGCCTCCAAGCGCAGAGTTTGGTAGGACAGTAGCAAATTTCCTTCAAATGGTTGACCTAAGGTTTATCAATCTGTAGGAGGCGTAGGATGATGATGGCCCCTCTCAAACAACCCTGCAACCAAATAACAAAGAGTCTCTTGTGTCCCCAACACACCCAATACAATGGTAAATTGTATAGGTGCACTTTTTCGGCGAAGAGATGGTGATACAAGTGTAATATGGATAGTAGATATTAGTTTTTGTAATCTAAAACTGTAAAAACAGCAAGGTAGAAAGTAGTAAAACGGAGCACTAACGATATTGCAATGCTTGAAAACAAGGCCTCGGGTTCATACTTTCACTAGCGCAAAATCTCTCAATAGTGATAACATAATTGGATCATATAACAATCCCTCAACATGTAACAAAGAATCACTCCAAAGTTCCTATCATGAAGAACGTAAGACGAAATTGCTTGTAGGGTATGAAACCACCTCAAAGTGATTCTTTCTCATTAATCTATTGGGCTATTCCTATAAGTGTCACAAACAGGCCTAGAGTTCGTACTAGAATAACACCAAGTGACATGCATCAATCAACCATAATTTCACCTAGATACTCCAATGTCACCACAAGTATCTGTGGGCTAATTATACGATGTGCCTCACACAAGTTCAGCTTCATAATTTTCAATCCAACACAAAGAACTTCAAGAGCATCCCGAGATTTCTATCGGAGAAAGGAATTTGAAAACGCGTTCCAACCCCTATGCATATATTACCCCAATGTCACCACGGGAATCCGCAAGTTGATAACCAAGGCATACATCAAGTCGATCAATAACACATCCCATTGTCACCACGGATATCCTATCGCAAGACATACATCAAGTGCTCTCACATCCAAAGATTCAATCCGACATAACAAAACCTCAATGGAAAAGACTCAATTCTTCACAAGGTAGAGAGGGGGTGAAACATCATATGATTCAACTATAGTAACAAAGCTCGCGGTACATCAAGATCGTGCCAAATCAAGAACACGAGAGAGAGAGAGAGATCAAACACATAGCTACTAGTACATACACTCAGCCCCGATGGTGAACTACTCCCTACTCATCATGGAGATCGCCGTGATAATGAAGATGGCCATCGGTGATGGTTTCCCCCTCCGGCAGGGTGCTGGAACGGGGTCCTAATTGGTTTTTCGTGGCTACATAGGCTTGCAACGGCAGAACTCCCGATCTAGGCTTCTTTTCGGGGTTTTCCCTATTTACAAGTATTTTTGGCGTCGGAAACAAGTCAGGGAGGTCCACGAGGTAGCGGCAAGACAGGGGGCGCGCCCTCCACCCTTATCGCTTCCTCGTGAAGCTTCTGGTCCATCTTCGATACTCTTTCGGCTTCTTTTGGTCCATAAAAAATTGTCATAAAGTTTCAGCTCGATTGGACTCTTTTTTATTCCTTTTCTGCAAAACTCGAAAACAAGGAAAAAACCAAAACTAGCACTGGGCTCTGGGTTAATAGGTTAGTCCCAAAAATATTGTAAAATGGCATATTAATGCATATCAATCATCCAAAACAGATAATATATTAGCATGGGACAGATACGTTGGAGATGTATCAGTGCTCCACCTCGGCGATGTCGGAGACTCCGTCCTCTTTCCGAGTCGCGGCGCCGTCCACTATGGCAATGGCTGCATGCTCTGGTGGGTGTTTTATTCGTATGGGAGCTTCGAGCTACAGTACCAGTGGGGCGGGGGTCCTTTTCGTGGTTTCACATGGTTTGAGGAGAAAAATAGAATCTCAAGTAGCACAATAAGTTGGAATGTGTCGGAGGAAGGCTAGCAGGAGCAGTACGACAAACATCACATGTGCACCATAATTTCTGTGAAATGGGTCTATGTGGATGTACGAGTAGCACGTCCATATCATGGAAATTCATGCACACAACAAATATTTTTGTGCACGATTTCATCATATTTTCATATTCTGTTTGGGAGTGGATTTGATTTTTGTAATCATAGCTCATTTTTGTAGTTGGTTTAAATTTGGACTATGCATGAGTTATTGCGAGAGATAGATATAGAGAGAATATTTGTGTGACAAAGAGGGGGCGCGGGGGCAGCGATACCTAACGAGAGAGGCACATATGCATGTTCGAAAGACTGTGTGTGTCGTAGAGAGAGGAGTGTCTGAAAGGGAGAGAGAGGGTGTGTTCGTGTGCGCGTTTGTGCTAGAGAGAGGGGTGTGTGTAACATCAGGATCGTACAAGGTTGGGATATGGGAGAGCAATAGTGTGTGTGCGATGAAGGGACACACAGACAGCGTATGTTTGCCTGTGAGAGAGCTAGATAGACCTCGACGGCACGGCTGGCAAGGGGTTGTAAGGTTATGTGACACCTCGAGACCGGTGTGCCAGGTGTCAGCCAGTTATTCGTCGTGGTTGCCATGTCATCTGCTTGTGTGTTGCATCATCATGTTTCAAAAACTTGCATCCGTCCGAGTCCGCCCGTCCTTTCCGTTGTCCGTTCTAAGCCCACACACACTTGCACGCGCCCGCGGCACCTCCGAATATTTACAAGTGGCGAAAAATGTTCTCGGAATGGGATGAAACTTGGCATGTGGTCTTATTATAGTGTATAAAGACCGCCTGCCAAATTTCATCGCATTCGGAGCTCGTTTGATAGCCCAACCGTTAAATAATGCGGCACTAGTCGCCAGTTAAAACGTCGGATGTTTTCGGTCTCCGAAAACCCCGCGGGCCTCTTTTCCCTTCTCTCCTCGCAGCCCGAAGCCCTTCTAAACAGCCCACCTAGGCCTTCCTAGACCCCCCCTCCCCTCTGCTCTGGTGTCGTTGGATCATGATCTGATGGCTCCGAAATGCACCAAAACCCCTCCAAACCCTATCCCTAACCCCCCTTACCTATTTAAGCTCCCTCCCCTGCCAAAAATGGAAGCCTAACCCCTTCTCCTACCTCCCCCCTCGTTTTCAGCGCCAGGCCTCCCCTGAGCCGCCACTTGTCGGCGTCCAGCCTCCCAGCACCGCCGCCACCTCAGCTCGGGGGCCACCCGTCAGCCTCCCACGCCAGCTACCGCTGCAGCCCGCCCGAGCCCGGGCCAGGCCCGCCCCGGGCCGCGATCGGGCCCGAGCCGCACCGCTCCCCGCTTGCCTTGCTTGCTCCTCCCCGTCGAGCGCGCCGCCTCACCTGCTCCTCGCCGCCGGCCACCGGAGCGCCGCGCCAACTCCTCGCCTCCCCGTGTGCCGCCCCCACTGAGCCGCCGCCGCGCGCCCTCTGCGCCCCGCCGTCGCCCGACGTGCTCCGCCGCCGCAGCTGCTCCGGCCTGGATCCGGCCAGATCCGGCCGGAGGAGCACCGCGCCACCCGGATCCGGCGCCCCGTCCCTGGAATCTTCGACCCCGCCACCAAGTTCGCCGGTGCCACTGCGGCCATGGCCTCTGCCTCGGCCTCCTCGGCCCAGAGCCACTAGTTAGTGGGCCCGACACCGCCGCCGATGGACATGTCCGTCCGGGCACGGACATGTCCGCCTCTCCTCTCCGTCTCACTCACAAGTGGGACCCGCGTCCAGCCACGGACGGACATGTCCGTCGGACCCGGACATGTCCACCCCTACGAGGTCTTTTTCTTCTAAGTTCCTAGCATATGCAATTTTGTGGCATACTTTGAGTGCGTGTAACTTTTTGTGCATAGATGCATATGATATGTCAAAATGATCGTGGTGATATGCTCTTCATTTTGTTCCATTATGGCATGCTTGTTTGAGTTCATCTTGATGCCTGAATCCCTGTTGCAAGAGTGCTATAAGTTTAAAACTGTTGTTAGCTGTAATTTTGTTAGCATGTTTGAGATGTGATAACTTTGTGCATGTTTATCCAAATGGAGCATATGATATGTCAAAATGTTCATTGTGAAGTGCTCTACATGATGGTTGCTGTAGCATTCATGTTAGGTGCCATCTTGCCATGTTAATCTCTGTTGCAAAAGTGCATGTGGCTGTTAAGTGTTGAAACTTCTTATGAGATGCTGATTTGACTTGCTCATTGCTATTGGTGTGTTTGTCTTCATGCCACATGTCTATATGTTTTAGAAGCACAATCTTATGGTCTTTGCTATGGTGCAATCCTCTTTCCATGATATGCCTTGTGGTGACTTAAACAAGCTTGTAAACATGCCATGCCAATGTTGCTGTTTTTTACTTAGTGAAAAAAACTGCTAAGTCTAGAATCTGTTAAACCTCATGCTATGTTTGCTTGATGCCCCACTCAAATCCATGCTTGTTTTAGAGTGGCCAATGATCATGTCTTGTTGTCCATGTTATGCTCTATCCATTCGTACCCTTGTTTGAATATATGGCCTACTGTAGCTTATTTATTTCTTGCTCTCAAGTTGCTATAAATTTACCTGTCAGATTTTTATCAGCATGATCAATTTGGTGAAGCCTGTTGTTATTGATCCATACCTCCTATGGAGTTGCTCCAATGGAGTTGTTTGATGTATGCTATGTCTATTACATGTCCATGATATTTATATACTGAGTAGAGTTGATATGCTTGTTGTTTTGTGCCTCCGAAGGCAGCATCATGATGATGTTTTTGCCTTCCCAGATTTTGACTTTAAGTCGGGATAATCTTATTGCAACTTGCCATGCTTGGTTAATTGTGTTCCAGCAAGTTTTTGGGTGTGTTCTAAGTTCATGCTTGTTTAGTATCATGTCTACTTCACATCCATGCCTCTTGTTATCATGTTTGGGTGTTGTAGCATATATATACCTTGCTCCAAAGTTGTTATGTTGTTGTTTTTGACAGCTTGTTGTTATATCTTGTTTCATGTCTATGTGTTGAACCGTTGCTCCGTTTGGAGCGTGCTATATATGAAACTTGTGTGATTTTGCATGTAGAATCATAATACCATGTTGTTTACATGTTTGGAGTGTGTTTACTTGTTTTTTGGATGCATCTTGCATATTTGACATGCTTGTCTTGTATTACTCACATCTTCTAGGCCGTAGCTCCAAATTAAATAAACTTTATAGGAAACTTGACTAGAATTTCAAGTAGATCATCATGGTGCATGTTAACCTGCTGTTTAACAACTTTAACTTAAGGTTTGTTCAGATCTGGACCAATTTCAAAATGTGCATATGAGGACTTACCGGATTTGTTATGTGTTGGTTCCGGCCTCATTTAAACTTGTTGGTTTGTGTTGTTCTTGTGTGCATCATCCCTTGCCATGTTTTGCATCATATAGACTTGTCTTGTATCATACTTGGTTGAGCATCTTGTCATGTTCTTGAGTGGTGTGTTTACCGTATTGATTGCTTCTTCTCATTAGTGCTTGTTCCGTTGCGATCGTGAGGATTTGTTCAACTACACTTGGGTTCGTCTTCGAGGCTTCTTCTTCGTCTACTTCATGGAACCGTTCTTCTTCCTTGCGGGATCTCAGGCAAGATGACTATCACCTTGGATACCTTTACTATCATTGCCATGCTAGATGTCTCGATGCTGTCGTTATATGTCGCGCTACCCATCATTATTGTCAGCCCCTCTCCTTGTTGCCAGGAAACCTCTAACCTTTGACACCTTCCTAGCAAACTGTTCTTTGGCTATGTTACCCACTTGCTCAGCCCCTCTTATAGCGTTGTTAGTTGCAGGTGAAGATGAAGATTTGTTCCATGTTGGAACTTGATGCTTTGAGAATATCACAATATCTATTATTATTATTAACACACCTATATACTTGGCAATGGGTGGAAGGCTTGGCCTTTTGCTCGGTGTTTCGTTCCACTCATGCCACCTTAGGAGCTGAGAAACCGGTGTTATGTTCCTTGATTTTATGTTCCTTACACGGTTGGGTATATGGGGACCCCTTGACAGTTCGTTTTTGAATAAAACTCCTCCAGCAAGGCCCAACATTGGTTTTAATTTGCTCATAATAAAAACTTAATTAATTAATTAATTGCATAGGGAGTTAGCGCTACCCGAGGATTCTTTCTACATAGCAGGGGGCCAGTGCTGATGGTGTTGGTCCCAAACGGGGGTCCTGCAGGGCCACCTTGGGGAAACCCGAGGGCTGGTTTTACCTGTAGCATCGCCCATCCCGTCGTGGCATGAGACGAGATACGCGCGGCTACTATCAGGGTGTCGACACACCGGGAGGTCTTGCTGGACTTGTTTTACCATTGTCGAAATATCTTGTGCACCGGGAATTCCGAGTCTGATCGGGCCTTCCCTAAGATAAGGGGTAATATTATTATTACTTCTGCTGATCGTGAGAGCTTGTGATGGGCTAAGTTGGGACACCCCTGCAGGGTTATGATCTTTCGAAAGCCGTGCCCGCGGTTATGTGGCAGATTGGAATTTGTTAATGTCCAGTTGTAGAATACTTGACAGGGGATCCGAGTTAAAACACACAACAGTGTGAGTAACCGTGACTGTCTCTTTTCACTTTGAGAAGAGAACACGGTGGGGTTATGTTTGACTCATAGGTAGTTCAGGATCTTTAGCGATCATTACTAGTTTGTGACCGTTTGCGTATATGCTCATCTTATTCTTGTACTCGTAAGTTAGCCACCATACTTTTGCTTAGCCGCTGCTGCAATGTCACCACTTAAACCTCTTCCTACCCATTAAGCTTGCTAGTCTTGTTACCCATGGTTATGGGATTGCTGAGTCCTCGTGGCTCACAGATATTACAACACCAGTTGCATGTGCAGGTTTCCGACGACTGGACGTGAGAGCGATGTTCGTTGTGTTGGAGTTCTTTCTTCTTCTTCTTCTTCTTCAGTCTTGGGTTAGATTCCTGGTCGGCAGCTTGGGATAGCAGATGGATGTCGTTGTGTTTTTCATGTTTGCATCCGTAGTCGGATGCCTTGTATTGATGTTGTTGTATTCATGTGACTTGTATGAATTGTTGTATCCCCATGTATGTATGTAATGGTACGATGTAATGATATCCATCTTGCTAAGCGCCCGAAATGTGGTTGTGCCCCAATCACGTAAGTGTCACGTGATCGGGATAGAATCGCATCTTGGGACTGATAAGTTGGTATCAGAGCCTCGACCGACCATAGGAGCCCCCTTGATTGATAGTAGCTTGGTCGTTGTCGAGTCTAGAAGAAAACTATTTTGGAGTCTAGTTATATCGGAGAGTAGGAATTCTTTTACTGCTCAGTCCCTTCGTCGCTCTGGTGAGGAATCTTGACGTAGGTGTTTTGAATTACCCCTCTCCCCCTTCAATTTTTTTTAGGATCACGCGGTTAGTTTTGTTCGTTGCGTTGTCTGCCCTTTGATCTGGTGCATCTCTCATCAAGTCGATCTGACCCTCCTCGTCGTGTGCTTCTATCCTCGGTTCTTTTCATCCGATGTTGTTTCCCTTCCGAAGTTGTCTTTCTTTTTCCCACCCGCCCACCCTTTTTCTTCTTGGAGCCGGAGTACTTAATCGAGTATCCATCTTACTCGTGTGAATCCTTTGCATTCTTTCCTCAATTATTTCTACTGGTGAATTCTCCTCTCGTTCGATATTCTTCACCTCTTCTTCTTTTCGGTGGTTTCAATTCAAATATCCAGTGTTCTTCATATTCCTTTCCCTCTGCCCAAATGTTTTTCCCCTTGCTTGTTCACCTCTCGCTAATTAATTTTTCCGAAGTTCCAAAGGAATCTCAGGATATTCGTCTGTCTTCCAATTAATTCGAACTCGTCACCTCATTTGAGTTTTTCAATCGTTCTGGTGCATCATCTCCTTTTCAGTCCTTTTGAACGGTGTTTTCTCTTTGGTGGGCCCATAACCCACAGGTCTTTTCCCAGGATCTTACCTGACTCTTCTAATATTTCCGGAGTATTCTCAAATTCTTTTCAAGTGTGATGTAAGCATGGATTCCATCAGTCATACGCCTTCCCCAAGATCGTTTGCAAATTCTTTTCATCATGGGTTAAACCTTTCTTATTTTCATTCTTCCAGAGCATGTCATGAATTCTTTTCATGTGTTCCTCCGAAGGTCATCATATCAGAAGATTTCTTTGTTCTCAGTTTTCAACTTCGTCCTCCAAATATTCTTCATCGATGCCTCTTCGTTCGTCTCACATTCGTCTGGTGTTTCGTTCTAGTATTCTTAACCAGTTCACGATCTCTTCGTTATCGTCATTCTAATTTTTCTCAAGTTATTTATTCTTCCCAGCGATTCATTCTCTTTTCTTCATTCATTTTTTTTCTAATTCTTCCCGGTGGATTAGTCTCCTTCTTCACTCGATTTAAATTTCTTCACGGTGGTTCGCTCCTTTTCTTCACTCGGCTTCAATTTTTACGGTGGTTCGCTCAAGAGTTCTTTTCCGGTGTTATCAGATCAATCCATTCTTTTTATTCCAATCATTCCGGTGGCTCATGAAGACTTTCTCAAGTTGAGCTATATCTCTCCTTAATCTTATTTCAACATGAATAAGTGATATGCAAATCCATTGCTTCTCATCAATTTATTGATGGAGGATGAGCATACCATAATTCTTATTCACTCTCGTCAAGTTGATTAATTCCTTCCTTCGGAGTTTATTCTTGATGAATAAATTCTAGTTCCAGGTGTTTTGAATCTTTTCTTTTCCGGAGTTCAAATTTTCTAGGATATCTCGTCGGAACCCTCGTCTGAATCATCGCAAGGCTTATTCTTAGACTTTTCATTCTATCATCATCCTTTTCATTACCAGAGTTCTTCATGGCGGCTCTTCATCATTTATTCATTCATCATATGTTCATCATAATTCTTCTGGAGCAGCTCAAGCATTATTCTTTTGCCTCTCGAGTGCAAATAATTCTCTGCATTCTTTTGAAAGGGAGTTTTGCATTTCTTCATTCTCGGCTATTCGATCTTTTGGTAGTGGCGGGAATTCACCACAAGTTTTGAGATGGTTACGTAAGCCCACGAAAATCAAATCTTTCGTTGTTCATTTTCCTACAACTCCGTTCATCCTTTCTTCGCAAGGATGCTCTTTCAAATTCATTCGCGCTCGAAGTTGTCATCTTCTTCTCTGTTCTTTTCATTTCACTCTTGCAATTCTTGCGGAGGCAATGTCTTGTTCATTTCGCATTGTTTCGTTCCGTCTTCTCAAAGTTCATGTTATATTCATTCCATTTTCAGCCGGAGTGCTGCCCAAATTCCTTCGTTTGAATTCCTTTTCAATCTCTTTTAATCGGAGTGGTTTCAGTTGTCATTTAAGCTCTTGTTCCCGTCGTATGCCTTGTTTCCTCCTTTTACCAAAGCTCCCCAACTCGTTCATCTCCGTTGTATCCTGCTTTCATGTTGTTCAACCTCTCAAGGTTCTTTGGCTTCACTCTTTTGTTCGAGAAGAACTTTGTTCTTCCTTTTCCCTTCCGTCTCGTTCCTAAGATCTCGGGACGAGATCTCTTGTTAGTAGGGGAGTGTTGTGACACCCCGAGACCGGTGCGCCAGGTGTCAGCCAGTTATTCGTCGTTGTTGCCATGTCATCTGCTTGTGTGTTGCCTCATCATCTTTTAAAAACTTGCATCCGTCCGAGTCCGCCCGTCCTTTCCGTTGTCCGTTCTGAGCCCACACACACTTGCACGCGCCCGCGGCACCTCCGAATATTTATTTTATAAGTGGCCGAAAAATGTTCTCGGAATGGGATGAAACTTGGCATGTGTTCTTATTATAGTGTAGACAGGCCGCCTGCCAAATTTCATCGCATTCGGAGCTCGTTTGATAGCCCAATAGTTAAATATAGCGACACTAGTCGCCGGTTAAAACGTCAGACGTTTTCGGCCTCCGAAAACCCCACGGGCCTCTTTTCCCTTCTCTCCTCACAACCCGAAGCCCTTCTACACAGCCCACCTAGGCCTTCCTAGACCCCCCCCCTCCGCTCCGGTGCCGTTGGATCGTGATCCGATGGCTCCGAAATGCTCCAAAATCCCTCCAAACCCTATCCCTAACCCCCCTTTCCTATTTAAGCTCCCTCCCCTGCCAAAAATGGAAGCCTAACCCCTTCTCCTACCTACCCCCTCGTTTTCAGTGCCAGGCCTCCCCTCAGCCGCTACTTGTCGGTGTTCAGCCTCCCAGCGCCGCCGCCACCTCAGCGCGGGGGCCACCCGTCAGCCTCCCGTGCCAGCCACCAATGTGGCCCGCCCGAGCCCGGGCCAGGCCCGCCCCGGGCCGCGACCGGGCCCGAGCCGCACCGCTCCCCGCCTGCCTTCCTTGCTCCTCCCCGTCGAGCGCGCCGCCTCGCCTGCTCCTCGCCGCCGGCCACCGGAGCGCCGCGCCCGCTCCTCGCCTTCCCGCGTACCGCTCCCTCTGCGCCGCCGCCGCGCGCCCTCTACGCCCCGCCACCGCCCGACGTGCCCCGCCGCCGCAGCTGCTTCGGCCCGGATCAGGCCAGATCCGGCCGAAGGAGCACCGCGCCGCCCGGATCCGGCGCCCCGCCGCCAAGTTCGCCGGCGCCACTGCGGCCATGGCCTCTGCCTCGGCCTCCTCGGCCCAGAGCCACTGGTCAGTGGGCCCGACGCCGCGCCGACGAACATGTCCGTCCGGGCACGGACATGTCTGCCTCTCCTCTTCGTCTCACTGACAAGTGGGACCCGCGTCCAGCCACCGACGGACACGTCCGCCGGACCCGGACATGTCCACCCCTATGAGGTCTTTTTCTTCTAAGTCCCTGGCATATGCAGTTTTGTGGCATACTTTGAGTGCCTGTAACTTTTTGTGCATAGATCCAAATTATGCATATGATATGTCAAAATGATGGTGGTGATATGCTCTTCATTTTGTTCCATTGTGGCATGCTTGTTTGAGTTCATCTTGATGCCTTAATCCCTGTTGCAAGAGTGCTATAAGTTTAAAACTGTTGTTAGCTGTAATTTTGTTAGCATGTTTGAGATGTGATAACTTTGTGCATGTTTATCCAAATGGAGCATATGATATGTCAAAATGTTCATTGTGAAGTGCTCTACATGATGGTTGTTGTAGCATTCATTTTAGGTGCCATCTTGCCATGTTAATCTCTGTTGCAAAAGTGCATGTGGCTGTTAAGTGCTGAAACTTGTTATGAGATGCTGATTTGACTTGCTCATTGCTATTGGTGTGTTTGTCTTCATGCCACATGTCTATATGTATTAGAAGCACAACCTTATGGTCTTTGCTGTGGTGCAATCCTCTTTCCATGATATGCCTTGTGGTGACTTAAACAAGCTTGTAAACATGTCATGCCAATGTTGCTATTTTTTACTTAGTGAAAAAACTACTAAGTCTGGAATCTGTTAAACCTAATGCTATGTTTGTTTGATACCCCACTCAAATCCATGCTTGTTTTGGAGTGACCAATGATCATGTCTTGTTGTCCATGTTATGCTCTATCCATTCATACCCTGGTTTGCATATATGGCCTGCTGTAGCTTATTAATTTCTTGCTCTCAAGTTGCTATAAATTTACCTATCAGATTTTTATCAGCATGATCAATTTGGTGAAGCTTGTTGTTATTGATCCATACCTCCTATGGTGTTGCTCCAATGGAATTGTTTGACGTATGCTATGTCTATTACATGTCCATGATCTTTATATACTTAGTAGAGTTCATATGCTTGTTGTTTTGTGCCTCCGAAGGCAGCATCTTGATGATGTTTTTGCCTTCCCAGATTTTGACTAAGTCTGGATAAACTTATTGCAACTTGCCATGCTTGGTTAATTGTGTTCCAGCAAGTTTTTGGGTGTGTTCTAAGTTCATGCTTGTTAAGTATCATGTCTACTTCACATCCATGCCTCTTGTTATCATGTTTGGGTGTTGTAGCATATATATACCTTGCTCCAAAGTTGTTATGTTGCTGTTTTTGATAGCTTGTTGTTATATCTTGTTTCATGTGTATGTGTTGAACCGTTGCTCCGTTTGGAGCATGCTATATATGAAACTTGTGTGATTTTGCATGTAGAATCATAATATCATGGTGTTTGCATGTTTGGAGTGTGTTTACTTGTTGTTTGGATGCATCTTGCTTATTTGACATGCTTGTCTTGTTTTGCTCATATCTTCTAGGACGTAGCTCCGAATTAAATAAACTTTATAGGAAACTTGACTAGAATTTCGAGTAGATCATCATGGTGTATGTTAACCTGCTGTTTAACAACTTTAACTTAAGGTTTGTTCAGATCTGGACCAATTTCAAAATGTGCATATGAGGACTTACCGGATTTGTTATGTGTTGGTTCTGGCCTCATTTAAACTTGTTGGTTTGTGTTGTTCTTGTATGCATCATCCCTTGCCATGTTTTGCATCATATAGACTTATCTTGCATCATACTTGGTTGAGCATCTTGTCATGTTCTTGAGTGGTGTGTTTACCGTATTGCTTGCTTCTTCTCGTTAGTGCTTGTTCCGTTGCGATCGTGAGGATTTGTTCAACTACACTTGGGTTCGTCTTCGAGGCTTCTTCTTCGTCTACTTCATGGAACCGTTCTTCTTCCTTGCGGGATCTCAGGCAAGATGACTATCACCTTGGATGACTTTACTATCATTGCCATGCTAGATGTCTCGATGCTGTCGTTATATGTCGCGCTACCCATCATTATTGTCAGCCCCTCTCCTTGTTGCCAGGAAACCTCTAACCTTTGACACCTTCCTAGCAAACCGTTGTTTGGCTATGTTACCCGCTTGCTCAGCCCCTCTTATAGCGTTGTTAGTTGCAGGTGAAGATGAAGATTTGTTCCATGTTGGAACTTGATGCTTTGGGAATATCACAATATCTATTATTATTATTAACACACCTATATACTTGGCAATGGGTGGAAGGCTTGGCCTTTCGCTCGGTGTTTTGTTCCACTCATGCCACCTTAGGAGCTGATAAACCTGCGTTATGTTCCTTGATTTTATGTTCCTTACACGGTTGGGTATATGGGGACCCCTTGATAGTTCGTCTTTGAATAAAACTCCTCCAGCAAGGCCCAACATTGGTTTTAATTTGCTCATAATAAAAACTTAATTAATTAATTAATTGCATAGTGAGTTAGCGCTACCCGAGGATTCTTTCTACATAGCCGGGGGGCCAGTGCTGATGGTGTTGGTCCCAAACGGGGGTCCTGCAGGGCCACCTTGGGGAAACCCGAGGGCTGGTTTTAACTGTAGCATCGCTCATCCGGTCGTGGCCTGAGACGAGATACGCGCGGCTACTATCAGGGTGTCGACACACCGGGAGGTCTTGCTGGACTTATTTTACCATTGTCGAAATGTCTTGTGCACCGGGAATTCCGAGTCTGATCGGGCCTTCCCTAAGATAAGGGGTAATATTATTATTACTTCTGCTGATCGTGAGAGCTTGTGATGGGCTAAGTTGGGACACCCCTGCATGGTTATGATCTTTCGAAAACCGTGCCCGTGGTTATGTGGCAGATTGGAATTTGTTAATGTCTGGTTGTAGAAAACTTGACAGAGGATCCAAGTTAAAACACACAACAGTGTGGGTAACCGTGACTATCTCTTTTCACTTTGAGAAGAGAACACGGTGGGGTTATGTTTGACTCGTAGGTAGTTCAGGATCTTTAGCGATCATTACTAGTTTGCGACCGTTTGTGTAGATGCTCATCTTATTCTTGTACTCGTAAGTTAGCCACCATACTTTTGCTTAGCCGCTGCTGCAACGTCACCACTTAAACCTCTTCCTACCCATTAAGCTTGCTAGTCTTGTTACCCATGGTTATGGGATTGCTGAGTCCTCGTGGCTCATAGATACTACAACACCAGTTGCAGGTGCAGGTTTCCAACGACTTGACGTGAGAGCGATGTTCGTTGTGTTGGAGTTCTTTCTTCTTCTTCTTCAGTATTGGGTTAGGTTCCTGGTCGGCAGCCTGGGATAGCAGATGGATGTCGTTGTGTTTTTCATGTTTGCATCCATAGTCGGATGTCTTGTATTGATGTTGTTGTATTCATGTGACTTGTATGAATTGTTGTATCCCCATGTATTTATGTAATGGTACGATGTAATGATATCCATCTTGCTAAGCGCCCGAAATGCAGTTGTGCCCCAATCACGTAAGTGTCACGTGATCGGGATAGAATCGCATCTTGGGACTGATTGGTTATGTGTGGTAGAAAGAGATAGTTGAGAGAGAGATGAATTTGTGTTTGTTGTAGGGAGACCTAACTACATAGATTGGGTGGCAAGAAGAAGAGAATGCCGGTGCACCTTTTTCATGGGATGGGAGAGATACCAAGAGACACACATCATGTGGAGGGTGTGTGTGTGTGTGTGTGTGTGTGTGTGTGTGTGTTTCGAGCGACAGAGGGAGGCGTGGACCTAGATAATGAGATGGGTGCTCATGTCTATGCTATAGGGAAGGAATTGTCTAGGTGGTAGTCTTATGATAGCGACCCAATCTTTCAATGAGAGTGGGGATAAGTATCGATCTGGTGGATTTTGACGTTGACGATCCAACTATATCGTACCCGATGCTACTGGCGGTGTTCTGGGAACGGGGGTACCCAGACTTGCATGCCTGCAGCCCAGAGCGTGGCTCATCCAGCGGCCTGGTACGGCCCGTCTTTATTAGCAAACCTCTCAAGACCCTCGCGAGGGGCCAAGCCTCATGAGGCGAACGACACAAGGCATCCCATGGAACCGGGACCAAAGGGGCCGGACGAACCGGGACCAATGGCCACCGAGGCCCGGCCGGCCCCCTGGCCTCAGGAGCCGGGACAGATGCCCTCATGGGTCCCGGTTCGTGAGTGAACCGGGAATAATGGGCATACCCGGCCTGTACCAAAGCCTTATTTTCTACTAGTGCTAGTTGTGTATTTCATCCGTATCTCTAAATGGGAAAAGGATTTTATATTCTTTGCAAGAATCTTAAAGTCTGGGGTGTAAGATGGATTCTTTTGCTGGTACATACCGGTTCTAATAAAATATAGGGGGTGTGTGTGTGTGCGCGCACGCACGCCCGAAGAGGTTTTGGTGTGTGTGTGTGTGGAGGGGGGTGTTTGAGGAAATGACACGGGTACTGAAAAATTTACTACACGGGGGTCAAACGCGGGTGTGAAATGTCGGGCTATTGAAATTTTGGACGATAGTGCATTGCACACGGTGAGGTAATAACAACCATGTGTTATGAAACAGAAAAACCCTTAAGGCGGGTAGATATTTTCTAGGCTGGCTCCCGAGGAGCAGAAATATCAAGGCAAGGGGCCCCTCACAAGGTTCGCGTGACGTGAGCCATGACGACCCAGGCCAGGCGGGCGCCAGCGGGTGCAGGATGCCAGTTTCCTCTTTGGTGCTAAAGGGGCAAGCTCAGGCGAGGAGTCCCGAGGCGTCATGCAAAGGTTTCCATATCGGTGCAACAAGACCAAGACCAGAAGGACAGCAGGGTGAAGGTCACCAAGGAGCCCACGACGACGTCACAGCCAAAGCCTTTGGCAGGCGAAGACCACCTTTTGTCAGGATAGCTTGTACTAGTTGTCCCCCTTCAAACTTGGCCGTTGTGGGATCCCTTCCCGCTCAATATTTGGGCAGAGGACCCGGGCCTCTATAAATAGGACCACCACCATAGAGGGGGATCGGATCCGGATCGGAGAAGATACACACCACCCTTACACCCACTAGCTCACCAAGCACGGGAACACCTCTCCTCAGGAGGTTGTTCTTCCCATGTACTAGCTCTTCCCCAGCCTACAAGGCAATCCACCACACCACACTGGATTAGGGTATTACACCACAACGGTGGCCCGAACCAGTATAAACCCTTGTGTCTCTTGTTCTTTAGGCACGATGAGCCAGGCCTAGGAATCGGTGCGAGAGCGAACTAGAGCAGAAAGGAGAGATCTTCATGCGCACTCCAATGTTCGAACCTCAAGGGTTTGGCGAAACCCATAATCCGACATTTGGCGCGCCAGCTAGGGGTGTGCCGAAGCTTCCCTTCTGTCGATCCACGCTCCATCATCCGGAGTATTCACAGGGGGTACTGCCGACCTTGTACGATCCCCTTCGAATGGAAAAATCAAATTCAATGAGAATTTGGTTCACCCCACATGGCTGATCCCATGGCCGACGCTCGCCGAGCCCGAGCTGAGCGGTGGGCCGCCCTTGCCGCCCATGTCGCTCAGACGGCTCCCGCCGGCGGACCTCCTCGCTGCTCTCCATCGCCTGCTGCCAGCGCCGCCATCGGCCCAGCGCGGCATGAGCAGCAGGCCTCGTCCCTGCACCCCTCCATGCGGCAGGACGGACGCACTGCCACCCTATCGCTGACTCCGGCGGTCTCATCGTCTCACGTTCATCGCGGACTCACGGACGTGCAGGCTGTGTTGCTCATGGCACGCGAGCTCCTGCGTTACCGCCCCGTCGATGACTTCTACGAAGACTGGCTCGACCGCATCGCCGAGCTCGTCAGCACTGCTGGGGGCTCTCCCACACCGTCCCTCTGGCTACCTCTCCCGCCTCCTCATGCAGGCGACGTGGCCCATGAAGCACCTCCACCTCCTCCGCATCAAGGTGGCGTCCACGACCCACGGCACGCGGCCCCGAGGAGCGACCCCACACGCGCGGCGCCCGTGCACGAAGAAAGAAGCTGCCAAGAGATCCAGCGGCCTCGAGGAGGAGCGCCAGCACTCCCTCCACCGCCGCGTCGAGACCGTGCTCCCCCTACCGTGGTGGCGCGTTGATGGGCCTCGAACCCCTCGTTGGTTACCCCAAGTGGAAGGTGTAAGATGCAGTAAGTAGAAGTGTTTTCCCCTAGCAAAGATGCCAAGGATCGATTCCCCAGAGACTCCTAGGTTCAACAAGTAGGTGTCAATTGCTACGGCGCCAGATTAGTAGCAATCAACGTGGACCTGCACACAGATACAAATAACTTTGCTCCCAACGAGTACAGAGAGGTTGTCAATCTCTCCGGCTTGTAGTTCACAAAGGGTTAAAAGCAATGATAGTAGTGATAGATAGTTTTTGCAATAGTAAATAATAACGGGAAGTAAATAGTGGATGTGATCAATGATGGTAATATGGACCGGAGTCTCATGATGTTAACTAGTGATGTCTCTCTCCTAAAAGTCGATAAAACAGCTATGTGAGGTAAACAAATTACAGCTGGGCAATTGACAGGACCACGAACGCAAACCAATGCTGACTACATTGCAAGAAAGGTTGAGGTTCAAAGCATGGGCGGTACGCCAAAGTAAGTAGACCGAAATCCATCAATATCTACTACTAATCATCCACCTTGAGATATCTATCCAGAACATCTCGCTGGTATTAAGTTGCGAGTCCCACCCATAGTGTAAGCTCAATGCAACAGACAACTGCATTAAAAGAACTTTGTGTAAAGTAAACAATCCTTGCACCCGCGGGCACAAGCACCGTTGTTTTCCCCCTTGTGGCAACAGCACATCCCCTAGACTCATGTTTCTGTCACTCAAGCTAGTCATCGAGGGGCATGAACCCACAATCGAGCATAACGTTCCCTCTTGGAGTCACTACCTATTACTCGGCCAAAGCAATAAATAACAACGGAGAACATGCAAGAATTACTTATGAACTAAAATATAAAAGAGGTGAATAAAATATATTACTCAAGATCAATCTGAACATAATCTCATAATCCATCGGATCCCAGCAAACTCAACATAGCAACAGCATAAGGATTACATAGGTGCCTCGATCATGTAGGGCAGCTCACGAGGACTAATTAGTGAAGCACAAGAACGGGAGGAGAACATCACATAGCTACTGGTCATGGACTCATGGTCCAAGGGAGACTACTCACGAGTCATCCGGGAGGCGTCCATGGTGGTGGAGAAGCTCCCGGTGGTGATCCTCCCCTCCGGCAGGGTGCCGGGAAGAGTTCTCCTGGTGCTCCCGATCTTGGAAGCGGCGGCGGCGGCGGAACAGAGATGGGATCGCGAAAAAAAGTCATGTTCTGAGGGTTTCGGAGGTCCCTCTAAATATATGCCAAAGGGGGGCACCGGACGGGCTTCGGGGGGCCCAGGCGCCCCCCCGGCGCGGCCCAGGGGGGGGGCGCGCCCACAGGGCGCCTGGAGCCCCTGTGCCCCCCCCCCCAGGCTGCCCTTCGGACGCAGTGTTGTTTCCGTATCGCTGATTTTTTATATAATTTTTCTGGATTTTTCTGGGCAGTTCTCGAAACGTGAAAACCTGAAATACAAAAACAGCCGGAAACAGAAACTGGCACTGGGGTGCACTGGATTAGTAAGTTAGTCCAAATATGATCAAAAGTGTATGGAAGTGTATGAATATCATAGCAATATCACCCAAAAGTGGCATGGAGCAAGCAGAAATTATAGATACGTTTTGGACGTATCAACATTCCCAAGCTTAATTCCTGCTCGTCCTCGAGTAGGTAAATGATAACAAGAATAATTTCTGTGGTGACATGTTGTTAACCATATAGGACTTTTTCATAGTCATATGACAAAAGCTTACTGAGACAATGATTCTAAAGTAATTAAGTTGTCTCAAGAGAAAATCACAAATGACTGAAAGTTTTACAATATGAAACTGAAACATCAAAAAGATTTGCAATGAACATGATGTGCAAATATGATCAAGTGATATCTAGCTTGCCCCCTCTAGTGATGCAAAACATAAATGCAAGGGCACCTTCAAGGTTTAAGTGATGACTAGATACAATCATTTCAGAATAAACGATATCACAATCATGCAAAAGACAATGCTACTTTGGGACAATGCACATTACACTCAGAATGACAATCATGCTCTCAGTAGTTGGTGCTTGAAGTGCTAGAGCTTTTTATTTTGAAACATGGAAGCAATTGTGTCAACGGTAGTAGTACTTCATATGTGTCATGCATAAAACATCCTATAAGTTGCAAGCCTCATGCATCGAATACTAATAGTGCTCGCACCTTGTCCTAATTAGCTCGGATTTCCATGGGTTATCATTGCATTGCGTATGTTTTAACCAAGTGTCACAAAGGGGTACCTCTATGCCACCTGTACAAAGGTCCAAGGAGATAGATCGCATTTGATTTCTCGTTTTTGATAGATCTCAACTTGAGGACATCCATACCGGGACAACATAGAAAATAGATGATGGACTCCTCTTTAATGCATAAGCATATTCTCATGAGAGATTGAGGATTAAGGTCCAAGCTAAAACTTCCACCATGATGCATGGCTTTGGTTGGCGGCCCAATGTTCTTCTCTAACAATATGCATATTAATTCAACCCACGGTAAATCACCCTTACTTCGGACAAGACGAACATGCATAGCTACTCACATGATATTCAACAAAAGTGTAACAGTTGATGGCGTCCCCAGAAACATGGTTACCGCTCAGCAAGCAACTCATAAGAAATAAGATACATAGGCAACATATTCTTTACCACAATAGTTTTTAGGCTACATTCCCATGAGCTATGTATTGCATGGTTAGTTTGCTTAGTGCAGGTGTAGGTTAGCAAAAGACTGGGAGCGACCAACTAAGAGAGCAATGACGGTCATAATCATGCAGAGCGACAAAGCAATATTGAATCAGGCATGGTAGTTATATCGCTACTCAGAAACAAAAGATCATCAAGGTTTGACAGACTTTCTTTATAGTCTTAAATATGCGTGAGCATACGCCAAGTCAATCAAAATAAATTCTCGAAGGAAGATATTACTAAACCATACCACATCATAGGCAAACAAACCAAGTTGGTACTCCAATAACACATTGGGAACCCCCCAGCTATCTGAGATTAACCATAAGAAAACCTGAACTACTAAGCACCATCATGAAAGTAGCATCTTTATCATAGACACATTAACCCATGCAATGGAAGCAAACTCTCTTAATAAGGTGAGCATGGTAATTAAAGAGAGTTCAAGCAACCAACTAAACAAAAGCTCTTTGAAAAGATAAGCATGAATACTAAGAGCAGAGCACGATAGTAGCTATTAAAAGACAAAGAACACACACAGCATAGATAGACATGAAAATTCTATGTTATGTTCTAGGTAGAGGTGGAGCGTGTTTCTCTCCCACATAAAGGAATGCTGGGTTCCGACTCGTTATGAAAAACTAAAAAGAAAACTAAAAGCAAGACGCTCCAAGCATAGCACATAACACATGAAGTGATAAAAATATAGCGGAACGAAAGACGAACTGATAATGTTGATGGAGAAGGGGATGCACGGGGGCATCCCCAAGCTTAGACACTTGAGTCTCCTTGAATATTTCTTGTGGGTGCATGGGGGCATCCCCAAGCTTGAGCGCTTGACACTCCTGAATCTTTTTATCATCTTCCCTCGCACACTTGAAAACTCCCTTCATACACAACTCATCATAATCTGATTAGCGAGGTTAGTACCCTTAATAAAATAATTATACCTTGCTGGAAATAAGGATATTCTTGAAGTTCTACTGTTTCTCAAGATTGCCAAAAGGTTTTTGCAAAGAAAAAGCAAGTTCTCAATTTGCAAAGTGAAGGTAAGGCAAAACAGGACAGAATCTGTGAAAAACAGAACAGCAGGCAGTAATTGATCTGTTCGGGGTACTTCTGCAACTCAAATCAAAAAACTCAGAACTGACGCACGAAAGACAATTATATAGAGAACGCTGTAGAAAAAATTCAGACCAAAAAGATGATCTGGTGATTTTATACGAATTTTTCTATCCAAGGACAGAATCTGTTTCCTGGACAGCACCTCACAACTTTTGAACTTTCTAGCAATCAGAGGCTATACTTGGCACAAATATGAAAAGTAAAGATACAATGATGATGCTACAGCAGTAAACAACATCAAGACACAACAAAAGCAGAAAAAATTATTCATGTGGGCTGCCTCCCAAAAGCGCTTTCTTTTATGCCTTTAAGCTAGGCATAATGCATAGATCAAGTTTTATCATGAGTAAAAGAATAACTAGCCCGTACAACGGACTCAAAAGGTAACTTGATCTTCTTACGAGGGAAGTGTTCCATCCCTTTCTTGAGAGGAAACTGAAATTTTATATTACCCTCTTTCATGTCAATGACAGCACCAACGGTGCGTAAAAAGGGACGTCCCAAAATAATTGGACATGAAGGATCACATTCAATATCCATAATAGTGAAATCAACGGGCACATAATTATCATTGACAACAATAAGAACATCATCGATCCTCCCCAAAGGTTTCTTTATGGAAGAATCAACGAGAACATTACCAAAAGAACAAGAATCAAAAGATTTTAATTTAAGCATATCATATATTCTTTTGGGCATAACAGAGGTACTAGCACCAACATCACATAAAGCATAGCATGGGAAGTTGTTTATCTTAATTTTAATCATAGAATCCCAACCATCTTCTAGCTTTCTAGGTATGGAGGCTTCTACTCTAAGTTTCTCCTCCCTAGCTTTGATAAGAGCATTAGTGACATGCTCTGTGAAGGCAAGATTAAGCGTGCTAGTGTTGGGATCTTTAGCCATTCCTTGTAGAAAGGTGACAACTTCTGAAATACTACAATTATCAAAATCAATTTTATCATTAGTGGGCAGAATTGTAGTGTCATCCTCTTTGTTTAATTCGCTCTCTATTATAAGAGTTTGAACATCTTCCCAAGTTTGGGGAAGCTTAGGAGCAATTTTAAACTGAGGCTCATACTTCTTTCCTGGAAGACCATGCCATGGGCATAACTCTCCGTCAAAACTAGTATAATCACAAGGTTTATTTTTTTTGTAAATCCCGTCAGAGATAATTGGGGCAATGGAAGTAGGGGTGTACTCCTCCCATTTAGTGTTTTTGGTAGAACCCATAGTAACAAGCAAGCAAGATAACTATATTTGTGATTTTCGATAAAAAGGAACTAAAGCAAATATGAAAGGTAAACTAACAAGACTAAAAAGCAAAGGTAAAAGATAGCATGCAACTCCCCTATCCTGAAGAGTGGAGTCCCCGGCAACGGCGCCAGAAAATACTCCTTGCTGGGCCTCGAACCCCTCGTTGGTTACCCCAAGTGGAAGGTGTAAGATGCAGTAAGTAGAAGTGTTTTCCCCTAGCAAAGATGCCAAGGATCGATTCCCCAGGGACTCCTAGGTTCAACAAGTAGGTGTCAATTGCTACGGCGCCAGATTAGTAGCAATCAACGTGGACCTGCACACAGATACAAATAACTTTGCTCCCAACGAGTACAGAGAGGTTGTCAATCTCTCCGGCCTTGTAGTTCACAAAGGGTTAAAAGCAATGATAGTAGTGATAGATAGTTTTTGCAATAGTAAATAATAACGGGAAGTAAATAGTGGATGTGATCAATGATGGTAATATGGACCGGAGTCTCATGATGTTCACTAGTGATGTCTCTCTCCCAAAAGATGATAAAACAGCTATGTGAGGTAAACAAATTACAGCTGGGCAATTGACAGGACCACGAACGCAAACCAATGCTGACTACATTGCAAGAAAGGTTGAGGTTCAAAGCATGGGCGGTACGCCAAAGTAAGTAGACCGAAATCCATCAATATCTACTACTAATCATCCACCTTGAGATATCTATCCAGAACATCTCGCTGGTATTAAGTTGCGAGTCCCACCCATAGTGTAAACTCAATGCAACAGACAACTGCATTAAAAGAACTTTGCGTAAAGTAAACAATCCTTGCACCCGCGGGCACAAGCACCGTTGTTTTCCCCCTTGTGGCAACAGCAGATCCCCTAGACTCATGTTTCTGTCACTCAAGCTAGTCATCGAGGGGCATGAACCCACAATCGAGCATAACGTTCCCTCTTGGAGTCACTACCTATTACTCGGCCAAAGCAATAAATAACAACGGAGAACATGCAAGAATTACTTATGAACTAAAATATAAAAGAGGTGAATCAAATATATTACTCAAGATCAATCTGAACATAATCTCATAATCCATCGGATCCCAGCAAACTCAACATAGCAACAGCATAAGGATTACATAGGTGCCTCGATCATGTAGGGCAGCTCACGAGGACTAATTAGTGAAGCACAAGAACGGGAGGAGAACATCACATAGCTATTGGTCATGGACTCATGGTCCAAGGGAGACTACTCACGAGTCATCCGGGAGGCGTCCATGGTGGTGGAGAAGCTCCCGGTGGTGATCCTCCCCTCCGGCAGGGTGCCGGGAAGAGTTCTCCTGGTGCTCCCGATCTTGGAAGCGGCGG
>LR738711.1:569344665-569372726 GCA_902687465.1 Secale cereale | reverse complement strand
CCAGGCTGCCCTTCGGACGCATTGTTGTTTCCGTATCGCTGATTTTTTATATAATTTTTCTGGATTTTTCTGGGCAGTTCTCGAAACGTGAAAACCTGAAATACAAAAACAGCCGGAAACAGAAACTGGCACTGGGGTGCACTGGATTAGTAAGTTAGTCCAAATATGATCAAAAGTGTATGGAAGTGTATGAATATCATAGCAATATCATCCAAAAGTGGCATGGAGCAAGCAGAAATTATAGATACGTTTTGGACGTATCACGCGTGAAGACCAAGACCAGGTTCCGTTGATGACCCACAAGTGTAGGGGGTCTATCGTAGTCCTTTTGATAAGTAAGAGTGTCGAACCCAACGAGGAGCAAAAGGAAATGATATGCAGTTTTCAGTAAGGTATAGTCTACATGCACTGAAATTATAGGTAACAGATAGTTTTGTGATAAGATAATTGGTAGCAAGTGACAAAAGGTAAAAGTAAATAAGGTGCAGCAAGGTGGCCCAATCCTTTATGAAACAAAAGACATGCCTGGAAAAACTCTATAATAAGGAAAGCGCTCCCGAGGACACATGGGAATTATCGTCAAGCTAGTTTTCATCACGATCATCTGATTCGCGTTCGATACTTTGATAATTTGGTATGTGGGTGGACCGGTGCTTGGGTGCTGTCCTTACTTGGACAAGCCTCCCACTTATGATTAATATCTAATGCAAGCATCCGCAACTACGAAAGAAGTATAAAGGTAAACCTAACCATAGCATGAAACAAGTGGATCCAAATCAACCCCTTACGAAGCAACGCATAAACTAGGGTTTAAGCTTCTGCCACTCTAGCTACCCATCATCTACTTATTACTTCCCAATGCCTTCCTCTAGGCCCAAATAATGGTGAAGTATCATGTAGTCGACGTTCACATGAAACCACTAGAGGAGAGACAACATACATCTCATCAAAATATCGAACGAATACCAAATTCACATGACTACTTATAGCAAGACTTCTCCCATGTCGTCAGGAACAAAAGTAACTACTCACAAGACATAATATTGATCATGATCAGAGGGGTATTAATATGCATAATGGATCTGGACATATGATCTTCCACCAAATAAACCAACTAGCATCAACTACAAGGACTAATCAACACTACTAGCAACCCACAGGTACCAATCTCAGGTTTGGGTACAAAGATTGGATACAAGAGATGAACTAGGGTTTGAGAGGAGATGGTGTTGATGAAGATGTTGATGAAGATAGCCCTCCCCAAGATGGGAGAGTTGTTAGTGATGACGGCGGTGACGATTTCCCCCTCCCGGGGGGAAGTATCCCTGGCAGAACAGCTCTGCCGGAGCCCTAGATTGGTTTCCGCCAAGGTTCCGCCTCGAGACGGCGGCGTCTAGTCCCGAAAGCCTCCTTCTGATTTTTTTTCCAGGTCAAAACACCTTATATATGAAAAGATGGCCATCGGGGGGCCCACGAGGCAGGGGGCGCCCAGAGAGGGGGGCGCGCCCCCCACCCTCGTGGACAGGTGGTGGCCCCCTGGTGATCTTCTTTCGCCAGATATTTTTTATATTTTCTAAAACGGTGTCCTATGGAGTTTCGGGGCTTTTTGAGTTGTGCAGAATAGGTTTCCAGAGTTTGCTTCTTTTCCAGCCCTGAATTCCAGCTGTCGGCATTCTCCCGCTTCATGTAAACCTTGTAAAATAAGAGAGAAAAGGCATAAGTATTGTGACATAACGTGTAATAACAACCCATAATGCAATAAATATCAACATATAAGAATGATGCAAAATGGACGTATCAACTCCCCCAAGCTTAGACCTCGCTTGTCCTCAAGCGAAAGCCGATATCGAAAAATATGTCCATATGTTTAGAGATAGAAGTGTCCATAAAATTAAAATACGGACATGAGGGCATCATGATCATTCTCATAACAGCAACATATATATTGTCATATGATTCTTATGCTAAAGTAATAATTCATGCACAATATCAAGCATGAATCATAAACTTCATTCAAAATTAACAAACTTTGATCTCGGTCATTGAAGAAATTGCAATTTATCGTAACATCGGAAAGAGTCAAAATAAGAGCTTTTTAGCAAGCTTACATACTCAACTATCATATACCCTTTCACAATTGCTCACACTCACGCAATACTTATGGTTATGGAGTTTTAATCGGACACAGAGAAAGATAGGGGCTTATGGTGTTGCCTCCCAACCTTTTACCTCAAGGGTAATGTCAATAGTAATAGACCATGATGACTTACATCCAAGTGGGTATATATGTCAGGATCTTTCCAACACAATGTGCTTGCCAAAGGATAAAATGTAAAAATGAAAGGTGAATTTCACCTTGACTCTTATAAGGCAAGAATAATATATAGGCCCTTCGAAGAGGGAAGCAGAGGTTGTCATGTGTTTTTATGGTTGGATGCACAAAGTCTTAGCACAAAAGAACGTCACTTTATATTGCCACTTGTGATAAGGACCTTTATTATGCAGTCTGTCGCTTTTGTTACTTCCATATCACAAGATCGTATAAATCTTATTTCCTCCACACTAATAAATCATACATATTTTAGTGAGTTTGCAACATGACAAATTACTTGGAAGGATCTTACTCAATCCATAGGTAGGTATGGTGGACTCTCATGGCAAAACTGGGTGATGTATGGAAGCACAAGTAGTATCTCAACTTGGTGCGAGGAGTTTTGGCTAGCATGAGGGGGAAAGGCAAGCTCAACATGTTGGATGATCCATAACAATATACTTCATTTCAGATATAAGAAAACATAACCCATTATGTTGTCTTCCATGTCCAACATCAACTCTTTAGCATGTCATATTTTAATGAGTGCTCACAATCATAAAAGATGTCCAAGATAGTATATTTGTATGTGAAGACTCTCTTTCTTTATTACTTCTTATTAATTGCAACGATGATCAAAACTATGTTTGTCAACTCCCAACAACTTTTATTCGTCATACTCTTTATATGTGAAGTCATTACTTCCCATAAGATCAATATGATCCCTTGACATATTTTTTTATATTTTCTTTTATTCTAAGATGACCAAAGTGAGGAAATCAAGCCCTTGACTCAACACTAATCTTTATTATATAGCTCACGGACTCGATTACAAAGGGTAAAGATCATAAAGCAAAAGCTCACAACTAGATCATGATACTACCAAAAGGATCGAACTAAGAAAAACGGTAAAGATAGGAGTGATGGTGATACGATACCGGGGTCACTCCCCCAAGCTTGGCAGTTGCCAAGGGGAGTGCCAATACCCATATGATTATGTCTCCTTCTTCAGGGGTGGTGATATGGGGTTGAAAGAAGTGACGTCGGATCATCATATATCGAGCATAGGAGATCCTCCAACTTGCGGATAATACCCTTGAGTGCAGCTATATACTCCTTCAACAAAATATTTTCACTTGTGAGATGCTTGTTTTGAATTTGAGCTAACTCAATCATCTTGAAAGCTTCAATCTCAGTGGAAGCAAAGAGGTTGAGGGGTGTCTTCTTCTCCTATTGTCGGAGCCTGATCTTCCACCTCCTTCTTGATCCTCTTCTCCTTGTTGATCTCCTCGGGTCCTTCCCTCTTCAGATCTATCTTCGTTAGCCAAGCCTCATTGCCTTAGTTGTTGGAGGAGAGAGACGACATGTTGCCTGGCTTCGTCAACCCTGGCAGAAAATAGCTCAAAACAAGAACAGAGGATTTTTGCGTGATACAGAGGTCAAAACCTTTGGGAGTATATATAATAATTTTTTACCGACCAAAAGGAGTAACATACAAGAAATCGGAGTCCGGGAGGCACACGAGCAGCCCACGAGGCAGGGGGCGCGCCTAGGGAAGGGGGTGCGCCCTCCATCCTCATGGATGGCTCGTGTCTCTTCCGGACTGCCACTTATTTTTCTAATTTTCTAAATATTCCAAAATGGAGAAAAATTGCCTTTAGAATTGTTTTGGAGTCGGTTTACTTACCATATCACATACCTCTTCCTTTTCAGAGTCTGTATCGTTCTGGAAAGTGTCCCTTATGTATTCCTCCGGGGTTACGGTTTCAATAACATTGGTTTCAACATTTATAGGGTTGCCTGAGATATAATGTTTGATTCTTTGACCGTTCACCACCTTCGGATTTGTACCTTCGAAGTTGTTGATTTTTATGGCACCGGAACGATAAACCTCCTCGATAACGTAAGGTCCTTCCCACTTAGAGAGAAGTTTTCCTGCAAAAAAATCTTAAACGACAGTTGTATAACAAGACATAATCACCTACGTTAAACTCACGCTTTTGTATCCTTTTGTCATGCCATGTTTTAACTTTTTCTTTAAACAGCTTGGCATTCTCATAGGCCTGGGTTCTCTATTCATCAAGTGAGCTAATGTCAAATAACCTCTTCTCACCGGCAAGTTTGAAATCATAATTCAGCTCTTTAATAGCCCAATATGCCTTATGTTCTAGCTCAAGAGGTAAGTGACAAGCTTTTCCATAAACCATCTTATATGGAGACATACCCATAGGATTTTTGTATGCAGTTATATAGGCCCATAATGCATCATTTAGTTTCTTGGACCAATTCTTTCTAGACCTATTAACTATCTTTTGCAAAATTAATTTCAACTCTCTATTACTTAGTTCTACTTGACCACTAGTCTATGGGTGATAAGGGGATGCAACTCAATGATCTACATCATACTTTGCAAGCATTTTACGGAAAGCACCATGAATAAAGTGTGAGCCACCATCAGTCATTAGGTACTCCCTCCATTTTTGTATACAAGGACACTATGAAAAATACATTTTGTATCTATACAAGGCCACCAACAGTAATCGAGGCAAATATTAATGATGTTTTCTCGTACTAGTAACCCATGACTTAATTACTAGCATGCATGTAGTGGATGATAATGACAAACTCACTTACTTCCTCTCTCACGGCCACTCAATTTCCTCTAATGTGCATGCACCCTATTAATTAACCCGGTAAACGAGAAAATAAATTGACTTGTAAAGCACACATTAATTTTATCTTGGTATCTATAATTTGAGTTTGTGGCCTTGTATATAAAAATGGAGGGAGTATCTAGGGACTCCAAACCTCGGAAAAATAACTTCTTTAAGCATCTTAATAGAGGTGTTATGATCAGCGCTACTAGTTGGAATAGCTTCTACCCACTTAGTAATGTAATCAACATCAACTAGAATATGTGTGTATCCATTAGAGGAAGCAAATGGTCCCATATAATCAAAGCCCCAAACATCAAATGGTTAAATAACAAGTGAATAATTCATAGGAATTTCTTGATGTCTACTAATATTACCAATTCTTTGACATTCATCACAAGATAAGACAAACTTACGGGAATCCTTGAAGAGAGTAGGCCAATAAAAACCAGATTGCGATACCTTATGTGCAGTTCTATCTCCAGCATGGTGCCCTCCATAAGCTTCGGAGTGGCACTTGTGTAAGATCTGTTCCCGTTCATGCTCAGGTACACAACGTCTAATAATATCGTCTACTCCTTCTTTACAAAGATGTGGGTCATCCCAGAAGTAATGTCTCAAATCATAGAAGAACTTTTTCTTTTGCTGGTATGTGAAGCTAGGATGTATAAACTTAGCAACAATATAATTAGCATAATCAGCATACCATGGAGTAGTACGAGAAGTATTTATGACAGCTAATTGTTCATCAGGAAAGCTATCATCAATAGGTTGTGGGTCATCAAGTATACTTTCTAGCCTAGACAAGTTATCTGCAACGGGGTTCTCAGCTCCCTTTCTATCCATAATATGCAAGTCAAACTCTTGCAGCAAGAGAACCCATCTAATAAGTCTAGGTTTAGCATCTTTCTTTTCCATAAGGTATTTGATAGCAGCATGATCAGTGTGAATAGTTACTTTAGAATCAACAATATAAGGTCTAAACTTATCACAAGCAAATACAACTGCTAAAAATTCTTTCTCGTAGTAGCAGAATTTCTCTAGGCACTATCTAGAGTTTTACTAGCATATTGGATAACATTCAATTTCTTATCAACTCTTTGCCCTAAAACAGCACCTACAGCATAATCGCTAGCATCACACATAATCTCAAATGGTAAATTCCAGTCAGGAGGCTGGACGATAGGTGCAGACATCAATGCTTTCTTAAGTATTTCAAATGCTTCTAAACAATCATCATCAAAGACAAAAGGAATATCTTCTTTTTGCAAGAGATTAGTCAGAGGCATGGAGATTCTGGAGAAGTCCTTTATGAACCTCCTATAGAACCCGGCATGACCAAGGAAACTTCGTATACCTTTGATGTTCATGGGGCACGACATCTTTTCAATAGCATCAACTTTAGCCTTGTCGACTTCAATACCTCTTTCAAAAAAATTATGTCCCAAGACAATGCCTTCATTAACCATAAAGTGGCACTTCTCCCAATTCAAGACAAGATTAGTGTCTTCACATCTCTGCAAAACTCGATCAAGGTTGCTTAAGCAATCATCAAAAGAAGTTCCGTAAACGGAGAAATCATCCATGAAAACCTCAACAATCTTCTCACAAAAATCAGAGAATATATCCATCATGCATCTTTGAAAGGTAGTAGGTGCATTACATAAACCAAAAGGCATACGTCTATAAGCAAAGGTACCGAAGGGACAAGTAAAAGTAGTCTTTTATTGATCCCCTTTTGACACAGGTATTTGAGAGAAACCAGAATAACCATCTAGAAAGCAGAAGTGAGTGTGTTTGGATAACCTTTCTAGCATTTGATCAATAAAAGGCAAAGGGTAATGATCTTTCTTAGTAGCTTTATTCAATTTGCGGAAATCAATTACCATCCTATAACCTGTAACAATTCTTTGCAGGATCAATTCATCTTTATCATTAGGAACAACAGTCATACCTCCCTTCTTAGGGACACAATGGACAGGACTTACCCACTGGCTATCACCAATTGGATAGATAATACCTGCCTCTAGAAGCTTTAGAATTTCCTTCCTTACCACTTCTTTCATCTTAGGATTTAACCGTCGTTGATGATCAATAACGGTTTAGCATTTTCTTCCAATTTTATCTTGTGTTGGCATAAAGTGGGACTAATGCCCTTAAGATCATCCAGAGTATATCCAATAGCAGCACGGTGCTTCTTCAGAGTTTTCAATAATTTCTCCTCTTCCTGCTCTGAAAGGTTAGCACTAATAATCACAGGATATATCTTCTTTTCATCAAGATAAACATACTTAAGGTTGTCAGGTAAAGGTTTAAGTTCAAACACGGGATCACCCTTGGGTGGAGGAGGATCCCCTAGGATTTCAACAGGCAAGTTGTTTTTCAATATGGGTCCCTGGTTAAAGAATATTTCATCTATTTCCCTTCTCTCATTCATATGCATATCATTTTCATGGTCTAGCAAATATTGTTCTAAAGGATCATTAGGAGGCACAACAATAGAAGCAAGACCAATAATTTCATCCTTACTAGGTAATTCTTTATCAAGGGGTTGTCTACGAAATTTAGCAAAGTTAAAATCATGAGACATATCCCCTAGACCAACAGTATTCAAGAATGGTCTACCAAATATAATGGGACAAAAGTCATCTTGTGGGGAACTAAGAATAAGAAAATCAGCAGGGTATTTAACTTTCCCACACAAGACTTCAACATCTCTAACAATCCCAACTGGTGAAATAGTGTCTCTATTAGCAAGCTTAATAGTAACATCAATCCCTTCTAACTCAACAGGTGCAATATCATGCATAATTTCTTGATATAAGGAATGAGGGATTATACTTGCACTAGCACCTACGTCACATAAACCATGATAGCAATGATCTCCTATTTTAATAGAGATAACAGGCAAGCCTACAACAGGTCTATGTTTACTCCTAGCATCGGGTTTGGCTATTCTAGCAGATTCCTCTTGGAGGTAAATAACATGTCCATCTAAATCTTCTACCAAGAGATCTTTAACCATAGAAACACTAGGTTCAACATTAATTTGCTCAGAGGGTGTAGGTGTTCTAGTACTACTCTTACGAACCATAGTTGAAGCTTTAGCATGATCCTTTATTCTAACAGGGAAAGGTGGTTTCTCAATATAAGCAGTAGGAACAATAGGATCAACATTATAAGTGATAGTCTTTTCTTCAACTTTAACAGGTTCAACTACTTTTACTTAAATGGGGGGATGGTATTTAAACCACTTCTCCTTGGGAATATCAACATGAGTAGCAAATGATTCACAGAAAGAAGCTACTATCTTAGAGTCAAGTCCATATTTAGTGCTAAACTCACGGAAAACATCGGTATCCATAAAAACTTTAACACAATCAAACTTAGTGGTCATACCTGACTATTTAACTTTGTCGAGATCCCAATCTTCAGAGTTGCGTTTAATTCTTTCAAATAAATCCCATTTGAATTCAACAATCTTCATCATAAAAGAGCCAGAACAAGAAGTATCGAGCATGGAGCGATTATTGAGAGAAAGCCGAGCATAAAAATTTTGAATGATCATTTCTCTTGAGAGCTCATGATTGGGGCATGAATATAACATTGACTTAAGCCTCCCCCAAGCTTGAGCGATGTTTTCTCCTTCGCGAGGCCAAAAATTATAGATATAATTACGATAACGATGAACCTGGTGCATAGGGTAGAACTTCTCATGAAATTCCAACTTCAGACGATTATAGTTCCATGATCCAATATCATCACATAGCCTAAACCATGTCAATGCATCTCCCTTCAAAGATAAAGGGAAGACCTTCTTCTTGATAACATTCTCGGGCATACCTGCAAGCTTAAATAATCCACAAACTTCATCCACATAGATTAGGTGTAAATCGGGATGCAGTGTTCCGTCTCCTGTAAAAGGATTATCAAGCAATTTCTCTATCATACCCGAAGGAATTTCAAAGCAAACATTTTCAGTAGGTGCAGTAGGTTGAGGAGCAACTCTTTGCTCTTCTGGTCGGGGTGAAGATACCCCGAACAAGCCCCTCAAAGGACTATGAGCCATAGTAACAAGTAACAATAAATTTCAGCACACTAAATAAATTTTTCCTTGCCAAAGGCACTTCACTCCCCGGCAACGGCGCCAGAAAAGAGTCTTGATGACCCACAAGTGTAGGGGGTCTATCATAGTCCTTTCGATAAGTAAGAGTGTCGAACCCAACGAGGAGTAGAAGGAAATGATAGCCAGTTTTCAGTAAGGTATTGTCTGCAAGCACTGAAATTATAGGTAACAGATAGTTTTGTGATAAGATAATTGGTAGCAAGTGAAAAAAAGGTAAAATTAAATAAGGTGCAGCAAGGTGGCCCAATCCTTTATGTAGCAAAGGACAAGCCTGGGCAAACTCTATAATAAGGAATGTGCTCCCGAGGACACATGGGAATTATCGTCAAGCTAGTTTTCATCACGATCATCTGATTCGCGTTCGGTACTTTGATAATTTGGTATGTGGGTGGACCGGTGCTTGGGTGCTGTCCTTACTTGGACAAGCCTCCCACTTATGATTAACCTCTAATGCAAGCATCCGCAATGACAAAAGAAGTATTAAGGTAAACCTAACCATAGCATGAAGCAAGTGGATCCAAATCAGCCCCTTACGAAGCAACGCATAAACTAGGGTTTTAGCCTCTGTCACTCTAGCAACCCATCATCTACTTATTACTTACCAATGCCTTCCTCTAGGCCCAAATAATGGTGAAGTGTCATGTAGTCGACGTCCACATGACACCACTAGAGGAGAGACAACATACATCTCATCAAAATATCAAACGAATACCAAATTCACATGACTACTTATGGCAAGACTTCTCCCATGTCCTCAGGAACAAAAGTAATTACTCACAAGACATAATATTGTTCATGATCAGAGGTGTATTAATATGCATAATGGATCTGAACATATGATCTTCCACCAAATAAACCAACTAGCATCAACTACAAGGAGTAATCAACACTACTAGCAACCCACAGGTACCAATCTGAGGTTTGGGTACAAAGATTGGATACAAGAGATGAACTAGGGTTTGAGAGGAAATGGTGTTGATGAAGATATTGATGAAGATAGGCCTCCCAAGATGGGAGAGTTGTTGCTGATGACGACGGTGACGATTTCCCCCTCCCGGAGGGAAGTATCCCCGGCAGAACAGCTCTGCTGGAGCCCTAGATTGGTTTCCGCCAAGGTTCCGCCTTGAGACGGCGGCGTCTGGTCCCAAAAGCCTCCTTCTGATTTTTTCCAGGTCAAAACACCTCATATAGGAGAAGATGGGCATCGGGGGGCCCACGAGGCAGGGGGCGCGCCTAGAGAGGGGGGGCGCGCGGCCCACCCTCGTGGACAGGTGGTGGCCCCCCTGGTGATCTTCTTTCACCAGATACTTTTTATATTTTCTAAAACCGTGTCCTGTGGAGTTTCGGGGCTTTCTGAGTTGTGCAGAATAGGTTTCCAGAGTTTGCTTCTTTTCCAGCCCAGAATTCCAGCTGCCGGCATTCTCCCTCTTCATGTAAACCTTGTAAAATAAGATAGACAAGGCATAAGTATTGTGACATAACGTGTAATAACAGCCCATAATGCAATAAATATCAACATATAAGCATGATGCAAAATGGGCGTATCATCCGCCTCCATGACAAGCTCCGGTGACAACAGCAGGCCGCAAGGCCCTCGCCCCCGAGCTGCACAATGTCAACTGGCCCGGGAAATTCAAGCCCGACCTGCCTCCACACTACGAAGACACCTCCGACCCTACTGAGTTCCTGCAGCTCTATGAGCTAAGCATCGAGGTATCTAGCGACAATGAGAAGATCATGGTGAACTGGTTTCCCATGGCTCTCAAGGACGGCGCGTGCTCGTGGCTCCTGACCCTGCCCGGGGGATCGATCTCCTCCTGGGGTGAGATGCGCGAGCGGTTCATCGGCAATTTCCAGGGCACCCGAGACCGCCCCCCGGCCGCAGGTGACCAGCGGCGCATCGAGCAACAACTAGGAGAAACTCTGCAGACGTTAATCCATCACTTCAACAGCGTCCGCATCAAGATCCCCAAGGTCACGGATGAGGCCATCATCTCAGTATTCTCAGATGGCGTCCGCGATGTTAAGATGAAGGAGGAGCTCGCCATCCACGAAGATGTATGCACGACCCTGGAGATGTTCAACCTCGCGACCAAGTGGGCCAGAGCTGAGGAGGGGCGCCTCTCCCTCATCGAGCTCCCCACCGTTGAACCAGAAGACAAGAAGGCCAAGGGCAAGGACGTGAAGCGCAAAGGGGTGGATGTGCTCGCGGCTGAGCCAGAGATGAAGCGTGGCCGCGACTACCGGGAGTCATCCAAGAGCAGTCATTCATTTTGCGCCTTCCACAATGTGCACAACCACAACACCAATGACTGTCAAGAGCTCAGGGCCATCCGCGAAGGGCGCATCAGCCAACTCCCCGAGCGCAGCAACCGTGGCTACGACCATGGAGGAAACCGGACCGCGGGGCACTAGGATGACCGCGGCCCCCATCAGGAATGGCGTGATCAGCCTCGTGAGGATCGATGGCGCGATCAGCCTCGCGAGGGTGCCTGGAGGGAGCAGCCTTGCGAGGACCATCGTTAGGGCAAGGCCGGCCTCCCGCCGCTGCCACCACCAAGGAGGAACGACGACTAGGACGAGTGGGTCGGGGGCTTCCAGGAGCCTTGTGCCATCGCTTGCATCTTGGCGGGTGCGCAGGCCCCAGCCTCTCAGCGCCTCGTCAAGCAGTTCGCTCGAGGGGTGAACGCGGCTCTCCCCAAGCTCGAAGCCACGTGCCCACTCGGGTGGTCCAAGTGGGCCATCACCTTCAGCTCAGCAGACTAGCTCAAGTGCGCGGCGACTGCCGACGCTCTCCCGATGCTCTGTTCACCTGTCATCGGCAGCATTCAAGTTACGAAGACCCTTGTCGACAGTGGTGCTAGACTCAATGTATTGTCCGTTGAGAAATTCGACAACCTCCAAGTGCCATACAATCAGCTGCAGCCTACCAAGCCCTTCTCAGGAGTAACCGATGGCTCCATCACCCCGATAGGGCAGGTTCGCCTGCCTGTCACCTTTGGCAGGCGCGACAACTACCACACCGAGCTCATCGACTTTGATGTCCCCCACATTCGTCTTCCCTATAACGCCATCCTCACGTACCCAGCCCTGGCCAAGTTCATGGCAGTGACTCACCACGGCTGGAATGTCCTCAAGATGCCATGAAGCGGTGGCGTGATCATCGTCGCTTGCAAAGAAAAAGGTGCGGTGTGCTCACTCGAGCGCACCTACCAGGCTGCGGCGGTCGAGGATCCGGATGATGATGGTGCCATCTACCCACCTGAGGTCGTGCCCAAGAAGAAGAAGCGGTTTCTCACCCTGGAGCCTCACGAAGATGCAGCACCCTGTGGCCGTACCCCAGGACCTGCGCCCAGGGATGGGGTGCCTCCCTCCCTCGCATACGAAGGTGCGCCCGGCGCTCCCCTCAGGCTGGGCTCGAGGGCTCTCCTCTGGAGGGCCTCCAACCTAGCCAATGTCTCGAGGGAGGCGCTCGGGCACCATGCTGAGGCGTGCTTCGCCGCACGTTTCCCTCCGGAGGTCTCAAGGCGTGAGGCATCAAGCACTCAGGAGTTCATCAGCCAGACCATTGAAGACTTGCAGGTGCCAAGGGTAATGCGGGGCAAGCGCCACCCAGCACCTCGGAGTGCCGCCATCGCCCCAGGCTCGGGCGACGGGCTGCGCGTCTGCGTCAAAGTCCTAGGACTCAACAGGGAGGTGTCTCAGGAGATCTACTGGCCCTCCTAGGTGGGCCGGTGCGAGGGTCCCCCTCACAGCTATGTTCACATGCCCTTCGGCTTGCCGAACCAGGCGACCCTGCACTAGCACCACATGCGGGGGGTCTTGGCGACTCGCGAGGCCAGGCATTAGGAGATATTGGCGGAGGTGGCCTCGGTTCTTCGTGAGCTCTGGGAACCTCCGGAGCCTCACGAGGCCCCAGAGTCAGGCGGCTCATGAGGAACGGCATCTGCATCGAGCGTCTTCAGCTACACCAACACCGCTTCAGCAACTGTGCCAGGTGATATTTTCCAATTTTATTCAGCTGGGAGCGCCCCTCAGGCTGCATTATTCCCAAGTCGCACGGGCTTGTCCCTGTGACGTGTATCTTCTCACATCTTAAGCTTACTCTGTTGTGGGCGCTCCTCGGGTTGCATCATCCCCAGGCCGCATGGGTCCGTCCCTGTGGCAT
The DNA here is from genome assembly GCA_902687465.1 of Secale cereale. Taxonomy (NCBI): domain Eukaryota; kingdom Viridiplantae; phylum Streptophyta; class Magnoliopsida; order Poales; family Poaceae; genus Secale; species Secale cereale. Next base: position 569,359,467 of record LR738711.1, on the reverse strand, counting down.
GTATCGCATTTTATGTCACCTGGTTTAGCTAATTTCCTCTTATGATTCCCCCTTGGACATCACCTACTCACTCATCACCTCTATTGGCCTCCCTCGCTCCGTAATGGACTTCTGCTCATCCCGCAACCGGGGCTGCATTGGCACGGCGCTTGTGCTCGGGTCCGTCCCTACAACGCTGACAAACCCATGAGATCGAGCTCTGTCTTGCGGCATGCCCCGCATACATCACCTCACCAGGTCCTCGGTGCCTTTGTCTCCCTGCGGAGTTATCAGAGGCTCAGTGGTAGGCGCAGTTCTAAGTTGTGCTGCTTCACGCTAACCCGCAGTAATATCTGGAGCACGATGGCAGGCGACCCTGCCGGTCTCCCCTTCTCACATAATTCGCTTGCGCGTTAAACGGGGGGCCTATGAGCATCACATCTTAGGGGCTCCTACCGACTCTCGAGCCCTCACCCCATGGCCTTGACCACGGCACCACGACCTGGCATACCAGGGGCGGCTGAGCTTCGCTCGAGGGTCGGGACCCGAGGATAAAGAGAGCCAAGAAGGACGGGAGAAGATGAGGCCTGCTTAGAGAGCTCATGTCTGTTCGTACGTCAAGGCGGACCCTTGGGCATCGCTACCCAAGGGCCTAACTAGTCCCGTAGCCCCTCACTCCTTGGTCTCGTCCTGGTGATCTGGATGACCCAACGACGGCTGAGGTACGTGGGGGGCCGGGCCCTGCCGACGCAGAACACCAAGGCCTAGTTCAGCATTTCCTTCCCAAGGGCAGTTCGTACGTCAAGGGGGACTCCTGAGCATCACGACTCGGGAGCCTAACTGGTCACGTAGCCCCTCACCCCTTGGTCTCATCCTGGTGATCCGGATGACGCAATGGCGGATGAGGTATGCGCGGGACCGGGCTCTGCCAACACAGAACTCTAGGGCAAGTGGGAAGGAAATCGCGAAATCTCAGCCACGCGACATCGGAAGCAAGCCAGGCACACTGCTTGAAGAGTCACCCCAGACACATCAAGGTAAGTCACGCAACCCATCAGTGTGCCGCCATCACTTGAAAAGTTGGTCTTTGCAGTCACGCATCGGCAATGTCACCTTCCTTTTTAGCCAACAGGAGCTGCTTGCATGCCAAGGGGGACCTCTTGAGCATTGCGCCTCAGGAGCTCTTACCGGACCCTGGGCCGCACACCTCCTATCCTTGACCACGGCATCGCGACCTGGCATACCAGCGACGGCTGTAGCTTGCCTTGGGACTGGGACCTGCTTTCGTAGAGCACCAAGCTACTTAAAGGGTAAAAAGGAGCGACATTGTCAGAACGAGGCTTGCAAACAAACTCTTTTAGCGAAGATAACAAGCATTGGAGCAAGAGCATTACAGGTTCTTTACACACCCCCATGGGGTTGGCTTTGATTCCTCGCAGGGAGCAAAAGAGTAGGGTTTCGGGAGGCCCTAACTACGGTAACCATCATCGATGTCATCATCAATAGTGGGGCACGAGAGGCCATCTCCGACCCCACACAAGTCACCGTCGGCGACGAGCTCGTGCGGCTGACGCGCTCCGGGCACGGCGCGAGCTTGGAGGTGTGTAGCTGTCGTCGCTCTTCTCCGGAGACTCATCGGCCTCAAGAGAGCTGCTGGACTCCCGAGGGCAATCGCTGCTGCTAGGAGAGCCGGCGTCGGGACCGATGGATGGCATGGCGCCAGTCGCTGTGCCACCCTGATGGCCCCCTCCGGGGCAGCACTCCAGGCGACGTCCCTCCTCGTCGAACACCTTGAAGAGTAGCACGGAGGCGTCGTCGTACTTGAAGTGGATGGCAAGGGTGCCCTCCGTGCGGCAGACGCGGGCGACCTTGCCCCATCCGCGAATCATGAAGATCTTGCCCGAGGAGACGACCTCAACCTCAGTCCCTGTCGCGGGGGCACGACACTCGGCGTGTTGTAACCACAGCTCGAGCGGCCCTCGCGGCAGCATCTCTTTAGAGAAGAATTGCGGGAAGCGGATCAAGGAGCTCGGTGGCATCGCCGCCCACACCACGAATTCGTGCGGAGAGCCTCCAACGTGCGCTCGCGGGACAGCGACGCGCACCACACCGGCATGCTCGACACGGCCCAGGCGCGAGTGGTGCTGGGCGCCACCTTCCCCTCCGGAGCCTTGCACCCGGGCATACAAGGGAAGCAGGTAGCCGGGGGGAGGCTGCTCGTGCCAAGGCCTCGTCACTTCCGGCCTCTGGAAGGCGCCACGAGGACGGAACGGCCTTTTCTTTGGCGGAAGCAACCTCAGCTCTTCGCGGGGGGATTTTCCCTTCTCAGCAGTGGAGAGTCTCCGTATCAGTGCCATGGGTGGTGCTGCGAAGCAAGAAGCAAGGAGGAAGAAGAAGAAGCAAGTAGAACGGAGGAGGAAGACGGGCAACAGGGGCTTGATACGTCCAAAACGTATCTCTAATTTCTGCTTGCTCCATGCCTTTTTTGTGTGATATTGCTATGATATTTATGCACTTCCATACACTTTTGATCATATTTGGACTAACCTACTAATGGTTGCAAAAATGCACAATGTTCTTGTTTTACACTTTATTGTGTAGGAATTACTTGGAAATTGACAAAAGCGCAAAAGGAGTCGTATTGGAGTAGGACTCTGACTTTCCTGAAATCTGTCTGAGAACGTTTTTTAAAGATGGTCACGTTCCCGCCCGAAGACGACGTCAAACGGAAAAAGTCTAGTTGTGAAAGTTGTGGGGAATTTCGAGGCGATGCTTCTGGATATAAAATTCGTCCAAATCGGAGTCCGGACAGCCGAGTAAAGCCCGTTTTACTGAGGCCCAAAATCTGATGACGGGAATCCGAGAGTCTATATAAAGAGAGGAAACCTAGGTTACCAAGGGCCACGAATTTTCCTCCTCCCGAGCCGCCGTCTTGGAGGGGAGGACCAGCACCATTGCAGCACCATCCACAAGGAAGAAGGGGGGCCAAGGAGCCGCTGCCCCCTAGGGCCGCCGCCGCCGCCGCCCCCAAGGGCCGCCGCCGCCGCCTCTGTGGCTGCCGCCGGCCGTCTCCTCCTTGCGGGGCTGCACCTCTCCATCAACACCATCATCAACCTCCTCCTCACCATGTCCATGCGTGAGTAGTTTCCTCCGGGGTCGAGGGCTCATACGTGTATCTATGTGGTTATCTCTCTCTCCCATGATGTGATCTTCGTTGTGATCATAGGCTATGTTAATCTAGGGTGATCCCATGATATTTCCCCTTCCTCTATGTATTGGATTGATGTACTCACTTGTCTTTATCTAGTATAATCCCCGAGACCAAGGTGACAGCGGTCTATTGGACATGGATTAGAAAAATATTTTCATGAGTGATTTCCTCTCTTGTGTGTTGATTGAAGATTGAGAGTCTCTTGGTGCTTGTCTTTGACTATCCTTTAGATATGTTGTGGTGATTGTGGGACTCTCTTTGGATGGCCGCGTTGACATTGGGAAATCCTTAGATTGAGAACTACGAACTTTGAGGTGTGCTTTTGTAGCCCAACATAATTCTCGTCCTCTCTTGACCACGAAGGAATGACCTCCGGGTGCGTCTCCATTGCATGTTTTATGGAAAATATCATGTGATTCGATTATGTTAATGTTGTTGGGAGTTGCCACTAGAGAAAGTCTGATCCCTAGGCCTTGTTTCCACCATAGCAATACCATTTGTGCTCACGTTTACCACTTGTTTGCTTGCTGCACTTTTTATTACAGATTTATATTACTTTGTTTTGCCATCCATATCACTTGCCATTTAACATCTCTTCGCCGAACTAGTGCACCTATACATCTAACAAGTGTATTAGGTGTGTTGGGGACACAAGAGACTTCTTGTATCTTGATTGCAGGGTTGCTTGAAAGGGGTACGTTCAACCTCCACTTCCCTGAGTTCGATAAACCTTGGGTTATTCACTTAAGGGAAATTTGCTGCTGTACTACAAACCTTTGCTTTTGGAGGCCCAACACTGTCTACAAGAATAGAAGCGTGTGTAGACATCAAGCTATTTCTGGCGCCGTTGCCGGGGAAGTGAGGTAAGTGAAGGTACCTTCTCTAGATCTTGCAATTAAATCTTTTTGTTTCTTGTTTTTATTTCACTCGTTTTGCTTAATGGAAAACAAAAAAAATATGAGAGAGCTTTATAAGCTCTACCTTGCTTTGGGACATGATGTGTTTGAAGAGAAAATTAAAAAACCTATGGAACTTTATTATTTGCATAACAATCATGATGGTGGTGATGTTATTAGTATGCTTTCTTTGAAAATCAATATTGCTAATGACATGGAAAGCTCTAAGCTTGGGGATGACACGTTTGATGAACATGATATTTTTAGTCCCCCAACTTTTGAGGAGAAAATTTACTTTGATGATACTATGCCTCCTATATACGATGATTACCATGATGGTTATGATAGTCTTACTCTCACTATTCCTAATAAGAAAGATTTTGCTTATATGAAGAGTAATGACACTTTTATGATTTTGGATCATGGAAATAACGCCTTATGTGATAGTTATATTGTTGAGTTCATCCATGATTCCACTGAAATTTATAATGAGAGAGGGAGACTTGGTTCTAATATCTTAATAATAAGAAGTTTCCTCTCTTTATGGTGAATATTTTGAAGTTATGCTTGTTTTGCCTTCCTATGCTAGTTGCTTTGTGCTTCAATGAATTATTCTATTGCGATATTCCTATGCATTGGAAGCATGTTAGGCTTAAATGTGTTTGGTATTTGCTCCTTGATGCTCTCTTTTGTTCTTCAACTCTTATTCCTACGAGAGCATCATTAAAATCTTAAGCCTATCTTTATGGCTATAAAGAAAGAGCTCTAGGGAGACAACCCTTGTTATCTTTGCTTTCAGTTTGTTCTTTCAGTTTTTAGTGGTCTTGATGTTTTTTACTACTATAGCAACATCATTGTATCTTTACTTTTCAGCTTTGTGCCAAGTTTAGCCTCTGATTGCAAGAAAGTTCAAAAGTTGTGACGTGCTGTCCAGGAAACAGATTCTGTCCTTGGACAGAAAAATTCGTATAAAATCACCAGATCATCTTTTTGGTCTGAATTTTTCGACAGCGTGCTCTATACAATTGGCTTTCGGGCGTCTGTTCTGAGTTTTTTGATTTGAGTTGCAAAAGTGCCCCGAAAAAATTATTTACTACCTGCTGGTCTGTTTTTCACAGATTCTGTCTTGTTTTGCCTTTCCTTCGTTTTGCAAACCTTGAGCTTGCTTTTTCTTTGCAAAAACCTTTTGGCAATCTTGAGAAACAGTAGACCTTCAAGAATATCCTTATTTCCGGCAAGGAACAATTATTTTATTAAGGGTACTAACCTCGCTAGTCAGATTATGATGAGTTATGTATGAAGGGAGTTTTCAAGTGTGCGAGGGAAGACGATAAAAAGATTCAGGAGTGTCAAACGCTCAAGCTTGGGGATGCCCCCGTGCACCCCCAAGAAATATTCAAGAAGACTCAAGCGTCTAAGCTTGGGGATGCCCCCGTGCATCCCCTTCTCCATCAACATTATCAGTTCGTCTTTCGTTCCACTATATTTTTATCACTTCATGTGTTATGTGCTATGCTTGGAGCGTCTTGCTTTTAGTTTCCTTTTTAGTTTTCTTTAGCTTTGCTTGCTGTTCATAACGAGTTGGAACTCAGCTTTCTTTGTGTGGGAGAGAAACACGCTCCACTTCAACCTAGAACACAACATAGGATTTTCATGTTTATCTTTGCTGTGTATGTTCTTGGTCTTTCAATAGCTACTGTCATGGTTAGCTCTTAGTTTTCATGCTTTTATTTTAAAGAGATTTTGTTTAGTTGGTTGCTGGAACTCTCTTTAGTTATCATGCTTATCTTGTTAAGAGAGTTGTCTTCTGTTGCACTGGTTGATATGTCCATGATAAAAATGTTACGTGCATAATGGTGATTAGTAGTTCATGTTTTCTTATGGTTAGTTTCAAATAGCTGGGGGGTTCTCAATGTGTTATTGGAGTACCAACATGATTTGTTTGCCTATGATGTGGTATGGTTTAGTGATATCTTCCTCCGAGAATTTATCTTGATTGACTTGGCATATGCTCACGCATATTAAGACTGTAAAGAAAGTCCATCAAGCCTTGATGATCTTTAATTTCTGAGTAGCGATATAACTTCCATGCCCGATTCATTGTTGCTTTGTCGCTCTGCATGATTATGACCGTCATTGCTCTCTTAGTTGGTCGCTCCCAGTCTTTTGCTAACCTTCGCCTGTACTAAACGGACTGACTACTTGTGCATCCAAAATCCTTTAAACCAGTTATGCCATATGAGTCCACCATACCTTCCTATACATGGTATTTACCTGCCATTCCTAACGAAGACTTTCGTGTACCATCTCGAAATTAATCAAAAAAGCATTTCTCTTTTGTGCCTCTGTTTTAGCTCATGAGGAAGTAGTAGTTAATTCATGATCTTTTTAGGTTGGACAAGCTTCACCCCGGGATTGCATGTCTAATGTGCAAACCCCTAATACGAGAAGGAACTGGCAAAGAGTGCGCCCGGCTCATTAAAAAAATATACAACAAACAAACCCTCCTTCACGCTTTGTTCATGAGAAATCAGAAAACTTTGGCAGTCATAAACAAAGGAGATTAAGAGGATGTGATCGTCCTCGTACGGAAGCCGTTCCTTGAAACTTGTCCAGCTCGAGAAGTAATTGAATTATCTACTAGCATTCGTTGACGAAATATGCATCTCTAAAAAAAATTACTTCTGTTTTAAAAACCAAGAGCTCTGGTACATGTTTAGTTTTTGTTTCCGACCACGGGTTTTCAACCTTGCCATCAAAAGCCACGGTTCGAGAGTCTCCACCTTTTTTCTTCAAAGCACCAACTATTGAGAGCATGATTGTCATTCTGAGTGTAATGTGCATTGTCCCAAAGTACCATTGTCTTCTGCATGATTATGATATCGTTTATTCTGAAATCATTGTATCTAGTCGTCACTTAAACTTTGGAGGTGCCCCTGCATTTATGTTTTGCTTCACTAAAGGAGGAAAGCGAGGTATCACTTTGTCATGTTTGCACACCATGCTCACTACAAATCTATTGAGTGTTTTAGTATCATATTGTAAAACTTTCAGATCTTTGTGATATTCTCATGAGGAAACTTAATTACTACAGATTCATTATCTCAGTAAGCATTTGTCATGTGACTGTGAAGAGTTCTTATATGGTTAATAGCATGTCACCACAGAAATTATGCTTGTTATCATTTACCTACTCGAGGACGAGCAGGAATTAAGCTTGGGGATGTTGATACGTCCAAAACGTATCTATAATTTCTGCTTGCTCCATGCCTTTTTTGTGTGATATTCCTATGATATTTATGCACTTCCATACACTTTTGATCATATTTGGACTAACCTACTAATGGTTGCAAAAGTGCACAATGTTCTTGTTTTACACTTTATTGTGTAGGAATTACTTGGAAATTGACAAAAGCGCAAAAGGAGTCGTATTGGAGTAGGACTCTGACTTTCCTCAAATCTGTCTGAGAACATTTTTTAAAGATGGTCACGTTCCGGCCTGAAGACAATGTCAAACGGAAAAAGTCTAGTTGCGAAAGTTGTGGGGAATTTCGAGGCGATGCTTCTGGATATAAAATTCGTCCAAATCGGAGTCCGGACGGCCGAGTAAAGCCCGTTTTACTGAGGCCCAAAATCTGATGACGGGAATCCGAGAGTCTATATAAAGAGCGGAAACCTAGGTCACCAAGGGCCATGAATTTTCCTCCTCCCGAGCCGCCGTCTTGGAGGGGAGGACCAGCACCATTGCAGCACCATCCACAGGGAAGAAGGGGGGCCAAGGAGCCGCCGCCGCCGCCGCCGCCCCCAAGGGCCGCCGCCGCCTCCGTGGCTGTCGCCGGCCGTCTCCTCCTCTCGGGGCTGCACCTCTCCATCAACACCATCATCAACCTCCTCCTCACCATGTCCATGCATGAGTAGTTTCCTCTGGGGCCAAGGGCTCGTACGTGTAGCTATGTGGTTATCTCTCTCTCCCATGATGTGATCTTCGTTGTGATCATAGGCTATGCTAATCTAGGGTGATCCCATGATATTTCCCCTTTCTCTATGTATTGGATTGATGTACTCACTTGTCTTTATCTAGTATAATCCCCGAGACCAAGGTGACAGCGGTCTATTGGACATGGATTAGAAAAATATTTTCATGAGTGATTTCCTCTCTTGTGTGTTGATTGAAGATTGAGAGTCTCTTGGTGTTTGTCTTTGACTATCCTTTAGATATGTTGTGGTGATTGTGGGACTCTCTTTGGATGGCCGCGGTGACATTGGGAAATCCTTAGATTGAGAACTACGAACTTTGAGGTGTGCTTTTGCAGCCCTACATAATTCTCGTCCTCTCTTGACCACGAAGGAATGACCTCCGGGTGCGTCTTCATTGCATGTTTTATGGGAAATACCATGTGATTCGATTATGTTAATGTTGTTGGGAGTTGCCACTAGTGAAAGTATGATCCCTAGGCCTTGTTTCCACCATTACAATACCATTTGTGCTCACGTTTACTACTTGTTTGCTTGCTGCACTTTTTATTACAGATTTATATTACTTTGTTTTGCCATCCATATCACTTGCCATTTAACATCTCTTCGCTGAACTAGTGCACCTATACATCTAACAAGTGTATTAGGTGTGTTGGGGACACAAGAGACTTCTTGTATCTTGATTGCAGGGTTGCTTGAAAGGGGTACGTTCAACCTCCACTTCCCTGAGTTCGATAAACCTTGGGTTATTCACTTAAGGGAAATTTGCTGCTGTCCTACAAACCTCTGCTCTTGGAGGCCCAACACTGTCTACAAGAATAGAAGCGTGTGTGGACATCAGGGCTCCGCCCGTCACCTCATTTATAGCCAGGAGGAGGCCAACCGCCAGCCTCCATAATCGCACGTAATGATGGTCTTTGTGCATGCAGGGACCCGTCAAGTCATGCTGTTGCCGAGGCGGCGTGGGGAAGTGGAGACGCCCATGTCCCGTCAATCGCCACTTGTCAATGAAGGCCGCATGCCTTTGTGGCCCACGGCGCTCCGCACTTGATCCTTGGCTTCGCCTCAAAGTCAAGTCCGAGCGCGCCTTGGGCCCGGGGGCTACTATCAGCGTTCTGGGAACAGGGTACCCAGACTTGCCTACCTGCGGCCCAGAGCGTGGCTCGTCCAGCGGCCTGGTACGGCCCGTCTTCATGAGCAAACCTCTCAAGACCCTCGCGAGGGTCCAAGCCTCGCGAGGCGGACGACACAAGACCTCCCGTATATGTTTGACTTTAGAGAAACCCAATATGCACTATTATGTCCTATATATTCTATATTCATTTATTTTTATGCAGCCAATGTGTGTATTTGCACGTACACGATATAAACCGTTGATTGATGATGATCTAATGGTCCAGGTGGCTGCGATTCGGATCTACTATAACCTAATTGTACCCATACACACTCTTCTCGAGCGAGCATCACGATAGTGTGATCGGTCCACAAAAGAAGCTCTCAATAAGACCTCCAGACGTGCCACGTGGCTTCATGGGTGCTCCCCACATCATATTATTCATACTACGTTGACTGAGAAAAACATTTTCCCGTTTTTTGTTCCTACGATGTTGTGCCATGTACGTACCTAGCTGTATAGTGGTAGTAGTAGTAGCACGGAGTGCTCCTACTCTATCAATGAGTCCATATGACACCAAATTTCTTGGTTTCCATGCTCTAGCTATATCTTCCCCTCATCGTTTCTGTTTTCTAATGCGGTTGCGGGGTGCGGTTTGCCGATAGTCAATTTGCTCAACTGTAGTCCCACGTGAAAGTGAAAATGCAAGGCAACATGCCTTCCCTAGCTATGTGGCATGCGCGGAAGGAATGTGGAGTACTCCCGATTCCCGGGTGTGAGGGAGTGCAACGCGTACGCGGCATGCGTTTTCCTTGAAACATTTGGTTCTGCTCCTTCGCGTGATCGATTTAGCTGCAAGGTGAGGCGGGGATTCTCTCGCCCAATAAGCAGGGTGTAGAAGCTAGGTTGGCACATCATCGCTTTGGTCACATGCGGTCCCACATGTTGTAGAGTTATAAAGCCTAGTCAATGCACGTTAACTGGGGGGTGGAACGACGGTGTGGTATGCGGCGGGGAAGGAACATGCTTCATGTTCGTGATCTAGTTTCTTGTTTTGAACTTGCGAACGTGACGGGCGTGCTGCATGAGTAGTTTTGAATTTATAAGTTCAATCTTGGTTTTTGAATTTCCAAGTAGTATATGGGTCGGGTCAAGCATTGTACGTAAGAAGTTGAGGCAAAAGGAATCACACATGTCGTTATCCACTGGAATGAGATTGTAATAGTATAATAAGAACTAAGGCCACGACGACGTGATCTTAGTGGTGGTTACAGGAGGTGAGAAGAAAGATGCATCCATCAACGACCTCCTCCTCCTTCACTCAGTGCGACGGGCCACCAATCGGAGGCTTGGGAGCGGCGGCTTTTGTGGCGAGGTCAAGGTGCTTCTCGACAAAGGCATCCAAGGCTTCCAGCCAGTTGAAGAAGGCCAACATTGTAGCGTCCTCACCGGCCCTATAGATGCCTATGTACACGACTTCCTCGTACACATGGATGTGTAGGTTGATGAATTCTTGCAGGGCGAGACACCTCGCGGCGAGCGCCACCTCCAGGTGGACATTCTTCATTACCTCGGCGGGCAGTCGCAGGGCCACTAATGCTTGAAAGAGGTTCTCACCATGGAGGCCGATGAGGGTGGCAGGCAACGAGGAGCTTGGGCGCGTAGGTTGGAGGAGTACGGCGATGTTGTCCGCGAGCTTCTTCATGACGGTGAACTTGTTGATGGTGGCAACGATCATCTTGTCCAACTAAGAGTCGTAGCTGGCGTCGACGATGGCCATGAACCAACCGATCACCAACACCCTCTGGAGACGATCCTCGATGCCATGCCACAGGCCGGCGTCGTGGACCATCTGGCACAGCCACTGGCCTCTCGTGTGCATCGCCGCCATGGGTCTGGAGTGAGCACTGTTGTGCTTAGCGTAGGTGTGTAGGTGCGTACGATGTGCTAGATGCATTGGAATGGAGGGGCGCCTTTATATGAGTGCAAACTGCGTTGCATTCACATCGTGATGCCTCTTTTCTCGTCCTCCTCCCATTACTTCCCTGAGCATGCTAATTGAAGGAAGATGCATCATTGGTCGTTCAACATTTCGGGAACCGCTACCCTCTCCCTTCTCGTCTGCATTAAAGTCGTATCGGGAATTGTCCTAGTTTACTAGCTGACCGTCCATTCCTTAATTTATTTTTATTGTTCTCGTTCACTAGTAGCTATACTGCGGCGCCCGCTGCACGCCCGGCTGAACACGCCTCCTCGCCTCCATCAAACGCCTCCATTAAACCTGCATGCAAATTGAGAAACATATTCCGGCTACATGTCCGTTCATGCATGCACCGGTGGTGGCTCAATCACATGCACGCACGCAATGCGTGACGCGTGCACAAAATCACAATCTCGGGAATTTTGGATTATTCGCATAAGAGTTAAAGACGATGCCTTGAACTAAGGCTGCAAGATGACATGTTGCGGCTCCTACTGCGCTATGCCAACTATTGAGTTATATCCAAACATATATAAGAGCATATTTGACGTTGCTTGGTTGTTTAAATTCAAATATTCTAGCATCATTTTTACGGGGTCACCGAAATATCTAGAAAGTCGTCGGTTTTCTAAAAAAATGTTTGAAAAAAACCGGTGACAAATACCCAGCAAACATAGCCGAGCCTGGCATACACACACATGCAAAACCAGCGTGAGCAACCACACAATCTCGTGTGCGTGTGTATCATGTGTTGTGTGTGTGTGCTCTTCTGTTTCGAAAATAAAAGAGGTAATCTACAGCAAAATACAGACAGTGTTGATGTCCTAGTGCCCAGCGCGAGCGAGACTGCGAGGCCCGTCGGGAGGTGTCAAGTTCGAATATCCGTAGCTGCTCAAAGTGTTCTTATCTCTCTCCTTCTTTTCTCCTATCACTGACGGGTGGGACCCGCATGGGAAGAGAGAGAAAACATTGTCACACACTATGTTTGACCAGTCAACTCAGAAAAATACGAAGCTATATGGCAAGTTAGTGACCATATAATCACCTAGACTTGTACATAGTGACCGTATTGACCAACTTCTTATGTATGATGACCAAAGTGAGCTCGCGGCGCAAGTTTAAGTACCGTGGATGAACTTTACTCTTTTATGTCTACCCCGAATGATCTCAAATTCACTAGTAGTAACAAAGAAAAGGTTGCCCTGTTAATTAAGAGAAAACATTGTCACACATTGTGTTTGACAAGTCAACTCAAACAAATACGAAGCTATACGACACGTTAATGACCGTATAATCACCTAGACTTGTACATAGTGACCGAATCGACCAACTTCGTATGTATGATGACCAAAGTGAGCTCGCATCGCAAGTTAAAGTACAGTGGATGAATTTTACTCTTTTATGTCCGCCCCGAATGATCTCAAATTCACTAGTAGTAACAAACAAAAGGTTGCCCTGTTAATTAACAGAAAATAGGGAGAAAACTATCACATGATGCCAGTATAAACAAGGCACAGTGGGTTCAGCATCATCATGACTACAACTGTGTGTGCGCGAGAAATCTACATCACGAGGGGGCTACGAAGAGAAAGATGCATCGAGTAGTGTGTGTGAGCAAGGCACAAAGACACAACTAGCGAGTGTGTGTTTGTGTTTGAGAGAGAAGCCAATGGATAGATTTAGATCAAGATCGAGGTGTCACCCTTCTGTTGTTATTGTTAGGGGCGAGGGGGGTAGAGAAAGACGTATCGAGAGTGTGCATGCGGTAGACACACACGCACAACTATTGAGTGTGTGTGTGTGTGTTTGAGAGAGAAGTTAGTAGATGTATTTTTATATCAAAATCGAGGTGTCACCCTACTCCTTCGGTGTCGAAAAGTGTGTGTGTTGGGGGGAGGGGGAGGTAGAGAAAGACGTATCCAGAGTGCGCGCGTGGTAGGCACAGAGGCACAACTAGCGAAAGTATGTGTGTGTGTGTTTGAGAGAGAAGTTAGTAGATACATTTATATAAAAATTGAGGTGTCACCCTACTCCTTCGGTGTCGGGAAGTGTGTGTGGGGGGAGGGGGAGGTACAGAAAGACGTATCCAAAGTGCGTGCACGGTAGGCACAGAGGCACAACTAGCGAGTGTGCGTGTGTGTTTGAGAGAGAAGTCAGTAGATAGATTAATATCAAAATCGAGGTGTCACCCTACTCCTCCGATGTCAGGAAGTGTGTGTGGGGGGTGCCAGTGACACTTAGAGATAGGGAGAAGGAGTTTGTGTGTTACATATCTATATTAAGGGATAGGTCGATAGCATGTGTGCAAGGCATACTTAAAGCATCACGGAGATAAACAAGAGGTGTGCATGCAAGTGCCGAAAAAATGAAGAGAAAAATGATGTGTGTGTGCGCGTGCACGTGTGTGTGTGTGAGAGATAGAAATCTCAAAACAAAAGGTGATGTGATGGAATCCCATTGTAGGTATTCATATGGTTCCGGGACTCGAGTTAACCTTACGGATATGTGTGCGAGACATAGTTCTTTGAGACATGAGTGGCGGTGGGTGGGCGAAATTAAAGGGGTGGGCGTGTTCGACATGGAGAGCGTGCGTGTTTTTGTGTGAGAGACTTGTAGGACGGGGTAGAAATACGAATTCTAACCTTGACAAACGGAGAGAAATACACGAAGCGCGCTTGTGTGATTCAGATGTCCCCGAAGCAATGAGATATGTATGCGTGTGAGAGAGATTGCACAATTCATTCACATATCACTATCTAGCGATCATGGACATGCATCACTTGAACATAATCTGTATCTACTTTGTATCATGGCCGAAGATACAATACTGATTCAATGCTATAAAGATTGGACGCTCACATGTCGCATTTTTTCTTTCAGATAGTCTTTTTCAATCGTGGATGCCAAAGTTCTAGTGATATTTCTTCAAACAACCATTGTAGTTATGATATACATGTACCATTGTTAGTTTTGCATTCAAATTCATTAGTCTTTGATGAGTTAAGGCTCTATTATGAAGTAATATATGTAATATTAATATATGAATTCGATGGGTACCGCTTTGTAATGGTATGAGGTAACACTTTTAAGTAAGGGACTATAATATCCATTTCTTTTGCGCATCTATATTATCCATTTGTTACTTTCGAACATAATTAAAATTAACACGTTAATGCATTTTGTTTAAAATAAATAACCAATGGCAAAAAATTATATATTTACATGAGAAATACATAGGTTGGGCGTTTGCTCCGCTTTTTATGAACGCGCCTCAGTTACACCCGTACTATCGGCCGTGCCCGTCTGATAGTAGTAACAAGTTATCATTGCATCATCCAGTGTTATTGTATTTTTTCTGGGGTGGACTTCATACCAGTCATTAACTGCTCACATGTGCCCGTGTACACAGTCTCACAAGACCGGCTTCCCGCTAGCACTATCCAAAATTAGTTGAGACTGGATATGAACGATCCCGCGGGCGGCAAAATCTCCCGCCTCCTTCTAAAATTTATGCGACCTAGTCTTTAGCATGCGAAATTCCCTTTTGTCCTTGGTGCATGGAGAAAAATAGTTACAATACGGCCCTCATTTACATAATAGGTCGGGGTTGCTTTGGTAACTTCCTATTCCGCCCACCACACGGCAC
>LR738711.1:569328457-569344535 GCA_902687465.1 Secale cereale | reverse complement strand
AGCACCAGAGCATCTTACATCTTGTCGTTCGTACTTCATCAGCCATTCTAATCCTTCCCTCTCGAAACCCTAGATTGCTCATCCACCGGCCTACCAGAGCCTTTTCACTGCCAGCGTCGTCCACCTCGCCGGATCTGCTTCTTCTGCGGCCGCTTCTGGCCCTCCCACCTCTCCTAGAAACAGTAGACTGCTCATCCACCATGGTACCATAATCCATTCAGTGTCGGCCTTGTCCACAGCGCCGGATCTGCTTCACCGGTACTCTCATCAACCGCAGCACATCTATAGCATCTCCTTCGTACTCCGCACCGGAGCCACTTCGTCTACACCCAGGATCCACCCCACTAACGCCCCCATCGACGGCCTCTGATCCTCTTTGCCGACACAGTCCTCCACCCTACCGGAGCCGCTTCGCCGACACCATCCTCAATCCTATCGGTGTAGCTTCGCCTATGCGATTCTCAACCCTACCGGAGCCGCTTTGCCAACGCCCAAGTCCACGGCCTCGGATCCGCTTCGTCGACACCCTCGTCCAACCTACCGGAGCAGCTTGTGATGCCCTCATCCATGGCCGCAGATCCGCATCGTCGACACCATCCTAAACCCAACCATCGGAGCAGCTTCACCGACGCCCTCGTCCACGGCCTCAGATCTGCTTCGTCCACACAGTAGTCCACCCTAACGAAGCCGCTTCACAAACACCCTACTCCATGGTTCTAGATCTCCTTACTAGACCTCGATAGCCATCGCAGCGTCATCACCCTTGACGTTTCTAACCTGATTCCCACCATCTGGCAAGATGTCAAGCACCCGCCGCGGCCTAGGTACTTGTCACCTATAAACCCATCCAACATCACCTGCCCGATGTACTACAAATATACTAACAGGTCGCTGTAACATGTTTTGTAGCTGGCAAGAACTACAAGGACGATGTTTCTTCTGGATCTAACACCTTGGCCAACCAAGATCCTGGACTGAGGCATTGCTATGATCTTGTAAGAGCGTCTCTCTCTTGTATTGTTGTGTGCCTGCCAGCGTGCTTTGCTAGGATGTTTGAACAATAATCCCTTTGTGCAGTCAGTGATTTCCACTACTGGCTGCTAAATTAGAGATGTAGATACCATACATGATACTCCCTCTGTTCTTAAATATAAGTCTTTTTAGAGATTCCACTATCGACTACATGCAGAGCAAAATGAGTGAATCTACACTCTAAAATGCATCTATATACATCTATATATGGTCCATAGTGGAATCTCTACAGAGACATATATTTAGGAACAGAGGTAGTACATTACACAAAATCATAGGTGGCATGTAGGAATGCCAGTGCACTAAATTAGGCGGCCTTAGAGTGTCTGCTAGTCCAGTACACAGAGTTATGACTAGTTTATGATATGCACACAATCGTTAATTGGTGGTTTAAATATGCGCAAGGGATATGCAATGTATTATCATGTAGAGATATCTCAAATTAGCCGTGGGAACTTGCAGATGGCGTGCCACAATGAAAAAGTACAAGATTTCTTAGTACAAGATGTACGTCGCATTTTCATAGAACATCGCAAAAAAGGAGAGGCAGCGGTGAGCTTATACAGTGTGCTATGATAGGTCACTCCATTGCAATCATCGTGACATGTTATTTGCATGTCCGTGTTGTTGGCTAGGGTTCTTAGGGACATTTATTTTGAGTTATCCTAAGAAAATAAGCCCCTTTGAATATACGCTATTGATAATAAGCCAACCAATTCTTTTCATTGCCCATTTTTTCAGCTTATCTGTGCTATGGTCAGTGAAAAGTCTAGATTGCATTATATTTTGTCATTTTGCTGCCCATACGAAAATTTTGACTTGCAAACATCACAGATTGAACCTGGTGCAATAATTAATATGATAGGAAAATATACCATCAATATTTGTTCAAAATGCAAATGCAAAGATACCATCTACTTGGCACAACCTACTTTGGTCAATGTCTTCCATAGAGAGCCCATTGCCTAATTTAAATGAAGAACCCATTGCCTAAATTTAAATGAAGAACCATTATTTATCAAAATTCGATGGTCCAAGTGGCTAGTTATTACCATATAGCAGCACCACATGAAAGCATCATATAGCAGCAACAGCTCATATCAACTCATCATACAGCAGCAACAGCTAGCAATTCATCATATACCAGCAGCTGCTCATAGCAATTCATCATATAGCACCAGCAGGAGCAGCTCATAGCAATTCATCATACAACAAAAGCTCACAGCAACTCATCATACAGCAGCAACTCGTCATATAGCAGCAGCAGCTCATAGCAATTCATCATATAGCAGCAGGAGGAGCAACTCATAGCAATTCATCATATAGCAGCATTAGGAGCAGCTCATAGCAACTCATCATATAGCAGCATCAGTTCATAGCAATTCATCATATAGTAGCAACAACTCATAGCAATTCATCGTATAATAGATCAAAATTGCTATATGAGATCATCCTTCGACATCACCTCAAGGCCACGGCCTGGGAGGAGGGGAGGGGGAACGAGGTGCCTTCTGCCGAAGTTGGGCATCGCTCATAGTTCTGTGGCGATCGCTGGAGTAGAGTGTTGGATGGACCATAGCGGAGGAGCTGCTGGAGACCATGATTGAGGTGCGGCACCAGAGGGAGGAGCAGCCAGGGAGATTGGGCCCTACCCACCGGCCATGTAGCCTAGCTGGACAGAGCATCGTCGAGGAGCAGGCCAGATGGGACCTGTGGCGGCGGCTTCCTGGAGGAATCCTAGCGCTGCAAGCAGGGAATCAAGGTAGAGTGAAAGGGGAGAGGAGATGCAAGGGGGCAGGGCAATGAACTCTTCGTATTTGTTTCTGCTTGTGGGTCAGGTGTGACGCGGGCGTGAGAAGTGGCATTTTGAGTGTAATATAGGCAGACAACAAAGTCATTTCGTTATTCCCCTTCCCTTCAAATTTTAGTGAGCTTTTACGTGAAGCACCCCCTGAAAGACCGTGGATGTTTCCTAGAGGGGGTGAATAGGCGCTTTAAAATAATTACAGTTTAGGCTTGAACAAATGCGGAATAAACCTAGCGGTTAATTTGTCAAGCACAAAACCTACAACAACTAGGCTCACCTATGTGCACCAACAACATATGCTAAGCAAGATAAACAACTAGGTGCTAGCAAGATAGAAGAGAAGAAACAATATGGCTATCACAAAGTAAAGTGCATAAGTAAAGGGCTCGGGTAAGAGATAACCGAGGCACGCGGAGACGACGATGTATCCTGAAGTTTACACCATTGCGGATGCTAATATCCATTTGGAGCGGTGTGGAGGCACAATGCTCCCCAAGAAGCCACTAGGTCCACCGTAATCTCCTCATGCCCTCGCACAATGCAAGATGTCGTGATTCCACTAAGGGACCCTTGAGGGTGGTCACCGAACCCCTACAAATGGCAACCCTTGGGGGCGTTCACTGAACCCGTAGACTTTGGCAACCCTTGTGGGCGGTCATCGAAACCCGTCAAACTGCTCGGGAGATCTCCACAACCTAATTGGAGACCCCGATGCTTGCCCGGAGCTTTACACCACAATGATTGAACTCCAAACACCACAAAAGGTTGGGGCTATCTCCACAACTTAATTGGAGGCCCCCAATGACACCATGAAGCTTCACCACAATGGAATATGGATCCGAGGTGACCTCAACCATCTAGGGCACCCAAGCACCCAAGAGGAACAAGCTCAAGGGTACCAAGCACCCAAGAGTAATAAGCTTCTCAACTTGTAACTTCCACGTATCACCGTGGAGAACTCAAACTGATGCACCAAATGCAATGGGAAGGGCACACGGAGTGCCCAAGTCCTTCTATCCCAAATCCCACCAAAGCAACTAATGCTAGGGAGGGAAATGGGAGGAAGGACAAAGAAGAGAACACGAAGAACTCCAAGATCTAGATCCAAAGGGTTCCCCTCATGTAGAGGAGAAAGTGATTGGTGGAAACGTAGATCTAGATCTTCTCTCTCTTTTCCCCCAAAAACTAGCAAGAATCCATGGAGGGATTGAGAGATAGCAAGCTTGAAGAAGGTCAACAATGGGGGGAGAACACGAGCTCAAAGGATAAGGCTCAATGGGGAAGAAGACCCCCTTTTATAGGGGGAGGAAATCCAACCGTTATCCCCACCAACCAGCCCGCAGCGAGCGGTACTACCACTCAAGGGAGTTGTACTACCGCTGGCCGCAGCGGTACTGCCGCTCGGCCCAGCAGTACTACCGATGGGACCTCGTACAGCCCCAACAAGAGAAAGAACAAGAGAGAGAGTCCCCGAGCGGCACTAGCAGCGGTGGTAGGGCGGTACTACCACACCCACTGCCGCTCCTACTACCGCACAACCCGACACGAGAAGCGATAGTCTCGAATCGAGGCGGTACTAGCGCGCAACCGAAGCCGAACTACCGCATGTAGCCATAAGCGGTACTACCTCTTGTGGCTATAAGCGGTACTACCGCTCCAGCCCAGCGGTACTACTGCAGGAGCAACAAGAAAGCCCAGAATTGACATAACTTCTGCATATGAGCTCCAAATTGAGCAAACTCAAGCTTGTTGGATAGAGGAAAACGAGTAGCATCAAATCAGCGACTGGTTATAGTAAGAAGAGGCAGGGGAGGTATGCCTAGGATATAGAGGAGAGAACCCTCTATCAGAGAAGAACCGACATAACCTCCAACATCGAAAACATCATAGAAGATGCATGAGTGAACTCCGTTTTCGATGAACTCGAGCTTGTCATCAAGATGACCATAAGCTCAAAATCTCACAAGGAGAAAAACCAAACAAGAACCAATAAAGATGATGCAAGGATGCAATGGTTTGAGCTCTATACGAACGATATGATCAAGCTACTCATCGAGAGCCCCCCTTGATAGGACGACAAACGATCCTATAACCCGGTCTCCCAACTACCACCATGGGACTGGTAAAATAGAAAACCTATCAAGGGCAAACCTTTGCCTTGCACAAAGTCCACTTGAGCTAGATGATGACGATCTTGACTTCCTCAAGTTGAACCACCTTTCTGGATTGTGGTGGCTAGGTGAAGACTAGTTGATTGCTCCCCCATACTCCACTATGGGTGAGCCACTCTTCGGCACATCTTGACAAGTCCATTGCCACCACAATGGACGGAAAGCTTCAAGCATATGATCTCTTCGTGATGATCCTACTTGAACTTGCACACCGCAACCTAACCCCACAAAGAACTCTCACGAAGACCATGGGTTAGTACACAAAGCGTAATTGACAATGCTTACCATACCATGGGATCGCTTGATCCCTCTCAGTACATCTTCTATGCTTTGTGTGTTGATCAACTTGATTCACTCTTTGACTTAGTCTTGATCAACCTTGAATCTTTCCAACTCTCTTCATTTGGATGATGTCTTGAAGGTAAACATGAACGATCACACACTCTTCTTCTTCAAGACATGCTTGCAATAAGCTGAACACTCACAAGACCAATCTTTGGATAATTCCTTAATAGCACGTTGGTCATCACAAACTCTCCTTGAACCAACACATGGACTCCAAGAAAAGGCTATGGACAAACCCTTCAAATATAACTTAAGGGAACCATTAGTCCATAGAGATTGTCATCAATTACCAAAACCAAACATGGGGGCACCGCATGTTCTTTCACCCCCCCCCCCTAAGCCAAATTAGTTAAGCCTAAGCCCATAACTCAAAAACTAGTTCGTTACATCTTTTATGGCTTATTTTGACAATAAGCTCTCAAAAGGCGGAGCAGAACTGGCCCGTAACCTGCAATTCAATTGTGCATGCAATGATGAATCACTCCTGCCTGCTATAGTGTAGATTTAGGCATCATATAGAATCTGAAATATGCAATGTTTATGTTAGTTCATATGTTGCACATGATGTATGAACGCCTCTTAAATATGGTTATTTAAGTGATGGTCTTTAAGCCTACTTCTATTCTTGTTTTATTGATATTAATGTTGTGCAAGATTTGCTCACACATATGTTCAATTGCTTGTTTGTATCAGCCAACCATACTAGAACTGTATCTTTGATTACTTGTTGTTCTTGACCTAACAGAGCCTGTCAATGATTTAAACGTTAAGGGCTCCTGTAGTGGGGGCTTGTATAACTCATAGGTGACATAAAGGTCTAGCTGTACACTAAACTAGGCTCTCCAAGTGTACCTGGAGGTCCAGTTCGAAGGTATGCCTAGTTTTTACACAGCGCACACATAGTAAATGCTCATTTCATTGTGTGTAAGAGATGTGGCATGTTTCGTTATGTGGTGTTGTTTTGTTATAAACTCATCCTTTGGTGTTGTTAACAGACTGGAAAGTATGCATATTTATCTTTCAAGGAGACCAGTAACTAGTTTGTGTCACCTTCGCCAGAGCAGTGTTGAGCTTGTTCAACCAATTATGGTAAGTCATTGTAGTACAATTACCAGGACATCCTATTTGTCTGACATTGTGCTTGCGTGGATTCTTGACCTGTAACCCAGTCTTTGGGCCATTGATTAAAACTCCGTCCTCTCACTACTATATGATGTTCTAATTTTTTTGTAAATCAAATGTATGTAAAAACATTTTAATGTGTCTGTTCACTCATTACGGATGTAGTCTACTTTTAAATATCTAAAACATCTTATAGCAGTGAACAGTGTGAAACTGCTTTCTACTATGGTAGAGTTGTCGATGTCATAAATGTTATAACCAAACACATCTTCACATCATTAGACTCCCTACCATTATTAGCATCTTGATTACATACTAGTTGAGATACTTCATAAGGGGCAAACAATATTACATTACTTATTCCTTTATATAGATGATACATCAGTTGATTCAAATGTAGCTAGGCAAAGGATGTTATTGAGGCGTGCATGTATGCATCCTGCCAACTCAACAGTTCAATTGCTTGTTTGTTTCAGGCATAGTTAAATTGCTCTTTTCAATTGCTTTATTTGTTCCCAGTTAATGTGATGCCCAAACAATGATGCCTGATGTAGGGTACTTGTATAACCATTAGTTGACATAATTAAAGGCCTTACCATTTAATTACTCTGGCGAAGTGTGCCTGAAGCTTTGAAGTCTATTAACCAACTATTACTGCATGAGGCTCACAATCTAATTTATACCAGGCTAATGATTGCATAGTTTTGCTTGTTGTAGTAGGTTTGTACGAATCCCTCTCTAGTTCATTATGCTCCCTAAGACTCTTCTGGAACATGGCACACAATGTTCCAGCTAGTTAATTGAGCTACAGAATGCCTAACTGCTTGTGTACTTATACACAAGATATATATATATATAGGGTGGGTCTATTATGATAACACCCCCTTAAGACCTTATTCTGCTAACAGCAGGCTTATTCTGCACACCGCCCAGATCGTCGCCGCCCCTCTCCTGCCGACCTTCTACCATGGCAGCGGCCTGGGATCGCCGCCGCCCCTCTCCTCCCGACCTTCTACCGCGGCAGCGGCCTGGGAGCGCCACCGCCCCTCCCCTCCCAGCATTCTACCGCGGCAGCGGCCTGGGAGCGATGCCGCCCCTCTCCTCCCAGCCTTTTACCGCGGCGGCGGCCTGGGAGCACCGCCGCCCCTCCCCTCCCAGCCTTCTACCGCGGCGGCAGCCTGGGAGCGATGCCGCCCCTCCCCTCCCCGCTTTCTCCCGCGGCGGCGGCCTGGGAGCGCCACGAGCCCTCCCCTACCGGCGTTCTTCCACGACGTCGGCCGGCAGGAAAGCCGCCCCTCTGCTGCCAGCGTTCTTCCGCGGCAGCGGCTAAGCAGCGACGCCGCCCGTCGCCTCTCGGCCTTGTTCGGCGGTAGCAACCGAGCAACACTTCCACCACCAGTTGTACTTCATCAGATGTGGATTGGTGCTGCCTCGACATCAAACCAATTCGAGCAAGGAGGACTATGCGCAAGGCTCCTTCATCCACGGCACCTTCTTGGTATAAGTCTGCAACGACCTTCAGAGCAAGTCCACCGTCTCCGTTCACCTTGAGCAATGTCCAGACCGCCCATGAGCTTCTAAAGGGCAAGTGGACTGCACGGGTGAACGTGAAAGTTGCGCAGACGGATGAGAAGGGAACTTCCTCTTACAAATGCAAGAAATCACTGCAACACGAGGTAAGCAGTACACTTCCTCAACCATATCAGTTTAGTTATTCCAGACAAAGCAGTACATGCAGTCCAGTACGCCTACGATGCAGTGCGGTTGCTTCGGTTCGTTGTGGGGGAAAATGCAGTAAACTTGCTCGGTTATGCAGTACGCTTGTGTAGGTTCAATACGGACAACTATGCAGTACGGTTACTTCAGTTCACCTTGCTCGGTTATGCAGTACGCTTGTGTAGGTTCAATACAGACAACGATGCAGTGCGGTTACTTCAGTTCACCTTGCGCGGTGATGCATTCAGCGTGCAATACTTCGGCAGTACCATTTCAAACACATTGCAGTTTGCATGATTCAGTTCATTTAACCTGACAATGCAGCTCGGTCATTTTGTGTGCAGGAAATTATGTTCATCAGATACAAAATGCCACGCACAATTGACAACACTGAAAACAACAACTTTCAGAAGAGTGAATCTTCTTCTGAAAGATATACTGGCTGGGTTACCCCTGAGATTCCTCGAGGTTTCTTCACAACAACAAGCAGGGCGCAGTACTCTCCGGAAGAGGATTTTTTCCAGGAAGAAGAGGTAGTCGAAGACGACGATAATGTCACATTCGTCTAGGAGGGAACTCACCAACGAGATGATGAAGATGATGACGATGAAGATGAGCCAATAACAGTTCTCAACCCTGAGTATAAGCACAAGTTCACTACGTTTGGACAGCATGCCCGAACAGACAATGATGATGCAGTTGAACACGATGTCGCAGCAGATGATGATTATGACTATGATGATGTGCCACCGCTCCAAAATTTTCAAACCAACCCACTGACACATCGTCGCAACACTGGATTACCACCACGTCCACCTGCTGCACCCCAAAAAAGAGCTCAGTGTCCACCTGCTGCACCGAAAATCAGAGCTCCAAGCAAACCTGCTACATCAACCTCGACACAGCGACCACCAATGGTGCCTCGGTCAAAAGTTAACAGCAAGTACAAATCCTCCTCACTATTGCTGCAGCGAGATCCTCAACTACATAGATCTGCTATAACCCCACCATGTCCAATACAACCCGGCGAGCTGCAAACACTATCGGGTGAACGACTCTACACACATGTAAGTTTATGTTCTGAAAAATAATAATGATAGTTGCATTCCATTCAGATAACATTGCAATGCACACTGATATTCCTTGTGAGGTTTGACCTAGCATCTAATACATTGGATTCCTCTGAAAACTTAGGAACATTGCAATGCTTTATTAAACTCGCATGCACTCCTCGTATTTAAAAAACCGAACAGAACAAATTATCTCATAGAGGATTGCACTTAATGCAGGATAAAAACATGCCGTTGAACCTCATACCTGCCATTGGAATGAAGTTCACCACGTACAACAAGGCATGGCACTTTTACAACAATTATGCAAGATGTGCAGGGTTTGGCATACGCAAGAGGGCAAAACACTGGACAAATGCCTACATTGTCTGCTCAAGAGAAGGGACGCACAAGCAGACTGTGTCAGATTATCACCGGAAACGTCAGAAAACATCAAAAAGGATTGACTGCAAGGCAAAGATTAGAGTCAAAAAGAGGAAGGATGGCAAATTTGTGATAGAAATGGTTGAACTCAACCACAATCACAAGATGCTGGAAAGCTCTGGGATGCTTTTGCACATGTGATCGCACAAAAAAGACGATCCTTTGATAGACTAGTTAGTGAAGGACATGCAACTGGACAACCACACACACGCTCAGATGATGTTAACGTTGTCGCGTATGTCCGGCGGTCTACAGTACATGGGACATACTAGCCGCGACTGGGTAAACAAGTAAGCACATCACAAGCCATATCACTTAAGCATCCTGTCAGTAATTATTTCCTGTTTGATGAGATGAGTTTGCATTGCGTTTGAAAATGCAGGAAACAAAAGTTTAACAGAGAAGAGTCACAAGATGACATCAAGAAACTTCTGGATTTCTTCGAGAATATGCAGAAGATAAACCCAGAGTTTTTCTATGATTATGACGTTGATGCAGATAACCGTGTAAGAAACTTCTTTTGGTCCAACGCAAGTTGCAAAGGATCGTATGAAGATTTTGGAGACTGCATTACATTTGACACGACGTACACAACGAACGAATTCCACATGCCGCTGGGAGTGTTCGTGGGAGTGAACCATCATCTACAGAGCACCATATTTGCTGTTGCCCTCGTGCGAGACGAAACAATACCATCGTTTGAGTGGGTTTTCAAAACATTTCTAAGGTGTATGAACAACAAGCCGCCAATCTGCATGCTCACAGGTACAAAAAAACACTTGCATACTTATGTTTGTTTCGTGCACTTATATTTCTTCCATCTATATTTGTGCCTTCCCAGACTAGTGTCCTTCGATGAAGGTAGCATTAAAAACTACCCTCCCACATACTCTGCATAAGTTGTGTCGATGGCATATCATGAAGAAGTACAAAGACCACCTCGCCTTGCTGTATAAGGCGCACGAGAATCTGAAGGATGAACTCAATGCAGTGCTCAACCACCCACTAATGCCGTCAGAATTTGAACGAAGCATGGAACGACCTCATTCAGAAATACAAGTTGCAAAATGATGAAGTGATGAATTCACTATGGGATGACAGGCACGAGTGGATCTCGGCTTAGTACAAGGAAATTTTCTGTGCTCGGATGACTTCCACACAGAGAAGCAAGAGCATGAACCGCATACTGAAGAAAAACTATGTCAAAGAGAAGCATGATCTCCATCTGTTTGCTCAGCATGTGGACAAGTGTGTTCAGACTAGGAAGGTTGTCGAGCACGCAGAGACAGTAGCAAATGAGGTAAACGAAATGTCAATAAAAAACTGCTAAAATATAACTACAAAAACAAACATTTTTTTCATTTCTCTGGTCATAACCATGCATTTCTGATCATGCAGTCAGAGGTAAAGACAACAACCCGGTTTGGGTTCGAGGTTCAGCTATCCAAAGTGTATACAAGGGCAGTGTTTGCAGATTTCAAAGAAACACTCTACCGTAGCACTGCATTCAAAGCAGAACAGTGCCCTGAGAACCCGACAAAGTATCTAGTACATCACTACAATAGATCGGATGCATTTGACTGGGCAAGGCATAATTTCCAAGTGGTCGCCAATGAACAGAAAGGTGTCTACGAATATGAGTGCAAACTCTGGACACACAGAGGTGAGACTCCTATCACAAAAAATTCTAGTTTCTGATAGTCATGCACAAAATCTCACTTACTGAACTTTAAAAGTCCACATGCATGACTAATTCACAAAACCAAATGAAGTTCACTTCTTTAAAATGAATAAATAACGAAAAAAATATGTGTTTATTAATTTCATGCAGTTCACTTATAAAACAAAGAAAACATGCGTTGTCTGCAGGGCTCTTTTGCGTCCATGTGTTATGCATGCTTTCTCATTTGAGAGTGCTCAAGATTCCTGAGGTGTACATCATGAAAAGATACACCCGTAACGCAAGATCAAATGCAATGTTTGACATAAGAGACTACGAACAAACAGCACCAAATGGAACCTCGCTTTTTTGCCATAGAAAATTGCTGACAGAAACAGCAATGGACCTTACAAACAGAGCGACAAGGTCCAACACTGGGTGCTACAGAGCGTTGGCTGGTATGAGGGCACTGATCCAGGAAGTTGATGTGCTCAACGAAGAAGAAGAAGAAGAAGCAGTAAAACTAACGCAAGCAGAGAAATGCCAGCATGACAATAATGCCGAGCAAATAGAAAATACTAAACACAACGGAACTGGTGCTATCAAAAAAGAAACAATTCTTCCACCTCCTGTTTCAAACACAAGAGGAAGGAAGAAAGGGGCCGACGTAACCCAGAAAAAGGTTGCATGCAAGGAGAAAAAGGATGACAAAAACAATAAGCCACAGCATGAGCTGGACAGTGATGGTCACCCACTGGGAATAAATAGGTGCAAGAAATGTAATGAAATCAGCGGCCGCAATTCCAGGGTATGTACAAAAAGATATGAACGAGAAAACCAAGGACATGGCGATGCACAACCAAACATAAATTCCACTCACAGCACTAAGAAATGGACGAAACCGAGACTTTGCAGCATCTGCAATAAGAGGACGAGGCACAATGCAAGAACCTGCCTCAAAAGAATAAGACCAGAAAGCGAGCAAGAAGAAGAAGATGAAATCAAAGAAGTAGATGAAGAGGAGGAGGAAGAAGAGAGTGAAGAGGGCGAAGAACATGAAGAAACTGAAGAAGCAGTGGCTTATGAAGAAACAGATGATGAAGACGAGGAAGAGCAAGAAGAGGGGGAAGAAGAGAGTGAAGAGGACGAAGAACATGAAGAAACAATGCCAACAAGAACACCACAAGGGAATGTTGTTGTACAGAAAGAACAGAGAACGACACCACTTTCAAAAAACAAGGTAGAAGAAAAGAAGGATGCAGTTCACATCACTGGAAAACGAAAGCAGCCATCAACAAGCACGCGGGGACCAAGGAAGGATGCAGTTCATAGCACTCAAAAACAAAAGCCACCATCAACCAGCACACGGGGAGCAAGGAATTATGCAGTTCACAGCACTCAAAAACAAAAGCAGCCATTAACCAGCACGCGGGGAGCAAACAAGGATGCAGTTCACAACACTGAAAAACAAAAGCCACAGTCAGCCAGCACGCGGGAAGCAAAGAAGGATGTTGTTCACAGCACTCAAAAACAAAAGCCATCATCAACCAGCACGCGAGGGACTACAAACACAACAGTGCAGATACAAGAACCAACAACTCCGCCATGGAAAACCAAAAAAAGTGTGACATTAGACACGATCCAGTCACCGCGGAGAAGAAGCGGGTTAACGACCAAATAGATGAACTTCAATAAACTAATCATATGCATAGCAGTTTGCGTATCTGTATGACTTATGTATCAGTTTAATTTGTGTAAAAACAAATTTCGCACTGACTATGAGTTATTCAACTAAACCATCTAAAGAGAAATGGTGTATAGAGTATACCATATATATATAGCAGTCTAGAGTAAAACTTTGACACATATTAATCCAAAAACGATGTAAAAATGCAGTTAGCTGCGTGGCACCATGAAGTTCAGAATAATAATTGAAGTGGTTCAGACCACAAAAGTGCTTATTACAAAACACATCAAAAAGATGAAGCGTTCGAACACGCAAAAGTACTTATTACAAATCAACCTCATAACCTTAACCAATCACGTCAAACGTGATTCTAACCGTATGATCCTCAAGTTCAAAGAAGTTGAGGACAACAACTTGCTCAGACTTCAGGGCACTATCAATGACAAATTCCTTCCACCCTTTCTACAGACACAGCTGCCCATCAACGCCAACACGGTACTTGGCTGATTGAACGTGTGCATTACCAAGAACAACTTGGAGAATTCCCTTCTTCTTGAGCCGGAGATACCTAACACCTCGTTGGGGAATTTTCTGCAAAAAATCAGTACAGATTAAACACAATCTAATGTGCAGTGCGGAACTTGCAAACAAGAAGTACGCTTACAACTATTATGAAGTTCTTGGGACTACCTGCATATAGTAAAAAACGTACAAGCGGGAAAAATTGTGGAAACTATTACTTCTCATCCAGTATCTAAGCAGTTCACATATCGTAACAATGCAAAAAAACACGAGCTTCATGCACACAAGCAAAAAAATAAAAACAACATATAAGTATAAAGTGGAGTACACTTCAATAAAACAAAATAAGTGCATTCCTAAAAAACTAGAAGTTCAGACTATTATGGAATTATAAAAAATAGAAAACACAAAGAAAAAATCAGATCAAGCGAAAAATACCATCTTGTAGTGAGTCTCCACATCTGTTGGTGTAAGCTGATGGACAAAAGGACGAGTGCGGCCAAGGCCACGGCGAAGCAGGGCGGAATAGAACGCAGAAACGTTGATGTGGCCCATATCCAATCCTTCTGTGAATACTGTGCGATATGCAAGCTGCTACGCTCGCCCAGCTCCGCAAAATACGTTCCCCCCACGACGAGCACGACGGGCCTGCGAGCAAGCTGAGCAATCGTAGTGCATTGGCACACCACAACCATGGCCGCAGAAGGAGAGAATGGCGCAGGGGCCTAGAGCCATCGCAACAAAAAACTAGAAAAGGAAAAAAAGAGGCTAGAGAAAGGAGAGAAGTTCCGGCTAGAGGAGAAATGAACTACAAAGGAAGGGTAGAAGTTGGCCTGCATTTATAGATTAGGAATGCAAAAAAGTCAAAACTGAAAATTAAAGGGGAGTTAATGAAAGTTACGTTACAAAGAATGAAGGACAATCAATAAAGGTTTATGTTACAAAAGAAAAAAATCTTGCCAGGAAGTTCTACAAAGACTTTGACTACAGAAATTCCCACGAACTAACAGCAGATCATTAAATAATAATTCTCTAAAAAATTATAATCCACAGACCATTTTACCTGTGCAGTTCTCCAAAGTCTTACCAGGAAGTTCACTATATGTGTGCATGAAGTGCAGTACATGCTCAAAATGAAGCACAAAGAAAAACACTTTCGCGTAGTGCACAAAAGCATAATTAGTGCACCTCATGCCTGATGTAGTCCTTAAATGTAAGCCATGCAGTCCGCAGCGTTGGCATAACCAGTCACAACTTTAGCACAAAGAAGCATGCACACAATGCAAAAATGTATACACCTGCAGCACAGGACCTTGTCGAATGCAGTGCACGTAGAGGCAACAAAGCAGTGCACACCCGTACACTAGAAAAAATGCTACTTAAGAGGGAAAAACAATAAAGATAAATGCTACCAATGCAGTGCACAAAAATGTAGCGCAAACATGCGTAGTACGAAATGTGTGCACATGCAGTACAGAACCCTGATCGATACAGTGCAAGGATGTTTTGCTAAGCAGTGCACGCCCTTGCATTGAAAAAAATACTTAAGATAGAAAATACATAGAAAAAAATTGACCACCACAGATGCACCCGTCCCCAGCCAGTCTCTTAGTAGGTCTGCGCCCACAGAAGGCGAGTCGTTCTGAGTCACAATGCATGGGGACGGGCACATATGGGCCCACGGGTCATAGAGCATAGAGCAGCGAGCGCCGTATATAAGCGCCCAAATAAGTAACCACAGGAGTTCGATACGGCAGCCTCGCCAGCGCCTATAAATAGGTCGGGCGCGCCTTCCACGGGCGAGGTGGGACTAAACATTAGGCCGCACACAACGCATCGGGAACCAGTCGTGCTCACAGGCCGACTTGGGCCCAATGCGTCTTCGCTCCCCGACCACAGGCCCAACAAGGCCCACCGAGAAAAAACAATAACTTCAAAAATAAAACAACAAAGAAAAATAAAACGCAGGAAGTCCGAAGTCAACGTACAAATGCAGTCTGCGACGTCCAACAATGTAGTTCCCCATGTGGAAGCACTAAGTATTAGTTGTTCTCAAATGCAGTTCTCTTTCTACTGCATTGCAGTATGGCTAAAATGAAGAATGCAGCGCTGTTAGTTGAGTAAAGCAGTCCGCTATAAAATAAAGAACTGCATGAAAGAACTCCATCAAGAAACTAAGTGTGCGTACATCTGTATGAATACTAATCCGATATAATCCAATGCACGAAGAATAAACTTCACTTCCATGCAGTGCACTATGTTCTGGTAGAAAAGAAGTGTACTTACAAGGAAAATTCACCGAAAACAAAATCATCACATTTTCTTACAGTTGCGTCAATACCTTGAACTAATCACGAAAAAAGAGGCGACGACATTCCGGATTTCCAACGCACTACCTCATAGCAGAACCTCTATGCAGTTGCCACATAACTTAAAACAGAGCCCCACCACGCTACCACCCCGCTCCACCTCTCCCACGTCCTTTCAAGTAGAGCAGAGGAGAGAAGAGGAGAAAATACAACT
>LR738711.1:569217197-569328428 GCA_902687465.1 Secale cereale | reverse complement strand
AAAACCCATTACATCTTCTTCTCCACAATTCCTTACACTAACCTCTCTCTCCAGAAAAACACGAGAGATCAGAGGAGAGCCATGGCGGATGCACCTCTGTACAAGCAGCGCCGTAAATACACCAGGGAGCTCCACGACGTCGACCTCCACGGCAACCACAAGCTCCACACCGTTTGCACAAGCAAGGGTAAAGATGTGGACAAGATGTTGTCCATGCTCAGGAGGAAGCTGGGCGGAATGCCCGTCAAACTAGTCGGTGTTGATGTCGAGTACACGCACTACGTGAAGCCACAGCGGGCAGTAGTGCTCCAGCTATGCGTAGAAAAATAATGCCTTGTCTACCACATCTCTGCAGCTAAAGACAGGTCGGAATAACTATCAATCTGTACTATTGCTTGTCAAAATTGATTTTAAATTTTCTTCACTGCAATCGCCAATATTTAAACTTTGGTTCTCATTTTTCAAAAGCGTGGCATATGAATTCATTGACAGTTTTCATCTGGCTCCATGTATGTCACTCATGTGTTCAATTCTTGAATTATATGATCTAGCAATACACGCAGTTTTATTTTGTTTTACCAAGTACAAACTATTTGACTGAACAATAGAAAACTGCAACATTACTATACAAAACATGTATGAAATTCAGTTCAAGAATACAATCATGCACAAAACATGCATTGTTTATGCAATATATTATCAGATTTACTAGTTATGCTGAACAAAGTATTAGCAACTACTAAATGCAACAAATTCAGATATTCATATTGCAGTTCAGTTTCAGAAAAAACGAAAAACATTAGTAGTTCTAAGAAAATAAACTATATTCACTCTATACAAACATCTTGCATGCCAATGGAACTAGACAAATTCCTCATGAATGGTGAGTACACCTTCGTCGGATTCGCCATTGAAGGAGACAAAAGCAAGCTGAAGCTATCTGGTTTGGAGATCAACTCCGACAACTACATTGATATTCAGGTGGAATGGAGAGACCCATACAATAAAAAGAAGTTTGACTCTTTGGCTGATGTTGCCGGCAGGATGATACACATTCACTACCATGACATGAAGAAAAAAATTAACCGCAAGGAGGACCATACTCTGTGCGGATTTTGCCCACTGCCAGAAAAGCTTATCAAGTATGCAGCAATAGATGCATTCACAACATATGAGTCATGGAGAATCATCTACGATGTCATCATGGGACTGGACAGGGCAAAAAGAGACAAAGAAGCAAAGCAGAAGAAGAACAAGGTTGTAATCCAGTACAGCAAATAGAAATAATTCAGGGCTATATTTTAATTTCACTTTACTTTAGTCGTTGTGTTGTTCTTTGTTTCATGTATGCAAGCTTTTGATTATGTCTGTTGCTTCATATCGAACATTTCTTTTGTATAAACAATGTTGTTTTAGAATAAGCATTAAATTTTATTTCTGTTGTTTGCTTATGTATCACAGTTTGCTACTGATCAATTGCTTTCACTGAAGATTAGTTTGTGTTAGAACAAGTACCAAAAAGCTTTAAAAAATTAATGTGTGATACCAAAACATACTATTCACATACAAAACATATTCAAGAACAAACGTTAAAAAAATTAAGTAATCTGACTACAACTCATACATAAAAAGAAAGATTAATGCAGTTCACAATGGTAAAAAATAAGCATTACACATTTGTACACATGCAGTCCACAAAAAGTAATTATAGAAAAAGAACACTAATATAAATATTTATAAAGAAACGTGAATACAGTTCACATAACAAATATAAGGCAGTTCACAAAGTGTATACATGAAGTGTAGTACATGCATGAATGCAGAACGAAAGGGGTTGCGGCAACTTTCGTTCAGTGCACGACATACAAACTTGGTACACACAGTGCAGTACTCAACGTTGGTGCAAGTAGTACAAATGGCATAACTTGTACTACCATGAAATATGCATACTCCAAAACAAAAAAATGCTCCAGATAAGGAAACAAAATTGACCACCTAGCTACAACCAGGCCCAAACCAGTCCCGTAATAGGACACTAAAAAACGTGTGCAGTTCTCCAAAGTCTTACAAGGAAGTTCAGAATATGTGTGCATGAAGTGCGGTACATACTCAAAATAAAGCACAAGAGAAGAACTTTCGCGTAGTGCACAACACAGAATTAGTCCACCTGATGTAGTACTTAAATGTAAGTCATGCAGTCCGCAGCGTTGGCATAACCAGTCACAACTTTGGCGCAAAGAAGGATGCACGTAGAGCAAAAATGTATACACCTGCAGCACATGAGCATGACGAATGCAGTGCACATAGAAGCAACAAAGCAGTGCACAGCCATACACTAGAAAAAATGATACGTGGGAGGGAAAAACAATAAAGATAAATGCTACCCATGCAGCGCACAAAAAATATAGCGCAAACATGTGTAGTACGGAATGAGTGCACATGCAGTACAGAACCCTGATCGATGCAGTACAAGGATGTTTTGCTAAGTAGTGCACGCCCTTGCATTGAAAAAATAATACTTAAGATAGAAAATACATAGAAAAAATTGACCACCACAGATGCACCCATCCCCAGCCAGTCTCGCAGTAGGTCTGCGCCCACAGAAGGCGAGTCGTTCTGAGTCACAATGCATAGGGACAGGCACATATGGGCCCACAGGTCATAGAGCATAGAGCAGCGAGCGCCGTGTATAAGCCCCCAAATAAGTAACCAGAGGAGTTCGATATGGCAGCCTCGCAGCGCTTATAAACAGGTCGGGCGCGCCTTCCGCGGGCGAGGTGGGACTAAACATTAGGCCGCACACAACGCACCGGGAACCAGCCGTGCTCACACGCCGACTTGGGCCCAATGCGTCTTCACTCCCCGACCACAGGCCCAACAAATTCTCACAGCCCAAAAACAAACAAAGACCAATGACGCACAACTAGCAAGTTACTCCAGTACCCCCTCAGCTTAAAAAAATGCAGTCCGCTGTGCAGTCCGGTATGGGACGGAAGATGTGATGTCAATAAAGCATTGCAGTTTGCTTAGAAGAATATTTTTTCCAGCCAATCGAGACACTACCACGGCGAATCTTTTCACTTGGCTACAACGGCACAATCCCATGTCGCATCCTGACTTGGTTGACAGGCGCACGGGGTGTGACAGGGAGGCGACGCACTGTAACGGACCCCCCCTCCCACCCCCCTGCTCAGCCTCGCGCTAACGCATGCAGTGCGCTTGGTTTACAGGCGCAGTGCGGACATTCTGTTTTTCCAACAATAGGACGCACGCAACCCCAGAGCCACACCCCTAAGATAGACAGGGAGGCGACGGGGTGTGACGGACTCGCCTGCGCATGCGGCGCCGCGGAACGCCACATCGCCGCCTGCTCCGGCTCGTTCCAGGCTCGGCCTCGCAGGGGGTGGGGAGGGGGGTCACGACCCCCCCTCCCACCCCCTGCTCGGCCTCGCGCTAACGCATGCAGTGCGCTTGGTTTACAGGCACAGTGCGGACATTCTGTTTTTCCAACAATAGGATGCACGCAAACCCCAGAGCCGCACCCCTTAGATAGACAGGGAGGCGACGGGGTGTGACGGACTCGCCTGCGCATGCGACGCCGCGACACGCCGCGTCACCGCCTGCTCCGGCTCGTTCGAGGCTCGGCCTCGCAGGGGTGTGGGGAGGGGGGTAACGACCCCCCCTCCCACCCCCCTGCTCGGCCTCGCGCTAACGCATGCAGTGCGCTTGGTTTACAGGCACAGTGCAGACATTCTGTTTTTCCACAATAGGACGCACGCAAACCCGAGAGCCACACCCCTAAGATAGACAGGAAGGCAACGGGGTGTGACGGACTCGCCTGCGCATGCGGCGCCGCAGCACGCCGCGTCGCCGCCTGCTCCGGCTCGTTCCAGGCTCAGCCTCGCAGGAGGGTGGGGAGGGGGGTCACGACCCCCCCTCCCACCCCCTTTCTCGGCCTCGCGCTAACGCACGCAGTGCGCTTGGTTTATAGGCGTAGTGCGGACATTCTGTTTTTTCAACAATAGGACGCACGCAAACCCAGAGCCACACCCCTAAGATAGACAGGGAGGCGACGGGGTGTGACGGACTCGCCTGCGCATGCGGCGCTGCGGCACGCCGCGTCGCCGCCTACTCCGGCTCGTTCCAGGCTCGGCCTTGCAGGGGGGTGGGGAGGGGGTCACGACCCCCCCACCCCCCTGCTCGGCCTCGCGCTAACGCACGAGTGCGCTTGGTTTACTACAGGGAATACAAAGAGCAAATACAAATCTATGGACAACCAAAAAAATGCGGGGGGGCCCTCCCCCCAACCCCCCCTACCTTATAATACAAACAATAAAAAAATAGCCAACTGAAGGGCGCATCTTTAGGCAATAGCAGTGCACTTGGTTAGGTGAAGCAGTGTAGTATCATAAAAGCAACGGAGTTACAGCATACACACTTGAATGCAGGGTCTGCGGCAAAAAGTGCAGCAAAAAAACAAAACAAAACAGGTGAAGCACAAACTTGTAGACAAATGCAGTGCTTTTTGTTGGACGAAGAAGTTCGGCATCACATGCAATGCAGTTTATGGGACACATAAGCTACATATAAGCGTGACAAAAATGCCAGTTCACACAGAACGTGTAAGTCAACAAAAATAAAAATATACACATATATATATTGTATGAATTATTTATATAAAATACACATACAGATACAAATTCTTCCATAAAACACTGCTGCAAAAAAGCAGACAAAAAATCACAACAAATAGGAAACAAAAGTCTTTTCCTACATTATATACCTTAGACACCACACAGTATACAACATGAACACTAGTTCTTGTCCATACACAGTGTTTTGACCAAGTAGATTGTTACTGCGTCTGCGATTGCGACTGTGATTGCGACAGAGAAGTAAGCCTGAGGTTCCCAATCATTTCTCGTAGCTCAAGCGGCATGTCTTTATAAAACAAAATGTTCGAAGAATTGAACAGCAGCTGGAACATGTACTCCGCCTTCCAATCTTTAACAGTAGGCTGAAAAAGAAAATTAAAAAAATGCAGACAGTGATTAAATAAAAAGTTTATCATAAGGAACAAAAGGTGAAAAGGTAAAATAAAAAAATAACAAGAAAAAGAAGAAAACAGAGAAGGTGTTACGTCGGTTTTGATAATTTTCTCAACTAGACGTTGGCCGTCATACAACTGCGTCACCCTCAGAACATAGATTCTGCACTCGTTTGCTCCCTGCGCTAGCACGACCGGGTAAGAGGGCTTCTCTGCCAATTTAACCCAGCCATGGTGGTTCTTAGATTCATACACTTTTTCACCATAAATCGCCTTCAGCAACTGAGTCATCCTCCTCATCTGGCAAAAAAAAAAGGAAGCACAATGTAAAAATAACACACACCACAGATCAAATTACTATTCGGACGAACCAAAAAAATACAAAAGTTGTTCTCAACGTCTAGACAGTCCCTCTTTTAAATGCACGTGATGTCATTTTCCTTTTATCTCCTTTTTTATAATGATTATGGGGCTTTGAGAAAAATGCAGTTCTGTCACGCATATGTTGCAGTGGACTACATAAACAAGTGTGGTTCTATGGGTGCTAACATTGCATGTGCAGTTTATAAAAAAAATGCAGTAGCAGAAACACAAAGAAGCTTTGCACTTGGCAAGAAAAAATGACATACCACTTCAGTGCAATCTGAGTGGTAATCACTCCTGCGCCACTTTGTCGTGACATCAGCATGGCCAGTGTACTTCCTAGTGTCATGGATATCAAACGTCTGGCGATGCTGGTTCATCGTGTATAAGGAATAATGACCATCCTTGGAGCGCGGCATCATAATCTGTTAACATCGAAAAAACAAAGAATGAAATGAAAACTTATTTCGACACGTAGCACTAGAACCACTGTTCCAAAAAATAACTATAAAAAGAAATGCATCAAACCAGAAAAAATAAATGAGGGGAAACAATGAACTTACCAGTTTTGCATCCAACAGGTTTACGTCATCACCCACAAAAACCTTGAACTGGTTAACTGCATCTTGTAAAACAAACGGGCTATGCACAACTGGCAACACATGGTATCCTTCATCAGCTCTCTTCACAAAAGTTTCCATCTGAAGAACATACTGCAAAGAAAAAAGAACAAAACAATAACATGAAAAAAAGAATAAACAATGCATGAAGGCATGGACATAAAAAAACCAGTACAAATAGAAAAAAATGACATCAAACGCTTACCGTGAAAAATAACGGTGAAAGTACCACACGTTCACCAGAATGATAACCTAAACCCATTTCAGGGTCTTGCTTCGAGTACTTCATGACAAAATCCATGAGATACGAATCCATTAAAGCTCCTTTGCCAAATGTATTATAGATATATTCAACAGGGTAACTATCAAGATCACCAAAAGGACTGTTCACCATAAAAAACACATTCCTGCAGTAAACATCCAGAGATGGGATCAATAAAATTAAAATTAAAAACAAAACACACAAAAAGTATCAAGGGCACACACATAAAACTTACGCGTGGTATTTGGTTACAAAATCTTTACTCAGAACAATATCATTTATTTTCCTCGCCTCATCAATATATTAGAACCTCGGAGGCTTCAATTTCTCTATAGAGCATCTCAACTTAAAAGCCCTCTCACCTGCCCTCGTGTTCGAAAAAACTTCAACGTCATCCACAGGAGGACGATTAATTGCTGCACTCCGAGTCCTCGTGACGCGAGGACATGGCGTAACAAAATCATCATCATCAACATCAAATACATCGCGTGGAGAGCTAGGTCGAGAAACACTTCCACCATCAGGTCCAGACACCACAACTGGGTTCAAACCATCTCCAGCCAAAGAACCAGAATTATCTGGAGAGATTACAATGGCGCAATCCTCCATAACCACATCAGAACACTAGGACTCGAATAGTGACGTACAGCCTTCATGAAGCCCCCCATCAAAACCTAAAACCGTGTAGAAAAAACATGGAAACAATCAGCACAAAAATACAAAACCAAAAAACATGCAATGCATCTCACTAAAATAAAAAAATACAGTTCACTAAAGAATAGAATGCAGCACAATTGTCTACAGCAATGCAGTCCACTTGCCTACATCGATGCAGAACGAAGAAATGTATACAACAATGCATCCCACTTGTATACAATAATGCAGCCCACTTATAAAGAAACAATGCAGCTTGCCCAAAAAATAAAATGCATCTCATTAAAAAAATACAGTTCACTAAAGAATAGAATGCAGCACAATAGTCTACAGCAATGCAGTCCACTTGCCTACAACAATGCAGAACGAAGAAATGTATACAACAATGCAGCTCACTTGTATACAATAATGCAGCCCACTTATAAAGAAACAATGCAGCTCACTTGCCCAAAAAATAAAATGCATTTCATTAACACAACAAATAAATATACACATACATTCTAAATCACAAAATTAACTAAACAAACTAGTAAAAAAAACTGTAAGAACCAGAAGCAAGCAGTAGACAAAAAATAAATAAAGGAAGGATAAAGAAGTTCACTAAAACAACCTTTATCTGCAAAAATTAAAAGTGATGTTAAATCAAGGGAACACTTTCTCGATGTGAGCCAACTACAAAGCATGGCCTTTCTAATGTAGCCAATGTGCTCCACCCCAAACTTAGCAACCTGTACACCATCCCAAGTCTGCAGGAATTAAAACATATAGAATCCACAGTCATGCATGTAAATAAAAGAATAAAAAACATCAGTCTCACAAAATGAAATTAAAAAAAACTTGAGCAGTATGGTGAAGAGCGGCTGTACGGAACACACCCATTAGGCTGTATTGCGACAATGACATTTTTCAACACAAATCCATCAAGTGTAGGAGGATTTAGCGGCTCATCGGAATTTGAGCTTCCTTCTTTCCATGCACGCTTGATATTTTTAACCATCCTCCTAAAAACCCTGATCGCATCAGGGCTACCAGGTTTATTAAGCGAGTCAATAAATTCAAACCGCCTTTCTTTCACATTTAACGCAACTACACAATAATGACCAACGCCATCCCTCGTATCTGGCGGATCAAAAGTTGCAAAAAGGACCTGTTCGAAGCACGAATAAATAGATAAAATTATTATAAGAAGAAGAAACAAAACACTATAAAAACAAACAAGCACAATATAGTTTTCGACACATAAAAACGTTACTCACCATATCCTTTTTATCAACACGCTCCTCAACTTTTGAAGAGAACATCATTTTAACACTCCTGCGTACAGTACCACCATTCCAAATATTTGTCTGCCAATACAAAACCCAAAATCAAATAGTGCTCAAGAAAACATGTCGTCCAACAAAATCAGAAAAGAAAATCATAAAAATAAAACAAAAATTTATGCATTCTTACACAAATATGGAACGGGGCAACCATTGTCGGAGATCCCTTAAACTTATCTACCAGCAAAGAAACCCCAAGATCTACAAGTCTTGTAGCGAGCATCCCTTTATCCCACAAGGATTGACCAACTTCGCCAATGGTAATATCACCCATCTCAGGTTTAAAAGCAACCATGTCCCTGAATTTTTCGTCAAAAACTGAAACATAAGATACTAAAAAAATAACAACAAAGAAAAAGGGCTAAAAACCAAAATTAGAAAATACATATGCACAAAACAATTTCTAAATAACCATACTTCTTTTCTTGTCCTTCCGAACCCTCCTAACAGCAGCATACAAGTCATTGTATCTTTTCAGAAGAGTTGGATCAATGCTCGACAGTGTCACAATAGGAAGTTCGTCATCTGTAACAAAAAGATGAAGTTCACTTATACAAAATAATGAAGTTCAAAAGTTAAGATAAGGAAATTCTGCTAGCTATTTTGGAAATCACAAACAAAAGATCAAGTTTCACTTATCATTAAACAACGAATACAGATACCATGGTAATTAAACAAAATGAAATGAGAAAAACTTCAACTACACTGTTCGAAACAAAACTCTTGCCTTCAGTGTCAAAGTCTCCATGCTGTTGTTCTTCAGAGCTGACCAAAACATTTTCTTGGATAGGTTGCGACGAATCAACCACAACCTCACTGGACTGCCCTTCTGCAGTAACATCAGCATTCTCTCGACTTACAACAGTCTGGTCAACCGCAACGTCCTTCGATACTGCAGCTACATGAGGCTCCACTCTCGATACTTCAGGAACATTGTTGGCCGCTAGACAAACAGGGGAAGGAACAACACTAACAGTAGGAACGACATTCCCCAGCGGCTTTTCAATACCAAAATCAGAATCTTCATGCCGACTGGGGGAAACAGCATCATGGGATTCTTGAGCTACAAAAGGGTCCACACAGTCAACAGCTACCGATGCAGAAGCACCAACACTACCACCACCATCAACAGCACAACCGCCCTGATTCAGTTCAACGTGAACTTCCACGTTTTCTTCTCCATGCTGTGGAAAGATTAAAAGACACACAATAACACAAAAATAAGCGTGGGGATAATTAACACAACAACAACTGCAACCCACGTGTATCAAAACAAGTACAACTTCAACCCACATATACGTAAAAAAAGAACTGCAGTTCACTTTATCAAACGCTGCAGTTCAGCTATGTTAAATACTGAAGCTTACGTACATAAAACGTTATGGATAACGCATGCGAAATGGAATCCAGTTCACTTCTGTCAAAGACTGAAACTCACACATGTAAAACTATTGCACCTAACATATGTAAATGAAAAATGCATATGAGTGAACATAACAGCATACATCAAGTTCACAACAAACAACAAAAAATTAGATTACAACACACTAACAGAACAAGCAATACAACTATACCTTATCAGCTACAACATCCGGAGAGGACGATGCATCAGCCAAGACCTCGTCCTTCCCAGAGCCATCGTAGAACTCTTTGTGCACATCACAAGCAGCAACACCAGTCTGCAGGCATAGAACAAACCAAAAACGAAAATAAGATGGTAACAACAAAAAAAAGGAAAAACTTCAACTATGCACAAGCAGTACACACTTTACAACCGTGAAGTACCAAAAAAATACAATAAAAATGCAAGTTTAAGAAGAGGAACGCATGGCAGAACAATCATGGCAGAAGTACTTGTACCTGACCAATTCCATCGTCCCTAGTTCCATGGACACCAGAAGATTCCACTCCAGCCTATCATAAAAAAAATGAGGAGTAGTCCACATAATACACAAAAGAGGTTCAAAAGCCACAAAAAACCTAGAACATACATTATCAGCGCCAACGCCAGCGTCCTGATGGATAATTTCATCCAAAATATGCCCAGCATCCTTCTCATACCGACCGCATTTTTCCTCTTGTGAATGTCTCAATTGAGCATACGAAGACCGAACATTCGTCACTGCAATCTTCAGGCTTTCAATCACGCCACAATCAAAATTGTGAGCAGCAACAATATCTTCATATCGTGGGCCATGGCCAACAGGGAAAAAAATAGCAACTGTCCTCAACCTGTCACCAGAGGTTGGCAAATCTTCAGTCAACTTCAAAACCTTCAGAAGCAGCTCATCAATCTCCTCATGTTTTTTGCCGCCAACAAATGTATGTTTAGAAGAGCTTCTATTATCAAACATCTGTCGAGCCATGAAACCATGAGTACGCGGCACCTCATCATCACAGGCAGGAAGCTGGCTACATATAGGCTCATAAAATCTAGCATGAGTGCTAGGTCCCGCATCAGAGCTGCCGCATACAGCTGCAACAGGACGGTAGTACACAATATCACCTGATGCCTTCCACTGCAAAAAAAAAGACAAGAGGCAAAGAGAAGTACACATGTCAGTACTAGAGAAGTTCAGATTTATATTGGCTGCACCTTTTTAAAAAAAACTGATATTAAAAACTCAGATACACTAACCGGCAGGTTCCCAAATTTGTAAGTTTCCAAGTAAATCTTTCCCTTCACAAGCACATCCTGATTGTATAACTTCATCAGGTCCTCGGTCGTCAGGTACGACGCACGTGGCGTCAACATGTGCATGACTAAAAATTTGCGAAGCTTCAAGCAGTCAAGATACATAATCAGGGGGACAATGGCACAACCCTCTGCACAATTCTACTTGCTGCCTTCTGTTTGCCACCTCACCACAGCTGCCTGCAACTCATCAACAACAAGCTGGCAAAAGTCCATCTGAGCCGTAGCCGCATAATCCATGTTCTCTACCATTGCAGCAACTCTACCCAAACGAACTGCAGGCCCGGGGCACAACAAAGTCTGGTAGAGTATCAGGAAGAACACCTTCACAGCAAGGTCAACAATCACATGATCATCTTTCTGCACCAACACCTTCAACTTCTCGAGCAAGTCCTTGACACCTATACTTTTTGAACGGTCAAAGCCAAGTTCATCCTTGATGGCACTCAACGAGTCATCATGGCCGCTGGCAGCAGGCATGGGTGCAGTGTGACGTCCCATGGGTAAATCAAAAATGTGATGAACTACATCACGATTGATTCGAAGAACCCTGCCATTCCCAAAGTCCATTATCATGGTGGCAGGGTCAATCACTCCCATCAGATAGCACATAAGAATCCGCGACACATTTTTCTGTAGTGTCAGTTCAAAGACAACACCAAATCCAGCATCCCGAACACGACTACAGTGTGCCTCTTCAACAAGGCAGCAGCCTTGTAAACAGTTGGAAGCGACAAACATATGGTCTTGTTAAATCGAGAATCATCTTCCTCAGCATCATCTTCAGTTGCATTGCTCTTACTAGACTTCTTCCTCTGTGTAAAGGGAAATGCAATCTACATTAGAAGACTAGCCATGAAAAAAAGAGACAGAAAAAACACAAATTTAATAACAATGAAGGAATCAAATGCAGTCCACTTCAACAAACCTTTGGAACAACATCCACCTCCTCACCACAGTCACCATAAACATCTTCATCAACATCATCACGGGCACGCTTGGGTAGAGTCTTAGATGAACCACAGTCTTTGCGTCTACCATTATGAACACCCCACAAAATCAGCAAACACAAAGTCGTCGTCATCAGAGTTGGCACCTTCAGTGACATGTAGTCGCTTGCACTGACGATCATCCTTTCCACCAGCTTCAGCAGTTCTCTTGCCAAGATTATTGTTCATGCAAGCAACACGTGGACTCCGCCGAGGTGTACCACCTTCCTCGGCAATAGCACCCAGCCTCTTCTTCTACAAAGAAGGCTTCTTCACCTTGGCAAATTTGGCACCCCTGGCACCATCTGCAGCTCTCCTCTGCTTATCCTTCTCCGCAAACTCTTTTGAGTCACTTTCAAACCTCAA
Source organism: Secale cereale (assembly GCA_902687465.1). NCBI lineage: Eukaryota > Viridiplantae > Streptophyta > Magnoliopsida > Poales > Poaceae > Secale > Secale cereale. The sequence continues at coordinate 569,316,110 of LR738711.1, read as the reverse complement.
CTTCTTCTTCCTTTGCTTCAACTCATATTCACAAAGCTGTTCCGGGACCATCCAATCCTGTGTAACTTCCTCTGTACCATCAACAGACTGCGATTGAGTTTCAGACAAGACGCGACGTCTCTGGTCAAAGCTCACACCAACATTACCCTCTGCAAAATAATGGTCAATCAATTGAGTAACCTCCTCATACCCAGGCGCCCCAGCATGGAAAACAGACATTGCGTCAAATGAAGTTTGACTATGGTCGTTAAAAAGTGCACAAAAAGATCAAATGCAGTACACTTAGACATATAAATGCAGTGCTACAACCATAAGCTAAAAATAAAAAATAATGCAGTGCACAAAAAACTTGAATAAAACAATAATGCAGTTAACACATACATATAGTGGAGTTCACACATACCAAATAAATGCAGTCCTGCACACACTAACTTCACGTTTGTTACCAACAAAATGCCAGACTAGATACAGCAAGGCAACGCCAATTTGTACAACATCAAGTAACCAGCATACACAAAATAAACAAATCAATCACATACCAGGAGGAACCACACTTAGGGGAGAAGATTTAATCGGTGAATTCAATTGATGTCCTCCCTCGACACCATGATCCTTACCACCAGGACAACGAGAGCCAATTGGTGTATCATTATGAGAACCGCAATCACCTACTTGATTCAAAAAGAACAAGAAACATAAATTATAAAACATGACGCGCCAACTAACAGAGCATAAACCAATATACATGATGATTTAGGAAACTAGATAAAATAAAAAAAGCCTAAAATAAGCACTTCACATACCCTGAACTCCTCCTCCCACTCTGCTCGGCAAAGACATGGCATTTTCCTGCACCACAACGATGAAGTGATAGATATAAGCAACAAAATCGGCAAAAATCTAATGAAACCCTAGATTCACCTTGCTACACACGAGTATCGACTTCAAATCGAGATAAAAATCGGCTGCCTACGGAAAAATTACACAAGCAAAAACAACAACAGCAACTACGAGAATCACAAAACAAGACAAGGGGACGAACAAGACCGAGAACAAGCGGAACATACCACAAAAAAGGTGCGGAGACGACGGCGGCGGCGGCGACAGCGGGGAGGGGGGAGGGTGCCGCGACGAGAACGGACAGGGCAGCACTGCGGGAGCGCATCGGCAAGGGCTCGCGGAGCGGACGATGACGCGGAATACATGAATAAGTACCTCTTGAGGGCGCCGGTTCCTCGGGCGATGGCGGTTGCTGTGGGCGACGGCGGTTTTGCTCGAGGGACGGATGCCTCGGGAGAAACTGCAAAAAGACGAGAAGGATCGCCCGAAACGGTGGGATCGCCTCGAATGGACACGTGCACGCCCGCCTGTGGCAAAGGCCAACATAAAACGGGCCGGCCCGAAAATGGCCCGGCTAAAAATAAGAAAGACCACATCAAAACGCACATGATGCAGTTCTATGTGAAGAACAATGAAGTTCAACCGATAAAACAAAATAAAATAAACGCAGTTCGTAAAAAAAGTTTAAATAAAAAACAACACGCATGTTAAGAAAACGCATCCAAAAAGAAAAAGTCTACCTTCAAATAAGTGACACACAAAAAAAAATTGGGGGCCCCCTACCCCTCACGTACCAGGGACTGTAGTAAGTGCAGCCAAAAAACACATGTAGTACGCACCACTAGATAAATGCAGTGCACGTAGTTACACGAAGCAGTACGGTATAGCAATCCAGTTCCATTGCGGAATACATTGTACTTTTTTCAGGGGCTGCAGCAAGGACACGCAAAAAACGGTGAAGTACGCACCTGTAGACAAAATGCAGTTATGTATTTAAGAAGATGCAGTGCAGAACTATAACCAATGCAGTTTCATTATCACGCATGATACACATAAAACATAACAAATGCCCGTTCACACACAAAGCGATGGTTAAAAAAATTACTCGTCGAAAATAAAATAAAACCACGTTAAAAAAACAACGTTCGCATACAACCACCCTATTGGAGCGGTTCCATCGCCACAAGCCCACGATCACAGACGCAACACCAACCCACGATCTGCACAACCGCATCGTCAGTGAGATCGTGCAGTTCATCCGATGCGGCCATCCCACCCTGCACCCTTCCCTTAAATTCAGACCCCTGCCAAAGGCCTTCTCATCCACAACAACACATGTATCCATTTGCACTGCCACCAAATCGCTCCATCACATCCATATCCACGCAAAAACACCAAGCCCTACTACCGACGATGGCGTTCGCCGACGAGTACACGGACGTCGAGGCTCGCGGCAACACCAAGTTGCACGTCATCCACACCAACGACAAGAAGCATGGCGACCACCCTCGCGCAGTACGAGCGCCACCTCGGCCTCCGGCGCCACAAGATCGTCGGCATTGATCTCGGATACAACAACGAGCCTGAAGCGACGCATAAACCCACCCTCTGCCAACTCTCCATCGGCAAGGATCACCCGGCGCTGCTCTTCCAAATGAGCATCGCTGAAAGGTGCACCGTCTTCGACAACTTCCTCGCCGACCCCAGGTACACCTTTGCAGGCTTCTCCAACGACGGCGACAAAACCAGGCTCGAGCGCGTCAATCTGGAGGTCGCCAACTTTGTCGACATCCAGAAGGAGTGGAGGGTTCCCGAGGCAACCAAGGAGTTGGACTCCCTTGGAGATGTCTCCGGCAAACTCATCGACGACTACTACAACAACATGAAGAAGAAGATCACCGACGACGAACACAAGCGCTGGGCCATCCTGCCTCTGTCCAAGCGGCACATAGAGTACGCGGCAAAGGACGCCTACGCAGCGTACGAGATATGGAACCGCATCACCCTCACCCAGGACGGGCTTCGCCGTGCAAAGCTAGAGAAGGAGGAGCCCCCCAAGAAGCGCGCCAGGAGCAGCTGGGGATGGGGAGACGCTACCCGGTGAAGAAGAAGATGGTGCCGGCCAAAGAGCCAACAATGCCAGCGTCGTTTTAGAATTATCATCAAATTTGCTTTATGTTGTTTCTTATGTATCGTTAGTTTGCTTGTGATCATTTGCTTTCGCTGAACTTAGTTTGCTTGCCATGTAGAATCGCTTGTAATGATGAACTTTGATTATGTTAGTTTGCTTTCTGTTGAAATTAGTTTGCTGATGATGAACTTGTCGTATAGAATGCCTGAGATAATTTGTTCTCTGTTGCTTGCTTATGTATAATTAGATTCAAGCAGTGCGCAAAAAAGGTCGCATGTAGTGCAACTTGTGTACCAATGCAGTACAGACTCTGTCAAATGAAGTTTACACATACCCAACAAAGCAGTGCACACCCCTAAATTTGGAAAAACGAATACATTAGAGAAAAAACACAAAAAGAAAAATGCGATCTGTATATGTAGTGCGGAAATATATAAACGTGTAGTACAGAATCGTCATCAATGCAGTACACATGTGATTTACTAAGCAGTGCACTCCCCTACATTGGAATAAAAGATTACATAAGAGCAAAAAACACAAAAACAAAAAATGAGAACTGTGCATGTAGTACGGACTGCGTGCACTTGTAGTACAAAACCAAGATCAATGCAGTGCACGGATGATTTACAAAGCAGTGCACGCCCCTACATTGAAAAAAATGTAGTGCGGTAATATATGAACGTCCAGAGCAGCAACATAAACAATGCAGTACAAGCATGTTTACAAAGCAGTGCCTACCCCGCATTGGAAAAAAGATTACGTAAGAGCAAAAACACGAAAACAAAAAAATGAGAATTGTACATGTAGTACAGAATGAGTGCACATGCATTACAGAACCTAGATCAATGCAGTGCAAGGATTGTTTCCTAAGCAGTGCACGCCCTTACATTGAAAAAAAATACATGACAGGAAATACAAAGAAAAAAAATTGACCACCCAGGTGCAGCCGGCCCCAGCCAGTCTCGTATTAGGTCTGCGCCGAAAGCAGGCAAGTCGTTCTGAGACACGTTGCATGTGGCCGGTCCCACATGGGCCCATAGGTCAGAGAGCATAGAGAAGCGAGCGCCGTGTATAAGCGCCCAAATAAGTAACCAAAGGATTTCGACACGGCTGCCTCGCCAACGCTTATAAACAGGTCGGGCGCGCCTCCCGCGAGCGAGGTGGGACTAAACATTAGGCCGCACACAACGCAGCGGGAACCAGCCGTGCTCACAGGCCGACTTGGGCCCAATGCGTCTTCACTCCCCGAACACAGGCCCAACAAAAAAAAGAGGCCACTGAAAAAAAATAAAAAAAATCCCACATACCATTCACAAACGCAGGCCCAACCACGCGTTCCACGGTTCGTCTTGATATGATAATGCAGTTCGCTTTTTTCAAATAAGCAGTCCTCTTGCTACTCAAATGCATTCGCGGACACTGAATCAGAACCAATCCACTACCTAACACCAACCACAAACATTTATTACTTCCGTTGGTCAACTGGTTGCATAAAAACGTATCCATTCAAGCTCCAGACTAACACAACGCCTCCCCTGTTCCTCTTTTTCTTCAAATCATAGATCTAGGGTTCATCACATCCCCAACTCTTCTCTGGAATTCCACTGAACCCGCCATGGACTGTAAGTGCGGGTGTTTGGCAAGGATGGCACCGGTAGCGGACACATGCGTGTACGCAGAAGGTCTACAGCTCACCAACGCCGAGTGGCGCAGCATGCTCGGGTGCTTGATGATACCAAACAGGGGGTTTCAGTCGCCATTTCTTCATCGCCTCACAAACGCATATCTGCAGGAAAGTTGGGTATGTTTTTCCCGTCACAATTTTGGACATGATCTAGCCTGCAAATCCACATCTGAATATATAGTTCAATCAATTTGTTCAGTAGTGTCAACAAAAAACAAAACATAATTTGTATTGTTGTTCAGATTTGTCAGCTATTAAGACTAGATGCTTCCACCTACTTTTCTTCAGTACCACACCACGTATCGACACTAGTTAAATCAGAACACCAACACACAAACAAAAAAAGGGTCAGTAGATCAGCGTTGCAGTTCTCTTAACATGCTGACGAAGTACACTGTAACTCACCTTGCAGTACAAGCATGTTGCAGTATAATATATATCCTAGTAAAACTAGAGGTCAATTGCGTATGTAAGTTTGTTCATACATTGCAACTACTTTAGAAAATAACAATCATATATACGTAACTATTAAAGCCAACATAAACAGATCATCCTAAGTATAAAGAAAAACATTTGTTGTTTACTTACAAATTTCTTTTTCCACCCATTCCAATATGCAGAAACTGCCATCCACAATAAAATTTCCTGCTCCGAGTTCAGGGTTGGAAACACAACACAAGAATGGGTATGTAGACATGCAAGCTGACTACCACATCGACTCTGAAGACTGCATCAACATAACTACTGCTTGGAAAGATTTTGTCTCCCAGAATGGCTTTGACGTCGGAGAAGTGGCCATCGTGTTTTTCTACAAAGAAGAAGACTCACTCAAGTTTACAATATTTGCACTCTAGGTTGTCTAAATATGAAGCAACCAATATTTCTAATGCTTTGCTTATGCTGTATGCTTTTAAAATTATGCCATCAAACACTTTGAACGATGCCTATTTAAAGTATGCAACCTCAACTGCATCATTCTATCATCTTTTTTAGACAAGCTGCTGCTGGCAGAAATGCAGTTCTCTCAATTATATTTAGTGTGGTACTAATAATAATAATAAATTTATAAATTTGTAACCCGTCTGTATTTTGGATTTGGCCCCAACATTATGCTCCTCTGGTGAGTTAAGAGAGATTTCTGTAAGCGGGTTGCTCAGACTCCATTTTTATAATTTTTAAAATATCGTCTGCTTATGCTTCATGACGTGTAACATTATTGTTAGTCCTGTTTTGCCATGTACAAGATAGTCTGTCTTGCTCACTTCACTGTTGTAACTATATTGTACTTACAGAAACATTTCAGGATGAAGTGACATCAATACAAAGATTTGAGAGCAGTGCGGCATGGCCGTTACCAAATGATTATGGATTGGAATTGGAATGTGCTGATGTTCTAGAGCATCAAATAAAGGTGGCAAGACAACGTGTATATGATTCTCAACCTATAATCAACACGTTGAGACTGGAGTCAAAAAATGAAACAAGACACTTAGGTAACCACAAAGAAATCGAAGATTTTGCAGACTGAAATTTCTGCTATCTGAATCCGGTCAATCCTATTTTCTGAAGGGATTATAGTTCAAATTGTATGTTCTGTTGATGCGCGTCCATGTTGTACGAGCTTTATTTGCCCAGTGTATGTAATTTGCTATAATTTCTTTATTGTATAGTGTAGGATTATTCTTCATTTCTATGCCTTAGTCTCTTTATTGTATAGTGTACGTTTTTGAGAGGCGATAGTATAAAGTAGGAGAATTCTTTGTATATGCTATATATCGTGTAAACGGGGCCAACACGCCCAAACATAACTTCGACACCATCCGAACGAACAAAACATGTGTACTCAAAGCATGCCTTAATTGGGCTGGACTAATACTTAGTGGATCCTGATCAATATGGTGGTCTCATCATAATGGTTCGGATGGCTCAACCAACAAGGCCCGTTATTAAATGATTTCGGCTCAACCCAGCGGCCCATCCTAACAAGGGCTCTTAAAAGGCTGTCAACAAGCCAAAAGCTCGATAACCCGTGGGCCTCTAGCAGGCCGAAAGATGCGTCTGGCTGAAATTGTGCCCTCGAGAACGTGCGCCGCTAATGGACCCAAAATTGGGTGGCACCATCAAAGGCCCAACTATTGTGCGTGCTGTTAACAGGCCGAAAGATCCAACGGCTACAACTTGGCACATGTATGGAATGGGCCGAGGAAAGGCCAAAAGTCAAAACGGGCTAGAAGTTAGCCCATGTACGGAATGGGTCGGGAAGAGGCCGAAAGTCAAAACGGGCTAGAAGTTGGCCCAACTACCGAATGGGCCGAGAAAAGGCCGAAAGACGTACCAGAGAGATATTGGCCAATATCTATAATGTGCTGCTAAAACGCCGAAAGAAGGTCGGACCGCAATTGAGCCCAAGGACGTAGTGGGCTGTTAATGGGCTGGAACTGATGATGGGCTAGAAATTGTGAAATCTAGAATGGGCCTTTGATGGGCCAATTATGTGTAACTCGTATGTGCCTTGGTTGTGAATGGGCCTGACACAAATAGGCCGCTAATGGGCCGGCCCACTTATTTTGACAGGCCTGGCCTATTAACCTAAACGAGCCTTTATTGGGACGTGTCACTTGTCGACATATCATAGGCGCCTCCCGTCCAATGAGTGGATGGCATCTGTCCCATCGCCGAGCCGACAAGTGGATACTCTGGCGAATCAAAATTTTACACATGGGAAATCCCCACTGGTCCGGGCTATTAATGGGTTATCGGATCCAAACCGAAACCCGATAGCTTAACGACGACCCGTTACGGTGGATGCCACGTGTCGGTTACCCTTGACGAAAGCACTTCCATGACGCGCCATTTATCGTCATGGAAGTGGACACTTCCGTGATGATATTTTTGGTATTTTCATGGAGCACTTCTACGACAACACAGATATGACTATCTTTATCCTGTCATAAAATCGTCATGGATGTACATGCATAACAGAAAACGTGACCTACTGTGACAAACACGTATCATTACGGAAGTGGTTTTTTTGTAGTGTTACCTTCTCCATGCCCTTTGCCTTAGCCTTCTTCTTGGACCAACTCTTCTTGAACTTAGCCGATTTCTGCACCATCACTTGATGTGTGCCTTTCTTTATATCCTTCTCTGCCACTTTGAGCATCCCATGCAATCCAGTGAGATTCTTATCCATGTCGTGCATATGATAGTTCGAGATGAACGTCCCATAGCTAGGTGGAGGAGAACCCAAAACTGCATCGGTAGCCAGCTCATCCAAGAGCAGGAAGCCTAACCGATCCAAAGCTTGCACGTATCTGATCATGTCGATCACACACGGGCCCAATGGATCACTCTCCTTCAACTTACAATCCATCAGGGATCGCCAGAGTTGAACCTTTCGGTCCTAGCCTGTACCTGAAACATGCTCTTGAGACTCTCGATTATACCAAAGCCCCATCATATTCGAAATGCTACTACAAATCGGGCTCCATACAAGCCAGCACAAGACCGATGTGATAAGACAAATGGCCTTGGTTCGTGATGTTTCAACCCACGGGAGACCTAATGTGAGAGCTCAGCCTGCAAGGCTCCAGCCTCCAGAGAGCTCCGCACTATAGCCGCACCCGCGGGAGAAGGCAATCCCGGTCCCCATGTGGTATGTGGACCCATAACATACTCAACACCGAGCTCCCAGGGACGGGGCCCAACGAGGAACCTAAAGATGAGGAGCTCTCCTGGGTTGTCGAATACTGAAGAACTCCAACTCCACGCAAGCTCGGGGGCTACTCAAGGCGTAACACACTAGGGATGGCTTCTCCATACAGAGCCTGGCAATATGCCTAGTAAGGGGCCCAAGAGGGCCACCAAATAGATAATGACAGAAAAGGCCTGGAGGATCCGATAGATGCCTAAGGATCATCGTGGCCCCCCAAGCCAGCATGGGGGAGGCCAAGATGTGATCTACCTCTTGTAAAACCCTAGCCCCAACATGCATATAAGGGGAGGGCTATTGGGCTCTTATTACCGTCTACTTCCGTAGACCTAGACTCTCGGTAGCAACCCATGTCCCACATTGTAATCCCTTGAACGAGGTATGCCCATCATGAATAACAACATAAAGCAGGACGTAGGGTATTACTACTCAAGAGAGGCCCTGACCTAGGTAAACGACACGTGCGACCTCCGATCTAGTACTTATAGCAACGCTCGCTACCATACCGAGGATACTGACCAAATTGTTCACCGTTGGTTAGCATATAAAAATGTAGGTTCATCTTTAGAAAGAAAGGAAATTTTAATTTATCTTCTCATGCTGAAGAATACAATATGCAATTTCGAGGTTTAGATTACTCACATGTATGTTATCATCATTTGGGGGGTGAGGGTCGGGTAGTGAACCTCTCCGTCAGCCAAATGACAATGGCTAACACAGATTTGCTTCAAATCATAGTACCCTTACTTCATCAAATTCAGTAAGCCACGAAAAAGATTAATGACTCACCAATGATGCCTGTTCCAATGGAGCAAGAAGAGATGTAGACGAAGTAGTACACGAGATCAGATCCTTGTCATGACCTAACTGATGACAAAAGGGTGGAGGCTCTGGATCCCGCTGGGGGGGTGGGGGCGACAACGAGCAACATTTGATTTGAAGCCCATGGGCCGCTGGTTCCCATGGCCAATGGGGGAGAGATCGTGGTGGAAATGGTGTTGTATTGCTATGTTGTTGGCCGCTACTTCTCCTGCATCACCATCGCTCCTGATGCACCACTATTGTTGTCGCCCAACAGTGTCGTCGACGAGAGAGAGAGAGAGATTACCAAGAGAAGGGATTTTGTCAAGGAAAAATAGACACAAGGCGGGTGTTGAAGGGCATCATTGTTGTTCACTTTAAGTTGCGAGGAAAATATTAACCGATGGGGCGCGATGAAACTTCATTCGATAAAACGTATATCCAAAACTTACCACGACATATCCCCATATCTCCTAATCAAATGCGTGAACCTGTCATCATCCGTGTCGGATACCAAAATTAGGAGAAAATTATGATCCTAGGAGGTTTAGTCTTGTTATTGCTCTATCTTTCTTCATTAAATAAGGCATAACATCATTTATCTATGAAGATGTGCAAAGATAGAAGCATCCAACACCAAGATGTTTCCTAATTTCTTTCTTAATGAAAATAAAAGGATCCCAATAGCTCACGATCATCCCCAGGAGAGCACCATAGGGCGAACAAACATTCACTAGGGGAGGTCCATTACAACAAACCAGCGCCCCTCTTTTGAACGTTCACTACAATGCAATTCTACTTCGACCAAGTTGGCCTAGTAAGCATACAGTAAAAAAAGGGGGGATATGACCAATTTAGTACTTTCTTGGCAAAACAAAAATGTTGTCAACAACAACAACAAATAGTGATATAGAAAAGCAAAGAAATATAAATTCACAAATACCATGCTATATTGTATTAAATTGCCTTCCTCTAATTAAAATTTAACCATGCTATGTTCAAAAAATAAAAATAAAAACTCATGCTCTAATTTGTAAAACAAAAGAATTGGTCCATTGAAAGAACTTCAACAAAAAATTGTTTAATCTTGATAAGTCCAATAAATTGTCCACGGTCCAAAGACGGGAAAAGTTGTAAAGGATAAGAAAACTTGCCAACGTCTAACTGTTTAAATAGCCATGGCCTAACTGAAAATAGCCATGGTATAATTAATAAAATTTGCATGGTGTAATAATAAATTTTCCATGTTCTAACTAAAAAAATTGCCATGGTCTAAATAAGAAATTGCCATGCTACCTACAATAAACTAGCATAGTGTAACTAATTTTATTGCCATGGTCTAAATAATTAAAATTTCCATGCTAGCTACAATAAAACTAGCATGGTGTAACAATGTTTTCGTGGCGTGGACTATTTTTTTACCATGGTCTAAATAAAGAAAATTCCATGCTACCTATAATAAAATTGCACATGGCAGGTTAAGAACATTCCTCCTCTATTAAAACATGGAACCTTTGGGATTTGTAATGTCACATGACAAAAAAAGTTTACATGACAAGTGCGCTGGTCCTGTGGGGCTTTAGCACGACGACTTCCCGACTGTCTACTACAACAAGTTTTGCTTGACTTCGGCGAGGGAGGGGTGATGACGACGGCTCGCCTTCTGATCGCTTTAGTGCATTTAGTCGTCGCTAGGTGATCTAAAGATATGTATGTAATTTTATGTTATGTTTGGTGTTCGTTGTATCGTCATGATTGAAAATGAATAGGCCGAAAGTTTTTTCGCAAAAAAATGTTTAGAACCTCTGTCCTCGGAAAAACATTGCAACTATTGAGATTTGTAAATGACACATAGCAAAAATTAGGATTTTTATTCTTTCAAAGATGACTTTCTTCAGAATTTCACATGTTTTTGTCCAAAAATTTGAATGAAAATCATTTTCGCTTCAATAAAATAGTAAATTTAACAACATAAAATCCATTTTGGCTCTAGAGAGCACATGCTCATGCGTGCCAAAAATGGATTTGACAAATGTCAATCTTTTTGAAAAAAATAGATGTGTTCATTGTCACACCCAAATGACACATGCAAATTTTTAGGAGAAAAACTTAAACATTTTGACTGGTGCAAAAAGAAATCAACCCCCAAATGTTACACTTAATTTTATTTTATTTACCAGCGAATCAGTGTTATCCTATATGACATGAAAATTGTTAAGCACACTTGATACATTGATATGAATAATTACAAAAAGAAATTAGAAAAATTAAAATTCATTTTGGTTTTACTGTTCATTATGGAGCATATGCTCTCGAGACCCAAAAAACCGCGTCCGTGCAGAACCCGCTCCCTAGTTCAAGTGTTTAGCATGCCTGCCCTCCTTTTATTCGAGCCATACCACATCCAATCATCAAAGATCCCTCTTAAAATGTATAAGATGTTTTTTTAACTAGAATCGTAAAATGTATATATTGTTTTTCAGTGTAGTAATCACTTATCACTTTGGTTGCAGAGATTGCTGAAACGTGCCTTTAAACTGTGACCGAAGAACTATTTACGTCTTCAGGAACATTGATGGCTTCAGCAATATCATCGATCACATCGTCCCTCGGAGTGCTTTCCCTGACAAAATATATCTTTAAATTTGAAAGCCGCCTACTACTTGCTCAAACCCCGAGGGCCTGGGTCTGGACAACGAAAAGTTCAAACAAAGGTATCCAAAGACCACTCGGAATTACTTGATGGACGATTTTGTGTGAACGACGCATGCACAATATCTGATCCAAGCGCCTACCGCTGCTCAGACACATTTCGGCTAGCAAGCGTCATGTGTATAGCACTGCTCAGAGCCACTAGAGTGAGGATTGTTATTAAATCCAGGGTACGGCCTACGTGCCTTTGCCTCTGGGTCTCCCCGTGGCTCCCACTAGGTTATTCTGTTGACACCAGATTTTGGCACGGCATAAAAAGCAAATAAGATGGCTTCAAATGGAAAAGTGCTCAAAGTGAAAAAGTTTCGTATTGTCGAGGTGAACATTTTTTATGTTTGGGCCATCGTCATCCGATCTCATCTCGAGTGCCAAAACTATGCTCAAAGCACTGAGATTTTATATCTAGATCAGTATTCGGCAGATTAGACCACCAAGACTGTCTCACATGGAAAAACTTTCTACACGAATTGTCTTCGTCTCGTCGAAACGGTTGATTTTGATATAAAAATCGTCCCAATCCGGGTTCGTATGCAAAAGTTACAGCCATCCGAACACAGCCATGTCATAGAGCCATAAGTGGCGCGCCCCATCAGCCACGTGTCTGATGGGTAGCGCGAATAACAGCCTGCATTGCGTGACCGTTTTGGCCTAGAATATGGCTTCAAATCGAAAAACGTTTAACACGAAAGTTGTTCGTCTCGTCGAAACTGTCAAGATTGCTTTTGGGCTCTTTTCCATCCGAGGTCGTTTACCACCTCAAAAATTACCCGCAAGGTACAGCCAGTTTAAAACCGAACAGTTTTGGAAAGTTCGGACAAAACCAATCCGAATTTGGCTAGGGTTTTGGACGTGAATCCAAGCCTTTTCCTTGCACGGGAAGTCCAGCCGCCTCTTATATACCTAAGGGGTGACGGCCGATTGAACAACACACAATCGAACAAACACATCTACTACTTTTTCGTGTTCATCTATCCCCTACCCTTGTATCTTCTTCCTCGTTCTTCGTTCGTTCTTCTTTATTGCAGGGCAGCGAACCTCGAGGCCCTAGGGGCGATCAGGTCGACCTAGGACAGCCCATAGCCGCCGCGCGCCCTGACGGGGTCCCTCCCGGGCGTGTGGGGTTTCGGGTCCTCAAAAGCACCCGTCGGATTGCTTGCGTACCGCGCTTCCGGACGGGTCTCCTTCGACGTGAGCTGCGGTGCATCACCCTCGGCGTCGGAGGTACACGGTGACATGTTCGTGTGCGAACACACTTTTTGGCGACTCCGCTGGGGACGAAGCTTTGAACAGTCTCCAGCATGTTCTTGCTACGAGGAGAGCGTCATCAAGCGGCTGCAATCTACAACGGTAACATGTATCATCAATCTCCTTATGTAGATGCAAATAGCCATTATGTTGATGTTGCTAGATCTTTCAATGGACATGTCATGTCGGCTAGCCCTAACGAGCAAAGGCCGACTAGTCATTCCGTTGGAGAAACTTGGAATTTACATAATCGCGACATGCAACTTATGAATCTGAACTTTCGTGCATCGGCAACACCTTTCAATATACCGATGAATAACATGATTTGTTCGAGTGATCAATATATGACACCTCATGTACATGAGGGCATCTCACAGTTTTGTCCATCGGCAGCCGACTCACGATTTGCGGGTTCATCCCCAAACATGCCGATGGACGGGGGAATCGGCCATGCTTCCTGTAGTTATTTGGCTGGTTATCCTCAGTCATCAGATACTACACCTCATGAGATTAATTGTTCAGGGGCATATGTAACTAAAAATAATATTCATGACTCGGCTCGCCTTCGCGGTTATGGCCGACTGAATGGAGATTCCATAGGAGCAAATATGCCTAATATTGTAGGAGATGAGGTGGCTCTGGCTGCATTAAAAAGTTTAGCCCAAAATAAGAAGATTAGTGCTATTTGCCTTAAGCAACACGAAAAGGGATTGGTTCCTGATTATGAGGCAATAAGAGCTAGGGTTTTAAAAGAAGACGAAGTGTTGCCGATTGATCAAATTAGCGTGAGAAAATATTCAACAACAGTGGACACATCTTCACCTATCATTGCAGCATGTTATACAGCCCCTATACAATCGCAAAGTTTTGGCAACATCAATTCATTGCCGAAAGTTCGTAAAAGTATTGGGGGGCAAGCCGATCTAAGCAGGGCTGAGTTTAAAGAAAAATATGTGGCCCAAGTGGACAAGATCAAGTCAAAGCTCACAGGGAATAGCGTCAACGAATTTACTACGCCAACTCTTGAGGAATTACCAGCAGAATATCGACATGCTTATGAAGCACTCAAGAAGAAGCGTGAAGTGGGATATTTGCAAGAATATGTCAAGTGCCTTCCTCCATGTAGCAACCATGTTGGCGCTTCTGCACTTTTGAAGCAAGATGAAAAAGAAACTTTGCAAGAAAATCATCAAGAATGGGTTCACTCGTCTAATAAGGTTGATTCGGTTGAAACCGAGTCAAATATGACTAAGTCGTCTTCAGCTGAGTTGAACAGTTCCTTTAGTAACAAGACAATGGTGGATTCAATTGAAACCAAATTGACCACTGAGACGTTTAAGGCCGAGTGCATTGCATCGAGCCAGCCGAGTGCATCGTGCCACCCGAGTACATCTTGTCAGACGAGTACATCACCGGCTAAAGCCGCTAAAGCCGAGTGCATCAAGCCAGTTATTGCTGCGTGTACCAAAATAGAAGATGCAAGCTTCACCGAGCAAAAGAACGGACAAAGTAATATGGCCGAACAAAGTTCGGTTAACGATGAACATCAAGAACAAGAAAATACGGTCGAGCAAAGTTCAACTCACGAAGAGCATCCAAGTGAAATCTACTCAGGCAATCCGAGTGATGAGGCACGAGATCCAGAAAAAGAGGAAGATGCATTCGAGAATTATTCAGAAGTGGAGCAAGGTATTACTCCGGTGGTGCAACCATCTTCTCGTTCCAACGGCTTCACAAAGGTACACCTAGCCGAGAGTTTACTCAGTTTACGATTCGGTCAAAATCATATTGTTGATGCACTCGTTAGTAAGATTCTAATTAATTTTGAAAGACCGATCGAGATGAGTAATATGTTTGTTTCGAATTATCTTGTTACTAATCATGCCGATCAACACATGGCGCCATTCATAGAGGCTAATAGTGACAACTTATCGCAACCAAAGTTTTTCCCGTCATGCCGACTGAATTTTATATTCATATGGACAACTTTGTTTGTTTCATGCCTGGCTAATATTTGGTCTCAGATGAGACGTATATTCTGTAATTATTTTGGTTGCAGGAATATAAATCCAGGTTCAAAGTTCTCCAGGATAGCCGATTCAAGAGCATCGGGAAAGGAGGACGAAAATCAATGCATAGCCGAGTCGGATGATGTTAAACTCACACCGCTCGGTTGTTTTGAATCAAAGCCGGTATCACAATATCGGTTAATGGACCAGGAGTGTACGTCCAGTGCAGGCATAGTTGATCACATCATCGGTACATCGCTGACTAATCCTATTATTATAATTGATCAAGATGTCGAGCCGTCAAGACAAGAGCCAACGCAATGTTCGTTCAAGCAAAATGTCAAAGATTGCAACATGATCCATCAAGTCAAGCAAACGGACAAGATAGGACGATTGGAGTTTGTTGAGGCACGATCATTTGGACAATCGAATCATTTTGACGGCCATCAAATGTTGACTCGGCTATCTCCAGCCGATATATCTAAAAGTGGATATGTACACGTAAATGATGATGGGGTCAAGTCTTCGAGCAATGATATTGCTAAAAAGTGCATCAAGAACAATCTTGAAGACGGAAATTCCATCAAAGCTAAAATGGTAACATCTAGCACTGGGGGGCAACAAGAGAATTCAAAGACCGTTGCACGCACAACCAAAGAAAGCAAAGGCCATGGTAAGCACAAAAGCAAAAAGCTGAAAGTCACTTTTGCGCAGTTATTAGAAAAATACCAAAAGATAAGTGAGGGAAAGAGTGCTTATCGGCCGAGTGAAGCAAAAGCATCGAGGTCACCCCCAAGGCATAAATCTGAAGACCGGAATTGGCAAAGGAAGACATTGAGCAAGCAGACTTCATATCCTCCTTTTGGGCCGCCAATGCCAATGTCGTGGATGCCTCCCTACGCTCATGTAAATCCATATCTATCATGGGGCAGGTATGATACAAGGGCACATTATCCATCTTATTTTAGATCATCTCGCCAACATTATGCAGCTCCAAAAAGATCAACATTTGATGAACAATCACACGTCAAAGACCGTTTCAATCATAAGGAATCGGTCCGGAGCTCAAGCAACAAGAAAGAGGTGGTCAAGCAAGTGTACCAGGTCAAGAAAGATGGTCGTAAGTGTGCTACTTCAGATTTGTTCTCAAATAACAAAGAGCCAGTTAAAGTATTGACATTGGCTACAAAAGGCAACGAGGCAAGTCAATCAAGTGCCAAATCTGAAGGGAAGAAGTTGAGAGTGCACAAGGCCAAAAAAGAGTTGGCATTGGTTGAAACAGAATCACAGCCGAGGTGCCCACTCGGCTTAGCGCATTGGCAAGAAAAGGAATTACAAAAACTTAGTGCACATGAGTTGAGAAAGAAGAATATGGCATGGGTTCCCAAGAGGAGCAGTCAAAATAGAAATGATGTCCGACCTTCTATTGCAACAAGTGTTAAAAAAGTGAAGAAAGAAAAGGATGGCCGCAAGAGTGCTATTTCAGATCCGACTCCAAATGACAAAAAGCCAGTCGAGTCTATGTTGGCTGCTAAGGACAAGAAACTGAAGCAAGTAAATCTCAGGGATCCGATCACCGATTTTGGACATGCCAAGCCGGAGATTCCCAAAGCCAGGAAGAACTTGCCAGTGCATAAACCAAAATCCCAGCCGGAATGCCCTCTCGGCTTACCATATTCGCAACAGAAGAAGCTGAAGCAGATTAGGGCCAAAGAGCTGGAGAAGAGGAACATGGCCTGGGTTCCTAAGGAAAATCCTCGAGACAAGTGCGGCATCACATCTCCTGTTGCGAAGCAGGCAGAAATAAGGGAGTACAAGTGTAAATCCCGTAGGCGAGGACGACAATTTTCATCTCACTATAGGAAACTCCAGGAGGCGTGTCATGCACATTCTTCAATCGTATCATCAAAAACAACACTATGGAATTTATCCTCGGCCGAAACATCTGACTTATTTCGGTTATTCACACTTTGGTGGACGGATTCCCGAGCACCTTTGAGATGAGAACGCATGGCCAATATTTGCATATCGCCCTCAGAATTCATTGTGTTGGCAAAGCCGTCATCTGGCTAACGGTGTTCACCATGGTTGATCTCCTACTTCTATAGCTGATGCTCAGTGTTTGCCAATACTAGCAAGGCCAACTTAATTATTGAGTCGGCCACTGATCAAGGGTCTAGTACATAAAAAGCTCTGACTCCTGGTGTTAGTTATTTGCAGGACCCAAGTCAGGAGAGAGACATTGTTCGGCGGAGGCTTGATGGTTTACTTTGATCAATAATGAGTTGAGTCGCCGAACAGTTGACAGTATTCCTTTGTGGTGCATGGTCATAATCGTTCAGCAACCGGCTTACCGTCAAAGGGTTCTAATATTCCCAGGGAGTGCCTGGACAAAGCAAGGTCCGAATTGACATAAGAAACTTACGTGGAGGCCTTTGTGACGTCCAATTGTTGTTCTCAGACGACTATTATCCAAGAGGCTCTACCCAAGAAGCAACACGCTTAAGAATATGACCGATAACAATTATCGTTCTTAGCATGCACAGCCGATGTAGTGTTGACATCGTGCTTGGATGAAGTATTTTCTGGCACGCAAGCTCTGCCAGAAAACAGGGGGGCATGTGTTGACACCAGATTTTGGCACGGCATAAAAAGCAAATAAGATGGCTTCAAATGGAAAAGTTCTCAAAGTGAAAAAGTTTCGTATTGTCGAGGTGAACATTTTTGATGTTTGGGCCATCGTCATCCGATCTCATCTCGAGTGCCAAAACTATGCTCAAAGCACTGAGATTTTATATCTAGATCAGTATTCGGCAGATTAGACCACCAAGACTGTCTCACATGGAAAAACTTTCTACACGAATTGTCTTCGTCTCATCGAAACGGTCGATTTTGATGTAAAAATTGTCCCAATCCGAGTTCGTATGCAAAAGTTACAGCCATCCGAACATAGCCCTGTCATAGAGCCATAAGTGGCGCGCCCCACCAGCCACGTGTCTGATGGGTAGCGCGAATAACAGCCTGCATTGCGTGACCGTTTTGGCCTAGAAGATGACTTCAAATCGAAAAACGTTTAACACGAAAGTTGTTCGTCTCGTCGAAACGGTCAAGATTGTTTTGGGGCTCTTTTCCATCCGAGGTCGTTTACAACCTCAAAAATTACCCGCAAGGTACAGCCAGTTTAAAACCGAACAGTTTTGGAAAGTTCGGACAAAACCAATCCGAATTTGGCTAGGGTTTTGGACGTGAATCCAAGCCTTTTCCTTGCACGGGAAGTCCAGCCGCCTCTTATATACCTAAGGGGTGACGGCCGATTGAACAACAGACAATCGAACAAACACATCTACTACTTTTTCATGTTCATCTATCCCCTACCCTTGTATCTTCTTCCTCGTTCTTCGTTCGTTCTTCTTCATTGCAGGGCAGCGAACCTCGAGGCCCTAGGGGCGATCATGTCGACCTAAGACAGCCCATAGCCGCCGCGCGCCCTGACGGGGTCCCTCCCGGGCGTGTGGGGTTTCGGGTCCTCAAAAACGCCCTCCGGATTATTTGCGTACCGCGCTTCCGGACGGGTCTCCTTCGACGTGAGCTGCGGTGCATCACCCTCGGCGTCGGAGGTACACGGTGACGTGTTCGTGTGCGAACATATTCCTCACCCACCGTTCTAGGCACACATGGCGCCCACCCAGGTGGACCCACGCACGAGCCCTGGTCCACCTGTCATCGAGGAAGGGTTTGTGGCTATGCTTTTAATTGGTCTAGCATGGCACGGGCTGGCGTGGCGGATCGCATACATTCCCGGTCACGCCACATGAACCGCCGCTGCAGTGGTGGCCCCTACGCATCATTCTCACTGACAACCCACCGAGTCTATGGTGGCCCCGTTGATCTACCGACGCTCGGAGCGAAACACCGGCAGGTGGGGAGCACTTGGCAGGTGCGGGGTCGGCGCGCAGTGAGGTCGGATCACGGAAGGCGGCCGCGCTGGCCGACGTGGTGGAGCTCTCTGGGCATCCGTCGCGGGACAAAACTTGCCTGCTCCCTCTTCGTGCTCCCATCCGTGCTCCCACTTCATCCGACGGCTGTTATTTCATCTTTTTTCTTTCTAATCTAATCATCACCCCCCCTGATTTTAAGGGGGTGGGGCCGGACCTAATTTTGGTCCAATCAAATCAAGCCACGTACGCGGGAGCACGGATGGGCACACACGAGGGGAGCAGGCAAGTCTCGTCCTCCGTCGCGAGGGTGCGAGCGAGCCTTAGCCAACCACGTCACTGTCCACGTCAGACGCCCACCTATAAAGACGTAGCAAAGCCGACCCGCCCATCACACTCTCGTTTCCTTCTCCTTTCCCTTCCCTTCCCTTCCCCCCTCCTCCCCTACCTTAGCGTCTCCTCGCCGCTACCCTCCTAGGTCTCGGCGCCGCCGCCGACGCCGCCGAGGGTCTCCGGCGGCCACGGACGCGGTTCTCTGTTACCCCTGACTGACCGGCACGGTAAAGCTTCCTCCCTCCCGCTTCCGCTCACCGTCGCTGCTCGATCTCGCCGGCGCCGATCTGGCCCGCTCCGCCGTTGACCCCGCCCGATTCGGCTGCCTCTCGTGGCGGAACTAGCGGACCATGTCTCTGCGCGCGTTCTGTGGGCGAATTTGTTCGACGCGTTCGCTTTTCGAGCGGATCGATGGAGGGTAGTGGTCTACCGCTGTATTTTGGTTTGTCTGCATTGTTTGGGCCGAATTGTTGATATGTTCCTAGATATAGTCCTCCAACTACGCTCTGAACCAAGACTTTTGCTATGCCTGATCGCTAAAAAATGTCCTGATCGTTAGGCGATTGACTAGTAAAGTTTGTTTGGTTTCGTAGGGAGGTGTTCATTTCCAGATGGATTAAGTTTATTTTGTTTTGGGTCAGTGGTGGTTTTAGTGCTAGACTTGTAAATTTCTTTTCTCTGAAGATTGAATTGCCTTCTTGTTCATAACAGTCTAATCCCTTGTTCTACATATATATGTAGCCTGCTAGAATTTGCTGCTTGCCACCTGATTAAACTCTTGCTTCTTGCTGTTATTCTCTTTCAGAATTTGAAGTTGGATATAAGAAATCAACCTAGCGTCTGTCTTGTTCTCTGTATAGCGCTTTCCTTTGGATTGCAGAGAATTTTCAAACAAACCAACAACAACTTGCATCTGACTGACTTGAGGTAACTATGCCAAAGGACAGGACCTCCCGTTCTGTCTCGCACGAGGGCTGCCGATCTCGTGTCTCGCCATACAAGTTGCGGAGTGGTTCTCGAAGGTCAGAGGAGGCTGCTGCCGCCGCCGCTGCTGCAGCAGCAAAGCAGGCTGCAGAATGGGAGGAGGTTCGCTGCCCTGTGTGCATGGATCACCCTCACAATGCTGTTATGCTTGTCTGCTCGTCACATGAGAAAGGCTGCCGCCCTTTCATTTGCGACACAAGCTACCGACACTCCAATTGCCTCGATCAGTACCGCAAAGCCTCCAAGGAGTCCTCTAAGGATTCAGGGACAGCAGAATGCGCTGAGTGCCAGCAGCCAGTTAAATTGGCGTGTCCATTATGTCGTGGGCCGGTCAGCCATTGGACCAAGGATTATGATGCACGGAAGTTCATGAATTCTAAGGATCGAGCATGCACCATGGAGTCATGTGAGTTCAAGGGTGCATACAACCAATTGAGGAAGCACGCTAGGGAGGATCATCCTGCTGTACGACCAACAGAGGTGGACCCCAATCGACAGCGAGACTGGCATAGGATGGAGCAGCAGCGTGATCTTGGGGATTTGTTCAGCATGCTGCGCTCGGGGATCAGTGGCAGGGAAGATGGGGTTGGAGTCAGTGAAGGTGAAGAGGGCGTGAGTGAGAGATCCTTGCACGCCACGTCCATTACAATGGTCTTCATTGTGCGGTCAGGCAGGTCCATCCTCCACTACACAGACGGGGAAATCCCAGGTCGTCGATCAAGAACAATTCTCCTAGTTGGGGAGCCTCGTGGTGAAGCCTCCCGAGCAGGAGGGGCAAGCGGCAATGGTGATGCTGAGGCCACTACTACCGACAATGAGGAAGCTGACGACTTGGCAATGTCAACACAGGCATCTGCTGGTTCTCAGGAAGATGCTGGAGAAGCTGATGGCGATCCTGTGCAGTGATGCTGCTTAAGGTTTAGCCCCCTTGCTCTCTTGGACTGAAAAGCCGAGCAGCAAGCCATTTATCGTGGTTTGCCGGGAGTCGGGTGCATGGTGCGGTGCATGCTGGGAAGAAACATCCGTGCCAGCTTGTCTCATGCGTAGTGAGGACATTCTGCCTACAAGCAAGCAAGAAGAAATCAGAGGGGGAACGTGGTGGAGATGAGTAGTCGTTTACATCCTGCTGGAATCTGTCGGCAAACATAAACATTTAATTGTGGCGTTGTATTATTGGAACATGTCCCATGTTTGGTATTCCGGTGAATCGTTACGCCGCGTTGTAATTCTCTCTAGCTCTTCTGCTGAATTCCATTTTGCTGCCTTGTAATTGCATCTGAGTAGCGAAAGTGCTATTTTGATCCCGAATTCATATGCTCTCATGTGAACAGTAAAATCGAAAAAAATAGTAAAAAAATTCAATAAAATCTGAATTTTTTTATGACGAACATTGATGAATTTTCTAACCACGTGCAAAATTTCATATCGAAATGACATTTGTGGAGGTCTGAGCAAAAAGAACAAAATTGATGCTCCAAAATGTTCTTTTTGAAGCATTGATTTTATTCTTTTTGCCTAGACTCACGAATATCATTTCAGCCTGAAATTTTGCATACAGTTAGAAATTTTATCAATGTTCAAAAAAAAAAAAAATCAGGTTTTTTTAAAATCTTTTACTATTTTTCTTCTTCGATTTTACTGTTCATGCAGGATCATATGAGCTCGGGATCAAATACTTCATGTCCTAGGTCCTTTCTGCCTTTGATGAATCGAATTCTTGAATTTGTTGTATAGCATTCAGGTTTCTTGTTCCACTTATGCCTGGAGGAACGTGAGAAATCGGAATATGTGAGAAATCGGAATATGGTCGATGACGGTGATGCTCCTTCGTTCAGATATGTACAAGATGTTTTTGATATTTTAATATGAATCACTCAAATCGATGAACATACTAAAACGTGCTCTCGGATGTTTTCAGGGTACATGGATATATATAGGAGGAAGATCATGTCGGTGGTGATAGGGAGGCCCATGAGGGTGGGGGTGTGCCTACCCCCTGGGCGCACCCCCTGCCTCGTGGCCATCCCATGGCTTCTCTGGCGTGTACTCCAAGTCATCTGGGTTGCATTTGTTCCAAAAACGGTCCTCCCGAAGGTTTCATTTTATTTACACTCCGTTTGATATTCCTTTTCTGTGAAAAACATCAATTTGCACTGATCCTTTGGTTAGTAGGTTAGTCCCAAAAATAATATAAAAGTGTATAATAAAGCTCATTAAACATCCAAAACAGACAATATAATACCATGAAACAATCAAAGAGCGTTTAAATCATTAAATAGTTATCTAAACGCTCTTATATACTACTAAAAATGGTTGAACATCTAATAAAATAAGTAGTGTCTAAACACTCTTATATTTTTTTACCGAGAGAGTATCTTACTGCGGAGTAAGATAGTTGTGGCCATTGAGTGGGAGTGTCTCAAATTCTTAGCCATCAGTTACTTACATGGGTAAATTAGATATAATTAATATTTAATCGGTAAATTAAAGGCCATTATGGTTGATATTATAATGAACATTGCAAAATTATTGAAAATTTCAAGAAATTGACTTGAAATCATTAATGTGAATTTCAAATAGCTAAGTATGACATTGTGGAGACTATATCGTGTAGCACTAGGGAGTATAATATTCACTCACATCCTCCTAATGCCGTGCTTCATTTTGAATTTTGCAAAGATCAATCAATTCTTTATTTGCAAGAAATAAGATCTCAATTACAAATAATAGAGATAAATAATCTCATGAGCCATTTACATCATAATTTTATTCTTCAATGGAAAATGTAGAAGATACAAACAGTGGACATGGTAGGGTTTTTATCAGTTTTGTCATTGTTGAACTACACAACTCAATATTGCCACTAATTTTTTTCACTACTAAAGAATGCCACCGTTCCGTTACGCGCGTGGTCAAAAATACCATTTTCACCGTCACGTCAATGCACGTTAACCGGAGATATCTACAATAATTTCAGTTTCAACATATTCGGTCTTCGAGTAAAAAAGAAACCATTGATCAAAGATAGACGATGAAAATACACCTACCCCGTTTGTCAACTCCCCTCTCATTGTTGACATATGGGCCTACCTGTAAGGCGAGCCGCCAGGGGGGTTCGAACACAAGACCATGACATGGACGGTCGCGCGTGCTAACCAACTGAGCTATGACATCTCCAACGCTGGCTCTCAAACCGTCTGTAATCGTTTGGATCGCACGGTTAGGACTTGTTATGCTATCCAACGCGGTCCTGCATGGATCAGCAGGGCGGCCCGGATGAACTTTCTTCCACAAACCGGAAACAAACTAAAGGGGCTTTGCGGGCGTCCGGACAGCAGCCACGCCCGCTTCTGACCACCCTGGCCCACCCAAAACCCTCCTTCCTCACCCGTGCGCGTTCCCTCCTGGCGCCTGCTGCGCCGCTGTAGAACAGCCACTCCACATTGAAGCCAACCCAGGGCGGACACGACCTCTCACTGGCTTCCCCATTGAAGCAGCGCGCTGGCCGAGGGCGCCGCCCGTGACGCGTCCGCGGTGTCCGCGCTTGTTCAATGCCAGAGACGTGTTAGTGGACGAGACGGGGTGGATATCTACCAAGCCCGTTTAATGCCCCATTCATCGTATGCTGCCATTAAGCAGGCTCGCCGACCGAGAAACTAACTCCAGCGCTGCGCATTATCGCACCCGGACGCCTGGCCTCATCGGAATCCGCTATTTAAAGGCGATCACATCTGGCTAACTCCACGCCACAACACATGCCGCTCTGATGGCTGCTAAAGCTACATCGGTTTTTTACCCAAAGAGGAAGGGATGATGCAGTATAGCAACGATAGGTATTTCCCTCAGTGATGAAACCAAGGTTATCGAACTAGTAGGAGAACCAAGCAACACAACGTAAACAACACCTGCACACAAATAACAAATACTCGCAACCCGACGTGTAAAAGGGATTGTCAATCCCTTTCGAGTAACGGACGTGAGAGAGATATAAATATTGATAGATCAGACGGTAAATAAGATAAATTGTAGCAATGTATTTTTGGGTTTTTGGTTTAATAGAGCTGAAAATAAAAGCAAAGGAAAAATAGATCGCAAAGACAAATAATATGAGGAAGAGACCCGGGGGCCGTAGATTTCACTAGTGACTTCTCTCGAGAAAATAGCAAACGGTGGGAAAACAATTACTGTTGGGCAATTGATAGAACTTCAAATAATCATGACGATATCCGGGCAATGATCATTATATAGGCATCACGTCCAAGATTAGTAGACCGACTCCTGCCTGCATCTACTACTATTACTCCACACATCGACCACAATCCAGCATGCATCAAGTGTATTAAGTTCATGGAGAAACGGATTAATGGAATAAGAACGATGACATGATGTAGACAAGATCTATTTATGTAGAAATAGACCCCACCGTTTTATACTTAGTAGCAATGATACATAAGTGTCGGTTCCCCTTCTGTCACTGGGATCAAGTATCGTAAGATCGAACCCACTACAAAGCACCTCTTCCCATGGCAAGATAAAGAGATCAAGTTGGCCAAACAAAACCCAATATCAGAGAAGAAATACGAGGCTATAAGCAATCATGCATATAAGAGATCAAAAGAAGACTCAAATAACTTTCATGGATATAAAAAGATAGATCTGATCATAAACTCAATGTTCATCGATCCCAACAAACACACCGCAAAAGAGTTACATCATACGGATCTCCAAGAGACAATTGTATTGATAATCAAAAGAGAGAGATGAAGCCATCTAGCTACTGACTACGGACCCGAAGGTCTACAAGGAACTACTCACGCATCATCGACGAGGCACCAATGGAAGTGCTGAACCCCTCCGTGATGGTGTCTAGATTGGATCTGGTGGTTTTGGACTCTGCGGTGGCTGGATCGATATTCCATCAGCTTCCCTAGGGTTTCTGGAATATTAGGGTATTTATAAAGCAAAGAGGCGGTCCGAGGGGCACCCGAGGTGGGCACAACCCACGAGGGTGCGCTTAGGCCTCCTGGCGCGCCCTGGTGGGTTGTGCTCCCCTCGGAGCACCCCCAGGTGCTGCCTTGGCCCATTGGGTTTCTTCTGGTCCAAAAACAATCTCCAAAAAGTTTCGCTGCGTTTGGACTCCGTTTGATATTGATTTCCTACGATGTAAAAAACATGCGGAAAACATCAACTGGCACTTGGCACTATGTGTAATGCCCCGGATGTAATACTTTCACTTTTGGGCAATATATAATATCTCTGGCTTCATCTATTCCTTTTCGGGTTCTCGTCTTTCGGGTTTTCGTCATTTTGTCATGTTGCGTGTGTGCATTCATTCATATCATGTAGTCAGGTGCATTGCATTGCATTTGTGTTGTCGTTTGCATCCGGTCTCACTCGTTTCTTTCCGTTATCCGTTTCGAGTTCCGGAGCTCTCTCACGTGTCCGTGGCATCCCCGAGGCCTACTTTGGTGTTTGGCCGTGTAACGTTACCGGTTTGGCGTGAGACTTGTCGTGCGATGTTGTTTTGGTGTGTATAACCCGCCTGTCAGATCTCGTCGCGTTTGGAGTTCGTTTGCTACCCCAACAGTTATTCTCGTGGGCTGAAAGTACCTCCTTTTTGAGGCCCAAGACACCCCTCCAACAGCCCACCAAACCAACCCAAACCCCTCCCTTCATCTAGGCCATCCAATTCTGATCGCGTGGCCGAAAACCACACCTCATTTGGACAACCCTAGCTCCTTGTGCCTATATATTTGTCTATCTTCCCCAATTTTTGCCCTAAAAGAAAACCCTAGACCATCATCCCCTTCCTCCAGCCATCTTCCTCCACTCCGGCCGGAGCTCGCCGGAATCCGCGCCACCGCCGGAGCTCCCTCGTCCTTCCGCCGGAGCCCCGCCACCTCCCGACGCCGGCTGCACCGGGACCCCGCCTCCTTCCCGCGCCCTCCGGCCAGGCCCCGCCGGCCCCCAGCCATCTTGCCGTCGCCGGCCAGGGAGCCGCGCCGTGCCGCGGGACTCGCCAGCGCCGCCGCCTCCTCGATCGGATCGGGGGAGGAGCCCCCGATCTCGATCCCGTCGCCCGCTCGCCCCGTGGGCTCCGCCACTTCGCCCCGCCTGGGCCTCACAGCCGCGCAGGCCGCTCCACCTCCTCGCCAGATCTGGCCACCGCCCAGGCCCATCCAGCGCCCGAGCGAAGGCCAGGGCCCAGGTCGCCGCCAGCTTTGAGGGCGGGAGCTCCCGATCCCCTCGCCGAGATCCCGATCCGGTGGCTTAACGGGCCGGGCGCCGCCCGTTGACCCGTTAGCTGGTGGGTCCGCTCCGCCACCCGCGCCCGGTAGCCCGCCGGCGCCCGATCCGCTTCGCCCGGTGGACCTGACCCGCGTTGACCAGATCTGACTTCGAGGAGGTTGTTTTTCTGCTAAGTCTGTAGATATTTTAGTGTCTGATGCTGTTTTAAAATGGTGATAACTTTTTGTGTGATGGTCCGATTTGAGCAAATGATATGTCCAAATGTTCGTGGAGACTTGTACTACGTTTTGTTCCATTGTGCCATGCATGTTTGAGGTCATCTAGATGTCTTAATCTTCATGAGAAGAGTGCAACTTGTTATAAACTGCTGTTAATAGTTGTTTTCATGCCATCTTTGCAATGTTATAACTTGGTGCATGTTTATCCAAATGATGCAAATGATATGTCCACGTGTTCGTCATGAAATGCTCTACATGTTGATTGCTTTAGCTTGCATGATAGATTTCATCTTTCCATGCTTATCTCCTTTGCAAAGTGCTATGTGGCTGTTATGTTGTTAAACTTGTTACGAGATGCCTCGTAGAGGAACTCGTTGCTATCGTTGTGTTTGTCCCCTTGATGCATGCTTAGGTGTTTTGGATTCACCATCATGTGTACTTTGCTGTGGTGCTTACCACTTGCCGTGCTTTGCTTTGAGGTGACTTAAACTTGCTCTCAAAGATGCCATGATGAAGCTGCTGTTTTAACACTTAGTGAAATTTCACTAAGTCTGGAATCTATAATTTCCAGATGCCATGTTTGCTTGTTGTTCTAGGCCAATCCATGATAGTTTTTGGGGTCACTCTTGATGATTCCTTGTAGTATATATTGTTGGCTATCCATTCATGCTCTCACATGCTTATTTGGGTGGCTGTAGCATATTTAACTTTTGCTCCCAAGTTGCAACAAAATACTGCTGTCAGGATTTTGTTGTCAAGTTCAATATGTCCTAGCTTGTTGCTATTGATCCATGGCTCCTTTGGGGATGCTCCAATGGAATTGTTTGCTGTAGGAGATGTCTAGTTTATGTCCATGCTCCTTGCCATGATGTTTGAGTGCTGTAGACCATTTATATCTTGCCCCGAAGTTGCTATGTGGCTGTAATTTTCAGCTTGTGCTTGTTTATTGTTTCGGGTGTAACTTTTAGCCCGTTGCTCCGTTTTGGGCAAGTCCTATATGAAACTTGTGTGATTTTGCATGTAGATTCATAATATCCTATTGTTATCATGGTTTGAAGCATTTTGCTTGATGCATATTTTTGTGTTGTAACACTGTGCTTCCTAAGTAGACTTTCTGTGCTTTTATAGTGCATCTGTTTTGCTTCCATAGTGCATCAGCCATGCATCCAGTAATTTTTCTGTGCATTGCATCTTGTTTGATTCGTTGCCTTGTGTTCTTGTGTTTGAGTAGAGCCGGAAGCTGAGACCGAGTACGAGTACGAGCACGAGGTTACTACCGAGGTTGAGAACGAGGACCCCTCTTACGATCCCATTGACAACTCTTCAGGCAAGATGACCGAACCCCGATAACATTACTATCTTTGCCTATTGCTAGAAGTCTCGATCTATAGTTTTGCCTAGATGCCCATGTTTTCCTGTCAGCCTCCTATTGTAACCATGAACCTGTTTAACCACCCTACCTATGCAAACCATTGATTGGCTATACGTAGGCTTCGCTCAGCCCCTCTTATAGCATTGTTAGTTGCAGGTGAAGATTGAAGATTCTTGCTTCTTGTTGAAGCTTGTTGGGATATCACACTATATTAATTAATAAATGAAATCATCTATATACTGGTAATGGGTGGAAGGCTAAGCCTTTTGCTTGGTGATTTGTTCCACTCATGTCGCTAGGAATCGTATAAACCGATGTTATGTTCCTTGATTATGCGTTCCTCACACGATTGGGGTTATGGGACCCCCTCGATAAACCGCTAAGTGCTAAGTCTTTTCCAGCAAGTCCCAACATTGGTACTATTTGCCTAATAACTAAAAACTTGCATAAGGAGTAATTAACCCTCTTTCTTAATCAACAACCCCGGGCCAGTGCTCCACATGAGTGTTGGTCCGAAACGGGGAGCCTGCGGGGCCACCACGAGGAAACTCGAGGTTTGGTAAAAACCCGTAGCTTCACCCATCCGGTCATGGCCTGAGACTAGATACGCGCGACTACTGTCAGGGTGTCGGCACGCCGGGAGGATTTGCTGGATTAGCCTTACCTTAGTCGGAGTATCTTGAGCACGGGATTCCGAGAATACTCGGGCCTTCCCACCTTGGAGTTGCGACTCCGTGGATCGTAGGCTTGTCATGGGCCAAGTTGGAACACCCCTGCAGGGTTATGAACTTTCGAAAGCCGTGCCCGCGGTTATGTGGCAGATGGGAGCTTGTTAATATCCGGTTGTAGAAAACTTGACACCATGTTCCAATACACTACCAGCGTGTGTACCGTGACGGTCATTTTCCGAAAGGGATTCGGGAAGTGAACACGGTGGGGTTATGTTTGACTTGATTTAGTTAGGATCACTTCGTGATCATCTCTCGACCGAGGCACCTTCTCTTCTCGCTCTCTTTTACGTAAGCTAGGCTAGTGCTGCTGTAACCTCTTATTCTTTCTTCAGCCTTGTCCACACCCAAGGCTTGAATAGTCGTGTTACCCGAGAACGGGATTGCTGAGTCCTCTGTGGCTCACAGTTACTTCAACACACCAGATGCATGTACGATGGTGAGCTACACAGGCGATGGCACTGAGCTAGACTGGGAGTACGACGAGGAGCGTAGCCGTTACTACGTGAACTATCCGGTTGACCAGTAGAGCTTCTACTAGGATTCGATCTAGACCTGTGGTTTAATGTTATGTTTGGTATCTTGTTATTTGGATCTTACCCTTAGATGGGCTGTGATGTTTATCTGAATGATGTTTGAACATGTAATGTATTTGTGTGACGTGGCGAGTGTAAGCCAACTATCTTTTATGTTTTCCATCCCCATTTTTACATGAGATGTGCAAAGATACCGAACTTGCGATCATTCCAGAATGGGCTTATATCTTTAAGTCGTGCCTCGACACGTAGGAGATATAGTCCCATCCTGGGCATTACAAGTTGGTATTCAGAGCCTTTTCCGACCTAGAAGCCCCCACTGATTGATCGAATCGTTGACGGTCGAGTCTAGGCACACACTGAAAATGTTTTGAGTCCTATATTTATATCGGAGAGTAGGATTTCTTTACTTCTCATACCCTTTCACTCTGGTGAGGACTCTTGACGGCTACTCTTGCCTCTTCTACTTTCAAAATTGCACCAATTTTTTTTAGGAATCTCGCGAGTATTGTTGGATTGTTTCGATGTCCTTGTGACGAGAATATTGTTCTCGATGCCTCCTGACATTAGGGGTTGTGGCAGTGTCCCGGGGAGTTGAGCTTCGGGGTATTGTCGTTACAAGCATATCGACAGTACTAGAATACTTAAGACGGCCGACATCGAAAACTCTCCTATACGGTTAGTGGCAAGATAACCCCGACATCACCCAGTACTGGGGAGGTAGTTCGGGAGTATTGCCATAGCTTTGTATAGTGGATGCTTTTCGAAGGTCCGAGGTAGACGGTTTCTGAGAAAGACTAGTTATGTGTTGAAGGATGGATACAGCTGGATGTAGGATTAGAGTTGATTGCGCGGTGCTTCCCCTGTATCCCCAACACCTGATTGCATAACTGTAAACTTTCGGAAATTAATAGATGGGATTATCCAGTAGATCATAGGCATTCTTCCAACGAATGCAGGTTAGCGAGTTCGGGGTTCTACATTGAGTGAAGTGGTTTTATGGCCGATGTTTCGATCGAGAGTTGCATCTTAGAGGGTCCTTGGCTATGCTGATCCGGGGATTGCAAAACCCATTCGTAACGCGTTCATAAGCTTACAACACAAAGATGTCGAACGAAGCTCCTATCTTGTGTTTGTTCCATCTGTACCTTGTGTTTTTCTTATTTACCTTTTGTCTCCCAGTGGCTTCTCGTGAAGATTGTTGTTATCATTAAGCTGAAAATTTCATCCGTTCCTCTTGTTCGAATGATTCTTGTGAAGACTATGTTGCATTTCTATCCGTTGTTTCAGCTTATACCTTCTTTCAATCCAATTGCTGATTGGTGGTCATCTCTTTCAGGATGGCTCCGAAATGGGTTCCCAACGCTAACTCAGAGGGTGAAGAGGTTCCAGATCGTCCTCCTTCCCCTCCTCCTCCGTCTGAGGCTTGGAGAGCGATTATGCAGACTACAAATCAGAACACTCAGATGTTGATGCATATGATGCAGCAAATGCAAGCAAATCAGGGTGCTCCAGGGAACCAAGGCAATTTCTTCAACCAACAGCACCATGCTACGCTCAACCAGTTCTTGGCCAATCAACCAAAGGCTTTCAGTTACTGTGTCGACCCTCTCGATGCTGAAGATTGGATAACCGATATCAAGAAGCATTTTGAGTGCAGCAACGTAAGGCCTGAGGACTATGTGAAATTTGCAGCCTTCCAACTCAAAGACCAAGCAGCTGACTGGTGGCAGCAGTACAAAGACTCCAGAGATGGGCGTGTGATCTCTTGGGATGTTTTCTGCAAGGACTTTCGCTCTCACCACATTCCAACAAGTGTCATCGAGGGTATGCGTGAGCAATTCCGCAACCTGAAGCAAGGCTCTATGACTGTCTACCAGTATAATGTCAAGTTCCAAAACCTCGCCCGCTATGCCAAGCAAGACATCCCAGATGCCAAGAGCAAGATCTATCAGTTCCGTGGAGGTCTGAAAGATGAACTTCAACTTGCTCTCACCTTGTTCGAGCCTGAGGAGTTTGACAAATTCTATAACATGGCGCTTAAGCAAGAGGCAGCCCAGGTCAAGATGGAGGCTTCCAAAAAGAGGATTCGAGATGCCGTTCACTCCTCCTCATCTTCTCAAGTCGTCGCGAAGCAACATAAATTTTGGCTTCCTTCTCCTCCTGTGATCCGAGCTCCCTACAACAACAACAGCAACAAGAACTCTAGTGGATGTGGTTTCTCCCACCCACGCAACCCGAGCAACCAGTCGAAGAATCAGTTTCAGTCTCAAGGTTCCAAGTCAAGTGGTTCTCATTTCCGTCCTCTCTTAGAAGTGGTCTGCAACAAGTGCACTCAGAAAGGTCACTATGCTAACAAGTGCCCCAACCCAAAGCGACTTCCGCCTCCTCCACCTGTCAGCACAGCTATTGTCAAGCACAATCCCAAGCATGCAAGAGTTAATCTGATGAATGCAGCGCAATCGGAGAATTCTTCTGATGTCATTTTGGGTAACCTTTCAGTTAACTCTTTTCCAGCTAAAGTGTTGTTTGATTCGGGTGCTTCTTGTTCTTTCATGTCTCAACCATTCGCATCCAAGTATAATGTTGACGTTCAAAGTCTGCCTCAGAAGTTGCAAGTCATTTCTCCGGGGAGACGTATGACTTCTAATATTTTTGCTCCGGATGTTTCTATTCGTATGGGTGATTATCGCTTTCTGGCTAAACCGGTGGTTCTTGACAATTCCGACATTGACCTTATCCTCGGAATGGACTGGCTTTCTCAGCATGATGCTCAAATTGATTGTGCAAACAAGGAAGTCAAGATTACTCATCCTGATGAAGATGTGATTATCTTCGCCTCCAGGGATAACACTATCAGGCTTTTCTCTCTCAATGACAAGGGCAAAATGAATGCCATATCTCAAATTCCGGTGGTAAACGAATACGAAGACGCCTTTCCTGAAGAACTTCCAGGCATGCCTCCACACCGTCAAGTGGAATTCGTAATTGAACTCGAGCCTGGTACTGAGCCAGCATGCCGGCGTCCGTACAAGCTCTCTCCTAAAGAGTTGAAGGAGTTGAAGAAACAGCTTGATGAACAGGAGCATATGGGTCTGATCAGGCCTAGTACGTCTCCTTGGGTCTGTGGTGTCTTATTTGTCAAGAAGAAGGATGGCACGGAGCGCCTCTGCGTTGATTACCGGCCATTGAACAAGAAGACAATAAAGAACAAGTATCCGCTCCCCAACATCAACAAACTGTTCGAGCAGCTCAAAGGAGCTAAAGTGTTCTCAAAGCTCGATCTCCGAATGGGCTATCACTAGATTCACATTCGAGAAGAAGATATCCCCAAGACTACCTTCAGAACGAGCTACGGCTCATATGAGTATACAGTCATGTCCTTTGGTCTCGCTAATGCTCCACCTACCTTCTCGAGAATGATGCACTACATTTTCAACCCCTACACCGGCGAGTTTGTGCTTGTGTATCTGGATGATATTTTGTTTTTTTCCTAGAACGAAGAAGATCACGAAAAGCACCTCCGTCTGGTTCTCGACAGACTCCGTGAACATAAGTTCTATGCCAAGTTCTCCAAGTGCGAATTTTGGCTCGATAAGGTCTTGTATCTGGGCCATATCATCTCCGCTGACGGTATTGCGGTAAACCCCGAGAAAGTTGAAGCAATTATCAACTGGGAAGCTCCTTAGAACGTCAAGCAACTATGAAGCTTTCTTGGTCTTGCCAGCTATTGCAGAAGGTTCGTTGAGAACTTCTCCAAGATTGCCAAGCCTCTCTCCAACTTGCTGCAGAAGAATGTCAAGTACTACTGGTCTCCAGATTGTGAAGTGGCATTCAAGACTCTCAAAGAAAAGCTCGTCTCTGCTCCAGTTCTTACTCCTCCAGATGAGTCCAAGCCCTACGAAGTTTTCTGTGATGCTTCTCTTCAAGGACTTGGTGGTGTGCTTATGCAGGACAAGAGAATTGTGGCATACACTTCTCGTCAGCTGAAGCCAAGTGAGAAGAACTACCCCACACATGATCTTGAACTAGCAGCTGTGGTACATGCTTTGATTACGTGGAGACACCTCCTGTTGGGCAGAAAAGTCGACATCTTCACCGATCACAAGAGCTTGAAGTACATCTTCACACAGCCGAATCTGAACCTCCGCCAGACTCGTTGGGTTGAAATGATCCAAGAGTATGATCCCAGCATCGAATACACACCTGGCAAGGCGAATGTGATTGCAGATGCTTTGAGCAGAAAGACATATTGCAATAGCCTTCTTATCAAGCCGTTCCAGCCTGAGCTTTGTGAAGCATTCAGGAAGCTCAACCTCCAAGTTGTTCCGCAAGGTTTTCTTGCAAATCTTCAAGTTGCTCCTACCTTGGAAGATC
The DNA here is from genome assembly GCA_902687465.1 of Secale cereale. Lineage (NCBI taxonomy): Eukaryota > Viridiplantae > Streptophyta > Magnoliopsida > Poales > Poaceae > Secale > Secale cereale. The sequence goes on along the minus strand of LR738711.1, from coordinate 569,282,244 downwards.
AGATCCGTGAAGCCCAACTCAGTGATGCTATGGTGCAGAAAGTGAAACATGGTATTGCAAAGGGTACTCCCAAATACAAGTGCTATCGCGTTGATGAGAGAGATACCTTGTTCTTCGAGGATAGACTCGTGGTTCCCAAAGGCGATCTCAGGAAGCTCATAATGGAAGAAGCACATGATTCTCTCCTTTCCATTCATCCTGGCAGTTCCAAGATGTACCAAGACCTCAAGCAATCTTACTGGTGGACTCGCATGAAAAGGGAGATTGCCCAATTCGTGAACGAATGTGATGTCTGCAGAAGAGTGAAGGCAGAGCATCAACGTCCAGCCGGTCTTCTCCAACCTCTTCCTATTCCCGAGTGGAAATTCGACCACATTGAAATGGATTTCGTCACTGGCTTTCCTAAGTCCAAGAGAGGGAATGATTCTATCTTTGTGGTGATTGACAAGCTTACCAAAGTCGCTCACTTCCTTCCAGTCAAAGAATCCATCAATGCAGCTCAACTGGCAGAATTGTACACTTCCAGAATTGTGTCTTTACATGGGATTCCTCAAGTTATCTCCTCAGACCGTGGAAGTTTGTTCACTTCTAAGTTCTGGGACTCCTTTCAGTCTGCCATGGGCACTAAGATCAGGTTCAGCACTGCATTTCACCCTCAGACTAGTGGTCAAGTCGAGCGAGTGAATCAGATTCTAGAAGACATGCTCAGAGCCTGTGTCATATCCTTTGGCATGAAATGGGAAGATTGCCTTCCATTTGCTGAGTTCTCTTACAACAACAGCTTTCAAGCAAGTGCCGGCAAAGCTCCGTTTGAAATCCTCTATGGCAGAAAGTGCCGTACCCCTCTCAACTGGTCTGAGACTGGTGAACGTCAACTTCTTGGCAATGACTTGATCTCAGAAGTCGAAGAAATGTGCAAAGTCATACGTGAGAATCTCAAGGCCGCTCAGTCGCGTCAGAAGAGCTACTATGACGGCAAGCATCGTGATTTGGCTTTCAACATTGGGGATCATGCCTATCTCCGTGTTTCTCCTATGAAAGGAACCCAAAGATTCGGTATCAAAGGAAAGCTTGCTCCTAGATACGTCGGGCCTTTCAAGATCCTTGGAAAAAGAGGCGACCTAGCCTATCAACTTGAGCTCCCTTCAAACTTCGCCAATGTTCATGATGTATTTCATGTGTCTCAACTCCGCAAGTGCTTCAAGACTCCTGAACGCATGATTCCGTTTGAAGAGATTGATCTTCAACAAGACTTGTCTTACCGAGAGCACCCAGTTGCTATTCTCGAAGAAACCGAGCGCAAGACCCGCAACAAGTCCATCAAATTCTTGAAAGTCAAGTGGTCACACCATACCGACCGAGAAGCTACGTGGGAACGAGAAGATCATCTTCGTTCCGAGTACCCTTCCTTTTTCCAGTCCTAGATCTCGGGACGAGATCTTTTTGTAGTAGAGGAGAGTTTGTAATGCCCCGGATGTAATACTTTAACTTTTGGGCAATATATAATATCTCTGGCTTCATCTATTCCTTTTCGGGTTCTCGTCTTTTGGGTTTTCGTCGCTTTGTCGTGTTGCGTGTGTGCATTCATTCATATCATGTAGTCAGGTGCATTGCATTGCATTTGTGTTGTCGTTTGCATCCGGTCTCACTCGTTTCTTTCCGTTGTCCGTTTCGAGTTCCGGAGCTCTCTCACGTGTCCGTGGCATCCCCGAGGCCTACTTTGGTGTTTGGCCGTGTAACGTTACCGGTTTGGCGTGAGACTTGTCGTGCGATGTTGTTTTGGTGTGTGTAACCCGCCTGTCAAATCTCGTCACGTTTGGAGTTCGTTTGCTACCCCAACAGTTATTCTCATGGGCTGAAAGTACCTCCTTTTTAGGCCCAAGACACCCCTCCAACAGCCCACCAAACCAACCCAAACCCCTCCCTTCATCTAGGCCATCCAATTCTGATCGCGGGGCCGAAAACCACACCTCATTTGGACAACCCTAGCTCCTTGTGCCTATATATTTGTCCACCTTCCCCAATTTTTGCCCTAAAAGAAAATCCTAGACTATCATCCCCTTCCTCCAGCCATCTTCCTCCACTCCGGCAGGAGATCGCCGGAATCCGCGCCACCGCCGGAGCTCCCTCCTCCTTCCGCCGGAGCCCCGCCACCTCCCGACGTCGGCCGCACCGGGACCCCGCCTCCTTCCCGCGCCCTCCGGCCAGGCCCCGCCGGCCCCCAGCCATCTCGCCGTCGCCGGCCAGGGAGCCGCGCCGTGCCGCGGGACTCGCCAGCGCCGCCGCCTCCTCGATCGGATCGGGGGAGGAGCCCTCGATCTCGATCCCGTCGCCCGCTCGCCCCGTGGGCTCTGCCACTTCGCCCCGCCTGGGCCTCACAGCCGCGCAGGCCGCTCCACCTCCTCGCCAGATCGGGCCACCGCCCAGGCCCATCCAGCGCCCGAGCGAAGGCCCGGGCCCAGGTCGCCGCCAGCTTCGAGGGCGGGAGTTCCCGATCCCCTCGCCGAGATCCCGATCCGGTGGCTTAACGGGCCGGGCGCCGCCCGTTGACCCGTTAGCTGGTGGGTCCGCTCCGCCACCCGCGCCCGGTAGCCCGCCGGCGCCTCCGCTTCGCCCGGTGGACCCGAACCGCGTTGACCAGATCTGACTTCGAGGAGGTTGTTTTTCTGCTAAGTCTGTAGATATTTTAGTGTCTGATGCTGTTTTAAAATGGTGATAACTTTTTGTGTGATGGTCCGATTTGAGCAAATGATATGTCCAAATGTTCGTGGAGACTTGTACTACGTTTTGTTCCATTGTGCCATGCATGTTTGAGGTCATCTAGATGTCTTAATCTTCATGAGAAGAGTGCAACTTGTTATAAACTGCTGTTAGTAGTTGTTTTCATGCCATCTTTCCAATGTGATAACTTGGTGCATGTTTATCCAAATGATGCAAATGATATGTCCACGTGTTCGTCATGAAATGCTCTACATGTTGATTGCTTTAGCTTGCATGATAGATTTCATCTTGCCATGCTTATCTCCTTTGCAAAGTGCTATGTGGCTGTTATGTTGTTAAACTTGTTACGAGATGCCTCGTAGAGGAACTCGTTGCTATCGTTGTGTTTGTCCCCTTGATGCATGCTTAGGTGTTTTGGATTCACCATCATGTGTACTTTGCTGTGGTGCTTACCACTTGCCATGCTTTGCTTTGAGGTGACTTAAACTTGCTCTCAAAGATGCCATGATGAAACTGCTGTTTTAACACTTAGTGAAATTTCACTAAGTCTGGAATCTGTAATTTCTAGATGCCATGTTTGCTTGTTGTTCTAGGCCAATCCATGATAGTTTTGGGGTGACTCTTGATGATTCCTTGTAGTATATATTGTTGGCTATCCATTCATGCTCTCACATGCTTATTTGGGTGGCTGTAGCATATTTAACTTTTGCTCCCAAGTTGCAACAAAATACTGCTGTCAGGATCTTGTTGTCAAGTTCAATATGTCCTAGCTTGTTGCTATTGATCCATGGCTCCTTTGGGGATGCTCCAATGGAATTGTTTGCTGTAGGAGATGTCTAGTTTATGTCCATGCTCCTTGCCATGATGTTTGAGTGCTGTAGACCATTTATATCTTGCCCCGAAGTTGCTATGTGGCTGTAATTTTCAGCTTGTGCTTGTTTATTGTTTCGGGTGTAACTTTTAGCCCGTTGCTCCGTTTTGGGCAAGTCCTTTATGAAACTTGTGTGATTTTGCATGTAGATTCATAATATCCTATTGTTATCATGTTTTGAAGCATTTTGCTTGATGCATATTTTTGTGCTGTAACACTGTGCTTCCTAAGTAGACTTTTTGTGCTTCCATAGTGCATCTGTTTTGCTTCCATAGTGCATCAGCCATGCATCCAGTAATTTTTCTGCGCATTGCATCTTGTTTGATTCGTTGCCTTGTGTTCTTGTGTTTGAGTAGAGCCGGAAGCTGAGACCGAGTACAAGTACGAGCACGAGGTTACTACCGAGGTTGAGAACGAGGACCCCTCTTACGATCCCATCGACAACTCTTCAGGCAAGATGACCGAACCCCGATAACATTACTATCTTTGCCTATTGCTAGAAGTCTCGATCTATAGTTTTGCCTCGATGCCCATGTTTTCCTGTCAGCCTCCTATTATAACCATGAACCTGTTTAACCACCCTACCTATGCAAACCATTGATTGGCTATACGTAGGCTTCGCTCAGCCCCTCTTATAGCATTGTTAGTTGCAGGTGAAGATTGAAGATTCTTGTTTCTTGTTGAAGCTTGTTGGGATATCACACTATATTAATTAATAAATGAAATCATCTATATACTGGTAATGGGTGGAAGGCTAAGCCTTTTGCTTGGCGATTTGTTCCACTCATGCCGCTAGGAACCGTATAAACCGGTGTTATGTTCCTTGATTATGCGTTCCTCACACGATTGGGGTTATGGGACCCCCTCGATAAACCGCTAAGTGCTAAGTCTTTTCCAACAAGTCCCAACATTGGTACTATTTGCCTAATAACTAAAAACTTGCATAGGGAGTAATTAACCCTCTTTCTTAATCAACAACCCCGGGCCAGTGCTCCACATGAGTGTTGGTCCGATACGGGGAGCCTGCGGGGCCACTACGAGGAAACTCGAGGTTTGGTAAAAACCCGTAGCTTCACCCATCCGGTCGTGGCCTGAGACTAGATACGCGCGGCTACTGTCAGGGTGTCGGCACGCCGGGAGGATTTACTAGATTAGCCTTACCTTAGTCGGAGTATCTTGAGCACGGGATTCCGAGAATACTCAGGCCTTCCCACCTTGGAGTTGCGACTCCGCGGATCGTGGGCTTGTCATGGGACAAGTTGGAACACCCCTGCAGGGTTATGAACTTTCGAAAGCCATGCCCGCGGTTATGTGGCAGATGGGAGCTTGTTAATATCCGGTTGTAGAAAACTTGACACCATGTTCCAATACACTACCAGCGTGTGTACCATGACGGTCATTTACCGAAAGGGATTCGGGAAGTGAACACGGTGGGGTTATGTTTGACTTGATTTAGTTAGGATCACTTCGTGATCATCTCTCGACCGAGGCACCTTCTCTTCTCGCTCTCTTTTACGTAAGCTAGGCTAGTGCTGCTGCAACCTCTTATTCTTTCTTCAGCCTTGTCCACACCCAAGGCTTGAATAGTCGTGTTACCCGGGAACGAGATTGCTGAGTCCTCTGTGGCTCACAGTTACTTCAACACACCAGATGCAGGTACGATGGTGAGCTACACAGGCGATGGCACTGAGCTAGACTGGGAGTACGACGAGGAGCGTAGCCGTTACTACGTGAACTATCCGATTGACTAGTAGAGCTTGTACTAGGATTCGATCTAGACCTGTGGTTTAATGTTATGTTTGGTATCTTGTTATTTGGATCTTACCCTTAGATGGGCTGTGATGTTTATCCGAATGATGTTTGAACATGTAATGTATTTGTGTGACGTGACGAGTGTAAGCCAACTATCTTTTATGTTTTCCATCCCCATTTTTACATGAGATATGCAAAGATACCGAACTTGTGATCATTCCAGAATGGGCTTATATCTTTAAGTCGTGCCTCGACACGTAGGAGATATAGTCCCATCCCGGGCATTACACTATGTCAATAGGTTAATACCAAAAAATGATATAAAATGACTATAAAATGATTGTAAAACATCCAAGAATGATAATATAACAGCATAGAACAAAAAAAAATTATAGATACGTTGGAGACATATCAGCATCCCCAAGCTTAACTCCTTCTCGTCCTCAAGTAGGTAAGTGATAAAAACAGAATTTTTGATGTGGAATGCTGCCTATCATGTCATATCATATTTTTTTCTATATAGAATGGACATTTGGACTTTTATATGGTTCAAAGCAATAGTCTAGTTTTGACATGAGATTTAAATACTCAAACATATCAATAAGCAAACATGTCTTTCAAAATATCAATGCTAAAATGAGTTATCCCTAGCCCATCATGCTCAACCATTGATCCATTCATGAAACACACTCTCATATTAGTTACAACCAATGCTCAAGTACGATCATAGTGTTTCCTAGTTGGTGCTTGTAAGAGAAGATGGAGACTCAAATTCAAAAATAAAAATTGCATAAGTAAAAGAAATGCCCTTCACAGAGGGAAGTAGGGATTTGTAGAGGTGCCAGAGCTCAATGCTTAAATTGAGAGCTATTCTAACAAGTCATGGCATAATTTTTGCTCTCTCGAATATATGTGAAAAGCAAAGACTCATATCATACAATACACTCCAAGCAAAACACATATCATGTGATGAATAAAAATATAGTTCCAAGTGAAATACCGATGGTCGTTAGAAGAAAGAGGGGATGCCACTCAGGGGCATCCCCAAGCTTAGTTGCTTGCTTCTCTTTGGATAATAGCTTGGGATGCCGGGGCATCCCCAAGCTTAGATTTTTTCTTACTCCTTATTTCTTCATCCATCGTAAGATAACCCAAATCTTGAAAACTTCAATCACACAAAACTCCAGCAAAACTTTCGTGAGATCCGTTAGTATAAGAAAAGAAATCACTACTATAAGTACTGTAGTAAACCAATTCATATTTTGTATTTGTATTATATGTATTGTATTCCAACTTTTCTATGGCAAAAACTCATCAAAGAAACCATAGAATCATCAAAACAAGCACATAACACAATAAAAACAGAATCTGTCAAAAACAGAACAATCTGTAGTAATCTGGAAGTTTCGAATACTTCTATAACTCTAAAAATCTCGAAAAAATAGGTCCACGTGGGAAATTTGTATATTAATCTTCTGCAAAAAGAATCAACCAAAAAGCACTCTTATGTTAAAAATGAGAATATTTCTCGTGAGCGCAAACGTTTCTGTTTTTTCAGCAAGATCAAATCTACTAACACCCAACGTGTTCCTAAGGCTTTGCTTGGCACAAACCTTTATTTAAACCACAAAAACACATCTCAACAGAGATATTAAAGGGTCTTTTATTGAAAATAGCAAGGAAATAAAAAAGCAAAAAGATACAAGTTAGGTTGCTTCCCAACAAGCGCTATCGTTTTATGCCCTTAGCTAGACATAATACCAAGATTTCAAGTATTGTCATCCTTGTTGGATGTTCCATAAGTTGCCCTCATTATAGATTCATAAGGCAATTTGATCTTGGTTCTAGGGAAGTGTTCCATGCCATTTCTCGAGGGAAATTGGAATTTAATATTCCCTTATTTCATGTCAATCACCGCGCCAATAGTGCGCAAAAACGGTCTACCGAGTATAATTGGACAAGACAGATTGCAATCGATGTCAAGAACAATAAAGTCTATGGGTACATAGTTCCTATTTGCGAGAATAAGAACATCATTGATCCTTCCCAAAGGCTTTTAAATAGTGGAGTCAGCCAAATGCAAATTAAGAGAGCAATCTTCAATATTGGTAAGACCAAGAACATCACAAAGAGATTTCGGAATCGTGGAAACACTAGCACCCAAATCACACAAAGCAAAACCCTCATAATTTATAATTTTGATTTTGATGGTAGGTCCCCATTCATCATGCAATTTTCTAGGAATTGATATTTCTAATTCCAACTTATCATCTAAAGCTTACATCATAGCATCAACAATATGTTTAGTAAAAGCTTTATTTTGTTCATAAGCATGGGGTAAATTAATCATGGATTACAACAAATAAATACAGTCAATCAAGGAACAACTATCATAATTAAAGTCTTTGTAATCCAAGATAGTGGGCACATCACTAGCTAAAGTCTTGACCTCTCCAAACCCACTTTTATCAATTTTCTCAACAAGATTTTCACCCTCCGAAATATAGGGATGCCTTCTACCTAAAGTTGAATCTTCTTCAGTCCCTTTATCATCAAGTTGAACTTTACTAAACAAAGAATCAATGGAAGAAACACTAATCATTTTATTGTCTTCATCATTTTTATCTTTTAACGAGATTGGTTTAGCAGCCATTTGATTTACTAGAGTAGCTTGTGCGTCGGATATTTTTCCTAGCAAACTTTCAGCAAAAGCATACTTAGATTGTACTCCCTCCGTCCCAAAATAAGTGACTCAACTTGTACTAACTTTAGTAAAAAGTTGAGTCACTTTTGAGTCACTTATTTTAGGACGGAGGGAGTAGATTCCAAACTTCTCTACTAATATCATCAAGTTGTTTTGTTATAGTATCAAGCACAACAGAGTGTTCCTTGAGTTCTTCGGTAAAATATTTATTATGCTCAAATTGTGTAGTCATATACTCCTTAGTACTTTTCTCATTTTCAAGCAAAATATTGGGGTAAGGAACATCATAATAATTTCTTTGTGGCATCATGACTATGCAAACAAAAACACATGCAAAAACAGATCCGGCAAGAAAAACAGCGAACGAAAAAGAGGGCAAATAAAACGGCAAATATTTGTGAAGTGGGGGAGATGAAAACAAGAGTCAAATGGAAAATAATGTAATTGCGAGGATATGAGAGTTGTGATTAGGAACCTGGTATATGTTGAAGGTGCTCCCCGGCAACGATGCCAGAAAATTCCTTTTGATGGCAGCTTAAGCTACGTCGGTTTTTTCCCCAAAGAGGAAGGGATGATGGAGTATAGCAGCGGTAGGTATTTCCCTCAGTGATGGAACCAAGGTTATCGAACCAGTAGGAGAACCAAGCAACACAACGTAAAAAACACCTGCACACAAATAACAAATACTCGCAACCCGACGTGTAAAAGGGGTTGTCAATCCCTTTCGGGTAACAGACGTGAGAGAGATAAAAATATTGATAGATCGGACGGTAAATAAGATAAATTACACCAAGGTATTTTTTGGTTTTTGGTTTAATAGATTTGAAAATAAAAGCAAAGGAAAAATAGACCGAAAAGGCAAATAATATGAGGAAGAGATTCGAGTGCCGTAGATTTCAGTAGTGGCTTCCCTCGAGAAAATAGCAAACGATGGGAACACAATTACTGTTGGGCAATTGATAGAACTTCAAATAATCATGAATATATCTAAGAAATGATCATTATATAGGCATCACGTCCAAGATTAGTAGACCGACTCCTGCCTACATCTACTACTATTACTCCACACATCGCCCGCTATCCAGGATGCTTCTAGTGTATTAAGTTGATGGAGAAACAGAGTAATGCAATAAGAACGATGCCATGATGTAAGCAAGATCTATTTATGTATAAATAGACCCCATCGTTTTATCCTTAGTAGCAACGATACATACGTTTCAGTTCCCCTTCTGTCATTGGGATCAAGCACCGTAAGATCGAACCCACTACAAAACACCTCTTCCCATGGCAAGATAAAGAGATCAAGTTGGCCAAACAAAACCCAATATCGGAGAAGAAATACAAGGCAATAAGCAATCATGCATATAAGAGATCAAAATAAAACTCAAATAACTTTCATGGATATAAAAAGATAGATCTGATCATAAAGTCAAAGTTCATCGGATCCCAACAAACACACCGCAAAAGAGTTACATCATATGGATCTCAAAGAGACCATTGTATTGATAATCAAAAGAGAGAGATGAAGCCAGCTAGCTACTAACCACGGACCCGAAGGTCTACAAGGAACTACTCACGCATCATCGGAGAGGCACCAATGGAAGTGGTGAACCCCTCCGTGATGGTGTCTAGATTGGATCTTGTGTTTCTGGACTCTGCGGCGGCTGGATCGAAAATCCGTCTGCTCCCCTAGGGTTTCTGGAATATTGGGGTATTTATAGAGAAAAGAGGCGATATGGGGGGCACTGAGGCAGTCCTGGATTACGGGGTTCTCGAGCGTCCGGGCTACGTAACATGGGCCGGACTAATGGGCCATGAAGATACAAGACAGAAGGTTTCCCCCCGTGTCTGGATGGGACTCTCCTTGGCGTGGAAGGCAACCTGGGCATGCGGATATGAAGATTTCTTTCTCTGTAAACCGACTCTATACAACCTTAGCCCCTCTGGTGTCTATATAAACCAGAGGGTTTTGTCCGTAGAGGCAATCATAATCATACAAGCTAGACATCTAGGGTTTAGTCATTACGTTCTCGAGGTAGATAAACTCTTGTAACCCCTATACTCATCAAAGTCAATCAAGCAGGAAGTAGGATATTACCTCCATCAAGAGGGCCCGAACCTGGGTAAACATCATGTCCCATGCCTCATGTTACCTTCGATCCTTAGACACACAGTTCGGGACCCCCTACCCGAGATCTGCCGGTTTTGACACCGACATTGGTGCTTTCATTGAGAGTTCCACTATGTCATCGTCGAAAGGCTCGATGGCTTCATTGATCATCTAAAACAATGCAGTTGGGAAGGAGATTTTTCTCCACGGCCAGATCTTCGTGTTCGGTGGCTTCACGCTGCGTGCCAACTCGCTTAGTCACCTGGAGCAGATCAACAGCTATGCCCCTGGTCACCAAATCAGTTTTGGAAATCTGAACTGTGTCGCTGACATCCGAGGAGATTTGATCTTCCAAGGGTTCGCGGCTCCAACCAGCGCTCCGACCTTAGATCCGGAACGCGTGACCAGGTCTGAAGATGGGAGTCTAGAGCCCGCCGAACTATCCGTGGCTATAAAGCTTAACACTGGAAAACCGGAGAGGATAGCGCCATTGGCAGTTATCATGAAGTCGGACTCTTCTCCGGACACTAGCTCTGAAGCCTTGGAGTCTGCGTCTTGTGAGCTCGGCCAAGGAACTTCGGTTCCCATCCAAGCCTCACTCTTAAACGAGGCTCTAGACTTAATGCGATCCCTCGCCCTCACAGAGGAACCGCTTCCAAATTGCGCCCAGCCCGGACTAGGGGCGGGAAATAGGGAACTTTACTTCCCACCCACCACCCACTTTATAGCCACCGGCGAGGATTTAACTGACATGCTCGACTACGCCTCCAAGGACATCGATAGTATAGACAACGATGCCGGAGAGGAGCACGCCCAAAACCCGCCGTTCACCGGACGCTGGACGACCACTTCCTCATACGACGTGTACATGGTGGACACACCTAAAGAAGGCGACGGTGATGATAAGAAGGATCCAGTCGAGGAAGAACCTGCTGAGATACCGCTGAAGCGTCGACGTCAGCGGCGTCACTCTAAATCGCGTCGCGGAAAAGACAGCTACACCGGCACTGGATAAAATGATACTCCGGAACACGTTGAAGAACAAGAAGACCCCATCGAACCAACATTCGAACCCGATGATCGGGAGGAGGGGCAAGTCGACCCTAACGATGACCAAGAACTACTCAACGACAGATGGACTAATGTCTTGGCAGCCGAGGAGTACAGCCTTGAAAGCCCAACAAAGAGTTGTCTGAAGCGTAAGCTGCTACTCCAATTCGATGACAAAGCACCGGAGCCCGTACCACCCGCGTGTAACGTGGCTGGCGAACCTGACCGACCACCACGTGGACTGGACAGAACGACAACTCAAGCCCAACACCAGCCTGCACCACCTCACCGTAAGAGTAGAGAAACAACAGCTTGGGGATACACATACGACCTACGACAGGACCCGGAAAACAGAGCAGGTCAGAATAGATCCATTTATGGATCGCGGGGGCATGCCCCGGCACGAGAGTACGGTTACCAATCCTGGCGCGACAAGCAAAACCACGCCCATGCCGAAAACTGCATACGTACTTCATCCGAACTGCGTCGTGACGTGGGCCAATATAGAGGCGCTGGACACCCCCTATGCTTCACCGATGAGGTAATGGAGCACCAGTTCCAAGAAGGGTTCAAACCCGTGATCATCGAATCATACGATGGCACAACAGATCCCGCAGTATGGATTGAATATTTTCTTCTCCACATTCACATGGCTCGCGGTGACGATCTACACGCCATCAAATACCTTCCCCTAAAACTTAAGGGGCCAGCTCGACACTGGTTAGACAGCCTTCCAGAAAATTCTATTGGATGCTGGGAAGACCTAGAGGATGCCTTTATAGACAACTTCCAAAGCACCTATGTTCGGCCTCCAGATGCCGATGACCTCAGTCACATTGTCGAGCAGCCCGAAGAGTCCGCCAGAAAATTCCGGACTAGGTTTCTCATTAAAAAGAACCAGATTGTCGATTGTCCAGACGCCAAAGCTCTAGTGGCCTTTAAACATAGCATTCACGATGAATGGCTCGCCCGACACCTCAGCCAAGAGAAGCCAAAGTCCATGGCGGCCCTCACTGCGCGCATGACCCACTTTTGCGCGGGCGAAGACAGCTGGCTAGCCCATATCAGTAATAGTATGAGCGAGTCCGGCACTTACGAAGCCATGAATAACAACGGAAGGCCTGACCGCAACAAACACAAGCGCCGCAACAATAATGGCCATACTAAAGACACGGTGGTCAACGCCGGATTCAGCGGCTCCAAGTTCGATCAACGGAAGAAGCCATTCAAAAGAAACAGAGAGGGCTCATCCAGCTTGGACCGGATACTCGACCGACCCTGCCAGATTCATGGCACCCCCGACAAGCCTGCCAACCATACCAAGTGAAGTTGTTGGGTCTTTAAACAGGTCGGTAAGTTAAATACCAAACATAAGGAGAAAGGGTCACCCCATGAGGAGGACGACGAGTCGCGTCCACCAAAAACAGGGGTTTAGAAGAAATTTCCCCCCGAAGTCAAAACGATGAATATGATATAAGTCACCCACATCCCCAAGCGGGAGCGCGCGTTAAGGGACGTCTACGCGATAGAGCCAGTTGCCCCTAAATTCAACCCATGGTCAGCTTGCCCGATCACTTTTGATCGTAGAGACCATCCGACCAATATCCGTCACGGTGGTTCGGCCGCACTAGTCCTCGATCCAATCATCGATGGATTCCACCTTACGCGAGTCCTCATGGACGGCGGAAGCAGCCTTAACCTGCTCTATCAGGACACAATCCGCAAGATGGGTATTGATCCATCAAGGATCAAGCCTACCTAAACTACCTTTAAAGGAGTAATACCCGCTGTACATGTTCAATCACATTGGAGGTCGTCTTCGGTTCTCCGGACAACTTCCGAAGCGAAGACTTAATCTTCGACATCGTCCCTTTCCGCAGCGGCTATCATGCACTGCTCGGACGAACCGCGTTCGCCCGCTTAAATGCGGTCCCGCACTATGCTTACCTCAAACTCAAGATGCCCGGACCACGCGGTGTTATAACAATCCATGGAAACATGGAACGCTCCCTCCGCACTGAGGAGCACACCGCGACCCTGGCAGCAGAAGTGCAGGGCGGCCTTATCAAGCCAAATACTACATCAGCAGCCAAGCCCTCAGACACTACTAAACAAGTCCGAAATACACCACAAAGCGACAACTCAGCTCATCAAGAACTCAGTTAGAAATTCAGCCTCCATCCTAGCCCCAACCAATTTGCGGTCCACGTGCCACGCGTACATAACTACGCACTAAATATACCATAGGCAAAGACGAACGCACAACAAAGATAAAGTCCACAATACGGCTTGACCATATCCGGACACCGATATTTTCCCTTCTTTCTTTTCATTCTATCTTTTTCAGGTTATTTACAAACCACATCACCTTTTCAATGGTGCCCAGGCCTCTTCTCGAGGCCTATCATGACAACGCCGAGTAATGATCCCCTCGAAGGACAATACAACAAGGAGACAAGCATCACGACAGAGTATCTCAAAGGGTCTCTAATAGACCGCCTCAACCGTTTGCAAAACCCGCGCACAACTTTCCCCTGTGCTCGGCATGTAAAATAGCCTTGTGCACCTTTTTGTACCAATACATTTTGACGTATCAATCAGACTATAATGGAAACCGTTTCTGGCCTGACCTATCGGCTTATCTCTTAATCTATGTTTCCCTGTTTCTGCCCGATTGTCATGTACGCCTCGGTACGACTTGAATCGCCGGGGGATCCATTAAAGCCACGTACATCTTTTCTTACTAAACAAAGTCCAAACACTTTTATAGTGCAATTCGGCGTCACGAATATAGCATTATATGCATCGGCTCCGAATCATGTCTTTGGTCAATAGTTGGGTTGCCCGGCTCCTGTGGTTACTACCTTACGTTCCACCTGTTCGGCTAAGGTAATAAAGGGAGAACTACTGCGATTGTGTTTCTGGTTCATCCGGGCAAATACCTCACTAGAGAAAGCCGAAAACTGACTGTCATGATACGGCGAGAGCTGGTCAGCTATTCGGTGACTACAAATCTCTTCCAATTTCTTTTCCACAATACGCGATGGGTCGGCCTCCGCTCGGCCTGGCGTCTACAACACCCAAGTTCGGATAATTGAACAATACTAGTGGCTGCACCTGTACTTCAATTATAAAACTCCTATGGCTATGTGAGAGCGATAAAGCCATATAGTACGATTGCCAGGTTCGCCGCACTAACACCTCCTTCACGGACCAAATCGCTGGGTCAAGTGTGTTTAGGTGCTATCCCGAACACCCCCGTTCTATCTACGTGGGGGCTGAAGCCGACAACTGGCCAACTCTCAGATGTTGTAAATGGCCGCACAGGAGGAAATATTTCAAACAAAATAAACATATCATACATAAGCTTTGTTTCATAATGCAGGATTGGACAACGTGGACACATTCATCCAAACATGATGTCCTTCGAACGCTGGCCCTCTACAATGCGGGATCCTTCTATGACATCATCGAAATACTGCTCTGGTGTGCGGTGCTCTTTGCCTGCGGGCGGCCCCTCGGTTGCGAGCTTGATGGCGTCCATCTTCGCCCACCGCACCTTGACACGGGCGAAAGCCATCCGCGCACCTTCGATGCAGACCGACCGCTTCACGGCATCAAGCCGGGGGCAGGCACTGATCAGCCGCCTCACGAACCCGAAGTAGCTGCTAGGTATGGGCTCAGCAGGCCACAGATGGATTATATAATCCCTGATGGCCAATCCGGCCACCCTATGCAGTTTGGACAACTACTTCAGCTGATCGCCGAGGGGTACAAGATGCTTAGGCGCAAGGTACTGCGACCAGAACAGTTTTTCTGTTGAGCTCCCCTCTTTGGCCCGGAAGAACTCTGCAGTGTCGGCAACACTCTGGGGCAGGTCTGCACACGCTCCCGGGGAACTCCAAATCCGGGTCAGTAAAATATATTTCTTCCTCAAATTTGCTCTGCATATTAAAGCCCTTACTAGCCGTAATTTGCCTCGCCTCCTGGATCTCCCGGCAGGCGTTTTTGGCTTCTGTCCGGGCCTCCTAAACATTTTGGAGAGCCTTAGCAAGTTAGGACTTTTGATCTGACACTTTGCACTCTAAGGACTCACATTTGCTTATAGCATGCTTGAGGTCTTACTGGACTTCTTCCACCCTTGACTCATGCTTTAGGCGGGTGGCTCGTTCCTCCTCCGCCTCTTTCTTGGCCTCGGCCAGTGCGCTCTTGAGGGTCTCGATCTCAGATGCGTCAGCTGTGAGCAGAGTTATAACACTCATTCAGACGACAAATTATTGCTGATATTAATTCAAACACATTTTTGGTATTGCATACCTTGCTATTCAGACAACTTTCGCCTCAGCTCAGACGCTTAGGCGGCATGGGAAGCTGACGCTTACATCGCATCCTATTGGATTCAAATAGATATGTTTGTTAATCTCCTGTACGAGTACTACTTAGATCCTCTGCTCGGCTTTTCTTCGCGAACACCAAATAGAGAGTCTCAGGGGCTACTATCTATACACAGACACTTTTTCTCATATAGCCAAAAGGTATTATATTACGTACCTCAAAGCCTCTCAGAAGGCTAGTATAAGCCTCATTCAATCTGCTTTTGGCAGACCGAACTCTTTCAACCACCGTGCCCATAAGGGTACGATGTTCTTCTACAATGACGACACTTTGAAGTGCTTTCGTCAAGGTATCTGGCGCCTCGGGATTGGCGGAAGTCGCCGATGGAATTTGCGCACTCCTTTCTTTCAAAGGAGTCCGCTCACTTAATTCCGGAGTCGCATGGGTCTCCGGAATACTGTCCGGCTGTGGGCTGAATTGGGTATGGCCCCTGTCACCAATCTCCATTGGGGTCGGTGCCCCCGGGTTTCCGGCAGCAGAGGTATAACCCTCTAGTGCCGCCTCGATGGCTTCCCGCGCCTCTCCCTGACCCAGAACGGTCCTTCGGGACAACACTTCGGTATTGTCCATAACTTTGGGGGAGGAGGTCGGTGGAGGCGACTCGCTATCCATCACGTTTGGATCCAGCGAATTCCTTGAAGACTAGGATCGCTGGGGGCGGACGCGAGCCAGACTGCAGCACGTAATTCAGTACTTTACAATCATTAGGCGGAAAGGTGTAAAAGTACAAAATACGTTCAGGGGCACTTACGATTCGGCCAGGGGCTTCGTCCTAGGGCGCTAGTCATCGGCGCTTGATTCGGAGTCATCTGTGAGGGAGATGCTCCCTTTCTTGGACGCCTACGCCTCCAGGTCTTCGGACGCCCCCCCTTTTCTTCTTCCCCCCCCTTAAGGGGAGAATTACTCTCTTCTTCCTCCCCTTCGTCTTCGTCAGGGGAGGAATGAGGCTCAGTGTCTTCGGACACTACGTTCGAAGCACCTTTACGTCCGATGCCGCTTTTGGCCTCCTAGCCCTTCTTATTGGCCTTCTTTTCCGGCGCCTGATATGGCGCCGGAACCAGCATCCTCGTTAGTAGAGGGATGGCTGGGTCTTCGGGTAGCGGAGCAAGATAGTGAATCCGCTCTGCTTTCTTCGTCCACCCCTATGAGAAGAATGAAAAGCTCAGTATGCCCCTTGGATTTACTAATAGTAAAATTATCATGAAAACTTACGGGAGACGCTGCATGAGTACAATCAAGGCCAAGGTCTTCGGTCATCTTCGACCACTTCTTTTGGGTCTTGAACAACAGTTTCCACATATCTTCATGCTTCGTGCCGAAGAATCGCTGCAGGGTCCGGGGACCGGCCGGGTCGACCTCCCACACGTGCTGAGTCCGATCTTGGCAAGGCAGAATCCGGCGGAAAAGCATTATCTGGATCATGCTAGCGAGACTGGTATTTTTTTCTACCATGTTCTTGATGCACTTCTGTAGCATCGTCAGTTCATCGGATGATGCCCAGTCTAGTCCCTTATTGAGCCAGGATGTCAGCCGCAGCCCGCAGGGGAGGCCCGAACTTGAATTCGAGGGAAGCGGCCCATGTGGAGTCACGGGGTTCCGTGACATAGAACCACTCCTGCTGCCACCCCTTCACGGTCTCCACGAAGGTGCCTTTGGACCAAGTGACGTTGGGGAGCTTGCTCACCATAGTGCCGCCGCACTCCGCGTGTTGTCTTCCACCACTTTGGGCTTCACATTGAAAACCTTGAGCCAAAGGCCGAAGTGCGAAGGCATGCGAAGGAATGCCTCACACACGACGATAAACGCCGAGATGTTGAGAAAGGAATTTGGGGCTAGATCATGGAAATCTAGCCCGTAGTAAAACGTAAGGCCGCGGACAAAGGGATGGAGGGGAAACCCTAGTCCACGAAGGAAATGAGGAATGATACTACCCTTGATGTCTACTACACAACCTTCTTCTTGTAGACGTTGTTGGGCCTCCAAGTGCAGAGGCTTGTAGGACAGTAGCAAATTTCCCTCAAGTGGATGACCTAAGGTTTATCAATCCGTGGGAGGCGTAGGATGAAGATGGTCTCTCTCAAGCAACCCTGCAACCAAATAACAAAGATTCTCTTGTGTCCGCAACACACCCAATACAATGGTAAATTGTATAGGTGCACTAGTTCAGCGAAGAGATGGTGATACAAGTGCAATATGGATGGTAGATATAGGTTTTTGTAAGCTGAAAATATAAAAACAGCAAGGTAGCAAGTGTTAAACGTGAGCATAAACAGTATTGCAATGATAGGAAACAAGGCCTAGGGTTCATACTTTCACTAGTGCAAGTTCTCTCAACAAGGATAACATAATTGGATCATATTACTAGCCCTCAACATGCAACAAAGAGTCACTCCAAAGTCACTAATAGCGGAGAACAAACGAAGAGATTATGGTAGGGTACGAAACCACCTCAAAGTTGTTCTTTCTGATCGATCTATTAAAGAGTCCGTAGTAATGTTCAATCTATCATAGAGTTCGTACTAGATAACACCTTAAGACACTAATCAATCAAAACCCTAATGTCACCTAGATACTCCATTGTCACCTCAAGTATCTGTGGGCATGATTATACGATATGGATCACACAATCTCAGATTCATCTATTGAACCAACACAAAGAACTTCAAAGAGTGCCCCGAAGTTTCTACAGGAAAGTCAAGACGAAAACGTGTGCCAACCCCTATGCATAGATTCCCAAGGTCACGGAAACCGCAAGTTGATCACCAAAACATACATCAAGTAGATCACATGATATCCCTTTGTCACCACAGATAAACACGTGCAAGACATACATCAAGTGTTCTCAAATCCTTCAAGACTCAATCCGATAAAATAACTTCAAAGGGAAAACTCAATCCATTACAAGAGAGTAGAGGGGGAGAAGCATTATAAGATCCAACTAGAATAGCAAAGCTCGCGATACATCACGATCGTGCCAACACGAGAGAGAGAGAGATCAAACACATAGCTACTGATACATACCCTCAGCCCTGAGGGTGGACTACTCCCTCCTCGTCATGGAGAGCGCCGAGATGATGAAGATGGCCACCGGCGAGGGTTCCCCCCTCCGGCAGGGTGCCGGAACGGGGTCTAGATTGGTTTTCGGTGGCTACAGAGGCTTTCGGCGGCGGAACTCCCGATCTAGGTTAATTACCAAAGGTTTCAGTATTTCTAGGATTTTTTGGCGTAGGGCACAAGTCAGGGGGGCTTCTGGGCTGTCCACGAGATAGGAGGGCGCGCCCCCACCCTCGTGGGCAGCCCGTGGCTCTCCTGGCCCAACTCTTTTACTTCCGGGGCTTCTTTTGGTCCATAAAAAATCATCAAAAATTGGCACGTTAATTGGACTCCGTTTGATATTCCTTTTCTGTAAAACCTGAAAACAGGAGAAAACAGAAACTGGCACTGGGCTCTGGGTTAATAGGTTAGTCCCAAAAATCATATAAAAGTGTATATAAAAGCCCATAAGACAGCCTAGAAGGATAATATAATAGCATGGAATAATAAAAAATTATAGATACGTTGGAGACGTATGAAGCATCCCCAAGCTTAATTCCTGCTCGTCCTTGAGTAGGTAAATGATAAAAACAGAATTTTTGATGTGGAATGCTAACTAACATAATTTTCAATGTAATTCTCTTAATTGTGGCATGAATGTTCAGATCTGAAAGATTCAAGACAAAAGTCTATATTGACATAAGAAATAATAATACTTTAAGCATACAAACAAAGCAATCATATCTTCTCAAAATACTATGGCTAAAGAAAGTTATCCCTATAAAATCATATAGTCTGGCTATGCTCCCTCTTCATCACTCAAAATATTCATATCATGCACAACCCCGATTTTAGCCAAGCACTTATTTTCATACTCTATTCTTTCAAAACTTTCAACTTTCACGCAATACATGAGCGTGAGCCATGGACATAGCACTATGTGGAATAGAGTGGTGGTTTTGGAGAAGACAAAAAGGAGGGAGATAGTCTCACATCGACTAGGTGTATCAACGGGCTATGAAGATGCCCATTAATAGATATCAATGTGAGTGAGTAGGGATTGCCATGCAACGGATGCACTAGAGCTAAATATGTATGAAAGCTCAACAAAAGAAACTAGTGGGTGTGCATCCAACTTGCTTGCTCACGAAGACCTAGGGCATTTGAGGAAGCCCATCGTTGGAATATACAAGCCAAGTTCTATAATGAAAATTCCCACTAGTATATAAAAGTGACTAAGCATGAGACTCTCTACGATGAAGAACATGGTGCTACTTTGAAGCACAAGTGTGGAAAAAATATAGTAGCAATTGTCCCTTTTTTCTTTTTTTTGGGCCTTTCTTTTTTTCTTTGGCCTTTTTTTTTTCTTTTTTTTGCGGAGGGGCTTCATTGATTTAGCCTTTCCTCCCATGGGACAATGCTCTAATAATGATGATCATCACACTTTCATTACAACTCGAAACTACACCAAAGTATGACTCTATATGAATGCCTCCGGCGGTGTACCGGGATGTGCAATGAAACAAGTGTGACATGTATGAAAAGTTATGCATGGTGGCCTTGCCACAAATACGATGTCAACTACATGATCATGCAATGGCAATATGACAATATGATGCGTGTCATGTGAACGGAATGGTGGAAAGTTGCATGGCAATATATCTCAGAATGGCTATGGAAATGCCATGATAGGTAGGTATGGTGGCTGTTTTGAGGAAAATATATGGTGGCTGTTTTGAGGAAGGATATATGGTGGGTGTATGGCACCGGCGAAAGTTGCGCGGTACAAGAGAGGCTAGCAATGGTGGAAAGGTGAGAGTGCGTATAATCCATGGACTCAACATTAGTCATAAGAACTCATATACTTATTGCAAAAATCTATGAGTCATGAAAACAAAGCAATCAACGCATGCTCCTAGGGGGGAGGTTGGTAGGAGTTAACCATCGCGCGCCCCCGACCTCCACACAAAGGTTGATACTTTACAAATACCTCATGCTCTAACTTCATCACATAGCGGTTCACCATACGTGCATGCTACGGGAATCACTAACCTTAACACAAGAATTTCTCAATTTCATAATAACACCACTAGCATGACTCTAATATCACTATCCTCATATCTCAAAACAATTATCAGGCATCCAACTTCTCATCATATTCAATGCACTTAGTGTGAAAGTTTTTACTACATTGATATTGGATGTCTATCATGTGGAGACTAGTTTTATAGCCTAAACACATTACCATGCTGTTTTAATAGACTCTCAAATGGATATAAGTGAAGCATGAGAGTTCAACAATTTATTCAAAATATTACCACCACCATGCTCTAAAAGATACAAGTGAAGCACTAGAGCAAACAACAAACTACTCCGAAAGATATAAGTGAAGATCAATGAGTAGTTGAATAATTATGTAACTATGTGAAGACTCTCTAACATTTAAGAACTTCAGATCTTGGGATATTATTCAAACATCAAGAAAAACAAAATAAACTAAATTGACGCTCCAAGCAAAACACATATCATGTGGTGAATACAAATATAGCTCCGAGTATAGTTACCGATAGATGAAGACGAAAGAGGGGATGCCTTCCCGGGGCATCCCCAAGCTTAGGCTTTTGATTATCCTTGAATTTTACTTGGGGTGCCATGGGCATCCCCGAGCTTAGGCCTTTGCTACTCTTTGTTCCATAGTCCATCAAAGCAATACTCAAAACTTGAAAACTTCACAACACAAAACTTAGACAAAAATTCTTGTGAGCTCTGTTAGTATAAGAAAGCAAACCACTACTCAAAGATACTGCAATGAATT
This sequence comes from Secale cereale, assembly GCA_902687465.1. Taxonomy (NCBI): domain Eukaryota; kingdom Viridiplantae; phylum Streptophyta; class Magnoliopsida; order Poales; family Poaceae; genus Secale; species Secale cereale. Next base: position 569,260,793 of record LR738711.1, on the reverse strand, counting down.
CATTCTTTGTTTATATTGGTATTAAACCTACTGTATTCCAACTTCTCTATGGTTCATACCTCCAAATATTAGTCATAGATGCATTGGAATAAGCAAACAACACACGAAAAACATAATCTGTCAAAAACAGAACAGTCTGTAGTAATCTGCAGGTTTCGCATATTTCTGTAACTCCAAAAATGTCAAACTAAATTGGTAAACGTGAGGAATTTGTCTATTAATCATCTGCAAAAAGAATCAACTAAATAGCACACTCAAGTAAAATCTGATGACCATTCTAGCGAGCGCTAACTTTCACAGCAAGATCATATAAACTTCACACAAGTCTTCCCAAAGGTTCCACTTGGCACAGACACTAATTAAAACACAAAACCACATCTAAACAGAAGCTAGATGCAATATTTATTCCTAAACAGAAGCAAAAACAAGGAAACTAAAATAAAGCTGGGTTGCATCCCAACAAGCGCTATCGTTTAACGCCCCTAGCTAGGCATGATGATTTCAATGATCCTCACATAAAAGAGAAGAAATGAAACATAAGGAGAGCATCATGAAGAATATGACTAGCACATCTAAGTCTAACCCACTTCCTATGCATAGGGATTTTGTGAGCAAACAACTTATGGGAACGATAATCAACTAGCATAGGAAGGGAAAACGAGCATAACTTCAAGATTTTAAGCACATAGAGAGGAAACTTGATATTATTGGAATATGTAGAAGCATATGATCCTCTCTCATAATAATGTTCAGTAGCATCATGAATGAATTCAACAATATAACCAGCACATAAAGCATTCTTTTCATGATCTACTTGCATAGAAATTTTACTACTCTCCACATAAGCAAAATTCTTCTCATTCATAGTAGTGGGAGCAAACTCAACAAAATAACTATCATGTGAAGCATAATCCAATTGAAAACTAAAATCATGATGACAAGTTTCATGGTTATCATTATTCTTAATAGCATAAAGTCATCACAATAATCATCATAGATAGCAACTTTGTTCTCATAATCAATTGGAACCTCTTCCGAAATAGTGGATTCATCACTAAATAAAGTCATGTCCTCTCCAAATCCACTTTCATCAATATAATTTTCATAAATAGGAGGCATGATTTCATCATAATAAATTTGCTCATCAAGACTTGGGGGACTAAACATATCATCTTCATCAAGCATCCCCAAGCTTGTGGCTTTGCATATCATTAGCATCATGGGTATTCAAAGAATTCCTACTAAGAACATTGCAATCATGCTCATCATGCACATATTCTATGCCAAGCATTCTATGTAATTCTTCTTCTAGTACTTGAGCACAATTTTCCTTCCCATCATTTTCACGAAAGATATTAAAAAGATCAAGCATATGAGGTAACCTTAATTCCATTTTTAGTTTTCTTTTTATAAACTAAACTAGTGATAAAACAAGAAACTAAAAGATTCGATTGCAATATCTAAAGTTATACCTTCAAGCACTAACCTCCCCGGCAACGGCGCCAGAAAAGAGCTTGATGTCTACTACACAACCTTCTTATTGTAGACGTTGTTGGGCCTCCAAGTGCAGAGGTTTGTAGGACAGTAGCAAATTTCCCTCAAGTGGATGACCTAAGGTTTATCAATCCGTGGGAGGTGTAGGATGAAGATGGTCTCTCTCAAGCAACCCTGCAACCAAATAACAAAGAGTCTCTTGTGTCCCCAACACACCCAATACAATGGTAAATTGTATAGGTGCACTAGTTCGGCGAAGAGATGGTGATACAAGTGCAATATGGATGGTAGATATAGGTTTTTGTAAGATGAAAATATAAAAACAGCAAGGTAGCAAGTGGTAAACGTGAGCATAAACGGTATTGCAATGATAGGAAACAAGGCCTAGGGTTCATACTTTCACTAGTGCAACTTATCTCAACAAGGATAACATAATTGGATCATATTACTAGCCCTCAACATGCAACAAAGAGTCACTCCAAAGTCACTAATAGCGGAGAACAAACGAAGAGATTATGGTAGGGTACGAAACCACCTCAAAGTTATTCTTTCTGATCGATCTATTCAAGAGTCCGTAGTAACGTTCAATCTATCATAGAGTTCATACTAGAATAACACCTTAAGACACAAATCAATCAAAATCCTAATGTCACCTAGATACTCCATTGTCACCTCAAGTGTCCGTGGGCATGATTATACGATATGCATCACACAATCTTAGATTCATCTATTCAACCAACACAAAGAACTTCAAAGAGTGCCCCAAAGTTTCTACCGGAAAGTCAAGACGAAAACGTGTGCCAACCCCTATGCATAGATTCCCAAGGTCACGGAACCCGCAAGTTGATCACCAAAACATACATCAAGTAGATCACATGATATCCCATTGTCACCACAGATAAACACGTGCAAGACATACATCAAGTGTTCTCAAATCCTTAAAGACTCAATCCGATAAGACAACTTCAAAGGGAAAACTCAATCCATTACAAGACAGTAGAGGGGGAGAAGCATTATAAGATCCAACTAGAATAGCAAAGCTCGCGATACATCAAGATCGTGCCATCTCAAGAACACGAGAGAGAGAGAGATCAAACACATAGCTACTGATACATACCCTCAGCCTCGAGGGTGGACTACTCCCTCCTCGTCATGGAGAGCACCGGGATGATGAAGATGGCCACCGGTGAGGGTTCCCCCCTCCGGAAGGGTGCCGGAACGGGGTCTAGATTGGTTTTCGGTGGCTACAGAGGCTTTCGGCGGCGGAACTCCCAATCTAGGTTAATTTCCGAAGGTTTTAGTATTTATAGGATTTTTTGGCGTAAGGCACAAGTCAGGGGGGCTTCTGGGCTGTCCACGAGATAGGAGGGCGCGCCCCCCACCCTCGTGGGCAGCCCGTGGCTCTCCTGGCCCAACTCTTTCACTTCGGGGCTTCTTTTGGTCCAGAAAAAATCATCAAAAATTGGCACGTCAATCGGACTCCGTTTGATATTCCTTTTTTGTAAAACCCTAAAACAGGAGAAAAACAGAAACTGGCACTGGGCTCTGGGTTAATAGGTTAGTCCCAAAAATCATATAAAAGTGTATATAAAAGCCCATAAGACATCCTAGAAGGATAATATAATAGCATGGAACAATAAAAAATTATAGATACGTTGGAGACGTATCAACCCTCTCATGGGGCTTCGGAGTAGGGACGATCTGTTTCTTGGCTAGAAGTCGGTTGGCGGTTGCCTCGGCTAAATACCCCGCTTCCCGGAGCTCCTTGATGTTCTCCTCTGTGACAGAGGAGGGCATCCACTTGCCCTGTGATCCGGATCCAAACATGGCTAGAATGTTTTCTAGGGACGGGGGGAATCGAAGCTTGGGTGCTGGAGCTCGACAGCGGATGGGCTGAGGAAGAAGAAATGCGTGGGATGAAAAGGTGGATTGTTATCCCCTTATAAAGGCCGTGCATATAGAGCGTCCCTCCCACAAGCCTTAAAACTCGCCTATTCCCAAGGGGTCACGCGGACGGTGCAGTTGGATTACCGAAGCCCGTATTGATGAAAATCCCGTGATAAGGGGATACGATCTATTGTTTGACAAGACATGTCACCGGAGGCTACGTCTCGAAACGCGATACGGGAAGTTGAAAAGTGATTCGAAATGATGGAAATGCCAGATGTGACGCCTCGCTAGCAAAAGTTGTCGGTAAAGGCATATTATGTTTTTCAAGTAAGTGTTATACCCTTGTGGTAGTGGCTTGTAACTGTTGAACAGAGCCGGACATAGTTAATGTTGATCATCCATTCTGAAATATTCGGAGGAGGAACCCGCCTTGCAATGCCGAAGACAATCTACGCGCCGGACACATCATCATTGAAGCCTGGTATAAGGGCTACTGAGGGAGTCCTGGATTATGGGGTCCTCAGGAGTCCGGGCTACGTAACGTGGGCCGGAATAATGGGCCATGAAGATACAAGATGGAAGGTTTCCCCCCGTGTCCGGATGGGACTCTCCTTAGCGTGGAAGGCAAGCTGGGCATGAGGATATGAAGATTCCTTTATCTGTAAACGGAATCTGTACAACCCTAGCCCCTCCGATGTCTATATAAACCAGAGGGTTTAGTCCATAGAGGCAATCATAATCATATAGGCAAGACATCTAGGGTTTAGTCATTACGATCTCGAGGTAGATCAACTCTTGTAACCCCTATACTCATCAAAGTCAATCAAGTAGGAAGTAGGGTATTACCTCCATCAAGAGGGCCCGAACCTGGGTAAACATTGTGTCCCCTACCTCCTGTTAACTTCGATCCTTATACACATAGTTCGGGACCCCCTACCCGAGATCTGCCGGTTTTGACACCGACAGGCACCTGAGGTGGGCACAACCCACTAGGGCGGGCCTGGGCCTCCTGGCGCACCCTTGTGGGTTGTTCTCCCCTCGGAGCAGCCCCCCAGGTGCTGCTTTGGCCCATTGGGTTTCTTCTGGTCCAAAAAAAATCTCCAAAAAATTTCGCTGCGTTTGGACTCCGTTTGATATTGATTTCCTGTGATGTAAAAAACATGCAGAAAACAGCAAGTGACACTTGTCACTATGTCAATAGGTTAGTACCAAAAAATGATATAAAATGACTATAAAATGATTGTAAAACATCCAAGAATGATAATAGAATAGCATGGAACAATCAAAAATTATAGATATGCTGGAGACGTATCATGCTCCACATCGTCCTCCCTAGCATTGCATCACATCTGCCATGACTGCAGACGGCAATACTCTATGGAGAGCCTTTCAACGGAGATGAAGCACAAGGTGGACACCCTTGCGGCCGCCTGGCAGATCCATCGTGCTAGGTGGATCGAGGCTGGCATGCTAGCCAGCTCGCCCGAGGTCTCTGACAATGAGGATGACCCCATGATGGAGACGGGCTCCAACGACACCGCACCAGAGCCTGCGCATGGAGCAGGCGCAAGCGCACTTCAATGCCGCCATGGTGGAAAAGCAACCTGCGCCAACGCCTATGTCGGCATTTCCACCAGGTGCAGGAGAAACAGTGGTACAACATATTCCACCAAGAGCAGCACCGGCTGGTGGCGAGCCAAATCGACGGCGAGCGCGCGAGCGAGGAGGCCGTGGAGGCCATGGCCCTGGCGAATCCTAGCTTCGTCATGGAGTAGCATGCGATCTACACTGCAAAGGCGCAACTATAGGTTATTGCAGACGAGAACAACGCCAGCCGTGCCTCCTACATACCGCTGAATTATCAGGCGGTTTGGTGGGACGACGATAGAGCCGGTGCTACCATTTCCATCGTGGACCTCACACCCATCGGCGATGGACAAGGCGTGGAGTCCTCCGAGGATGAGTAGGGCATGAGAGACGACAGTGTCTTGTGTCCCATGTGGGCCGGTCTGTCTCCCATGTTATCGCCGATGCTCATGGAGACGATGGTCCCAGGAAGGGGACAATAAGGGCTTCAACGCCGGTGGTTGCCGTAGTTGTTTTGTTCTAAATGTTCGAAATGTATTGAAATTTCATCTTGTTTGCATGAATGTCGTCCAGTTTATATGAAATCCACCGTGTTGGCACAAATTTCTTCCAATTAGTTCAAAAATTTGCTCAATGTATGCGGTCAACGTTGGATGGTGGCCTCGAGCATCAGTTTCCATGAATGGTCCCCCTGTCCACGAACGGATGCGGGAGAAAATTTGTGGGTCGGCGTTGGAGATACCCTAAGGGAATGTTTTGAAGTAAAAGGAAATCTACACCCTATATCCTTTAGGTAAATATAATAGTCAAACACAACATAGTATAATATCATTTCCCGTTGCTAGCTAATTGATGCGTCACATTAATTGAGAGAAACAACTCATATGATAGCAAGAGCACATGGTTTTCTAAATTTCTCTGAAATTTTAGCATTGTGTTTGCCCATTTTTTCTGAGAACGACACGAACGCAACAAGGTTCACAAACAGACATAAGGTTCAAAACTATCAAGTTGTTTGTTTTTCATCTCACACAAATCAGGTTCACAAGCATATATAAGGTTCAATAACATCCACTAAGCTGGTTCCAAATATAAAGATTCAGAAGCATAAGATCACCATCACACAAACTTTACATGTGCAGGCTTCTTTTTCGCTTCTTGTGTTTTGGGCAGGGTAGTCTTGTGGTTCAACATTTGCAACTCGAATATGCACGGAAGACATAGCAAATCCACCTGCAGATCCTAGGCATGTTTCAGCTCCGGTCTAAGCCTGCCTGCGATGGGCCGGAGCTTCGCTTCGCTCGTTAGAAATTAGTCGATACTTTTATACTTGAATTTGGATCACAACAGAACAAACTTCACCTTGAGACAAATTCCGTCGTGTAGCATGAGTAAGAACATTCTCCCTGAACAACAAATAAAACCCTTTCTACACCAAACAACTACTAGGGCTAATGAGTTATACCAACTAATTCTGAGCAAATCTCAAACTTAGCAACATGAATTGGCTTTGCCAACATAACAACGGTATTGTCATGAGTAATAATCTTGCATACCTTTACCTTGCTCAACAATTTCTGGTACATAATGGTATTTGAGATCAATGTGCTTTATTCTCTCATGAAACATCTAATTCTTAGTGAGGTATATGGCACCCTAACTATCACAAAATAGGTTAATGCAAGTATTATCTCCCCAAAGCTGAGCATACAAACTTTTAAGCCAAACTAATTCTTTACATGCTTTTGCAATAGCAATGTATTCTGATTCAGTGGCAGACTGAGCAACTACTGGCTGCAGTGTTTCCCTACAACTCACAGCACAACCCCAACAGTGAACACATAACCTGTAAGGGACCTCCTCTTGTCCAAGTTGCTCGAAGAAAAATCTGAATCCACATAGCTAGCTAGTCCCTCGCCAGTCTTGCCGGATTTCAAACAAGAATTGGAAGTGCCATGAAGGTACTTGAAAATCCACTGAACAGCCTTCCAATGTTCTTTACCAGGGTTAGCCATGTATCTCATGACCAAACTCACTGCAAATGAAAAATCAGGCCTAAAACATGATGGAAATATGCCCTAGAGGCAATAATAAAAGGGTTATTATTATATTTCCTTGTTCATGATAAAGGTTTATTATTCATGCTAGAATTTTATTGACTAGAAACCTAAATACATGTGTGAATACATAAACAAATACCGTGTCCCTAGTAAGCCTATACTAGACTAACTCGTTAATCAAAGATGGTTAAGGTTTCATAACCATGGACATAAGTTGTCATTTGATAACAGGATCACATCATTATGAGAATGATGTGATGGACAAGACCCATCCGTTAGCTTAGCATATGGTCGTTCAGTTTTATTGCTATTGCTTTCTTCATGTCAAATACATATTCCTTCGACTATGAGATTATGCAACTCCCAGATACCGGAGGAATGCCTTGTGTGCTATCAAACATCACAACGTAACTGGGTGATTATAAAGATACTCTACAGGTATCTCCGAAGGTGTTTGTTGAGTTGGCACAGATCGAGATTAGAATTTGTCACTCCGAGTATCGGAGCGGTATCTCTGGGACCTCTCGGTAATACACATCATAAGCTTGCAACCAAACGAATAAGGAGTTAGTCACAAGGTGATGTATTACGGAACTAGTAGACTTGCGAGTAACGAGATTGAGCTAGGTATGAAGTACCGACGATCGAATCTCAGGCAAGTAACATACCAACGGACAAAGGGAATTGCGTATGTTGTCATAATGGTTCGACGAATAAAGATCTTCGTAGAATATGTAGGAGCCAATATGGGCATCCAGGTTCCGCTATTGTTTATTGACTAGAGAGGTGTCTCGGTCATGTCTACATAGTTCTCGAACCCATAGGGTCCGCACGCTTAACGTTCGTTGACGATATATTATTATATAAGTTATGTGATTTGGTGACCTAATGTTGTTCGGAATCCCGGATAATATCACGGACACAACGAGGAGTCGAGAAATGGTCGAGAGGTAAAGATTGATATATAGGACCATGGTATTCAGACACCGAAAGTGTTCCGGAGGGTATCAGGTACTCATAGGGTCACCAGAAGGGGTTCCGGGCACCCCCGGCAGAAGATATGGGCCGTATGGGCCAAGAGGGGAAACACACCAGCCACAAGGGGCTAGTGCACCCCCCATATGATCCGGCCTAAGAGGAGAAGGAAAGAGGGGAATGAAAGCACAAGTGCTCCCTGGGTGATTTTGGTAATTGATGACAACATATCTCTTGTTGGACTAATATTTTCATCTAGTATATTTCATATGAGTTCAACAGTGGAGTGTCGGACAAGAGGATGTGGAACCCTTTTCAAGAAGCTAAGGACAAAGATTGGCAAAAGCTCAAGACTCTACATTTTCATTTTAGTGATCCAACATCACATTGAGTCCATAGGAAAAGCCAATACTATTAAAAGGGGATGAGGTGTTGCTTAATGGTCTACTTGCTCAAGTGCTTAGTAATATGCTCCAAATCCCTCAACCACTTTCTCATTTCCACATATGTCCCAAACCTAAAAGTCAAACTCGGCCCCACCGATTTGATCTATCCGACGCCACCGAGTTCACTTGACATAGCCACTCCCACAAACCCTAATTTGTTCGGTCTCAACGATAGGGATCTCGGTCTCACCGAGATGGGATTGCAAACTCTCTGTTTTCTATTGCAATTATTTTTGTCTAACTGAAATAAGCAATCGGTCCCACCGAGTTGGCAATGCAAACTCTCTGTTTCCTCTTCATAAGGTTTCGGTCTCACCGAGATGAGCGAATCGGTCCCATCGAGTTTGCCTGACCAACACCTGTTAGCCTATCACCAGAATCGGTCTCACCGAGTTTGTGTAATTGGTCAAACCGAGTTGAGGTTCTGCCCTAACCCTAACGCACCGGTCTCATCAAGTTGATACTGTCGGTCCCACCGAAATGTCTAACGTTCATATTTTGAACTGCTTCGGTCTGACCGAGTTCGTTTATTCGGTCTGACAGAGTTGGGTCAAATGTGTGTAACGGCTAGATTTTTTGTGGAGGCTATATATACCCCTCCATCCCTTCTCCATTAGAGAGAGAGAGCCATCAGAACATGCCTACCCTTCCACTATTCATTTTTTGAGAGAGAACCACCTGCTCATGTGTTGAGACCAAAATATTCCAATCCTACCATATGAATCTTGATCTCTAGCCTTCCCCAAGTTGCTTTCCACTCAATATTCTTTCCACCATATCCAAATCCGTGAGAGAGAGTTGATTGTTGGGGAGACTATCACTTAAAGCACAAGAGCAATGAGTTCATCGTCAACACACCATTTATTACCTTTTGGAGAGCGGTGTCTCCTAGATTGGTTAGGTGTCACTTGGGAGCCTCTGACATTATTGTGGAGTTGAACCAAGGAGTTTTTAAGGGCAAGGAGATCGCCTACTTCCTGAAGATCTACCCTAGTGAGGCAAGTCCTTCATGGGCGACGGCCATGGTGGGATAGACAAGGTTGCTTCTTCATGGACCCTTCGTGGGTGGAGCCCTCCGTGGACTCGCGCAGCTGTTACCCTTCGTGGGTTGAAGTATCCATCAACGTGGATGTGCGATAGCACCACCTATCAGAACCACGCTAAAAATATCCGTGTCTCCAATTGCATTTGCATACTCCAATCCCATCTCTTTACTTTCTTGCAACTTGGATGCTTTACTTTCCGCTGCTCATATACTCTTGCCATGCTTTCTTGAAATGTAGTGTGAATGTTTGAAATTGTGCTAAAAACTCCACCTCAACTTAAAGAACTTAAAAACTACTACTTTTCTTGTGGAGTGTCTAATCACCCCCCTCTAGACACATGTTCTTCGATCCTCTCAATTGGTATCAGAGCATTGGTCTCCATTGCTTTGGTTTAATCACAATTGGAGGAAGATGGATGAGTCTACGATTGGGAGTATGGGACGTAGAGTACCTATGCTTGATGGAGAGTTTTATAAGGAATGGAAAAATGACATGCTTGAGATCTTCAATGAATGTCATTTGACCAAGTATATTGTTAGGCCTTATGTGCCCCCCATTGACCCTTCGAATCTAACTTCCGATGAATATCTTGACATGGTTCACAATCTTAGAACTGTTGATCTTATCACTAGAGGATTGCCTAGAAATTTGCTTGTTTGATTACCAACTTTCAAATGTGCTTACACTATATGGAAATTCATAGAGAACGATTTCTGGACTACTCTTTGTAAAATCTAAATGCGATCCTTCAAAAGTTCATTGCTTTAAATAAAATGAACACTAGTGATCCTAAATTTGATGAATATTTATTTGTGCTTTGTGACCTTATGCGTGCCAAAGGAGATGTAGGAATCATTAGTAATATCATCTCAGAAGTTATTAGAATTCATAAAGATGAACATTTTCATGATCACATAACTAATGAGTCACTCTCTCTAGGTGTTGATCAATCACAAGACGATATTGAACATGTATATTATGATGAGGATGATGATAGTGACTTTGACCTTGATGAAAAAATGAGACACTTTGGTCTTATGGCTAATCTTCGTGGTTACGCAGCCGGAGGAAAGGAATGGGTTCTTGATAGTGGATGCACGGATCATACGACCGGAGATACAGACATTTTTGATGAGCTTGCTAGAAATGATGGTCCACGAAAGTATGTTACCTTTGGTGACAATTCTAAGGGTAAAGTTGTCGGCCTTGGTAAGGTGGCCATATCCAATGATAGCTCCATCAAAAATGTCATGCTTGTTGAATCTCTTGGTTATAATCTTCTTTCCGTAGATTAGCTAATTTTGCTTTAAATGTGCTATTCACTCATGTTGATTGCCAAGTAGTTCGTAGAGATAATCATAATATGGTCTTTACCGGCATTCATAGAGGTGACCTATACGTTGTTGACTTCACTAAGAAAGCCCAACCTCGCACTTGTTTTATTGCTAAATCTTCTAAAGGTTGGTTGTGGCATAGAAGGTTAGGTCATTTCGGCATGAGAAATCTTGATAAGCTTATTAAAGGTGATCATATCCTTGGTGTTAAAGATGTTATATTTGAGAAGGATAGACTTTGTAGTGCTTGTCAAGCAGGAAAACAAGTTGGAGGAAGTCATCCCGTGAAGAACATCATGACCACTTGAGCTACTTCATATGGATCTTTTTGGTCCCAATGCTTACAAGAGTCTTGGTGGTAACTCTTTTGGATTGGTCATTGTTGATGATTTTTCAAGATTTACGTGGGTGTTCTTTCTTGATGATAAATCACAGGTCCAAAAGATCTTCAAGAACTTTGCTAGGAAGGCCCAAAACCAATTTGAAGTGACGATCAAGAAGGTTCGGAGTAACAACGGAACAGAGTTCAAGAACACCAATGTCGATACCTTCTTGACGAGGAAGGGATTTCACATGAGTTCTCGTCTACGTACACACCTAAAAAAATGGAGTAGTTGAGAGGAAGAACCGGACACTCATCAAAATGTCGAGAACAATGATTGATGAGTACAAGACGCCAAGAAATTTTTGGGCAGAAGCGGTTGAGACAGCTTGTCATGCTACAAATCGACTATATCTTCACAAACTTCTCGGCAAGACGATATACGAGCTTCTCACCGGTAACAAACCCCAAGTTGGATACTTTCGAGTATTTGGCTCAAAGTGTTACATTCTTGACAAGCATCGTCATTCGAATTTTTCTCCTAAATCTCATGAAGGTCTTCTACTTGGTTATGGGTCAAACTCTCACACTTACCGTGTGTACAACAATTTCACGAAAAGGTTGAAGAGACGGTAGATGTGAAGTTTGATGAATCTAACGGCTCGCAAGTAGAGCAGTTGCCAATTAATGTAGGAGACAAAGACCCTTCGGAAGCAATACAAGACTTGTCTATTGGCAAGATTCGTCCAATGGAGGTTAAGGAGAATACTTCATCCAGTCAAGTGTAAGCCTTAACTTCATGTTAAGGTGAACCACAAGATGACTTGGAGGCATCCGCAAGTGGAACACGCGAAGATGAAGGGAACGAGGAAGTGCATCAAGATGAACCTCATCGACCTTCTTCTCCACCTCCACAAGAAGACAACAACGCCAACAACAATGAAGAAGAAGAACAACAAGAAGAAAATGAAGAGGATGTTTCACCCCGACCCAAGCAAAAGCTCTCATGAGTTAGAGCAAGAATTGCTAGAGATCATCCCGTAGAGAAAATCTATGATGACATCCAAATCGGGAGAATCACTCGCTCCAAATATCATTTAGCTAACTTTTGTGAACATTACTCTTTCATATCTAACCTTGAACCTATGAATGTTGAAGATGCTCTTGATGATCCAGATTGGGTTATCTCTATGCATGAAGAACTACATAACTTTGAGATAAACCAAGTTTGGACATTGGTTGAGAAGCCCGACAACAACCACAACATCATTGGTATCAAATGGGTGTTTCGCAATAAGAAATGTGAAGATGGACATGTTGTACGCAACAAGGCCCGTCTCGTTGCCCAAGGCTACACTCAAGTCGAAGGTATGGATTACGGTGAGACATATGCCCCAGTTGCTAGACTTGAGTCCATACCCATCTTACTTGCTTATGCCAATCATCATGATATCAGTTTATATCAAATGGACATTAAGAGTGCTTTTCTCAACGGTGAAATTGAGGAGGAAGTTTATGTTAAACAACCTCCCGGCTTTGTTAATCCCAAGAAACCTAATCATGTTTACAAACTTCACAAAGCTCTTTATGGTCCTAAACAAGCTCCTAGAGCGTGGTATAAATGCTTGACCAAGTTCCTTATTAAAGAAGGCTTTGAAATTGGGAAAATTGATTCAACACTTTTTACTAAAAGAGATAATGGTGAATTATTTGTGTGCCAAATTTATGTTGATGATATCATATTTGGCTCGACTAACCCTCATTTTAGTGAAAAGTTTGGAAGATTAATGTCGGAGAAGTTCGAGATGTCTATGGTGAGTGAACTCATGTTCTTTCTTCGTTTGCAAATCAAGCAAACTAAGGAGGGTACCTTTGTTTCTCAAACAAAGTATACCAATGACTTATTCAAGAAGTTCAACATGCAAGAATGCAAAGGTATGAATACATCCATGCCTACTAGTGGACATCTTGACTTGACTAAGGATGGCGAACCAGTTAACCAGAAGGTTTACTGCTCTATAATTGGTTCATTGTTATATCTATGTGCCTCCCGTCCCGACATTATGCTAAGTGTGTGCATGTGTGCACGATATCAAGCGTCCCCCAAAGAATGTCATCTTAAGGCTATGAAAAGGATAGTGAGATACTTAATTCACACACCAAACTTTGGCATTTGGTATCCTAAGAGGTCTTCTTTTGATCTTGTTGGCTACTCCGATTCGGACTATGCCGGAGACAAGGTTGATAGAAAATCCACTTCCGGTACTTGTCAATTTCTTGGGAGATCTCTTGTATCTTTGTTCTCCAAGAAACAAAACTCGGTATCCTTATCCACTACCAAAGCAGAATATATTGCCGCCAGTTCATGTTGCGCTGAATTACTTTGGATGACCCAAACTCTTAAGGACTATGGGATCTATGTGAAACTTGTTCCATTGCTTTGTGACAATGAAAGTGCTATTAAGATTGCTCACAATCCTGTGCAACATTCTCGAACTAAGCATATTGAAGTTTGTCATCATTTCATTCGAGATCATGTTGCTAAGGGAGACATCGATCTTAAACATGTTCGTACGGATAAGCAATTGGCGGATATATTCGCCAAACCACTTGATGAGTAAGTATTTTTTCATTTGAGAGGTGAATTGAACATTATTGATGCCTCAAACTTGGAGTAGTAACTCCTTTGAATGTATGCATGGTATTATTCTTTGACTAATCCTTGATGTTTCTCTTATGACGATGATCATATGTCTTAGATCTACTTGTACCCTTGCATGCTATCTAACCCATGTAGGTACTTGGATGAACCCAAATCTATGAGATTGCAACTCACTCACATCCTAAGCAATCTTTACATCACCAAGTCTCTACAATATGGTGGTTGAAGTCAAGGAAGCATGAATCCTTTCAACATATCCTTTGACAAATTCTATATATCAAATTTCAATTGGTATCAAATTTCCATGATTGTCATTTTGGATACACAAGTGCTCTTCCTTGCAAATCTAACCCATGTAGGTAGATGAACTCAAATTACAAGTGGTGCTCCCAACTCTTGATGAACTACATCAACCTTAAGCATCCAACACAAGTTCAACTACATGATCAAGATCAACACCACCACCCAAGGTATGTTATTCCATCTTAGAGAAGCTTTACCCCGAGGACATGGGTCAAAGCAGCTCAACAAGATGTGAATACATCAAATTGCTTAAACAAAAAATGGCAACCCCATTTTGAGCTTAAACAATGAGTATGACCTATTATCAAGTGTCCTCACTTGACTCCTAAGTCAATATACTCTAACATAGGTGACTCTATCGCCGACCAGTTCTAGATGAAGTTCTAAATTTATCTTTTGCGTGCTTGTTCCCCTTTCAAAAACAAACTTCATCTAGATTTCTTTTCTTTTCTCTGTTATTCTCTGCATCAAACTCATTGCAAATTCTTCAGTTAATTCCCTGCAAATCTTTGTGAGATTTTTTTTTGCCTAAGTGAGCCGAGATGATAGAATCCTTTCTTTGTATTGAACTCGGTCTCACCGATTTCTGCCTCTCGGATAGACCGAACTGTAATGCTATCCAACCAACAAGGACAAACCCGGTCTGACCGATATGCATCATCCTTGACACTGTCAACTCGGTGTCACCGATGCAAATAAATCAGCCGCACCAATTTCAACACTGAACAAAGATTTTGCCATTTGTATCCTGCATATCTATTTCAGCTCCACTCAATGATTCTTTTCCTCTACTAGCATCCTAAAATCACATGTTGCTTTGTAATATGACTCAAGGACCAAACCTACTTGACTCATGCTCCAGAAGATCCCTTCTTGGAAATTGATGCCAAAGGGGGAGAGAGAGCACATCAAAGCTTATCACACAAAGGGGAGAGAGAGAGAGAGAGTACATCAAAGCTTATTCCCAGATACTTATTATCCAAAGAGGAGAGAAGTCACATGTCTTCAGGAAGGGAAAGACATGTTAGTATGTATTATGATTGTTTTGCTCTGTTTTTCTATCTTGCTAGTTTGCTCTGATTTTCTTCTACCCTATCTTCTCCCATTATCCAATATAAGTTTCAGGGGGAGAAAGACTCTTAAGGGAAGAAAATATTTGGGGACATGTATATATCCATATAGAGTACTAAGTACTCACTCTATACATGTCATCCCAATCTTGGTACTTTTATGGTTACTAATTGTGCTTTGTTTAGTAGGTGACCTTTTGTTATCTAACCCTGTTTTCTCAAGTTCACCCTCTCCAAAGCCAGCTCAAGACCACAAGGTAAGTATATGCATCACATCCATGTGCATGATGATTTCTTGTTGCTGTACATATTGTTTGCAAGGAGGACTCATGAACATGGAGGTACATTTCCTATATTCAACATCATTTTCTCCGATGCATATAGCCAAGATATATGTAAATCATCGCTTGCTCTGACATGCTTATGCATTCACATGCTCATATATTCTATATTCACATGATTGTATACATGTAGGGGGAGCATATGCTTGTTACATGTTTTTCCAAAGCTTTACTTGTTATTCTTCATATCTTTATCTGAAGCTTTGATGTATGATTGTCATCAATTACCAAAAAGGGGGAGATTGAAAGCACAAGTGCTCCCTGGGTGATTTTGGTAATTAATGACAACATATCCCTTGTTGGGCTAATATTTTCATCTAGTATATTTCAGATGAGTTCAACGGTGGAGTGGAAGGACAAGAGGATGTGGAACCCTTTTCAAGAAGCTAATGACAAAGATTGGCAAAAGCTCAAGACTCTACATTTTCATTTTAGTGATCCAAGATCACATTGAGTCCATAGGAAAAGCCAATACTATTAAAAAGGGATGAGGTGTTGCTTAATGGTCTACTTGCTCAAGTGCTTAGTAATATGCTCCAAATCCCTCAACCACTTTCTCATTTCCACATATGTCCCAAACCTAAAAGTCAAACTCGGCCCCACTGTTTTGATCTATCCGGCGCCACCAAGTTCACTTGACATAGCCACTGCCACAAACCCTAATCAGTTTGTTCTCACCGAGATGGGATTGCAAACTCTCTATTGCCTATTGCAATAATTTCGGTCTCACCAAAATAGGTAATCGGTCCCACCGAGTTGGAAATGCAAACTCTCTGTTTCCTTCGTAAAGTTCCGGTCTCACCGAGATGAGCGAATGGTCCCATCGAGTTTGCCTGACCAACACTCTGTTAGCCTATTACCAGAATTGGTCTCACCGAGTTTGTGTAATCGGTCAAACCGAGTTGATGTTCTGCCGTAACCATAACGCATCGGTCTCACCGAGTTGATACTATCGGTCCCACCGAAATGTCTAACGTTCACATTTTGAACTACTTCGGTCTGACCGAGTTGGTACAGATGTGTGTAATGACTAGATTTTTTGTGGAGGCTAAATATACCCCTCCACCCCTTCTCCATCAGAGAGAGAGAGCCATTAGAATGTGCCTCCACTTCCACTATTCATTTTCTGAGAGAGAACCACCTGCTCATGTGTTGAGACCAAAATATTCCAATCCTACAATATGAATCTTGATCTATAGCCTTCCCCAAGTTGCTTTCCACCCAAATCTTCTTTTCACCATATCCAAATCTGTGAGAGAGAGTTGAGTGTTGGGGAGACTATCACTTGAAGCACAAGAGCAAGGAGTTCATCATCAACACACCATTTATTACCTTTTGGAGAGTGGTGTCTCCTAGATTGGTTCGGTGTCACTTGGGAGCCTCCGACAAGATTGTGGAGTTGAACCAAGGAGTTTGTAAGGGCAAGGAGATCGCTTACTTCGTGAAGATCTACCCTAGTGAGGCAAGTCCTTCGTGGGCGACGGCCATGGTGGGATAGACAACGTTGCTTCTTCGTGGACCCTTCGTGGGTGGAGCCCTTCGTGGACTCGCGCATCCGTTACCCTTCGTGGGTTGAAGTCTCCATCAACGTTGATGTACGACAGCACCACCTATCGGAACCACGCCAAAAGCATCCGTGTCTCCAATTGCGTTTGCACACTCCAATCCCATCCCTTTACTTTTGCTTGCAACTTGCATGCTTTACTTTCTGCTGCTCATATACTCTTGCCTAGCTTGCTTGAAATGTATTGTGAATTTTTGAAATTGTGCTAAAAACTCCACCTCAACTTAAATAACTTATAAACTGCTACTTTTCTTGTTGAGTGTCTAATCACCCCCCTCTAGACACCTCTGATTCGATCCTCTCAGGGAAGGGAATGGAAAGAGAGGAATAGGATCCCCCGTTCCTTCCCTCTCCCCCCTCTTTCCTTCCCACTCCAACAAACATGGTAGGGGGCGCAGCCAAGGAGGACCCCAAGTAGGATTTGGCCTACTTGGGGCATCCCATGGCAGCCTGCCTTCTCCCTCCCACACACCAGACAATTGCTAACGGCGCCAGATATTAGCAATCAACGTGGACTTGCACACAGATACAAATAACTTTGCTCCCAACGAGTACAGAGAGGTTGTCAATCCCTCCGGCCTTGTAGTTTACAAAGGATCAAACGCAAGTGATAGTAGTGATAGATATAATGCAATAGTAAGTAAAAGCAGAAAGTAAATAGCGGATGTGATCAATGATGGTAATATGGACCGGAGTCTCATGATGTCCACTAGTGATGTCTCTCTCCCAAAAGACGATAAAACAACTATGTGAGGTAAACGAATTACAGCTGGGCAATTGACAGAATTATGTGCGCAAACCAATGCTAACTATGTTGCAAGAAAGGTAGAGGTTCAAAGCATGGGCGGTACGCCGAGGTAAGTAGACCGAAATCCATCTGCATCTACTACTAATCATCCACCTTGAGATATCTATCCAGAACATCTCGCTGGTATTAAGTTGCGAGTCCCACCCATAGTGTAAACTCAAAGCAACAGACAACTGCATTAAAAGAAGTTTGCGTAAAGTAAACAATCCTTGCACCCGCGGGCACAAGCACCGTTGTTTTCCCCCTTGTGGCAACATCACATCCCCTAGACTCATGTTTCTGTCACTCAAGCTAGTCATCGAGGGGCATGAACTCACAATCAAGCATAACGTTCCCTCTTGGAGTCACTACCTACTACTTGGCCAAAGCAATAAATAACAACGGAGAACATGCAAGAATTACTTACGAACATAATTATAAAAGAGGTAGATCAAATATATTACTCAAACACAATCTGAACATAATCTCATAATCCATCGGATCCCAGCAAACTCATCATAGCAACAGCATAAGGATTACATATGTGCCTCGATCATGTAGGGCAGCTCACGAGGACTAATTAGTGAAGCACAAGAACGGGAGGAGAACATCACATAGCTACTGGTCATGGACTCATGGTCCAAGGGAGACTACTCACAACTCATCCGGGAGGCGTCCATGGTGGTGGAGAGGCTCCCGGTGGTGATCCTCCCCTCCGGCAGGGTGCCGGGAAGAGTTCTCCTGGTGCTCCCGATCTTGGAAGCGGCGGCGGCGGCGGAACAGAGATGAGATCGCGAAAAAGAGTTCCTGTCTCGAGGGTTTCGGGAGACGCTTTAAATATTTGCCAAAGGGGGGCATCAGCGGAGCCTCGGGGGGCCCAGGCGCCCCCCCGGCGCGGCCCAGGGGGGGGGGCGCCGCCAGGGCACCTGGAGCCCCCCCGGCTGTACTTCGGGCGCACGGTAGCTTCTGGAACGCTGATTTTTTATATAATTTTTCTGGATTTTTCCTGGCAGTTCTCGTAATGTGAAAACCTGAAATACAAAAACAACCGAAAACAGAAACTGGCACTGGGGTGCACTGAGTTAATAGGTTAGTCCAAATATGATCAAAAGTGTATGGAAGTGTATAAATATCATAGCAATATCACCCAAAAGAGGCATGGAGCAAGCAGAAATTATAGATACGTTTTGGACGTATCAACATCCCCAAGCTTAATTCCTGCTCGTCCTCGAGTAGGTAAATGATAACAAGAATAATTTCCGTGGTGACATGCTATTAACCATATAGGACTTACTCATAGTCATATGACAAAAGCTTACTGAGACAATGAATCTGTAGTAATTAAGTTGCCTCATGAGAAAATCACAAAGAACTGAAAGTTTTACAATATGATACTGAAACATCAAATAGATTTGTAATGAACATGGTGTGCAAATATGATAAAGTGATATCTCGCTTGCCCCCTTTAGTGAAGCAAAACATAAATGCAGGGGCACCTTCAAGGTTTAAGTGATGACTAGATACAATGATTTCAAAATAAACGATATCACAATCATGCAAAAGACAATGCTACTTTGGGACAATGCACATTACACTCAGAATGACAATCATGCTCTCAGTAGTTGGTGCTTTAAAAAGAAGGTGGAGACTCTCGAACCGTGGCTTTTGTTGGCAAGGTTGAAAACCCGTAATCGGAAACAAAGACAAAACATGTACCAGAGCTCTTGGCTTTAAAAACAGAGGTAATAATTATTTATTTTTTGATTATGCATGTTTCGTCAATGAATGCTAGCAGACAACTCAATCACTTTTTGAGATGGACAAGTTTCGAGGAACGGCTCCCGAATGAGGACGATCACATCCTCTTAATCTCCTTTGTTTATCACTGCCAAAGTTTTCTGATTTCTCATGAACAAAGCGTGAAGGAGGGTTTGTTTGTTATATTAATTTTGAGCCGGGCACACTCAATGCCAGTTCCTTCTCGTATTATGGGTT
Source organism: Secale cereale (assembly GCA_902687465.1). Classification (NCBI taxonomy): domain Eukaryota; kingdom Viridiplantae; phylum Streptophyta; class Magnoliopsida; order Poales; family Poaceae; genus Secale; species Secale cereale. The sequence goes on along the minus strand of LR738711.1, from coordinate 569,240,917 downwards.
TGCACATTATACATGCAATCCCGGGGTGAAGCTTGTCCAACTTAAAAAGGATCATGAATTAACCACTACTTCCTCATGAACTTACAACAGAGGCACAAAATAAGAATGCTTTTTTTCTTTGAATAATTTCGAGATGGCACATGCAAGTCTCCGTTAGGAATGGCAGGTAAATACCATGTAGGAAGGTATGGTGGACTCATATGGCATAACTGGATTAAAAGGATGTGGATGCACAAGCAGTCAGTCCGCTTAGTACAGGCGAAGGTTAGCAAAAGACTGGGAGCGACCAACTAAGAGAGCAATGACGGTCATAATCATGCAGAGCGACAAAGCAACATTGAATCAGGCATGGAAGTTATATCGCTACTCAGAAACAAAAGATCATCAAGGCTTGACAGACTTTCTTTACAGTCTTAAATATGCGTGAGCATACGCCAATCAAAATAAATTCTTGAAGGAAGATATTACTAAACCATATCACATCATAGGCAAACAAATCATGTTGGTACTCCAATAACACATTGGGAACCCCCCAGTTATTTGGGACTAACCATAAGAAAACCTGAACTACTAAGCGCCATTATGCACGTAGCATCTTTATCATAGACATATCAACCAATGCAACGGAAGCAAACTCTCTTAATAAGGTGAGCATGATAATTAAAGAGAGTTCAAGCAACCAACTAAACAAAAGCTCTTTAAAAAGATAAGCATGAAAACTAAGAGCTAAGCATGATAGTAGCTATTAAAAGACAAAGAACACACACAACAAAGATAAACATGAAATTTCTATGTTATGTTCTAGGTAGAAGTGGAGCGTGTTTCTCTCCCACATAAAGAAAGCTGAGTTCCGACTCGTTATGAAAAGCTAAAAAGGAAACTAAAAACAAGACGCTCCAAGCATAGCACATAACACATGAAGTGATAAAAATATAGTGGAACGAAAGACGAACTGATAATGTTGATGGAGAAGGGGATGCGCGGGGGCATCCCAATCTTAGATGCTTGAGTCTCCTTGAATATTTCTTGGGGGTGCACGGGGGCATCCCCAAGCTTGAGCGTTTGACACTCCTGAATCTTTTTATCATCTTCCCTCGCACACTTGAAAACTCCCTTCATACATAACTCATCATAATCTGATTAGCGAGGTTAGTACCCATAATAAAATAATTGTACCTTGCTGGAAATAAGGATATTCTTGAAGTTCTACTGTTTCTCAAGATTGCCAAAAGGTTTTTGCAAAGAAAAAGCAAGCTCTAGGTTTGCAAAATGAAGGAAAGGCAAAACAGGACAGAATCTGTGAAAAACAGAACAACAGCTAGTAAATGATTTGTTCGGGGCACGTCTTCAACTCTAATAAAAAAACTCAGAACAGACGCACGAAAGACAATTATATAGAGCACGCTGTCAAAAAAATTCAGACCAAAAAGATGATCTGGTGATTTTATAAGAATTTTTCTATCCAAGGACAGAATCTGTTTCCTGGACAGCACGTCACAACTTTTGAACTTTCTAACAATCAGAGGCTATACTTGGCACAAAATTGAAAAGCAAAGATACAATGATGATGCTACTGTAGTAAACAACATCAAGACACAACAAAAGCAAAATAAATTTATTCATTGGGCTGCCTCCCAAAAGCGCTTTCTTTTATGCCTTTAAGCTAGGCATAATGCATATAGATCAAGTTTTATCAAGAGTGAAAGAATAGCTAGCCCGTATAACGGACTCAAAAGGTAACTTGATCTTCTTTCGAGGGAAGTGTTCTATCCCTTTCTTGAGAGGAAACTGAAATTTTATATTCCCCTCTTTCATGTCAATGATAGCACCAACGGTGCGCAAAAAGGGACGTCCCAAAATAATTGGACAAGAAGGATCACATTCAATATCCATAATAGTGAAATCAACGGGAACATAATTATCATTGACAACGATAAGAACATCGTCGATCCTCCCCAATGGTTTCTCTATGGAAGAATCAACGAGACGAACACCAAAAGAACAAGAATCATAAGGTTTCAATTTAAGCATATCATATATTCTTTTGGGCATAATGGAGGTACTAGCTACAATATCACATAAAGCATAGCAAGAGAAGTTGTTTATTTTAATTTTAATCATAGGATCCCAACCATCTTCTAGCTTTCTAGGTATGGAGGCTTCTACTCTAAGTTTCTCCTCCCTAGCTTTGATGAGAGCATTAGTGATATGCTCTGTGAAGGCAAGATTAAGCGTGCTAGTGTGGGGATCTTTGGCCATTCTTTGTAGAAAGGTGACAACTTCTGAGATACTACAATTATCAAAATTAATTTTATCATTATTGGGAAAAATTGTAGTGTCATCCTCTTTGTTTGAATCGCTCTCTATTATAAGAGTTTGAACGTCTTCCCAAGTTTGGGGAAGCTTAGGAGCAATTTTAAACTGAGGCTCATACTCTTTTCCTGGAAGACCATGCCATGGGCATAACTCTCCGTCAAGACTAACATAATCACAAGGTTTATTACTTTTGTAAATCCCGACAGTGGTGATTGGCATAATGGAAGAAGGGGTGTACTCCTCCCATCTAGTGTTTTTGGTGGAACCCATAGTAGCAAGCAAGCAAGATAACTATTTTTGTGATTTTCGATAAAAGATACTAAAGCAAAAACTGAAAGGTAAACTAACAAGACTAAAAGCAAAGGTAAAAGATAGCGTGCAACTCCCCTATCCTGAAGAGTGGAGTCCCCGGCAACGGCGCCAGAAATTGCTTTGCTAGGTGGCTTCTCACCCCTCGTTGGTTACCCCAAGTGGAAGGTTTGAGATGCAGTGTAGCAGAAGTTTTCCCTTGGCAATACCAAGGATCGTTTTCCCTGAGACTCCCAGTTTCAACAAGAAGGTGTCAACTGCTAACGGCGCCAGATATTAGCAATCAACGTGGACCTGCACACAGATACAAATAACTTTGCTCCCAACGAGTACAGAGAGGTTGTCAATCCCTCCGGCCTTGTAGTTTACAAAGGATCAAACACAAGTGATAGTAGTGATAGATATAATGCAATAGTAAGTAAAAGCAGAAAGTAAATAGCGGATGTGATCAATGATGGTAATATGGACCGGAGTCTCATGATGTTCACTAGTGATGTCTCTCTCCCAAAAGACGATAAAACAGCTATGTGACGTAAACGAATTACAGCTGGGCAATTGGCAGAATTATGTGCGCAAACCAATGCTAACTATGTTGCAAGAAAGGTAGAGGTTCAAAGCATGGGCGGTACGCCGAGGTAAGTAGACCGAAATCCATCTGCATCTACTACTAATCATCCACCTTGAGATATCTATCCAGAACATCTCGCTGGTATTAAGTTGCGAGTCCCACCCATAGTGTAAACTCAAAGCAACAGACAACTGCATTAAAAGAACTTTGCGTAAAGTAAACAATCATTGCACCCGCGGGCACAAGCACCGTTGTTTTCCCCCTTGTGGCAACAACACATCCCCTAGACTCATGTTTCTGTCCCTCAAGCTAGTCATCGAGGGGCATGAACCCACAATCAAGCATAACGTTCCCTCTTGGAGTCACTACCTACTACTTGGCCAAAGCAATAAATAACAATAGAGAACATGCAAGAATTATTTACGAACATAAATATAAAAGAGGTAGATCAAATATATTACTCAAACACAATCTGAACATAATCTCATAATCCATCGGATCCCAGCAAACTCATCATAGCAACAACATAAGGATTACATATGTGCCTCGATCATGTAGGGCAGCTCACGAGGACTAATTAGTGAAGCACAAGAACGGGAGGAGAACATCACATAGCTACTGGTCATGGACTCATGGTCCAAGGGATACTACTCACAACTCATTCGGGAGGCGTCCATGGTGGTGGAGAGGCTCCCGGTGGTGATCCTCCCCTCCGGCAGGGTGCCGGGAAGAGTTCTCCTGGTGCCCCCGATCTTGGAAGCGGCGGCGGCGGCGGAACAGAGATGAGATCGCGAAAAAGAGTTCCTGTCTCGAGGGTTTCGGGAGATGCTTTAAATATATGCCAAAGGGGGGCATCAGCGGAGCCTCGGGGGGCCCAGGCGCCCCCCGGCGCGGCCCAGGGGGGGGGGGGGCGCCTGGAGCCCTGGTGGCCCCCCGGCTGTACTTCGGGCGCACGGTAGCTTCTGGAACGCTGATTTTTTATATAATTTTTCTGGATTTTTCCTGGCAGTTCTCGTAATGTGAAAACCTGAAATACAAAAACAGCCGAAAACAGAAACTGGCACTGGGGTGCACTGAGTTAATAGGTTAGTCCAAATATGATCAAAAGTGTATGGAAGTGTATAAATATTATAGCAATATCACCCAAAAGAGGCATGGAGCAAGCAGAAATTATAGATACGTTTTGGACGTATCATCACCACACCGTCGTGCTGACGGAACTCATCTACTACCTCGACGTCTTGCTGGATCAACAAGGAGAGGGACGTCACCGAGCTGAACTTGTGCACAACGCGGAGGTGTCATGCGTTCGGTACTTGATTGGTTGAAGTGCGAAGAAGTTCGACTACATCAACCACATTGTGAAACGGTTCCACTTACGGTCTATGAGGATACATAGACACACTCTCCCCCTCGTTGCTATGCATCTCCATTGATAGATCATTGCATGTGCGTAGAATTTTTTTGTTTTCCATGCAACGTTTCCCAATAGTGGTATCAAAGCCAGGTCTATGTGTAGATGATATGCACGAGTAGAACACAAAGAGTTGTGGGCGGTGATCGTCATACTGCTTACCACCAACGTCTTATTTTGATTCGGCGACATTGTAATATGAAGCGGGCCGGACCAACATTACATGTCCACGTACATGAGACCGGTTCCACCGTCACATGCAACTTGTTTTGCATATAGGTGGCCGGCGTGTGTCTGTTTCTCCTACTTTAGTTGAATTGAATTTGACTGCGGCCGGTCCTTGTTGAAGGTTAAAACATCAAACTTGATAACTCACTGTTGTGGTTTTGTGCCGTAGCTAAGAACGGTTCTTGCTAGAAGCCCGTAACAGCCACATAAAACTTGCAACAACAAAGTAGAGCACGTCTAACTTGTTTTTTGCAGGGCATGTTGTGATGTGATATGGTCAAGACGTGATGAGTTATACGTTATTGTATGAGATTATCATGTTTTGTAAATTATCGGCAACCGACAGGAGCCTTATGGTTGTCTCTTTATTGTATGAAATGCAAGTGCCATATAATTGCTTTACTTTATCGCTATGAGTTAGCAATAGTCGTAGAAGAAATAATTGGCGAGACAACCACGACACTACGATGGAGATCAAGGTGTCGAGCCGGTGACAATGGAGGTCATGACGATGCATTGGAGATGGAGATCAAAAGCACAAGACGATGATGGCCATATCATGTTACAAATTTTGATTGCATGTGATGTTTATCCTTTATGCATCTTATTTTTCTTAGATCGACGGTAGCATTATAAGATGAACCAATAAATTTCAAGATAATAGTGTTTTCCCTGAGTATGCACCGTTGCTACAGTTAATCGTTTCGAGACACCACGTGATGATCGGGTGTGATAGACTCTACGTTGACATACAATGGGTGTAAGATAGTTTTACACACGCGGAATACTTGGGTTCAACTTGACAAGCCTAGCATGTACGGACATGGCCTCGGAACATTGGAGACCGAAAGGTCGAATGTAACGCCCCGGACACACCCGCCGGTGGTCGTTACTCCTGGCGGGATCTAGACTAGCCTCACATATCAATACTAGTCTTTTCAGCGCACTTTGTCCTCACTCGTGCGCACCCGGGAGCAACTTCCCGGTGGGTCACCCATCCCGAAACTACTCCAAGCTGAGCATGCTTAACTTTGGAGTTCTATCTGAATGGGCTCCCGAAAAAAGAAGGAATTCCTTATTTATATGAGTAGTCTATCATCCCTAATAAGCCAGGCCATCACATACACCCCCACTCAGAGGAACGGACGCCCTCGTCTGGCCACAGGAACATTCCCTCTTGGCACAACCGTCTATGGATCCAGTCCGATACATGTGCCATGCCGTGTGCCACGACGGGTCACAAACGTCATGAACAACATGACCGAGCACCTGTCCGCAAACATCCGTGTAACTGCGAGGGTCAGCTCTGGTACCAACTTGTAACGCCACGGACACACCCGCTGGTGGTCGTTACTCCTGGCGGGATCTAGACTGGCCTCACATATCAATACTAGTCTTTTCTGCGCACTTTGTCCTCACTCGTGCGCACCCGGGAGCAACTTCCCGGTCGGTCACCAATCCTGAAACTACTCCAAGCTGAGCAGGCTTAACTTTGGAGTTCTATCCGAATGGGCTCCCGAAAAAGAAGGAATTCCTTATTTATATGAGGAGTCTATCATCCCTAATAAGCCAGGCCATCACATCGAACATGAGTCATATAGTAGATATGATCAACATTGTGATGTTCACCATTGGCGACTACTCCATCTCACGTGATGTTCGGACATGGTTTAGTTGATTTGAATCATGTATCACTTAGTTAACCCGAGGGATGTTAATTTAAGTGGGAGTTCTTTAGTAATTTGATGAACTGAACTTAATTTATCATGAACTTAGCCCTGATAGTATTTGAATATCTATGTTGTAGACCAATAGCTCGCGATGTAGCTCCCTGTTTTTGATACGGTCCTAGAAAAAACCAAGTTGAAAGATGATGGTAGCAATAATGCAGACTGGGTCCGTGATCTGAGGATTATCCTCATTGCTACACAGAAGAATTATGTCCTTGATGCACCGCTAGGTGACAGACCTATTGCAGGAGCAGACGCAGACGTTATGAACATTTTGGCAAGCTCGATAATATGACTACTTAATAGTTTAGTGCGCCATGCTTTACGGCTTAGAACCAGGACTTCAAAAAGTTTTGAATGTCATGGAGCATATGAGATGTTCCAGGAGCTGAAGTTGAAATTTCAAGCTAATGCCTGGTTTGAGAGATATGAAGTCTCCAACAAGTTCTATAACTGCAAGATGGAGGAGAATAATTATGTCAGTGAACACATACTCAAAATGTGTGGGTATAACTACTGTAGGTTGCTGCTAATGCGACACTACGATCAGAGACCCTTTGACGAAACTGTGTGCGATGCATTAATCACAAACGGGGATGTAAAAAACCTATCAAAAAAGGTGCAAAACGTTTGCGATGAATGATACATCAAACACAATTCAGATTGTAGTTGCGTGTGCGATCCAGGGCACACGGTTGAGCCGTTCGAACTGTTTGTGATAAAGCAGAACAACATAAATGGGCAGCCAAATCAATGTGTGTGCGATATATGGCGTACAGTTCGCTCCGATGAACTATTTGGTATTAGGGAGTGCAACAGGAATGGTTAGCTAGATTAAAGTGTGTGTGATATAGGGCATACGGTTCACTCGGATGAACTGTTTTCGATTAGCGAACACAACAGAAATGGTTCAACTTAACAAGATGTGTGTGATATGTGACAGACAGCCGACTCAACGGCGAGCAACCACGTGGTCAACCTTCTGCCATCAATAAATTTGGACCTTGTTTCTCATCACATTGCAGACTACAACATAATAAGTAATTACAAATCTGTTCACACCTATCAAACTAATATGTGTTCACACTTAGCACCAGGCTATAAAAACTACCCACTCAAAAATTACTTCACAATTCCTCTCCTCATCACCCACAAAACTAGGTCTCTCCTGTCAAGTCGTTCTGCCATGACCGGTAGGAGGAGTTTAGGGTGGACATATAACCAGGCAGCAAAGACCAAGGCCGCGGAAGCACTAGAGAGGTCCCGTTGCGAAGCCGTAGCCGCAGCAGAGATGTTTCGGCGCGCCGCGGAGCCCTCGAACGAGCTCTCACGGGCACGCGAGGGCTCTCACAAGCGCATTCACGGCGTCGGCCATCGTGACGAGCCGGCGTTCCTGAAGTCCTTTGCCGGCGACGATGACATTCTCGCTGGCGTCACTACGCAGCAGGAGCTGGTCGACGACTTGATGAAGCTGCTCAAGATCAGCGATGCCTCCGTTGACAAGGCGACCGACCTCGTCGGGCAACTCATGGGTGACAATGCGAAGCTCCTCAAGGCGCATGCTGAGAAGCATGAGGAGGCCGCTGGCTGGAAGATGTTGCATGAGCAAAGCAGTGCCTCGGGGATGATGCTAACAACGGTCGTTGAGGAACTAATGAGTGACTTGAGGAAGCTCCGGATCGAGCGTGAGCAGGAGGTGCAGGAATCCGTGGCTGCTTTCAAGAAAAGTCGTGAGGAATTGAAGAAGGAGCTAGAGGATGTCGTCGCCAAGCGATCCATCAACGAGTAGAGACAGTAGCGATATAGATCATTGTCTGCAATTTCCTTCTTCTCTTGCCCCCGTGTCTTTCGCTTGCCGCATGTGGCATGTTATCCGGAATATGTAAGGAAATTATTATCTGCTTCATTGTAAATTTGTCATCGTATAATCCGTTGCCATTTTATTTGTGCTCGTACTATCCGTTGCCCTATGTGGCAATTTAAATTAGGCCAGAATACGAGTTGAAAACACGAACAAAGCAAATGCTACCATGGGATCACAAGCTAACACCCTCCGTCAAGGTGCTTTAATTAACCCATTAATGGAGAAGTTGTGAGCGAGGCGAGCGGCGGCTGGTGCATGGAGGTCAAAGAGCTCGCTTCCCGGTGAGCATGGATGGCCTTGCTGCTCACACGTGTCCGTCGAGCCTGCGAGGTGGACAGGATGCACGCGTCCCGTCGAGCCTGCGCGGCGGACTGCTCGCACGTGTCCCGTCGAGCATGCACGTCATACTTCTCACGCTCGTCCCGTCTAATCAAACAGTTGCACGCACGCCACCGAGTATGGTTAAATTTCGACATGGTTAATATAATACAACTGTTTGCGATATTAACGTGCCAACTTTTTTTTTCAAAAAGGACTTCGTTGGCTACTAATGTGTGCGCCTCTTCTCAAACTGGACATTTTTTACCACGACATATATGTGCCATGTCATGAAACCATGCCAAATCTCATGTTTTTTGGGTGAGTTTTTGATTTATTTAGATTTAAAAACCAAGATTTTCAATGTTTCAGGATGACGAGAAGTTTGTAATTCATTCCCATTCCTTAAATGAGACCTAAACATGCACCCAACGACAGACCTAAACATGCACCCAATGACACATGTATGATTTCCCACCCATTTTGCTTCATTGGAGCATGTGCTTGTAGTTCAAACTTGAATTATGGACTACATTAAATGCGTAGAAAACTTAGTAATTACTGATATATATATATATATATATATATATATATATATATATATATATATATATATTCAAATTTCAGCCCGACACTCCTGTTATTCTATGTTGCATGTAGAAAACAAAGCTCAAGGTGAGAAGAGGCAGTGATTATCGTTTTGCCCACAAGAGGGGCATGTTTCCCTACCGGAACCACGAGGGTTTCGACAAGCTCTGGTTTGTAAGAGGCTTGTAATATAGCTTCGCCAAATTGGATAATTATATGTACCATGTAGTGACACCATGCCAAGTTTCATGATTTCCTAATGAGTTTTGGATTTACAGAGATTTAAAAATCAAGATTCGCAATGTTTGTGGCCAAGCCAGGACGGCGAGATGGTTGAATTCGTTCACATTCGTTCCATGGGACCTAAACATGCACCCTAAGGAAACATGTACGTTTTTCTAGCCATTTTGATGCACTGGAGAATGTATTTGTAGTTCGGATTTGAATTATGGACATTAAATGCCTAGAAAACTCAATTAATGAATAAAAATGTCAAATGAACCCTGAATAATTTCAAAGTTCAGCGCGAATCTCCCATTGTTCCGTGTCACGTGTAGAAGAAAATACGAAGCTAGAATAGGGAGTGTTTATAGTTTGGCCCACAAGGGGACACGTTTCCCTATCAAAACCACGAGGGTTCTTACGACAGGCTCCGGTTTGTAAGAGGTTTGTAATAAAGCCTGGCCCAAATTGGCAATGTTTTACCACGACATATATGTGCCATGACGTGACACCATGCCACCTTTGATGACTTTCTAGAGAGTTTTGGATTTATGGGGACTTAAAAACCGAGATTTGAAATGTTTGAGGACGAGCCAGGACACCGGTACGGTTGTAATTCGTCCCATTCCTGGCATGAGACCTAAACATGCACCCAAGGACACATGGATATTTTTTCTAGCCATTTTGGTGAACTGGAGCATGTATTTGTAGTTATTATTAGATAAATGGCATGCGCCCGACTTTATAAATAAAGCCACTAGGTAGAGTAGCACAACCAACACCAGATCAACACAGTAGCAGAGCAGACATATAAAAGTAGTTCAGATACATGGCTAACCAGCCAGTCATGGCACGCAGGCCAGCCCTAAGATTAAAGAGAGGACGCTAGGGTTTAGGAAGCATCGCGACGACTGCGCGCCAATGAGGAAGCTGTAGTCTGAATCTTGGACCTCATAACATCGAAGGCCTCGTGGTCCGCATCCTTAGTCAATGATCTCAAGTGCTGCAGGAATATACCAGTTTTAAATAAGCAATCAATAGGATTAGCCGGGAAGATATGTTCAATGGTAAACTTGTTTCTAGTGGTTCACAATGACCAATAGATCGCTGCAAACCCAACCCAAAAGACCCTTTTAGAAACCCCAGATAAGCCGTTGACCAATCTCCATAGATCCACAAAAGACGAGGGGTTCCAAGCCACTTGAAGCCAAAAACGGATACAACTCCACACAAACTTAGCCAAAGAGCACCGGAAGAAGATATGACCAGTGTTTTCAATGTAACCACACAAGGCACATCTGTCCGAGCCCGGGCCGTTCCTTTTTCGGATTTGGTCCGCCGCGGGCAGCTTCCCGCGAAATGCTTGCCAGAAAAATATTTTGATCTTAGAAGGGACACGGGCATTCCAAATGCACTTGAACTTGGAAGTGGGGGAGCCCGAAATAAGTTTAGCATAAACAGACTTAACCAAAAAGCGACCAGAAGCAGAATGGGGCCAGACCACCGAGTCCTCTTCCTCCGAGAGCAAAGGGAGGCAAGCAATAAGACGATGTCAGTCTTCCAAATCTTCAGGAGATAGCGTTCTATGAAGGTCTAGATCCCAATTATTTAGCGAGAGCTCAAAGGTAGGTATCTCTGGATTAGAGCAGTAAGAAAACATGACCGAGAACATCACCTCAAGGGTGGCTTCCCTGCACCACCAGTCTAACCTAAATTGCGTAGATTTGCCATTTCTATCTATAAACTTGACCAAAGATTGGAAAGTCGACCGGACTTTAATGAGTTGATGCCAAAATTGGGAACCACCGGAAGACGAAGCAAACATGGCGCTCGATGTAGGAAAGTACTTTGCCTTGAGAATGGTGAGCCATAGAGGGGTCTCCACAGAAGACATGATTTTCCACCACCACTTTAAAATGAGGTATTTGTTCATGACACCAGTGTTAATAATACCCAACCCACCAAGGTTTTTAGGTCTGCATATAGACTTCCATTTTACCATCCTATATTTGCGCTTGTTGTCCGCCGAATTCCAGTAAAAGGACCCCCTCTGCTTGTCAAACCCAGCATGGGTCCCTCCCGAAAAGAGGTAGAAACCCATCAGGAAAATGGGGAGGGAGGAAAGGCATGCGTTGATTAGGGCAACCTTTCCAGCTTGAGTGTTGTAGCGGCCCCTCAACGACAGGACCCGATTTCAAACCTTAGTAACAATCGGATCGAAATCTTTAGCCAGCAGCTTGTGGGGGGAGATCGGTAGGCCGAGATACTTGAAGGGGAAAGATCCTAGGGAGTAGTTTAGGAGATGATCCACTATTTGGGCCTCAGCGTCCGAGACCCCAGTAACAATTACTTCACTCTTGGCAAAATTGATCTTTAGACCAGAAAGAGCTTCAAAGCAGAGAAGAAGGAACTTCAAGTGAGCTATACTGACATTGTTGAATTCAACCATTATGATGGTATCGTCCGCGTATTGGAGGTGAGAGATGCCATTAGGGCAAGATGGGAACTGACAGGGGTAATATGACTAGCTACCGCAGCCCGAGTCAGGATGTGGGAGAGAGTGTCAGCCACAAAGTTGAAGAGGAGGGGCGAGGCCGGGTCACCCTGCCTCAGGCCCCTACCGTTGGTGAAGAAGTTACTGATGTTCCCATTAACCGAGACTGCAGCGTGGCCACCCATGACCAATTGCCTAAGTCTGTGAACCACTGCCCCATCAAAGCCCTTGGTCAGCAACACTCGTCGAAGAAAATTCCAACTAACCGAATCGTAAGCTTTTTCGAAGTCAAGCTTTAGGATCACCGCTTTGGAGCCTCGAACATGTATGTCATGAGCAATCTCATGAAGACGCAGAATGCCATCCAGTATGAACCTTCCTTTGACAAAGGCCGATTGGAAAGGACTAAGAGTGCGATGAGAAATGGGAGAGAGCCTAGTAGCAAAGCCTTTTGCTGGTAATTTAGTGAAGTTGTTAATCAGAGCAATAGGTCTAAACTGAGAGATCACGTCTTCCCCTTTAACTTTAGGAATGAGAGTGAGGACAACATAATTTAGACGAGAGATGTTGACGGTTCCCAATCAAAATCCTTGAATGATAGCCTGAATGAGGCCCCGCGGCTGTGGCCAGAATTGCGTGAAGAAAGGGATGGAGAAGCCGTCTGGGCCCGAGGAAGAATTAGTGTTAGCAGAGTGAACCATTTTGAAAGTCCCCTCATCAGACAGGGGGATCATCAAGGCCTCATTTTCATCGCTAGAAACCTGCTCCCGTGTAGCCTAGAAAGAATTGGCCAATCTAAAGCCCACCTTGGCCTTAACATTGAGAAGAGAAGAGAAGAAGTCGACCACATGCGACATGATCAGGGAGTGGTCAGACACCCTGACATTATTGATGATCAGGTTGTCAATCATGCAACGGCGACGCCTACCGTTAGGAATAGCAAAGAAATAAGCAGTAGGGGAGTCGCCTTTCAAAGTCCAGTTAATGGTGCCCCTTTGCCTCCAGTATATTTCAGGACAAATTCACTGTTTTGACCCTTTTTCGTTAGTTAGCGTGATTTGACCCTATCTGCAAAAGTTTTTCGGATCTGACCCTTTTCCTACCGCCATTGTATTTGGCGGTAGGGTAGCATATCCTACCGCCAAGGCCTTTTGTGGTAGGATTTACTTACACCGTCACGCCCATTTTGTGTGAAAAGGACCGTACCGCCATGGTCTTTGGCGGTAGGGGCATGCATGTAATTATAATAAGGGCACGCATGCAATAAAAAATATGCTTTTTGCAAAAAAGACCCTACTGCCATAGCCTATGGCGGTAGGGTAACACATCCTACCACCATAGACTACGGTGGTAGGGTCTTTTTTGCAAAAAACAGAGCTGACGATGTAGTTAAGTCCTACCGCCAAAGGCCTTGGCGGTAGGATGTGTTACCCTACCGCCAAAGACAATGGCGGTGGGAAAGGGTCAGATCCGAATTTTGTTTGCAGATAGGGTTAGATCGCGCTAAACTAACGCAAAAAGGTCAAAACAGTGAATTGGTGTTGGGGAACGTAGTATTTTAAAATTTTCCTACGATCACGCAAGATCTATCTACCAGATGCATAGCAACGAGAGGGAAGAGTGTGTCTACGTACCCTCGTAGACCGGGAGCGGAAGCGTCAAGTGACGCGGTTGATGTTGTCGAACTTCTTCGCGATCCAACCGATCAAGCACCGAACGTACGGCACCTCCGCGTTCAACACACGTTCAGCTTGATGACGTCCCACGAGCTCTTGATCTAGTTGAGCTTCACGGGAGAGTTTCGTCAGCACGACGGCGTGGTGACGGATATGATGTGTTCACCGGCGCAGGGCTTCGCCTAAGCTCCGCGACGGTATGACCGAGGTGTGATTCTGTGGAGGGGGCCACCGCACACGGCTAAAACAATTCAACTTGTGTGTCTTTGGGTGCCCCCCTGCCCCCGTATATAAAGGAGCAGGGGAGGGAGGCCGGCCGGCCCTTCCTGGTGCGGCTAGGGAAGGAGTCCTACTAGGAATAGGATTGCAATCCTATTCCTAGTAGGATTCACCGAAAGGAAGAAGGGGGAAAGGAATAGGAGAGGTGGCGCCCCCCCAATCCTAGTCCAACTAGGAACCGTAGGTGGGGGCGCCGGCCAGCCCTAAGGGCTGCCTCTCTCTTTCCCTTTAGGCCCACTATGGACCATCCCCTCTCGTAGGGGGTTCCGGTAACCCCCTCCGGCATTCCCGATAAATCCGAAACTTTTCCGGTATACTTCCGGTGTCCGAATATAGCCGTCCAATATATCAATCTTTATGTCTCGGACATTCCGAGACTCCTCGTCATGTCCGTGATCTCATCCGGGACTCCGAACTACCTTCGGTACATCAATACTCATAAACTCATAATACCGATCGTCATCAAACGTTAAGCGTGCGGACCCTACGGGTTCGAGAACTATGTAGACATGACCGAGACTCATCTCCGGTCAATAACCAATAGCGGAACCTGGATGTTCATATTGGCTCCTACATATTCTACGAAGATCTTTTATCGGTCAGAACCGCATAACTACATACGTTGTTCCTTTTGTCAAACGGTATGTTACTTGCCCGAGATTCGATCGTCGGTATCTTTATACCTAGTTCAATCTCGTTACCGGCAAGTCTCTTTACTCGTTCCGTAACACATCATCTCGTGACTAACTCATTAGTCTTTTGCTTGCAAGGCTTATTATGATGTGTGTTACCGAGAGGGCCCAGAGATACCTCTCCGACACTCGGAGTGACAAATCCTAATCTTGATCTATGCCAACACCACGAATACTTTCGGAGACACCTGTAGAGCATCTTTATGATCACCCAGTTACGTTGTGACATTTGATAGCACACAAGGTGTTCCTACGGTATTCGGGAGTTGCATAATCTCATAGTCATAGGAACATGTATAAGTCATGAAGAAAGCAATATAAGTTAAACTAAACGATCATAGTGCTATGCTAACGGATGGGTCTTGTCCATCACATCATTCTCCTAACGATGTGATCCCGTTGATCAAATGACAACTCATGTCTATGGCTAGGAAACATAACCATCTTTGATCAATGGGCTTGTCTAGTAGAGGCATACTAGGGACATACTGTTTTGTCTATGTATCCACACATGTACTAAGTTTCCGGTTAATACAATTCTAGCATGAATAAAAGACATTTATCATGATATAAGGAAATACAAATAACATCTTTATTATTGCCTCTAGGGCATATTTCCTTCAGTCTCCCACTTGAACTAGAGTCAATAATCTAGATTACAAAGTGATGATCCTCACACCCATGGAGTCTTGGTGCTGATCATGTTTTGCCCGTGGAAGAGGCTTAGTCAACGGGTCTGCAACATTCAGATCCGTATGTATTTTGCAAATCTCTATGTCTCCCTCCTTGACTAGATCGCAGATGGAATTGAAGCGTCTTTTGATGTGCTTTGTTCTCTTGTGAAACCTAGATTCCTTCGCCAAGGCTATGGCTCTAGTGTTGTCACAAAATATTTTCGTTGGACCCGATGCACTAGGTACTACACCTAGATCGGATATGAACTCCTTCATCCAGACTCCTTCATTTGCTGCTTCTGAAGCAGCTATGTATTCCGCTTCACACGTAGATCCCGCCACGACGCTCTTCTTGGAACTGCACCAACTAACAGCTCCACCGTTCAATAAAAATACATATCCGGTTTGTGACTTAGAGTCATCCGGATCAGTGTCAAAGCTAGAATCGACGTAACCATTTACGACGAGCTCTTTGTCACCTCCATATACGAGAAACATATCCTTAGTTCTTTTCAGATACTTTAGGATGTTTTTGACCGCTGTCCAGTGATCCACTCCTGGATTACTTTGGTACCTCCCTGCTAGACTTATAGCAAGGCACACATCAGGTCTGGTACACAGCATTGCATACATGATAGATCCTATGGCTGAGGCATAGGGAATGATTTTCATTTTCTCTCTATCTTCTGCAGTGGTCGGGCATTGAGTCTTACTCAATTTCATACCTTGTAAAACAGGCAAGAACCCTTTCTTTGACTGATCCATTTTGAACTTTTTCAAAATCTTATCAAGGTATGTGCTTTGTGAAAGTCCAATTAAGCGTCTTGATCTATCTCTATAGATCTTGATACCTAATATGTAAGCAGCTTCACCGAGGTCTTTCATTGAAAAACTTTTATTCAAGTATCCTTTTTTGCTATCCAGAAATTCTATATCATTTCCAATCAACAATATGTCATCTACATATAATATGAGAAATGCTACAGAGCTCCCACTCACTTTCTTGTAAATACAGGCTTCTCCAAAAGTCTGTATAAAACCATATGCTTTGATCATCTCATCAAAGCGTATATTCCAACTCCGAGATGCTTGCACCAGTCCATAGATGGATCGCTGGAGCTTGCATACTTTGTTAGCACCTTTTGGATCGACAAAACCTTCTGGTTGCATCATATACAACTCTTCTTTGAGATATCCATTTAGGAATGCAGTTTTGACATCCATTTGCCAGATTTCATAATCATAAAATGCGGCAATTGCTAACATGATTCGGACAGACTTAAGCATCGCTACAGGTGAGAAAGTCTCATCGTAGTCAACTCCTTGAACTTGTCGAAAACCTTTCGCAACAAGTCGAGCTTTGTAAACAGTAATATTACCGTCTGCGTCGGTCTTCCTCTTGAAGATCCATTTATTTTCGATGGCCTGCCGATCATCGGGCAAGTCAACCAAAGTCCATACTTTGTTCTCATACATGGATCCCATCTCAGATTTCATGGCTTCAAGCCATTTTGCAGAATCTGGGCTCATCATCGCTTCCTCATAGTTCGTAGGTTTCATCATGGTCTAGTAACATGATTTCCAGAACTGGGTTGCTGTACCACTCTGGTGCGGAACGTACTCTGGTTGATCTACGACGTTCAGTAGAAACTTGATCCGAAGTTTCATGATCATTATCATCAACTTCCTCATTAATTGGTGTAGGAATCACTGGAACAATTTCCTGTGATGTACTACTTTCCAATCCGGGAGAAGGTACAATTACCTCATCAAGTTCTACTTTCCTCCCACTCACTTCTTTCGAGAGAAACTCTTTTCTAGAAAGGATCCGTTCTTAGCAATGAATATTTTGCCTTCGGATCTGTGATAGAAGGTGTACCCAACAGTCTCTTTTGGGTATCCTATGAAGACATATTTTTCCGACTTGGGATCGAGCTTATCAGGTTGAAGTGTTTTCACATAAGCATCGCAGCCCCAAATTTTAAGAAACGACAACTTTGGTTTCTTGCCAAACCATAGTTCATAAGGTGTCGTATCAACGGATTTAGATGGTGCCCTATTTAACGTGAATGCAGCTGTCTCTAAAGCATAACCCCAAAACGATAGTGGTAAATCGGTAAGAGACATCATAGATCGCACCATATCTAATAAAGTACGGTTACGACGTTCGGACACACCATTACGCTGTGGTGTTCCAGGTGGCGTGAGTTGTGAAACTATTCCACATTGTTTCAAATGAAGACCAAACTCGTAACTCAAATATTCTCCTCCACGATCAGATCGCAGAAACTTTATTTTCTTGTTACGATGATTTTCTACTTCACTCTGAAATTCTTTGAACTTTTCAAATGTTTCAGACTTGTGCTTCATCAAGTAGATATACCCATATCTGCTCAAATCATCAGTGAAGGTCAGAAAATAACGATACCCGCCGCGAGCATCAACACTCATTGGTCCACATACATCAGTATGTATGATTTCCAACAAATCTGTTGCTCGCTCCATAGTTCCGGAGAACGGAGTTTTAGTCATCTTGCCCATGAGGCATGGTTCGCAAGCACCAAGTGATTCATAATCAAGTGATTCCAAAAGTCCATCATTATGGAGTTTCTTCATGCGTTTTACACCAATATGACCTAAACGGCAGTGCCACAAATAAGTTGCACTATCATTATTAACCTTGCATCTTTTGGTTTCAATATTATGAATATGTGTATCACTACAATCGAGATCCAATAAGAATAGACCATTCTTCAAGGGTGCATGACCATAAAAGATATTATTCATTAAAATGGAACAACCATTATTCTCTGATTTAAATGAATAACCGTCTCGCAATAAACAAGATCCAGATATAATGTTCATGCTCAACGCTGGCACCAAAATAACAATTATTTAGGTCTAAAACTAATCCCGAAGGTAGATGTAGAGGTAGCGTGCCGACGGCGATCACATCGACTTTGGAACCGTTTCCCACGCGCATCGTCACCTCGTCCTTAGCTAATCTTCGTTTAATCCGTAGTCCCTGTTTCGAGTTACAAATATTAGCAACCGAACCGGTATCAAATACCCAGGTACTACTACGAGCATTAGTAAGGTACACATCAATAACATGTATATCACATATACCTTTGTTCATCTTGCCATCCTTCTTATCCGCCAAATACTTGGGGCAGTTCCGCTTCCAGTGTCCAGTCCCCTTGCAGTAGAAGCACTCAGTTTCAGGCTTGGCTCCAGATTTGGGTTTCTTTGTTGAAGTAGCAACTGACTTGCTATTCCTTTTGAAGTTCCCTTTCTTTCCCTTGCCCTTTTTCTTGAAACTAGTGGTCTTGTTAACCATCAACACTTGATGCTCCTTTTTGATTTCTACCTCCGCAGCTTTGAGCATAGCGAAGAGCTCGGGAATTGTCTTTTGCATCCCTTGCATGTTATAGTTCATCACGTAGCCTTTATAGCTTGGTGGCAGTGATTGAAGAACTCTATCAATAACACTATCCTCGTCAACTTTGCAACCAAGTTGAGTCATATGATTGTAGTACCCAGACATTCTGAGCAAGTGTTCACTGATAGAACTATTCTCCTCCATTTTGCAGCTGTAGAACTTATTGGAAATCTCATATTTCTCAATTCGGGCATTTGCTTGAAATATTAACTTCAACTCCTGGAACATCTCATATGCTCCATGACGTTCAAAACGTCGTTGAAGTCCCGGTTCTAAGCCGTAAAGCATGGCACACTGAACTATCGTGTAGTCATCAGACCGCGACTGCCAGACGTTCAAAGCGTCTGCATCAGCGGAAGGGGACTTGTCACCTAGCGGTGCTTCAAGGACATAATTCTTCTGTGCAGCAATGAGGATAATCCTCAGGTTACGGACCCAGTCCGTGTAATTGCTACCATCATCTTTCAACTTAGCTTTCTCTAGGAATGCATTAAAATTCAAAGGAACGGTAGCACGGGCCATTGATCTACAACGACATAGATATGCAATAACTATCAGGACTAAGTTCATGATAAATTAAAGTTCAATTTAATCATATTAATTTAAAGAACTCCCACTTAGATAGACATCCCTCTGGTCATCTAAATGATCACGTGATCCAAATCAACTAAACCATGTCCGATCATCACGTGAGATGGAGTAGTTTTCAATGGTGAACATCTTATGTTGATCATATCTACTATATGATTCATGCTCGACCTTTCGGTCTCCAGTGTTCCGAGTCCATATCTGTATATGCTAGGCTCGTCAAGTTTAACCCGAGTATTCTGCGTGTGCAAAACTGGCTTACACCCGTTGTATTTGAACGTAGAGCTTATCACACCCGATCATCACGTGGTGTCTCGGCACGACGAACTTTCGCAACGGTGCATACTCAGGGAGAACACTTATACCTTGAAATTTAGTAAGGGATCATCTTATAATGCTACCGTCGTTCTAAGCAAAATAAGAAGCATAATAAGATAAACATCACATGCAATCAAAATATGTGACATGATATGGCCATCATCATCTTGTGCTTTTTGATCTCCATCTCCAAAGCACCGTCATGATCACCTTCGTCACCGGCGCGACACCTTGATCTTCATCGTAGCATCGTTGTCGTCTCGCCAACTATTGCTTCTACGACTATCGCTACCGTTTAGTGATAAAGTAAAGCAATTACATGGCGATTGCATTTCATACAATAAAGTGACAACCATATGGCTCCTGCCAGTTGCCGATAACTTTACAAAACATGATCATCTCATACAAAACCGTATAACTCATCATGTCTTGACCATATCACATCACAACATGCCCTGCAAAAACAAGTTAGACGTCCTCTACTTTGTTGTTGCAAGTTTTACGTGGATGCTACGGGCTTAGCAAGAACCGTTCTTACCTACGCATACAAAACCACAACGATGTTTCGTCAAGTATGTGCTGTTTTAACCTTCACAAGGACCGGGCGTAGCCACACTTGATTCAGCTAAAGTGAGAGAGACAGACACCCGCCAGCCACCTTTAAGCAACGAGTGCTCTTAACGGTGAAACCAGTCTCGCGTAAGCGTACGCGTAATGTCGGTCCGGGCCGCTTCATCTCACAATACCGCCGAAGCAAAGTATGACATGCTGGTAAGCAGTATGACTAGTATCGTCCACAATCTCATTGTGTTCTACTCGTGCATATCATCTACGCATAGACCTGGCTCATGATGCCACTGTTGGGGAACGTAGTATTTTAAAATTTTCCTACGATCACGCAAGATCTATCTACCAGATGCATAGCAACGAGAGGGAAGAGTGTGTCTACGTACCCTCGTAGACCAGGAGCGGAAGCGTCAAGTGACGCGGTTGATGTTGTCGAACTTCTTCGCGATCCAACCGATCAAGCACCGAACGTACGGCACCTTCGCGTTCAACACACGTTCAGCTTGATGACGTCCCACGAGCTCTTGATCCAGTTGAGCTTCACGGGAGAGTTTCGTCAGCACGACGGCGTGGTGACGGATATGATGTGTTCACCGGCGCAGGGCTTCGCCTAAGCTCCGCGACGGTATGACCGAGGTGTGATTCTGTGGAGGGGGGCACCGCACACGGCTAAAACAATTCAACTTATGTGTCTTTGGGTGCCCCCCTGCCCCCGTATATAAAGGAGCAGGGGAGGGAGGCCGGCCGTCCCTTCCTGGTGCGGCTAGGGAAGGAGTCCTACTAGGAATAGGATTGCAATCCTATTCCTAGTAGGATTCACTGAAAGGAAGAAGGGGGAAAGGAATAGGAGAGGTGGCGCCCCCCCCCCCAATCCTAGTCCAACTAGGAACCCTAGGTGGGGGCGCCGGCCAGCCCTATGGGCTGCCTCTCTCTTTCCCTTTAGGCCCACTATGGACCATCCCCTCTCGTAGGGGGTTCCGGTAACCCCCTCCGGCATTCCCGATAAATCCGAAACTTTTCCGGTATACTTCCGGTGTCCGAATATAGCCGTCCAATATATCAATCTTTATGTCTCGGACATTCCGAGACTCCTCGTCATGTCCGTGATCTCATCCGGGACTCCGAACTACCTTCGGTACATCAATACTCATAAACTCATAATACCGATCGTCATCAAACGTTAAGCGTGCGGACCCTACGGGTTCGAGAACTATGTAGATATGACCGAGACTCATCTCCGGTCAATAACCAATAGCGGAACCTGGATGTTCATATTGGCTCCTACATATTCTACGAAGATCTTTTATCGGTCAGAACCGCATAACAACATACGTTGTTCCTTTTGTCAAACGGTATGTTACTTGCCCGAGATTCGATCGTCGGTATCTCTATACCTAGTTCAATCTCGTTACCGGCAAGTTTCTTTACTCGTTCCGTAACACATCATCTCGTGACTAACTCATTAGTCTTTTGCTTGCAAGGCTTATTGTGATGTGTGTTACCGAGAGGGCCCAGAGATACCTCTCCGACACTCGGAGTGACAAATCCTAATCTTGATCTATGCCAACACCACGAATACTTTCGGAGACACCTGTAGAGCATCTTTATGATCACCCAGTTAAGTTGTGACGTTTGATAGCACACAAGGTGTTCCTACGGTATTCGGGAGTTGCATAATCTCATAGTCATAGGAACATGTATAAGTCATGAAGAAAGCAATAGCAGTTAAACTAAACGATCATAGTGCTATGCTAACGGATGGGTCTTGTCCATCACATCATTCTCCTAATGATGTGATCCCGTTGATCAAATGACAACTCATGTCTATGGCTAGGAAACATAACCATCTTTGATCAATGGGCTAGTCTAGTAGAGGCATACTAGGGACATACTGTTTTGTCTATGTATCCACACATGTACTAAGTTTCCGGTTAATACAATTCTAGCATGAATAAAAGACATTTATCATGATATAAGGAAATACAAATAACATCTTTATTATTGCCTCTAGGGCATATTTCCTTCAATTGGCCCTATATTTCAGCCTGACGATGCAAGGTCAAAAGGGCCTCCTCTAAAGCATATCGGGTCTGCCATTCAGGGGGGAGCCCAGGTCCATCCATGCGCGCATCAAGGGAGCCAATTTGGGCCGTGATCTAAGCCTTGTCACGCCTTGACTCAGCAGCATGGTTCCTCGCCCAACCATGAAGAAATTTTCATAAAAAATACAAGCACTGGTGACAGTCATCCATCGGGCCAAAAGATCGGCGGGCAGAGGCCAGAAAGGAAGAAATTTAGATGAGATCAAATCAGCAAAGCCATCGACCAGGAGCCATGAGGCGTCAAATTGAAACCGTGGGGAAGAAGCGGAGCAAATCCCGTTGTCAAGAATTAGGGGGCATGGTCAGATCCCACTATGGGCAGAACTCGAAGAGAGGCCCGAGGGAGCAAGGAATCCCATCTGGGACAGATAAACACACGGTCAAGAACAGATCTGATAGGAGAATATTGGTGATTTGTCCATCTGAAACGGGCACCCACCCTAGGCACTTTGCGGATTGCGGAATCACAGGTAAAAGCGTTGAAAGCATCAGCAAGTGGCCAGGAGAAATTAGGGGAGTTTTTATCCAAAGGAGAGCGCAATAAGTTGAAATCACCACCGATGAGCAAAGGGAGATCACATGATTCGATCTTATTCAAAATTTCGTCCACGAACAAGTAGGAAAGGGAATGGCCAGCCGGACCGTAAACTACCATTACTTCGCAGAGCATATTTAGGGATCGGTGAGACACTACTATGCTATCCCAAAAAATGCCATGATCGAAGGCAACAAAATCAAACATGTTTCTTTTAGTGCCAATAAGAATTGCACCGGAGTGGCCTGATGAAGCCAGGTAGTTCCAGTCAAACCTATCAATCCCAACAACAGCAGAGAGTTCATTAGGAGAGAAGCTGGGTTTAAGTGTTTCAACAAGGCCAATGATATCAATATTCTCTGACCGGACGAGGTCTTTCAGCTCGTCTCTGCGCCCCCTAGCGCCGAAACCTCTAATGTTCCAAAAGAGAGCCTTCATCGGAAGGAAAGATTTTTGATGTGACACCTCGACATGCATGGGGCAATGTAGGATTTAGCACCCTTGCGTGCCTCGTGCGTAGGCGCAGCAGTGGCCACCTGATCCCTTTCAGGTGCCACCTCGACCCCACCAGCCACAACCAGTGTGGGACCAGCCTCAAAGGCGGCGTCCTTGGCCCTGGCAATATCAGCCTGAGCCTTTTCGTTGCCCCGAATAACATCCAACAAGCCAGAAGGACAGCCAAAACTAGGATCAAAAGATATGCCTACGTCTGATAAGATATGCAGAAGATGTTCATTGGAATGCGACATAAGAACTAATCGAACAGGAGAAGAAGCGGGGGGGGGGGAGGGGGTGG